>JARBWK010000004.1:52830392-53430392 GCA_030556195.1 Anolis apletophallus | reverse complement strand
AGGTCCCAAACCATTTGGAGCTTTAGATGTCATCATAACAGCCATCCTCAAAACCCGACAAGGATATGTAATATTTAAGAACTTAATAGGATGTCAATGGCATTCATGTAGCTGAAGTCTTTAAAGATAAGAATGTGGAGTAATTCTGCTGATTGACTGGAAATGGAACTAAAGCATTTCAGTATTCATATTTAGTGCTAAAAGCATGAACTGATTTCTTCACTGCTTTATTTTGTTTTTGTGTGCTAGAGAACGGTACTGTTAATCATTTACAGTAATGCTGAAATGCTATTTGTCCGCCATTTTCTAGACCAGGCATGGGCAAACATCAACCCTCTAGGAGTTTTGGAATTCAACTCTCACAATTCCTACCAGCCGGCTGTTAGGAATTGTTGGAGTTGAAGTCCAAAACACCTGGAGGGCCAAAAGTTTGCCCATGCCTGTTTTAAAGGCACCTTCTGCCTCGAGGAAAAATAATTAAAATTTTAAAAATTTAAATAATTAAAAGAACACATTATGTACAGTGCCTTAATGTCTCAGGTTAGCTTACCTTTGAGATGTGTGAAGAAGTGGAATATTATGGAATTCTGATCTGAATTTATTACCTCAATGAATAGCAATATAAAGAAAAAATAGTTGTGAACAATCCTGATTTTTGTGAAGAATATAAAGATGTTTGTTTCAAGAAATTATTGATGTATGTATTATAAACATATGTTATAATTTTAATTTTAAATCGGTTTGTTCTATATATGCTCAATTTTGAATGAATTTCTAGTTTTATATATGGCTTCCACTCTGCTCATATTGTTTTCTATAAAGGAACTGGAGCAGGAAAGTAATCTAGCAGCATCTTCAAGACAGATTTATATTTTAGCATGAGCCTTATGGAAACATTCCGCTTCCATAGAGTCAATGATTGAGTGAAATGAAGGGCAAAGGTTTCAAAGAATGGCAGTAATAATACCAACAACAACAACTTTATATATATCACACCACCATCTCCCAGAAAGGACTCGGAGTTGCTTACAGAACAGCACATAATACTGCCATAAAAACACATAAATACATCAACATTTATGACAGTTGTGATATCAATATTATTTATTGTATCAGGAGCAAACCAAGGGTACAGTTGTATTGTATTTTTTTTAAACCATGAAGTTTGGAAACTTGGCATTATATTAAATGTCCTTTAACCAGTAGCTGGCTACTTGGGAGTGCCCCTGGTGTTGCTATAAGAAGGTCCTCCATCGTGCATGTGGCAGGGCTCAGACTGCATTGTAATAGATTTGCTCTTCTCCACACTCACATGTAATGGACTCCACTTTGTAGTCCCATTTCTTAAGGTTGGCTCTGCATCTCGTGGTGCCAAAGCACAGTCTGTTCAGCGCCTTCCAAGTCGCCCAGTTTTCTGTGTGCCCAGGAAGGAGTCTCTCATTTGGTATCAGCCATGGATTGAGGTTCCGGGTTTTAGCCTGCAACTGTTTGACCCTCACGTGCGGAGGTGTTCCAGCAAGTGTCTCTGTAGATCTTAGAAAAATATTTCTTGATTTAAGTCGGTGTGCTGGCTGATAACTGAACAGGGGATGGGCTGGAGATGTCACTGCCTTAGTCCTTTCACTATTGGTTGCTATTTCCCAGCAGATGTCAGGTGGTGCAATACTGGCTAAAAAGTGTGATTTTTCCAGTGGTGTAGGGCACAGACACTCTGTGATAATGCTGCATGTCTCATTAAGAGCCACATACACTGTTTTAGCGCGGTGAGATGTGTTCCACATTGGGCATGCGTACTCAGCAGCAGATTAGCAAAGCTCAAGGAAGATGTCTTCACTGTATCTGGTTGTGATCCCCAGGTTGTGTCAGTCAGCTTTCATATGATATTATTTCTAGTGCCCACTTTTTGCTTGATATTCAGATAGTGCTTCTTGTAGGTCAGAGGACAATCCATGATAACTCCCAGGTATTTGTGTGTGCTGCAATACTCCAGTGGAATTCCTTCCCATGTAATCTTCAGAGCTCGAGATGCTTGTCTGTTCTTAAGATGAAAAGCACATGTCTGCGTTTTTGATGGATTTCCCTGTAATAAGCAGTATGGGCAGCCAGAGCTCTGGATAGCTTCTGTTCAACCATCTCAAAGCTCCCTGCTTGAGCAATGATAGCACGATTGTCAACATGAATGAAACTCTCTGGCCCTTCATTTGTGTAAATGTTGAACATTGATGGAGCAAGCACGCTCCCCTGAGGCAGGCCATTCTTCTGTTTTTGCCATCTGCTTCTTTGGCCCTGGAACTCAGCAAAGAAGCTCCTGTTTTGTAGCAGATTTCCTATGAGGCGGGTGAAGTGGTAGTCCTTTGTGATATTATAGGTTTTATTATAATATATCAGGAGAAGGTGATGATTTACAGTGTCATAAGCTGCTGACAGGTCTATGAAGACTGCTTCTGTAATCTTCTGCCTTTCAAAGCCATCTTCTATGTGCTGAGTCAGGTTCAACACTTGTGATGTGCAGCTTTTGCCTTTCCTGAAGCCAACTTACTGTGGAATCAGACATTGGTCTATTTTTTCCATAATTCTATGCAAAATAAGTCTCTCTAGAACTTTGTAAAGATGGCACAACAAGGAGATTGGTCAATAGCTTTTTGGGTCATTATGATCTTTGCCTGCTTTCAAGATGGCTATGACTCATACTTTCCTCCAGATTTTGGGGATCTGCAGGATGCAGTGCAGTTGTTCATTAGCTTCAGCAGCCAGCACCTTGCTTTTGAACCAAAATTCTTAATTTGTTCCATCCGTAGATCATCCAGGCCAGCTGCTTTGCCATTTTTACATTTATTCAGTAGATGTAAAAAGTTCATGAAGGTTGTTGTTCTCATTATCTGGTTGTCTGACTATTGGTTTCTTTCCTACTTTGGTGGCAAGGTTGGGTTGGGTTCTTCAGAAGTTGGTGAGCTAGCTATCTGATCTGTCTTTATGTTGGCATGGGTATTAGTTTGTGAGGGGTCATTGCTCAACCATCTTAGCAGCCTCCATGCCTTCTGGCTGCTCCTGCCCATGTCGACTTCTCTTATCAGCTTTATAAGAACATAAGAGCCATGCTGAATCGGGCCTCAGCCCATCTAGTCCAGCATTCTGTGTCACACAGTGGCCCACTAGTTGTACACAGGGATCTCTAGCAGAAAGGAGGGCTATCCACTGTCCTTTTTTGGCTTCAAAGATGGAGGACAATATTCTGCGCTGCCTGAAGAGTTTTTTCAATAAATGGGTCTTTGTTGTGGAGCCTGTAATAGTTTCCCAACAAGGCTGCTGTATCAGGAGTAATGCCCTGAAGGTAGTGTGTTCTACAGCCTCGGTATAGAGGCTCGTGAGCAGGTTTTCACTATTTTGATAATGTGCTCGTATTCTTCAGGGATTGGGGTAACCAATATGATCATGTCATCTAACATGTCTGAGAATTTGGTCCATTCTGCCTTTCTGAAGTTGGATCTTCGTTTAAGTCAAACTTCCTGAGGCCTTATAGTTGGGAACGGTTGGTGTGTGTTTGGTATTGGTGGTCCCACTGATTTAGTGCATTCCTGCACAATGCTGTCACTCACAAATAAGTCTGGGTAATATCCTTGGTGTCATCTCCCACTGTTGTAGGATGGTGGGAGCTTGCTGTCATGAATAAGTGATAGTTTTGCAGTTCAGCCCAGGAGAGGACAACCTCTCAATTTTTATCCTCTTGAGTATAGCCCCATTCATGGCTATGGCTGTTAAAGTCATCAATTACTACCACCCTTTGGTGCCTATCAAAACTCTCAGAGGAGGAGAAACAAAACTCTTCATTTGGGAGCTTGTACACAGAGGTAACCGTGATGTTATTAAGTTCTACTGTTATAACCTCTATATTGTTTTCTTCAGTGTTGTGGGTACTGCTGACTTGTAGGCCTGGTTTTACAAAGACAGTGTTTCCATACTGCACCTGTGGTCTTTCCGCTACTAAGATCATTCCTTGAACTTTTAGTTGTTTCTGTTGTTTATCCCTGTGTGTTACTTGGACACACAGCACGTTGCATTTCTTATCTCAGCACAGTTCATAGAGCAGTTGTTCTTTGGCAGCTGACATGCCTTCAATGTTGATTGAAATTATTGTCATGGTTGGTCCTTTAAAAAATCAAGTCAGTTATAAAATAATCAATTCTAAAGTTGTGGAAAGTATTGGATTGGTATCTTTGAAAGCTCATCTAAAATATAAATCCCTTATTCAGCTCATGCTCAAGTATAAATTGGTTATTCTTAAAATTGTTGCAAGGTTCCTTTTTTCTACCACTTTCACCCCATTCATGTTAGAACTGATCAACACATCTTTTTCTTTGAATAGATTTTCCTGTTTTACAATTTTGGTATTTTTTTTAATTACAGTCAAACTCAGCGAAGCCCCCATGTGTTTTATCGCCATGACTTAATCAATCAACTTCAGCACAATC
Source organism: Anolis apletophallus (assembly GCA_030556195.1). NCBI lineage: Eukaryota > Metazoa > Chordata > Lepidosauria > Squamata > Anolidae > Anolis > Anolis apletophallus. Next base: position 53,425,923 of record JARBWK010000004.1, on the reverse strand, counting down.
ATGCTTTAGTAACTTTAGTTGCAGAAAATCTTTCAGCATATATGGAAAGCATGAGACAGTATGCTAAAGGTGAGTCACATTTAATTTTGTTTTGGGTTATCTTAAGAAACCCATCTATTCCACACTTAAATGTTGATAAACACTGGAGGCTGAGAGAAAAACCATGATGCTCATGGTGGTCAGAATTCATTTTACAAAGGCAGTGGAGAAGTAGTATTCTTCAGAGTTTTTGTTATGTAAAATTAAAACTTATACTTTACATTTTTATTCAGTTTTACGAAAGTGTTCAAAGTTTGTAGGTGCGTTTACTCACATTAATATATATTTGAGTACATGCTCATTGAGGATAGTGTCAGGAGGCAGCTTCATTTAAGTCTGTCATTAATATTAAATTTTATAAACTTTTAAATACATTTTTACAGAAATAAATATTTGTAAATAAAGAGAAATGTATCACTATTTTTTGCAGTGACAAGTCACTAATATGGCATTTAGTGCCCTTCTAATAAATAAGGTACTTGCGCGATTTTAAGCCCACTTTCCTGAGAGTGGGCCTTGTTAAACACAGTAGAATTTCATTCTGACAAAAGGTGGATAAGGTGCCCAAGTATTTTCCATATTTAACACAGTAATTTGTATTAAATTTGCAGAGCATGGAGAATATGATCCACAAACTGTACGACCAGGGAGTAGATACAGTCATGTGCAAGAAGTTCAAGAGCGGCTAAACTTCCTACGGTAGGTTTGAATAGTTTTTGTTTTAGTTTGAATAAAGATATTTAATAAATGTTTTTTGAAACATTTTAATTGTTGCCTGCAAAATGGTATTTGTCTTCGGTGCTGATTTTATTTCTAGGTAATGTTGCAACAAGAATGTCAGCTAGAAACAAGTCTCCTCATATATCTTACACATAGATAACCCTGTTGGGTAAGTGGGCTTATTAACAAAAGACCCTCCCCATGAATGTATAGCAAGAGTAACTTAGCAGCAGGAGCGTGACCCAGCACCAGTAGCCCAAAGTGATAAAAAGAACAAAAACACACAAAGCAATGTTATCTCTTCTATAGGAGGCTTTTCTTTATAGCAAAATAATATGGTTATACAATTTACAAGAACAAATTTTCCATAATGCAAATAAAGTTCTTTACACTTCCTTCTTTGCTTCCACACAGGGCTTCTTTCTTGTGCAGATAAATAGCTTCACTCTCACAGAACCTCCTCTCACACCAAAGTTACACAGTAGTTATACACAGCAGCCTTCACACTGAAGCTTCACACACAATGGCCTTCAACCATGGGCTTCTCACACTGAGGCCTACCTCACACTGAGGGCTCTCTCAGACTGAGGACTACTAAGCTACAAGCACACCTGCATATTGAACTATAGCTTTTGCTGAGTCATTGCATCCATTTAACCCTTTCAGTGCTTGACTCACATTTTTTGTAATTAAAAATACTTAGTTAATTTTTAATATTTCTGACAAACCCTTTTGTATGCAACATGGTACCTGTTCCTATAGGACCAATACTTGCAATTTCATTTCCCTGCATCCGACAAAATATGTCCTATTTAGCAATTTTTTAGGTCCTCCAAGGAAACTCTTATGGTTATTTCGGGAGGAAGCCATGCATTTGTTTGTTTGTTTGTTTTTATCCATGGTTTCCTGTTTCCAAGGTCAGTTCAGGACTGTATTCCCTATGGCTGCAGCAACTGTATTGTATTTTTGTATCAGCAGCCAGCCTGATTCATTTAATCCCAATCCAGTTTTCTGATTTCTCCTAAGTGAAGTACCAAAGCTCTTCCTAAGTAATGTAAATATTATTGGTTCATAGCTGTACTGCACACAGAAGACTTGAAGGCATATTCTTGTGTTCTATTCTGTTGTTAATACAGTCTTATAATAAATATGTTTCCTGTTTTACCAGGACATATTTCAATTAACTGTTTTTAGAATATTTTATTCTGTCAAGAATTGAAGCAAAGCATGCAGTATAGGAGGCAAGGCAAAGGGACAACATGTGTAAATCCTGATTTTCTTTGTCTTATCTGCTAACGATCAGTCTAAAAAGGTGCTGATCAGCATGCCTAAAGAGGTGACTATTTGCTGGATATTATGTTCATCACAAGTGTTCCCTAAAAATTCTCCCTGTGTTTCTTTTACGTTAGTACATTATAAAGTCAATAGAATAGAATGTCTAATTATTATAAAAGCACATAGAGGATTAGAAAAAGAAAGAAAGAAGAGCTACATCAAAGTCCTGTTTCCATTGCATTTCAATTATATATTCATTGGGAAATTCCCATTAACTTCTAAACTCCCACTATTTTTAGTGAGGTTATTGGATAAAGATTCTAATATAAGATGAAATAAGCTCATCCAGTAAAATAAAAATATGCATTTCTAAAGTTGGATGTATTATTTTAACATTAAATATAAAGTTGGAATGAAACATAAAAAGCAAACAGTTGCCTCTAAGTAGTGTTAGCTGACATGGGTAGGTATGCATATCTTGCTTACAGGATGTCCATACCAAAGAACTGTTAAAATATCATTGGATAACTTAAGGGTAATATCCTTGACGTTGTTTCCAAACACGTGGCTTTGAAATAGGCAGCACTTGGAGAAGAACAGTGTTTATTTAGGCTGCTTGGCATTAGACCAAGATAGTTTTTTTTAGTTCTCTCTGATACCTTCTAACTGGTTACTGTTTTTCTTATAGAATCAATATGTTGCAAACTTCTGTGAGTTAAAAAAAAGGTCAGGGTAAACAAAGTACATATTATGGAAAGCATTATTTTCTCTCTCTCGGTGTGCTGGAAGAAATCCCAGACTGTTCGAATGCCTTTTCTGAATGTAGGTATTTTCAGATTTATAGAATTATGTATTATTCCTAACTCTAATGTGTTGTTTCTCTTTGTTTTGCAAAAGATTTTTACTGAAGGATGGTCAGCTATGGCTCTGTGCTCCTCAGGCAAAACAAATATGGAAATGTTTAGCTGAAAATGCAGTCTACCTGTGTGATCGTGAAGCCTGTTTTAAATGGTATTCTAAACTCATGGGAGATGAACCAGATTTAGACCCAGACATAAATAAAGACTTCTTTGAAAACAATGTTCTTCAGCTGGACCCTTCACTCTTAACAGAAAATGGAATGAAATGTTTTGAACGTTTCTTCAAAGCTGTAAACTGTCGAGAAGGGAAACTTGTTGCAAAAAGACGGGCCTATATGATGGATGACTTGGAACTAATTGGATTGGATTATCTTTGGAGGGTATGTGGCTTGACAGGTGGAAATGCATCTAACAGTTGAGCTTCTTATAATTTCAAAAAGGCTATTTTAAGTGTAGTGGGAGAGGTTAGTCTCTAAGCTAGGCCAATTAAAAATAAATTATGTGTACTTAGATATTATATTATGTATCATACTTGAACTCTTCATAATTAAGATTTCTTTTGTATAATTGAGAGGGAGGGACAGAATACAAGCGAGACAGAATATTTTGAAGAGTGCTTGTTCAGAGCATAAACCAATACTTGCTTGTAGAAGACCTCAAATAAAAAATAAAAACACAATCCATAAATATGATTGTCAGTAGTGACCAAAGTGGGGAATGAGTCAAGGTGAGATCTTGTTTCATTTTAATGCATTGACCTCCAGAAGTAATCCCAATAATGAAGCAATTCCTCTCCATGCATGAAAGACCAGGATCAATTCTGAACACAAATAATGGCCAGCTACTCAGGCCCCTCTAAACTTGTAAATGACATGAACAGTATCATACCCTTTTTACTCAAATCTAATGCTCACCTTTTTTGACTAAATGACCTGGCCAAAATTGGGATGTGCATTAGATTCACGTAATATGATAACTGTAGTGCTGAGCCAAAGCAAAAAGGGAAGCTGCTTCAGAATCTATACCTGGAGCTCTTATTTGAAGGACAGCCTCTCTAATTTAATGCTATGCAATCCTGGAATTTATACTTTGGTGAGGCATCAGCATTCTTTGGCATGGAAAACCACAGCCCCCAGGATTCCATGGCATTGAACCAAGGGAATTAAAGTAGATTCATTCTACAACATAGATGTATCCCAAGGTCTTCTTTTCTATTGCTGGAAGGTCTGGTGTTCTAACACTTTTGTTTTTAAAGAATGAATTCTAAACAGACAGAAACTGTAGTGCGTACCTTTTTTTGGCCAAATTACAAAGTCTGCACTTTTTGCCACTGCACATTACATTCACCAGAAATTTGATTTCAAGATTTTGAAAATTGAGGTGCACATTAGATTCAATGGTGCATTAGACTCTAGTAAATATGAGTAATCTAAATTAGTTAACCATTCTGCGCTTTTATGTCCAGCTTCTAATTATGGATTTTGCTAGAACTTACCTAGAACAAAGGGGAAAAACATTTTTCACTATACCATTCATTAACAATAATGATTTTAATATTAAATACTTGACAAAAAGATTCTCAATAGGTAATATTTAAGCGGTCATTGACATGATTACTTAGAATGTGTCTTCTAAGCAATGTATTTGGACTTCCAAATGTTTCTTCATAGCTTATGAAGGATAAAGTTAAGAGATTGGCTGCACTGCAGTTCAGTGCATTAAAGGCATCAGTGGTGCTAGTCTAGTGAAGATAAAATTGCACAGTTGAATTGGGTAGTATGTTGTTGCCAAATAGTTTTCTAATGTTTACCGTATGGCTTCCTGTTTATTTCTCCTGCTTCTATGTTATGTTCCCACATAAATCTTACTGTGAATCATTTGGATCCTGAAAAATAATATTAGGGAATGCTGGTAGAAAATATATGTGTTTTATGTCAGATTATTTTTTGTGCAAAATTGATTGTTTGGGGGGGGAGTTCACACATTTACTAATTTGACTAGCACTTAGCCAAAAATCTGACTGGGGCCACTTCTAGTATTCAAATGTATCTGATATTTGCTCATCATTGGACCTGACAGCTTTACCACTCAAAATAGTGGATGCCATCCAAACCACCTAGACAGGCACCAGAAAACTCTTACAGTCAGTACTGGAAAAGAAAAGAACTCTATGCACTCTTTTTTCATGCTTCTTCTGTGTGGCTAGTGGAGGGAACTTTTTTCCATGCAATTTTTTTTGTTCTAGGCAACATCTTGGATATGTATAGTAGAGAGGCCGCTGCAGTACTTACAATAAGTGAAAGATGTAGCATTAAAACCAATATATAATTTTTCTCAGAGACCTTTTCTTAAACAGTAGTGGTTTCACTATAAAGTTTAATATGTGACATGATCAAATCTAAGAATGTACTATGGCCCATTTTAAGTAGAATATAAAATATACATTTTTCTGCTATAGGTTGTAATTCAAGGAAGTGATGACATTGCTAGTCGAGCAATAGATCTACTAAAGGAAATCTATACCAATCTCGGCCCAAGGTTACAAGTTAATCAGGTAAAAATATTAAACATTCTCAAAAATAGATGACACCTGACATCTCTATAAATGAAATCCTACGTTCATGGCAATAATACTGAATGGTATTTGTTCTTGAGGCGGAAGTTTGCTCAGATGTATTTCTTCTAAAACTATTAACTTTTAAGTTACTGGCTGCCAATGTTTTCCAACTGTCAAACAATTACTGTGTGTGTTCTGTTAGAATAGAAATATGTGTTAGAAATACTAGAAGAATGCTGGCATCTTCTCCAGAATTCTGCTAGATGCTAGAAGACATTAACAGATTTTCCCCCTTTAACCTGTATGATTTTATGTTTTAAAAAACTGTACTCTATGGTGAACTCGCCACGGGTCAGCGCAAGAGAGGTGCCCCAAAAAAGAGATATAAGGACTCCCTGAAACAACATCTCAGGCTCAGCCAGATTGATCACCAACAATGGTCCACCCTGGCCTCACATCAGGAGGCATGGAGACGCACTATCCACAATGCTGCGGCCTCTTTCGAGCAGACACGCCAAACGGGTCTCGAAGAGAAATGACAACGCAGAAAGAACCGCAACTTGAAAACAACATCACCCAACATCTGCTGTGTTTTCTGCAACCGGACTTGCCTATCTCAGATTAGCCTTTTTAGTCATCAACACGCTTGTAAAAAGCGTGGGATGAGTCCTTCTTAAGAATCTTTGTTCGCAAAGTAATGCCAGAGAGAGAGAGAGAGAGAGAGAGAGAGAGAGAGATTCTGAGTATATCTACTTACTCTGATTTTAGTGAGACTTAATTTTAACTATATGTAGGGTTAGCAGTTAATTGCTGACTACGTCCAGAATATTTAAGGTATTTACTCTTCATATCTTCATACATATTAGAGGAACCGTAATTCCTCTAATATGTATGTTGTAGTTTTGATCAAGGCTAAATATTTTAATGATCTTTGGAAATGGGCCAGTGCTTTTATTTTTGTAAGTGTCTGGTTTGCCAAAGTAATCACACAAAACTTGACACGCTTTGATATGGTTCTTCACAGATAGAAGAGGGAGCAGAATTGCTCTGCTGACTCTGTTAACATTGAGTACTTGAGCTCAGCTGGAAATTGTGATGAAATGAAGGGTTTCTATGTGAAGCCTGTTCATATCTCATTTTTCAAAAAGCTATGTTCATGGAATTGTAGATCTGGGTGCCTGGCATGTAGTCCTGGTCACCTTTCCTCCCTTAGGTATCCTTCATTGGAGGAACATGTGCAGAGGGCTCCTGTTTGTTTCCTGTTTACTACTTTATTATCTGATGATCAAGTACAGCTGCACATACTTTTATTTCCATTTTTGTAGGTAGTAATCCATGAAGACTTCATTCAGTCCTGTTTCGATCGTTTGAAAGCATCTTATGATACTCTATGTGTTCTGGATGGAGATAAAGACAGTATTAATTGTGCAAGACAAGAAGCGATACGAATGGTTCGAGTATTGACTGTTTTAAGAGAGTATATAAATGAATGCGACAGTGATTACCATGAGGAGCGAACAATTCTACCAATGTCAAGGTTTGTGATTTGGAATGTAGTCCTAAGTGTACTTCCCAGTAAGATTACTCTAGAATAGTGCACACAGTCTTCCAAATAGGGCATGGCCTAAATAGCCTAAAGACACTAGATCGTCTCTGATCTTGAAAAATAAGCAGTATCAGTTTTGGATGAAGACGGCCAATGAATACCAGGTGGTGTAGCATATATTTCAGAGAAAGGAATTGGTAAACCACCTTTGAGTATACCTTGATTATGAAAATCATATTGAAATTGATAAGAGTCGCAGACTTTCAAATGTGTGGAGAAGCTAATATACAGGCAATACACTACAAACAACCTTTAAAAATGTAGTTCTTTTCAGTTTTCTCAGAGATATCAGCATATTTTCTGATCTCTCACCTTCTTTGGAATGTTCATAAGTCTTTTAAATGACTATACTTTCTTCTGGTGGTATTAAGTTTTTTAAACATAGAAAGTTGTTACAATTGTGCTTTCTTTTCCTGTATTGTCAGGGCTTTTCGTGGAAAACACATCTCTCTTGTAGTTCGATTTCCAAACCAAGGTCGGCAAGTGGAAGATTTGGATGTTTGGTCCCACACAAATGACACCATTGGATCTGTTAGGCGTTGCATTCTCAATCGCATTAAAGCAAACAGTGCGCATACAAAAGTAGAATTGTTCATTGGAGGCGAGCTAGTAGATCCTGTAGATGACAGAAAATTAATTGGACAGCTAAATCTCAAAGATAAAACGGTAAATACAGTTGAACTTCAAGTATTGATAGTCTTTGCTGTTTTCCATGCTCTTGCTTGAAAGACAAATGATAACATAAATCTGATTGGGAAAAGTGGGTAAGCTTCCATTTTTCAGTTTAATACATTCAGATAACCTTGAAGCTCACAAGTTGACAGTGCTTTACAGTTTTCGATGGCATACACATTGACAAATGCTTCCTGATTCTCTCCTCAGCTAATTACAGCCAAGCTTACACAAATAAGTTCCAATATGCCTTCAAGTCCTGATAGTTCGTCTGATTCCTCTACTGGTTCTCCTGGCAACCATGGCAATCATTATAGTGATGGTCCAAATCCAGAAGTTGAAGGTTGTTTACCTGGAGTTGTAAGTAAAAGAATGTACACAAATTAAACTATAGCACTGAACAAAAGTAGAAATTTGGTGTCAGGTGTTAAATGCTAGTAACCCACAGTAAGCTTTTACTTTTTTGTTTTTAGATCATGTCATTGCATCCTAGATACATCTCTTTCCTTTGGCAAGTTGCAGACCTAGGCAGTAGCCTAAATATGCCACCTCTTAGAGATGGTGCACGTATCCTTATGAAATTAATGCCACCAGGTAAATTTAAATTTTATTTGTTTATTTAGACATTGGGTTTAATCTGTTGTATATCCTGTCTAAACTGGATCCACTGAAATTAATAGTTTATATTACTTGATTTTAGTGTGTTAGAAATAAATTGTCATTGATTTGCATGGGTCTGCTTTAGGAAGAATCAGTGTTGGTTAATCTGTTAGTTGCAAAGTAATATCCCATGTTTGTCCCTGTTAGTAACCCACAAAACAAACCACTTCTTAAACTTTGACAGAAGGTTAAAGTGGGATTTTAACACAAGTTTTTATTTGTTGCTGTATCTGTTGTAGTTAGCTTGTTTTAAAATTCCCAAACTACTCCTTTATTTTGTTTGTTTAGTAAAACAAGCTTGTTCTGGAAAGCTTTGTGGTGTGTGCCATGACTTGGAGCAAAAGCATGATTTGATCTTTTAAGAAAGAAGATGCCATACACATCTAACACTATTTTGTCTGTGGCAAATGAAAATTATCTGTATTTAGTACTCTTTTGATGTATTTCAGTTTCTAAAATTGTGTACTTCAGAAATATGCATTGTGCTGTTTATGGGAAGAAGCATCTTCAAACTGTGCTTTTTATTTCAGATAACACAACTGTAGAGAAGCTAAGAGCTATATGTTTAGACCACGCAAAACTTGGTGATAGCAGCCTTAGTCCATCCCTTGATTCTCTTTTCTTTGGTCCTTCTGCCTCACAAGTGCTATATCTGACAGAGGTTTGTAATGTCTTCCTCTTAATATTTTGAGATTGGAAATTGTTGTTCTACTTACAACGTCTACACTGAATCCAGGAATCACAGTATTCAGAGCACTGAATTTGGGGGATATTGTTCTGTGTAAATGTACACTTGTTCTATATACCATCTGTACAACATAAAAAAAGAATTATGTGGAACCATCCTCATCTGCAAAAGTCCAGCATAATTAGTTTAAGGGTGTTATCCTGGATTCCAAAATGACGATGGAAGCCCAGATTGCCTCCAGGAGTAAAAGGGCCTTCTTTCATCTACACCAAGCGAGGCAGTTGGCACCTTATTTACCAACAGAGGCACTGGCTGCGGTAATCCATGCCATGGTTACGTCGAGGCTGGATTACTGCAATGCTTTGTATGTGGGCTTACCTCGAGCAGCAATTCACAAGATCCAAATTGTTCAAAATGCAGCCTCACAAAAACATCAATGAGGTGCCATATAACGCCGTCTCTGCATCGCTTGCATTGGCTGCCGGTTGAACACAGAGTCCTCTATAAGACCCTGGTCCTAGCATTCAAGGCCTTTCGAGGTCAGGGTCCTTCATATCTAAGAGACCGTTTAATGCCACTCCACCACCAGAGACTGCCACGGTCAGCTCATGAGAATCTTCTCTATGTCCCTGGCCCTAGAGAGGTTTGTTTGGAGTCCACAAGACAGAGATCCTTCTCCACTGTAGCCCCAATCTTGTCGAACTCCCTACTGCCAGACCAAAGAGCCACTCCTGATCTACATACATTTTTAGGGGCACTTCATTTTTAGCGGTGGTTATGTAACCTGTTTATTTTAATTGTGTAAGTCGCCCAGAGCACCTTTGGTGGAGGGCGACTCATAAGAAATAAAGTTAGTTAGTTAGTATATTGACTGTATATTCTTGTCTCTTTTTTCTCCTTTCAGGTAGTTTATGCCTTGTTAATGCCTGCCAATTTACCTCTGGGAGAAGATGCCACTGACTTTCAGTTTAACTTCTTAAAAAGTGGTGGATTGCCTCTTGTGCTTAGTATGCTGACCAGGAATAATTTTCTGCCAAATGCAGATATGGAGACAAGAAGGGGTGCCTACTTAAATGCTCTAAAAATAGCAAAACTGTTGCTAACTGCAATTGGCTATGGCCATGTGAGAGCTGTGGCAGAAGCATATCAGCCAGCTGTAGAAGGCACAACTCCAATGTCACCGGTAATGTCACTTCGTGCTTTAGCAGCAACTTTGTACATGTTTTGGTTAGCTGTCAGCAGTTTACAATCTAATGGCAACTAGTACACTCTTGCATAGAATAAGCAGTGCATAGTTTTTTCAGAGCCTATGGTCATCATGTTTTCACTAATTTTGTAGGAGACAAATTAAGATACTCTTTCTAATTTTCATGCATGCATTTGAACTGAATTACCTCATCTTGCAGCTTCAGCTCCCAAATTGAAACTGAAAGTGGTTTCTAGATAATTTTTAGGAGGCACTACCAGGATGACACAGAAGAAAGTTGGCCCCTGATAGTTGCCTGCCCCGATATATCTAACGAAGCTCATTGTAGACTGATAGAAGGAAATATAATTTACAAAGCAATGCAAAAATGAAAACAGAATGCATACAAAATGAAAACACTGTGAAAGACACTGGAAAGAAAAATGAAGGCGGTAGAATAAGAAGATCTGTAAACCTTAGCCTGTTTGGGAGATTCTCTTCTGTAAATGATGTCCCAGCATTTTCTAATGGAAGCTAGAATATTATATGATACTTTAAGTCAGAGGTTGCATAAAATTTCCTGTTTGGAATGGAATGCTTTTTTGGATAACAAAACAGAAAACTATATTGACAAACCTTGTTTAGTTATTTTATTTTTCTATAAACCTTCACCTGTTAAAATAGTAGAGGATGCTAACTTTAATCATAGCATTTTTCATCTGTGTTTTTGTACAGTATAGTGGAGCTACATCTTTCCAGCATATTGACTTTTAGTATTGAATACAGTGTTTTCTTTCTTTTAAAATATTCAAATTAAATTATTCCAGATCAATCAAGCAACTCATGACCAGGCAGTGGTATTGCAAACTGCCCTCCAGAACATTCCCAATCCAACATCAGAGTGCATGCTAAGGAATGTTGCAATACGCCTTGCACAGCAAATATCCAGTGAGGTTAGTGTGGTCTTCTGTTTCTAAAAAAGATCCTCTTCCAGTTCTTAGTCCATGCAGTTCTAATTTAGTTGCTAAGTTTAAGGTGAACCTTAAGGAACATAAACATAAACTGCTAAAGACCAGGATGGGCTTAGAGTTGTATTTATTCAAAAATACTAATATCTGAATTGTTATTCCATGATCACATTAATGCCTAGAGTATAATTTGTAAACTAATAATAATACCATGTTTCTGTTTGCAGGCTTCCAAATATATTCCTGATATTTGTGTTATTAGAGCAGTGCAAAAAATAGTTTGGGCTTCAGGATGTGGATCAGTACAGCTGGTATTCAGCTCAAATGAAGATATTAGTAAAATCTATGAGAAGGTAAGAAATATTAAGCATCTTTTTCTCTCACATTAGTAATCAATAAAAGTGTTAAGAAATTTGACTTCAGAATGTTTGTTTTCAAATTGTAAATTCTTTAAGGGATATCAGACATTGCAGCAAAAGTGTCACTGGTCTAACTGTCCTCTTAAAAGCTGACACAAACTCAGTGATAAATATGGTCATATATAGGTCAAAGTATCAGACAAAAAATGATTATTGAAAGCTATTTAGGCTTTCAATAATCAAGAAATAGATTAAAGATGTCACTCCAAACCATTTGGCTAAAAGTAGCCACTGCCTACAATGAAAAACAGATCCAAGTTTCTTACCTGTGGCTGAGGTTCTTCCAGTTGTCATCTGTGCCTTCACACAAATGGATGTTTGTGCCTGAGCAAGAAGCCATTCAAAATGTTCTATATCTGAGTAGATTAGTGGGAAGCCTGCCCCTTCTTTACCTACCCCATATGTTCAACCCCATAAGTTACATAGACTTGAATCCAAGGAGACGCAGAATTCAAAAACATGGCTATTAGTTTGGAATATCAGTATGTAAAGGAACTTTTTAGCAATTCGGAGACTGAGAGAATGAAGTTGATAGCTTTTGCACTCTGTCTGCTTCCTCAGTTGTATGGGATGAAGAGTCTAGAAGACCTTTTTAGGCAAACTATTTCTGTGAATACCCACAGAAATGCAAAATTTGTTGGCAGTGAGGCAAGGAGTTTAGTTTTAAAGATAGCCCTAGAGGAACAAAGACAGGAGGTACCGTGTTGCCTAAAGTATAACCATATGAATGGTTAGAATGTAGTATGACACTATCTGGGAATAAACGGAAATGTGACAAGGTGGCCAAGGGGATCCTCATGAGGCTGGGATATTAACTAGTCAACATTTAGTTTGCAGCAAGAGCTTGTACCCATTTTGGCATCCATGTTGTGTTTCCTCCTGTAAGTAAGTGTTTGAAATTGGGCGGGTGTTTGTAGGCAAGTAAAGATCTGCCACCAAGACTGTTTGATAGGGCAGCATTATTGTCCAGAAGAGGTTGTAGAATGTAGATCATTGATGATATATCTGAGTAGTTTCAGTGGAGAGCTGTATGTGACTACTATTGGGATTCTGTGATTTCCCATCCTCAGTCCATTCTGTAATAGATTAGTCCCAATGCAACTCATGTCCTTGTTGATTGTTTCTTTATTTCATATGATGTGTCTTGCTTTTTCTAATTGCCCAAACCAAGTCGGAGAAATTCAGCACCTAGAAAATGCTAAAAATAGATCAAGAAAAGAAGCCAAGGTAGAAGAAGAAACAATAGATGAGAAATTTAGACAGTTGCAGAACAGAAATGAAAGCTGTAGAAATGAGAGTTCTTATCTAGTTTTTGATGTTATTGTGGTATTACTTCGTTTAAAGGAAATAATACATGTCTTCTTCTATATGTATCTTACAGTACTAATTTTGGTTGCTATTTCAGACTAATGCTGGAAATGAACCAGATGCAGAAGACGAACAAGTTTGCTGTGAAGCACTTGAAGCGATGACTCTTTGTTTTGCCTTGATTCCAACAGCATTGGATGCACTTAGTAAAGAAAAAGCATGGCAGACATTTATCATTGACTTGCTATTGCACTGCCATAGCAAGTAAGTTGTTTTAATTTGGCTTCCTCTCCAGAGGTGTGTTAGTGTGATGCAAGTGCACCAATTCAATATGCTGCTGCTGGACTGTGATTTCTTTTGTCTGTTTTATGCCCATATCAGAATGGCCTATCTCTGCAGATGAGATGGTGTTACATTTTATTTATTTATTACCCTTCATTTTCTTCAAGAAGCTCACTGCAACCTCTTACTTTTTGGCAGTTTAGATTAGAGTAAGAAGTTGATGGCTGGCTCAGTTTCACCCAGAGGTTCATGGGTAACACTGTTCAGATCAGAGCTACTCTGAAATTTGAACCTTTTCCAACACAATATCTCTAATTTATTCTTTAATCACTTTTCAGATGAAGCTGTCAAGAATAAAAGAATAACATAAATATTAAAATTAGGAAATTATTCTTCATGCATGTGAAAGTTGATGGGGGCTTAAACATTATAATTTAAGAAATGTTAAGCAAATTTGGTGTTTTTGGAGGACTTCCTTATACAGAACTATTGTTTTTGTCAAGAAGTTCTAGAAAAGATCAACATATAATGTTAGCTATACACATTTTTGCCAATCTTGGTTGAAAATATTTTTTTGGTTGAAAATATTTAATAGACATCAATTTACTTCAGTGAAATTTGTAACTAGCTTCCAAATTTAGTATTGAAAGAACCCGTTCTTTTCTTCATCCCTCTGACATGTAGGTAACATGTCTAGAAATGTTGCTAATATAGAATTTCATCACATAATAGTTGCACTTGTTATCCCTTTTTTTGGTTGGAGCAAAAGTGTATGACTATTATGTGATGAAATAAAATTGATGCCTTGTGTCTGCCGGTTTCTGCTTTAAAAAAAGTCTTACTCTCAAGATGAAGAGAAGGGAGATAGAGCTCACCATGGGATTAAGATCGCCAAAGTAGTAAAATACCTAGGTATATCAATCACAGCCAGCAATGCCCAGCTACTGGAGAATAACTACAACAAAATATGGAAACAGATCAAGGAGGACATGAAAGGCTGGGAAAAGCTAAACCTATCTCTTTTGGGCCGTATTGCGGCCATAAAAATGAATGTTCTGCCGAAAGTCCTGTTTCTCTTCCAGACAATCCCAATTTTAAGATCAAGGGCCACAATTACCACGTGGGAGAAGGACATCAGAAAATACATCTGGCAAAAGAAAAGAGCAAGAATCAGCTATATACACCTGACTGACAATGGCAAAAGAGGAGGCCTCGCTCTACCGGACCTCTCTGTGTATTACGAGGCAGCCGCCCTACTGTGGGTTAAGGATTGGGTAACCCTGAAAAAGGAAAAAATCCTAACGCTAGAAGGAGCGGACCTACGCAGAGGGTGGCATAGCTACCTGATAAGAGACAAGGAAAAAGTTGAGAAAGGATTTAACAACCATTTTATCAGGTCAGCTCTGTTAAAGACCTGGAAGAAGCATAAAGAGAGGCTGATCAGCAAGACGCCCACCTGGTTCTCCCCCAACGAGGCAAACCATAAAAGAGAAATGCCCCCAGATCAGTGGCTCAGCTACAAATACCTTCTAAAGAGTAACAATCAAGAGGTAGAGCTAAAATCCTACGAAGAACTGAAAACAGCGATTCCAAAAATAACATGGCTACAATATCGGCAGCTACTGGAGGATTTTAAAATTGACAAAAAAAAGGGCTTTGAACTCAGAGAAACATTCTGGGACAAAATACTGAAAACAGAGAAAAAATTAATCAAAAAAATGTACCAACAGCTTCTGGAATGGAAATTAGAAGGTGAGCAGGTTAAAGAAGTGATGATCAAATGGGCGAAACTTGTTGGTCATAGCATCACCTTGGCAAAATGGGAAGAGGTGTGGTTAAAAAAACTCAAATATGCCTATGCCAATGAAATCAAAGAAAACTGGACAAAGATGTTCTATATGTGGTACTTAACCCCGGAAAAACTGGCGAAATACAGCAAGGGAACAATCAGTGACAAATGTTGGAAATGTGGAAAAAAAACTGGGACCTTCCAACACTTATGGTGGGATTGTAAAGTGGTGAAAAAATTCTGGCTTGAAATCTTCCAAAGGATAAAAGAAATTCTAGCAATAAAATTTGAGTTTAAACCAGAATACTTCCTACTGGGAATATTTGATTTCAAGATTAAGGACAATGAGGACAAGATGTTCTTCTACTTTACAACAGCTGCGCGAATCTGCATTGCACGCAGATGGAAAGAGAAAGAAACAGCCACAATGGATGAGTGGATGTTGAAAGTAATGGACATTATGAATATGGACCTCCTAACTCAAAGATTAGCGCAATACAGAACATGGACAAATAACACAATAAACACTAAGTGGGACAAGTTCATTGAATTTATTAAGAGAAGCAAATACAAATATATATAATGAATAGAAGAAGGGAAGACTGGAAAAACTAGGAAATACCCAGCCTTATCAGAATAAAACAACAGAACTTAAGAATACAAAATAAAGACTTTAAAATGCCCGAACGGCAAACACTATAGCTAAAAAGAAAGAAAAATCAAAAGTCATCACAACTGCCTAGGGAGTTCCTGGGATTTGTTTGTCTTTTTTTTTAAAGGGGGGGAGGGGGAATGAATGGAGGGAGGGTCTGGTAGGTGATTATTGTAGGATGTAAGATGTACTGTATATCTTTCTCTTAAGCCCTAGGTATGTCCTTTCTAGATGTATGCATGTTGAATGGAGAAGAGTGGAGAAGAATGGGATGATGGTGTTTCTGGCTTGTTTTGTACTTCTTTTTATATGCATAAAATAAAATTATTTTTTTTAAAAAAAAGTCTTACTCTCAAGATGAAGAGAAGGGAGATAGAGCTCACCATTTGTTTTAACTTTCTTTGAGGAAGAAGGGGAGCTTCTCATTTGGTTTTGTTGTATTTAAAACTTCTTGTCACGATTACGTGAAGAAAGGGGGGAAAGCCCATTTTTGGAATTTCAAAAATGGGGATGTGATTATTTATTCATTCATTTATTTATTTACTATATTTCTATACCGCTCCTCTCAGCCCGAAGGTGACTCAATGAAATAAAGTATGTTCTTTTATACCGTAGGAGAGTCTGCTGAAAAAAGCAGCCAGTAGAAATCAGTAACCAAAATGAAGAAATATTGTAAGAGTTACCATAATATTAAATATCCTCTTTGATAGCAATCTTCAAATACAATTGCAGAACCTTCGGTGAATTTTACAGTTCTAAAATCTGGTATATTGTATATAAAATAACTCAAGAGTTTTTAAACTGACAGTTACCTCTATTAATAGAACTCTCTTATTAAAATTTCCAGAAGTGTTCGTCAGATGGCACAAGAGCAGTTCTTCTTAATGGCTACCAGATGTTGTATGGGACAAAGACCCCTTCTTTTCTTTATAACTCTATTATTTACTGTATTAGGGGTAAGTGTTTTGAAGCATGTATTTCTGCGCTTTTGCTGTGTAAGAAATTCTTGATAAAATTGGTTTATTTCACTTTCCATACACATAGATTTTCTTTCCAATAGCTCAGTGCTAGTATCAAATGTCTGTGCGAAATGTTTAAACTGTTACATGACAAAATTATCTGCATTACATAGTTCAAAATTATTTTCATTCTGTTCATTGTACTCAACATGTTGACTTTCCTTGGAGATAGTATCACCGTACAAGTAGAATAGGGGGGAAATTAGATAGTTCCATGTGGTAATCATGCACGTCTAGTTTGCCGTGTTTATGTGCTTTTGGTAACTATAAATGCAACTTCTCACAATGATATCTTTTCATGTTTTTTTCTATATGAAACTGAAGCTCATGTAAAAAAACTTGTTATGGTTGAAACACAGACCTGAATTCAGTTGTGTTCTTATGCTAGTGTATTTTCCTCTACACAAGCAGTTGGACATTTGTGGAAAATAGTACAAGAATTCATAATGATTGCACCATTGCCAGGACAAGCTTCTGTGAATTTTTGGGCATTAGGCACCAGAATGTAAGGAGGTACTAAGATGAGTACCTACTGCAGATGTGATTCACTTCTTGGCACCCTCCGTTATGCCTTCTCCCCTTCCCCTCTCTTATGCATACTTGAGGCAGTGACAGTTGATCTCTTTAGGGAGATTTCAGCTTCTCCAAAAGCCCCTCTTTATTTAAATTAGAATCAATAGTTCCTATAAAGAAGACAGTTCATAAGCCAGAGATGTTAACACAGAGTGAGCAAGAACAGAAGAAACTGGGAGGGGTGGCAGGCAAAGTGGCAGTAGCAGGCATGTGCATATAGGCAAATAGGCGGGCAGTTACAGTACTTTCTCCACATGAAGCAGCAATAATTTTAGGCCACAGCTAACTTTTAGAATGTTTTAAATTCAACATAGTCACACAAGCAGAGCTTTTTTTCTCTATCAGTTTTGTATTGGTTGTAGGCACAAGTTGGAGACGCTGCATTAAATAATATGTTTTTAAATGTGTTTCTGCACTTGAATTAACCATAATATGATTATTACAACAAACATTTGTCAATATATGATAGACAAAATGTTAGCTGACAGACTTTATTATGAAACAAATATAAACTATTAAATAGATGGTGGAAGGAAAAATGAAAACTGTTGCAACACCTCAGTGATGAAGTTCAGCCTTTATGTGTAAACCTGTCTTGGGGAAATTTTACTTCACTCGATTATGCCATTTTATTTCTTATCAATTGTTTTAAGTGACATTGCTTTTCAAGTAGCTATCTGAAATATACTGATATTCTTAAATTTCTTAATCATGTGTAGGCTTTTTTAAAAGTTGTTGTTTTCTTGTGTATAACTGCATCTGTTTACAAGTATTTACATTGTGGGGGGATGATGCTTTGAATTGAAGAGTGAGTAGAATCCAGTAGAAAATGGATGATGCAGCAGGACATTACTACTTCTGTGGGAAAGCGTCCTTCACCCAGACAATTTCTCAGACTTGCAGGAAAGATCTTCACTGTATCAGAGAGGTTGCATTGAGATGGGGAGTTGCCAAAAGATTGAACCAAGATGGCTTGTGTGAAACAGCTTGATTTTATATAGATATGTCCATTTGTGAAAAGCTCCCATTATTTCATTTTTTTTAAAAAAAACACACTATATTTCTTTTGTAAGAAATGCTGTGTGTTATTACCATTAATGCAAATACCTTTTCAAACTAGCTTGTTATTTCTTTCTTCTATAGAGTACTGCGCGGGAGCGTGCGAAGCATTCAGGGGATTACTTTACTTTACTGAGACATCTTCTTAATTATGCATACAATAGTAATATTAATGTGCCCAATGCTGAAGTTCTGCTTAACAATGAAATTGACTGGCTTAAAAGGATTAGGGTAAGTTTTTGTTGTAAAATGTGCTGATTTTATTCCTTTTTAAAATTGTATGCTTTCAGGTGTGAATTGGTAAAATGGAAAGTCTAGAAAAAAATCTTTCCAATAAATGAATTACAACAGTAGCAATTAATTATAAAAGCGTGTTTTCATGTGTGGTTGTTCTTTTCCTTTTTTTAGGATGAAGTGAAAAGAACAGGAGAAACAGGTGTGGAGGAGACTATTTTAGAAGGACATCTTGGAATAACAAAGGAATTATTAGCATTCCAAACCCCTGAAAAAAAATACCATATAGGGTGTGAAAAAGGAGGTGCTAATCTCATTAAAGTAAGTGTTTGCTGTATAAAGAAGTTTACATTATTATGAAGCCAAGTAGTAAGGTTAATAGGAATTTGTAAACTCACATAAGTTATTTAGGTATACACTGAATTAAATTACAATAATCTTATTTCCCTGGAATTGTTTAGAGTGACGGAAAAGGGTATATGTAGAATAAAATATACCTTCTATTATATATGATTTGTTCATAACTCTGATATATATATATATATATATATATATATATATATATGCCTTTACAAAAAACGGCTGCCCCCTCCTCACCAATATAGCAATGTCTATGACAGTCAACTAGACTGCAGTACAAAATTGCCCCCTTTATGGTTCATTTCTTAAGATATGTTAAAAAGTACAAAACACTTGCTAAACAAAGCAATCTGTAAATAAAATACATAAATGTGACTTTTAAAAAGACTTCATTGTGTTTTGTATTCATTTTATACCATAATTAAAATTATGACCAGGATCAAGGAGATGTATATATGTATAGCATTGAGGAAAATTGGCTCATTCTTTCCTTGCCTCAGAAAAGTGATGACATTTTTCTGGAATCCTTTGTCAAATTAGTTACAATCATTGATATTTTGCTTTGATACAGGTAGCAAGGAAATAGCCATAATGTGAGCAAATGTTTTGCTGAAAAGTGAATTATTGGTGCTTGTCTTTGCCCGTGTTTTTTGATTTTCTGTTCTTCCCCAAGTGTTTGCTCTGAACCATATGTTATATGCTTAGCTTCTAGGTAATTCCTAATTTAATGCTCATTTTCCCTTCTTTTTCAGGAACTAATAGATGATTTCATCTTTCCCGCTTCTAATGTTTACTTACAGTACATGAGGAATGGGGAATTGCCTGCTGAGCAGGCCATACCAGTTTGTAGTTCCCCAGCCACCATTAATGCTGGATTTGAGTTGCTAGTAGCACTAGCAGTCGGCTGTGTCCGAAACCTCAAGCAAATAGTAGATACTTTGACGGAAATGTATTATATAGGCACTGCAATAACTAGTATGTATTATTTCATAACTTATATTTTGTATTATATATGCATGTATTATACTGTGAAATATATTGGTAGGAATTGATGCATTATGTGTACTTTTTTATTCTTAAAACGTTTTTCCTTTGTCAAAAGTTTATACATCTGCTTGACATAACAGCTTGATATATTAAGCCCACTTTTCTAAGCCAAGGAGTGAACAGAAAATAAAGCTTAGGGTTAGTATATTTAAATGCACATAGAAAGTCTTCCAATATAGATAGAGGAATTCTTTACAGCAGTGATTCCCAAGATGTGCATTTCCCAAGGGTTCTGTAGCCACCAAGAAAATAAAATAAATAAAAATGGAATTAAATAATAAAAAACGAAAAGCAGAATCAAAATAAGAAAACTAGATATCTCTTTACTTTACATTCAATTAGATCCCTTTCCTTCCCCTGTAAAACTTCAGGCAATCCCTGAGTTACAAACATCCGACTTACAAACAACACAGTTAAGACCAGGGTTGAGAAAACAGGAATCGAGAGAAATCTACCCCTAAAAAGGGAAATTCACCCCTGAAATGTGTTAAATGTTTTGGTCAATAGATGAAATGCATCACTAAAGCGACGAATTGCAATGACGATACGACTAACGAGACTGGTTAACTGTTTTAATGTTGGCTTATGTATGGTTTTTAATTATGTATTGTTTTAATTATGATATGTTAATATGTGATTTTATTATTGTAATTGCTTGTAATAGCCTCTTAATGGGGCACAATGTAAACCGTCCTGAGTTCCCCTTCGGGGGTTGAGAAGTGACGGGATAGAAATACGCTAAATAAATAAATAAAAATAAGTGTTATCATGGAGGAAAGGTGTCTCCACTTAAGCTTTCTCACCAATTATTGTTTCCACAAGAAGCTGAATTTTTCAAAATCCAATCAATGATCACAGGGACAGAAAGTGAAGTGAAATGTTCTGGACAGGGGTACGGACAGGAAAACAAACACCACAGAGGGGTGTTAAGCTTTCCCTGTGCAATCCAGAGCTATCTATCTATTCTATCTATCTCTGGATTGCATAGGGAAGGGTGGTGTTTTTTTCATCTCACTCCACTTTCTGTCCTTGTGAGAATTGAATTTTGAATATATATATATATATATATATATATATATATATATATGTATATGGCTAAAGTTCCACTTAAAATGTACCTGTTCCAATTTACAAACACATTCAACTTAAGAACAAACCTACAGAACCTTTTTTGTTCGTAACTTGGGGACTACCTGTACTTCTAAACACAATTAACTTAGAAGACACGGGTAGGCATAGGGGGCTCTTCCATAGAAATTGATTCAAAAATGGGCTCTGCAAGTCAAAAAGGTTGGGAACCACTGCTTTAGCGTTTCTTTTGTTAAAGGCTTTCAGTAATCTGAAGTGACCTCATTTGGAACCATCACATAATCCCACCCATGGGAGAAAAGCGGGATAAATAATAATAATAATAATAACAATAATAATGATGATGATGATGCAATTATTTATCGTGTGCATAAAGAAATACCACTCACACCATTTTGGATTTAGCTCCATGTATTTATAAGCACATTCTTAAGTATTAGACCAAAAATGTTTACAGATATAGGATAAATTTCAAACAAAAGGAATGGACATTGCTTTTTAGTTTTCAGCATCTTGGCATTGTTGTAATCATTTTCACTATGTCATGAAATCTGATTTGGTTGTATTTTTATAGTTGTAATGGTAAGCATATTGACTAATAGTTCAAAATGTGCATTATTTTATTTTATTTTTTTTGAAAATTTTCAAATGCATTTAATCTCTCCTAGCTTGCGAAGCACTAACAGAATGGGAATATTTGCCGCCTGTTGGACCACGACCACCAAAGGGATTTGTAGGACTAAAAAACGCCGGTGCCACTTGTTACATGAATTCTGTCATTCAGCAACTGTATATGATTCCTGCCATCAGGAATGGGATCCTGGCGATTGAGGGCACTGGCAGTGATGTAGATGATGATATGTCTGGAGATGAGAAGCAAGACAATGAGGTAACACTTATGAAGTGTTTTCACATTTTATGTCTTGATTTTTTTAAAAAAAATATTGTGTTAATTGTGGTACTCTTTGTTTTCAGTGTGTTTTGTGTCAATTTATTGTGGTATATCATTGGCCACAACTTAAAAATTAGCACTTCTGTGTGTTTTATTTTTTTCTTTCATATTATAACAGTATCTGTGATTTGTTACTCTTTTGAATTGAAGTTTCCTGGCTTTCCCAAGTAATATAAAAACATGTTTTTCTAATTTCTCCATTATTTTCATTTATTTTTAATCCCCCAACATTTCAAACAGTGCTTTAAAGCTAAGTATGGTTAGCAAGTAGCTTGATGAAGGCAAGTCACAGAGGGAAAACGGAAGGGAGTAATTTGTAAGAGGTTAGTGGAGTTTCCAGTTTCAACGCTTGTGTGAAGAAAGGGAGGAAGGAAAGGGAGCAATTATTAGGAAGAAGTTCCTTGTTGCTTGCTCTTATGGTGACACACACATTTATCACTATGTCTAAATCAAGTAGTTTGTCTGCACCAAACACTGTTTACAGTGACAAAACTACATAAAGGGTAATGTCAGTAGAATGAAGCCACCTGAGTTGTCATTAAAGGAAAGTAGTATTTGCTGTTTTCAGAATTTTTTAGATTTAAGCTCTACTGTGAAGAGGCTAAATAATAGATGATGACAAATTATCTTGATATAAGAATTCTAAACATTTGTGGAAAGAAAATAAGTATATTCTCCTTAGGTTATTTTTTTGTACTGCAATATTAGCTGCCAAATGTATATTATATATTTGTTCAGTTAGGCACTAGGAGAGAAAACACTTGTCAATTACAGTTTCCTTTCGGAATATATTAGGATTCACTGATAGGGATGGAGTTGCACTTTTATCTCTGCAGCACCTACCTCCCTTTGAGCATTTTGTAAAAAACAATGTGTTATTTATGCTCTTTTGTCATGCAGAGCACAACGATTCTATTTCAAGGCCACAGCATATTTATGTGTTTTTGCCATGTTGTGTAGCACGATGTCACAGTGAGAAATACATATGCTGAGAGAACTGGAGAGAAATGTGTCATAATTTTCTTAGAGTCTTGCTTCTTCATGCAATTCAATTTGCCTCCTTGGGTTTGGTGACCTAAAATCTTCATGGGGCAAATTATATATGTATCTACACTTTGTCTGAGCTACTATAATTTCACATTTTCACAGTTAATACTTATGGCATTTGTACACATGGAGCAATGTGTCCCTTCATTTTATTTCATTATTTTACTGTTTTGAGCATGTAAACCATGTGATGTGACTTTTTTTATTTTAAAGAGCAATGTTGATCCACGAGATGAAGTATTTGGCTATCCACATCAGTATGAAGATAAACCAACCTTAAGTAAAACAGAAGACAGAAAAGAATACAATATAGGTGTATTGAGACACCTTCAGGTCATCTTTGGTCACTTAGCAGCTTCCAGGTTACAATACTATGTACCAAGGGGTTTTTGGAAGCAATTCAGGTAAATGGGAAGTTCTTATGTTGAAGTGTGTTTGTGTGATGTCTTAACAAGCATTTACAGTCCTGCAATGTGCATTTAATGAAATGTATGGGAATGTAATATACATGCTGACATAAAGCATACAATATGTTTATTTTAAACGAAGTGGGGAGTAAGATGAAAGAACTCAAGGAACAAAACTTTGTTGTGTTTACATGAGGACTACATGATGATATCACCATGATCTTGATTCCTGTGCAGCTCCTTTGGATCTGGTGTAAGAAGAAAGGTGGGATAGGAAGTAAATAAACAAATGAGCAAGCTATTGGATTGGGCAGCTCAGACATGACTCATTGTATAGAATGTGCACAGAACATAGGAAAAGGGAAAGCCAGGGTTCATATTATGTCCCGTGAGAACCATGACTGAAGAATTCAACTTGCGTGCAGAAATTCCTGGGGGAAGAGAACTCTGGGCCCTTCCACATAGCCATATAATCTAGAATATCAAGGCAGAAATCCCACAATATCTGTTTTGAACTGTGTTACTGGAGTCCACACTGCCATATATTCCAGTTCGAAGCAGAAAATTTGGGATTTTATTCATCTGTGTGGAAGGAGCCTCTCTCACAAATAAAAATGTGCACAGATTATAGCATCTTTGTGAAATGGGATAGATCTCTTTTTCATTCTTATGCATTTCATCAATATTGGAGAAGCATCTCAGGTGACTCTCGAGAAGTGAGGTTGAAAAAGTATTTGAACTTGGTGAAAATTTACAGTGTTTGTAGAAAGAATCCCTTTAAAAATACTTTTAAAAGTCGGCAGGAGTAGTAGAGATTTGACGTTGAATGCTTCTAGGGAAAATTGCTAGCATTTTGCTATGTGGATATTTTCCTAAGATATTCTGGAAAGACATGCGTGTGGAGGTGCAACAGAGCTCCTACGCTGCTTCTGCCCTCCTAAAGCCATCACTTTAAAAATTGAAATGTGGGAACTAACCCCGTAAATGTTTACCCATTTTGGCACAATTGGTCCCATCCCCCCCCCCCAATATTTACTTACAATTATCCATTTATTGTTGGAATGAAAAAAATATGAGATATATGTTTGTTCCCTCACTACCCCCCAAAATCAAACTGATTAATCACTTTTTATTGGCAATACAGCAGATTGGAGGATTGCAGCATAATTGTAACATACAAATTAATTTATAGCAAATGTCTCATGTGTTTCTGCTCTTTGGATTGTTTATGCCATTTGTTATAAATTTGTTCTGGTTACCTGAGATATTTTTTTTCCATTTTAGACTTTGGGGTGAACCTGTAAATCTACGTGAACAGCACGATGCTTTAGAATTTTTTAATTCTTTGGTGGATAGTCTAGATGAAGCTTTAAAAGCCTTAGGTCACCCAGCAATGCTAAGTAAAGTTTTGGGAGGATCATTTGCTGATCAGAAGATCTGTCAAGGCTGTCCACATAGGTAAGTTTGGCATCATCTAACATAGAAGTATACATTTCTTTCTCATAGAATAAAAGCCTGTTAAAGCGATAATATACATTGTTTTAGGAGACTCTTTATTCTGGTCCGTAACTGTATGGAGACCATTTTCTGGATGGTATAAAGAAGTTTGGTTACATTACAGTCAGCATAGTAGATGTGTTGTTGGGCATTACTTCTCTAACAGAAACT
The DNA here is from genome assembly GCA_030556195.1 of Anolis apletophallus. NCBI lineage: Eukaryota > Metazoa > Chordata > Lepidosauria > Squamata > Anolidae > Anolis > Anolis apletophallus. The sequence continues at coordinate 53,400,787 of JARBWK010000004.1, read as the reverse complement.
TTGGTACCACAGACAGAAATAACATGAAAAGAATACAAATAGATTCCTACAGAAAAGAAGAGCAGTTCAATAGGTTACAGAAAACTTTTATCCAGCAGTTTCTTTTTCACATGTGAAATGAAACAACCAGGTCAAGTAAACAATAACATTTCCAGCCTTCTAGAGACCACATGAAACCACCTTTCAAAATGCATCCAAAGAGAACGTTTTCTTTCACCGCCCTCCATCTTTCTTATGACTTGTTTTGATAGCCAAACTTTAAAAATGTGCTCTTTTTAACATACTGAAGGGAGCTGTTAAGGCAGGATTGTGTGTTCCCCTCTGTTGCATCTCCTTCATGCTCAGTAAGAGAGTCTCGAGTCAGATGCTGTTCGCCTTCTCTATTGTCGGCAGACCCAGTATTCCAGTAGGATTAGTGAAAAATCTTACCTTTCCCCACCATTGCATTGTTTACTGCAGACATCTGAGTGACACACAAGGAAAAGGAGATATCAGAGAGAAAAGGAGTAGGCCCAGCAGATGTTGAGCACCCTTCTCTTTATCAAAGGCCAGAGCAATGGCAGTCAAGGTGCATGGTGGGCCTTTCCTCAGCAGCTGGGCCTCAGCACAATGGAACTGCACTTGTTTGGTCTTCTTCTAGAAACAAGAGCAGCAGCCATTAGGAGGGAAGCAGAGGTTTTCCTCATTTTCAAATAATGATACATTAATGTTAAAAGAGTCTAAGAGACATTTATAGGAATACATTGATAAAACCTGTTTTCTTTCTCCTTGAAATATCAACATAACTAAAATATTGAAAATAACTATTTTGCAGTCCATAATGTGTATCAGATAAAATAGTTTTTTATTTCCGTATACTCCTCTATATAAATAAAAATGTTATGTTCATTTGTGGGATTAACATAACTCGAAAGCCACTGGATGAATTGACATCAAATTTGGCCACAAGACACCTACTAACCCAAGGAGTGACCATCACTTTAAAAAAACAACCTGATTTTGTCATTTTGGAGTTGCAGTTGCTGGGATTTATAGTTCACCTACAAACAAAAAGCATTCTGAACTCCACCAATGATGGAATTGAACCAAACTTGGCACACAATACTCCCATGACCAACAGAAAACATTAGAAGGGTTGGTGGACATTGACCTTGAGTTTGGGTGTTGTAGTTTACCTACATCCAGAGAGCACCATGGACTCAAACAATGGTGGATCAGGACCAAACTTGGCACGAATATTCCATATGCCCAAATATGAACACAGATGAAGTTTGGGAGAAATAGACCTTGACATTTGGGAGTTGTAGTTGCTGGGATTTATAGTTCACCTAAAATCAAAGTGCATTCCAAACCCCACAAACGACAGAATAGGGGCAAACTTCCCACACTGAACTCCCCATGACCAACAGAAAATACTTAAGGCCATCCAGTGCAACTCCCTTCACCAGGGCAAGAAAATGTAATCAAAGCCCTCCTGACAAAGAGCCACCCAACCATAGATAGATAGATATGATTCACACACACACACAGATATCTTATCATAGATTTGAAAGGGACCCGTAAAGAAGGACAATTATATGTTGCGTGTTGCAGAGTAGGCAAACCAGACAATCCCTGCATCAACACTGACAAAGAAACAACAATAAATACTTTTTACCCACAAGCATTACATCTATTAGAAACCAGCACTTTCTCATTCCTTTATTTTCCAGATCACCAGACTGGGCCACAGCAACGCGTGACAGGGAATGGCTAGTACATTAATAAAAAATGTATCTTTTATTTTAACTAGTTAACATTTCTGTATAAAGAGTGATGCATCACTTTTTGTATGCAATGGTCAGCTTGTACAGCTCAAAACGGTGAACTACTTGGCTGCTTTATCTTAAGTCTACATGATGTGTTTCTAATATACTTTCTCAAAGTTATTAATATTACTATATAACATGCATATTTCATTAAATGTGGGGGATTATTCACTCAACATACCTAATACAATCATTCCCATCTGTAGGTACGAATGTGAAGAATCGTTTACAACTCTGAATGTAGATATAAGAAATCACCAAAACCTGCTTGACTCCTTGGAACAGTATGTCAAAGGAGACTTACTGGAAGGTGCAAATGCGTATCATTGTGAAAAATGCAATAAAAAGGTAATTTGAAATATAATGTACTTCTGTTTTGAAATGCTCAAAACTTAGTAGTACTTTCTGTAGTACAAGAAGAACAAGTACAGGTTTTTTTATTTTTGGGATAAATGTATTTGCATATACATACATATCTTAAAGAATGGAACCAAATTTAAACACACCGTTCATTTATTTTCTTATACAATAGTCTAAAGATAATTTTATCCAATATCATTTTCATAATTTTGTGCATGAAACAAGTTGTTACTCTTTCAGCCACCCTAATTGACAATTTAGGTTTTCTGACTAAGGGATGATCAACCTATATTTTAGATGGCTTCATTGCATGCAAAGGAAAATTAAGATCTGCCTGTCACAGTTAAGAGCCACAATTCAAGATGACCACAAACCAGTCATCTTTGCTTTATTATGATTTCAAGTATGTCTGTGATATGGAGTGCATGTCATATTGTGGGATGCTTATTGCCTTGATTCATTCCAGTGTTATGGCTTTTTCACTTTGTAATTGACCAGTCAATTTTTTTTGTATGGATAATTCATATCTTTGTTTCTTAGGTTGATACAGTGAAGCGCTTGCTGATTAAAAAGCTGCCTCCAGTTCTTGCCATCCAGCTAAAGCGATTTGACTATGACTGGGAAAGGGAATGTGCAATCAAGTTCAATGATTATTTTGAATTTCCACGAGAGTTGGACATGGAACCTTACACAGTGGCAGGAGTAGCTAAATTAGAAGGGGATGATGTAAATCCAGAAAATCAACTAATACAGAATGAGCAATCTGAAAATGAACACTCTGGAAGTACAAAATACAGACTAGTGGGTGTGTTGGTGCACAGTGGACAAGCCAGTGGTGGACATTACTACTCTTACATTATTCAGAGGAATGGTGGAGATGGTGAGAAAAACAGATGGTATAAATTTGATGATGGAGATGTAACAGAATGCAAAATGGATGATGATGAAGAAATGAAAAATCAGTGTTTTGGTGGCGAATACATGGGGGAAGTATTCGATCACATGATGAAGCGCATGTCCTACAGACGTCAGAAGAGGTGGTGGAATGCTTACATCCTTTTTTATGAACGTATGGACACAGTAGACAAAGATAACGAACTAATAAAATATATTTCGGAACTTACAATGACCACTAAACCCCATCAGATTAAAATGCCATCTGCCATTGAGCGAAGCGTACGTAAGCAAAATGTACAGTTCATGCATAACCGAATGCAGTACAGCCTAGAATACTTCCAGTTTGTAAAGAAATTACTGACTTGTAACAGTGTCTACCTGAATCCTCCTCCAGGTCAGTGTTTGGGTATTCATAAAATGAATAGACTGGTGTTTGTGGGAGGCCATAGCATTTACAGTTTCATGCCTTTGTGCTTCTCTTAAATTTATCTGTGTTTTCTTGTGATTTCAAAATGCCAACAAAATTATTTCTTAATATGTAAAATGAATAAAAAAGATCAGGTCATCCTTTCTATCTCATTTTACATGTTTGCTATTCTGCATTTTGCTTAGATTTTTTTCTGCATTTCACTGGTAAACATAATAATATGTAATTAATTGCTGTGATGCAGTTTACCTTTCCCTTAGCCCCAATATTGTCATCTGACATTTGCACTTTATCTATCAGCCCTGCCATCAGCTGATTTGTAACCTCTCGAGCCCAGAACTGTTTTTTCTATTTCAGGATCTGGTTGTTTGTTGGTTGTTTTTTATACTGTGTAATGCTGTTGTTTGTTTTGTTTTATTGCTGTTGTAATGTGTTATATTTTTTACTATGTTTGCTCGAGCTTGTCCCCATGTAAGCTGCCCCAAGTCTCTTTGGGGAGATGAAGGTGGGGCACAAAATAAAGTGATTATTATCATTACATTCAGATATACTACAAAGTAAAAAATTACCATAAACTGTCACTCAATATTACAAAATAATGGAGTGTCTTTTAAAGATCAAATTAACATGCCAGTTTTCAGTAGTAATAAATACTATGAAATAAGAATATGCTGTATCATAGTACCTTCTATTCCATTTTTCTTTAGGACAAGACCACCTGTTGCCTGAAGCGGAAGAAATAACCATGATTAGTGTTCAGCTTGCTGCTAGGTTTCTTTTTACCACAGGATTTCACACGAAGAAAATAGTCCGTGGCCCTGCCAGCGATTGGTATATTGGATTTAAAAATAAGTTTTAATGTTGTAATATAGTGTTTGTGTGTTAATATTTAATCATGCAAAATTGGAATATCAGTGGAATGAAGCTTCAAAATAGAGCATAGCTTTTATTTAGTTTGAATTTCTTCTTTTTTGCAATTAATTTGGAAAATGAGAATGTCAACATTGCTGAACATTTAATACTTGTAGTTTTAACTACCATTGAGTCTCAGGAATATGTAATGAGAAAGTGTAGATTGGAAGTAAACAACCAGTATCCTCTAGACCAGGCGTTCTCAAACTGTGCTCTGAGGAGCCCTTGGGGTTCCATGGGTGATAGTGAGGGGCTCCATGGTGCCATGCTGCTTCCCAATTCCTCCTATTTCCTCCTGAGAAATGCAGGGAGATTAAAGTTTTGAGCTGCCAGTAGCAGCAGTAGTGTCCTCCTGAGGCACAGATACTTTCTCCCCCACCTCCCTTGCTGCATGGCAGAAGGGGGTTGAATTATTTTAGTAATTACCTACACATACAGTGTTCTTGAGAAAGGAAGAGGATGATATTTAGATAGAGGCATCTTCAAAAGGAACGCTAGTATGAAATGTTTAAATGACAATTCATGTTTTTATTTGTTACGAGTTTTTAATCAATTACAATCAAAGTCGTGTGGAACCAAGGATCCTAATTAGACACTAGGAGAGCATTTTTTCAGGCTCCAGGAATGAAATAAGATTGAAGGAAACAGTGAGGATAGTGTTCTCTGCTTTCTATATTGTGGCCCAACTTTTCTTCCAAGGAGCTCATGGCTTGGTCCCATTCCTCCACTACCAGTTTTATCCACTCATCAATCATGTAACTTAGGTCAAGCAAAGAAAGCAGCTGCCTCTAAACATGGAGAAAGCTGCATAGCAGTTTCAAACCTCAGATTCCCTGGTGGCCATTCTACACTTAACTGCTATATTACATTGACAATCACATATGGTCCTGTGCCTGCAAATTTTGTAAAATTGTATCTCTGGTAATTTAACTTGTATATAAGTTGACTGTTAAGCTATTTCACGTTTTTATAACTGTTTTTTTTATAACTGTTGAGAACTTCGTCGTGTTTAAGGCTCACAGGAGAAAGGCAGAGGGATTTTTTTTGGCTGTAATTTGATTGTCATCCCCACGCTCTATTCAGTACCCCATAAATTGCAGTATGCATGAACAGTTAAAAATTGGTACTCCTGTTACTAACATGTAATACTTTAAGAAAAAATAGCGATGTCTTCTGGAAATGTGATGTCGTCAATTTTTAATTTCCCCCCTCCCCTTCCAGGTATGATGCTTTATGCATCCTCCTTCGTCACAGCAAGAATGTACGTTTTTGGTTTGCACACAATGTCCTTTTCAATGTTTCAAATCGCTTTTCTGAATACCTATTGGAATGCCCCAGTGCTGAAGTGAGGGGAGCATTTGCAAAACTTATAGTGTTCATTGCACATTTTTCATTACAAGATGGGCCATGTCCTTCACCTTTTGCTTCACCAGGACCTTCTACTCAGGTATGCTCGGTTTTTCAACCAGAATGCAATAAATAAGAGCTTTAAAATCATAACTCTGCATTGATCATGCTTTAACATCAAGATAATATAAGTCATCTTAAAAGTTTAGGAATTTATGTTAGGTTGCGTGCTTGAGGGACTTGATTTTTCTTGAAGAATTCAAACTCTTATTCAGCTACCTCAGTATTGAGAGTCAAAAATAATGAATGAAGTTTGAGTATCTTACATCTAAACTTGAAAATAGGGGAGTTGGCAATAGCAGTAATTTAATATAGCTGACAGATTAAGAATTGTATGTTACCACAATGTAATTAGAAGAATTTCATTAAAGGCTAAAATGGCATGGCTGTTGACACTACAGTTCCTGAATATCCCTCTTCATGCTGGCTGGGGATGTTGAGAACTGCACTTAAAAGATACTTTTCCAAGTTTTGATTTCACCTTTCTCAGATTTAAGTCTGGCTGATCCCTTAAAAGGCCCGAGTAAAGCCACATAATTTGCTTGCTTATCCATTTCATTTAATAAAACATTGTAAATTGATAATGCTATTTTTGATTTCTAGGCCTTTGACAATTTAAGTTTGAGTGACCACTTGCTGAGAGCTGTGTTGAATCTTCTTAGAAGGGAGGTGTCTGAACATGGGCGTCATTTGCAGCAATATTTCAACTTGTTTGTGATGTATGCCAATTTAGGTAATGTGCTTTCTTTGCCTTAAAGACTTCCTGCTGGATGTTTAATGATGTTCTTGAAATGGTTATTGAGGGCTTAAATAAATGTTGTAAATAATAGTTCTTTGAATTCCTCACTTAGAAGATCAGTAATCATGGGCATGCCTTTGTGAAAGTTATTGCAAATCACAGCATTAAAGAAAATGGGTCCCATAGGTTGTTAGGGCATACTTTCCGTTTATATTTCCAGTAGCTAACATGGTCTCTATAACATATTTTGGAAAATTAAAGCTCTTTTTTCAAGACAACAAATTTCAGAAAAATGTCTGCTAAATAATGTTTACTCTACTCACTGTGATTGGTGTTTGTGGGTACAAAGCATCCTTTATGGATTTCTTAAGTTGGTAACAGATGCATAAAATCTGAGGTGTATGAAGTCGCAGTGTATATGACTTACCTAATAGCGAAGAATATTCTAAAGTTAGCTGTAATTATGTTTCCCTTGTATTATCTTCTGTTTTAGGTGTGGCAGAAAAAACACAACTTTTAAAACTCAATGTGCCTGCCACATTTATGCTTGTGGCATTGGATGAAGGCCCTGGCCCTCCGATCAAATACCAATATGCTGAATTGGGTAAACTGTACACTGTGGTGTCCCAACTAATCCGTTGCTGTAATGTGTCAACGCGTATGCAGTCTTCCATCAACGGTACTGTTAATTTTGAACCTAATAAATTCAAATAAATTGTTCTCAAATGGGGGTGGCAGTTTGATATTATTCATACAGTTTATTACTCATGTTTCTATTATACTGACCTGTATTCAAGAGTTGGAAAATTTGCAAAACATTTAAATACAAACTTGTGTGTGTATATATGTATATATCAGTTACCAAGACATCACAGAGGTGAAACCCTGAGATGCAGTTCCTTTTGAGGCATCATGAGCCACAGTCTAAAATAGCATCCACAGTAGTTGAGGCTCTTGTTTCTTGTAGTGATGAGATTTATATTACACCATTGGATATCGACCATACTTTAAGTACACAATATCCAGTGATGTGATTCTATTATGATGTGTTCATCACTACCTAGTTTTAGATATTAAGGACCTCACCACACTAGAGAATGAATCCATTTTAAATTCAGTTTCTGCCCCCTGCAGAATTCTTGGGTTTGTAGTTTAGTGAGACTGTTAAAGGCTCCTCCCTAAAATACAAACCCCAGGATTCTGCATGAGGCAGCAACCAGATTTAACGTGAATTCATTCTCTAGTGTGATGAAGTTGTGTGTAAGGAAAAAATCCAGCTCAGTTTCAAGTTGTGTGATTGGGTAGAATACCAGTGTTTCCAAAACTAAATGTGCTACACTTAATCAACTGAAAAAAATAGATTGTATTGTATAAAATATAGAATTTCTTTTTTGTTTTGGTGCTTTCTAAACATCTTGAGAGGACCTGAGTCCCATCAAACTAATTCTGACACACTGTATGAGATACTGTTAAAGTGGTCAGGATAGACTTGGCAATAAACTAGGTGGTTTTTTTGTTGTGCAATTTTGTTACTTTTCTTATTTCTTATTTATATTCGTCTGTATATAAGTCAGGGCTTACTTAGATTGCTATGCTATTCATGGAATACTCCTTGTTGTCTAAACTATTTTGGTTACACTAAAAGGCTTTAAGGGAAGACAAATCAATTATTTGACTGGCACAGACTTAGCTAGCAAGTGCCTCTATTTCAAAGTACTATATGTGTGGAGTAAGGAATATTATAATTTGCTGTGTTGACGGTTTAGTGTGAGTGATGACAGTATCAACAAGTTGGAAAACACTTTCCTTGCACTTGTCAGCATAGTTGATCCTTAGACATTTCTCCACATCCTTGTCTTGTGTAAATTGCTTCAATGGTTGTACGATCTCAGTTGTGACAACATCAGGTGAACATGTCTGTGTCTGATAGTCTTAATTCTAAGTGAGCAGCTACACAAGTTCACATCAAATGGCAAATCATATAACTGTCAAGTAATGTGCAATATACATATTCCTTGACATAGTTCTATAGCATGACAACATTAATATGAGTATGGTACAATATAGTACAAAACAAAAATAAAATAATATGTGTTTTCTGTGTAGGTAACCCTCCACTCACCAACCCATATGGTGATCCTAATTTATCACAGCCAATAATGGCACTTCAGCAGAATGTGGCAGACATTTTGTTTGTTCGGACTAGTTATGTGAAAAAAATCATTGAGGACTGCAGTAACTCTGAAGAAACCATCAAACTGCTTCGCTTCTGCTGTTGGGAAAATCCTCAGTTTTCATCTACAGTACTCAGTGAACTACTATGGCAGGTAAAGGAAAAGGTGCATTTAATTTAAATAATTCATATATAAATAGATATTTTGATGTCTTGTATTATGCTATTTCACATATATGTTTCAACCACTGAGAGAAGTCATCTGGAGATTTGGGATGTTGTGTAGATGACGCCCAGTTCTCCTAATCCAGTGATGGGCAACCTTTTGAGCATGGTGTGTCAAAAATTGCCAAAAAAGAGAGCATAATTCGGGTGGTATGTCACTTTAAGAAAAAACCATAATTTCACAATATGGTTGTTGGTAATGGCACAGGGTTCCCAGAGGTGCCTCTCACTGCTCCCTGCTTTGCCAAATCCTCCTCCTCCTCCTGATTCCTCTTCCTTGCCCCAGTCTCCGCCTCCTCCGCCTCCTCCTCCAGCCGAAGCAGCGGCAGACAGGTGGCATGTGTCAGTAGAAATGGCTACGTGTGTCATAGGTTCGCCATCAAGGTCCTAATCCTTTCCACCTAAAGCACTGATTCTCAAAGTGGGCGGTACCACCCCCTGGTGGGCGGTGAGGTGATCCAAGGGGACGGTGGGAGGCTCAGAGGAATTTTGGGAGCGGTGAACCCCTTTAAACCCCCACACTCAGTGCAGTGCGAAGGCTGCAGTGCAAAGGCCTCCGCGTCCTCCAGCGGAGCCTCCCCATGACCTTCCCCGGGGGAGGCAATTCATTCCAAACCCCTCCAGTATTTTCTGTTGGTCATGGGGGTTCTTTGTGCCAAGTTTGGCTCAATTCCATTATTGGTGGAATTCAAAATGCTCTTTGATTGTAGATAAACCATAAATCCCAGTAACTACAACTCCCAAATGAGAAGGGCTATTTTTTTCAAGACTCCACCAGTGTTCAAATTTGGGCGTATTGAATATTCGTGCCAAGTTTGGTCCAGATCCATAGTTGTTTGGGTTCTCAGTTCTCTCTGGATGTAGGTGAACAACATCTCTCCTAAATCACTGCCAATACCGCTCCAACCCCTCCAGTATTTTCTGTTGGTCATGTGGGTTCTCTGTGCCAAGTTTGGTCCAGTTCTGTAATTTGTGGGGATCTCAGTGGTCTGTGGAAGTCAGAGCTGAATCGATTGAAAGTACTGCAGATCCCATCATCCGTTGTCCATACTCCCCCAAACATATTGTCTTTGTGATTAATCACTATGCTTTAATTATGTTCAATTTGTAACAATGAAAATACATCCTGTATATTAGATATTTGCATTAGAATTTGTAAGAGTAGAAAAATTATTTATGAAGTAGCAACGAAAATATGGTTGGGGGTCACCACAACATGAGGAACCTTATTTAGGGGTCACGGGATTAGAAAGATTGAGAACCACTGCATTAATACATATATCTTTCTGTTTAATTGTTATTAAATTTTAAAAAATTAAATTCTAGGGGGGGTAGTGAGTAAATTTTTTCCTGAAAAGGGGGCGGTAGGCCAAAAAAGTTTGGAAACCACTGACCTAAAGCCTAGTCCTAAACCAGTGTCTGCCATTAGTCAATAGTCTGGATGAGAGCAAACAACTTTAACCTTTGTCTACGCAAGTCAAGGGTGCTCCCATTCAATCGCAAAGCAAATCAGGGAATAGGGATTCAGCCTGTGAATACACTTTTTTTTGCACAGTTTGGCTGTGTTGAACCTAAAGGCCCAGGTTTCTTAAATGGCTAAAAGTGCATTTGCACATTTAAAACTTTGGATTACTGCAGTGCATTCTCCTTGGCAATGCCTTTGAGAAATGTTCGGAAATTTCCTCATGGTCAAAAGACCAAAGCCAGGTTATTAACTGATGCTGGCTATACAGCACACAACTCTCCTGTTGCAGTGTGTTTCCAGCACAATTCCAAGTGCTGATTATGAATTAGAAAGCCCTGTGTGGCTCAGGTCTGGGCGATTTGACAGATTGTTTCTCCCTGTACGAGACACTTCTCTCAGTCCCACTACCATTGCAAGCATGCTCAGCAGAGATGCAGAGGTGCTTTCTTGGTGGCTGCCCCTGGCCAAAAAGGTCAGAATGGCCGCCTTCCTATTGTCCTTTTAGCGGCAGGCTAAAGCCTTTTTATTCAGCCAGGCTTTTAAGGAATAAAGGTTTAGAGAATGAGCCAGAGGGTGGTATATGGAATTTCAGTTTTAATAATGTATATTGTATTGTACTATACTTCTAAATTACAGGAATTTATATATTAATATTCTCTAGTTTTGTTTTTTAAAGGTTGCATATTCATACACATACGAACTTCGACCTTACTTGGATCTGCTTTTGCAAATTTTGCTAATTGAAGACTCTTGGCAAACTCACAGGTTAGCATTTGGGAATCTTGGGTTGATTTTTTTTTGTTTCTATACATATATTTTGGCAGGAAACAGGAGTTTCCAGCGATTTATGGAAAATTAACTATAATAAGCACAACTGGGAAGTGCAGGTTGAGTTCGCACATTGACTGCATATCATCCTGTCATTAATAACTGAAAGCAATATTTCATAAACCATTCTGTATGCCATTTTCACTCCTGCACTAACTTCCAGTTTCACATAGATAAATAAGAGTGTCTTCGTATGTTGAAACCATTTATGAATTCTTTTCTCTTGTTTAATTACCTGTGGTTTTTAAAATCTAGTTCCCGTTCTTACCACAGACTTTATAGGCTTTTGGAAAATTGACAAGTGTTGTGAAACAGCAAGACGGTGGTTCAGTGTTAAGTTTCACTAAATGTATATAATTTGTGCCAATGATTGTGTGCAAATCTCCAGGCTTTGAGAAATTCTGAGGTTTTGGTTTGTTGGTTAAGAAGGTGACATGATAGCTGTTAAAATATTTGTAAGGATTTAATAAGGAAGAGCGAGCAGGCTTGTTTTCTGCTGCCCTGGAAACAAGGGCTCAGAGCACTGGGTTCAAGTTAAAGGAAAGAACATTAGGAAGAACTTCCTGACTGTGAGAGCTGTTCAGTAGTGGCACACACTGCCTCGGTGTGTGGTGGAAACTCCCTCCTTGGAGTGTTTTAAACAGAGGCTGGATGGCCATCTCATTTAAGAAATGGAAGGCTCTTCCTACTGAGGAGAACAGAAAGGAACACAAGCTCTGGCAAACTAAATGCAAAGCAACCGTCAGGAAAGCCAAGAGAGATTTTGAGGCACATATAGCTAAGAATATTTTTAAAAATAGCAAAAACTTCTTTAAGTACATCAGAAGCAGAAACCCAACTAGAAAAGCAGTTGGGCCACTTGACGAAAATGGTAAGAAAGGGACAATAAGTGAAGACAAGGAGATTGCTGAGCGGCTAAATGACTTCTTTGCCTCCGTTTTCACACAGGAGGACAGACAACATATGCCTGCAGCTGAGTCAGTTTTTTCAGGGAGGGAATTAAATGAATTAAACCAGATAGAGATAAACAAGGAAGATGTTCTCACATGCCTTACTAAACTAAATGTCAACAAATCACCAGGGCCAGATGGCATCCACCCCAGAGTTCTTAAGGAACTCAAGTGTGAAATTGCTGAAATTTTAGCCAAAATATATAACCTTTCTCTAAGATCAGGCACTGTACCCGAGGACTGGAGGGAGGCAAATGTAACTCCGATCTTCAAGAAAGGATCCAGGGGTGATCCAGGAAATTATAGGCCAGTTAGTCTAACCTCAGTTCCAGGCAAAGTGATGGAAACCATTATTAAAGAAAGAATTACTAAGCACATAGAAGAACAGGCATTGCTGAAGGAAAATCAACATGGTTTCTGCAAAGGCAAATCATGTCTTACTAACTTGATAGAATTCTTTGAGGGTGTAAATAAACACATAGATAAAGGGGACCCAGTCAATATTGTTTACCTTGACTTTCAAAAGGCTTTTGACAAAGTCCCTCACCAAAGGCTCCTAAATAAGCTCTTCAGCCATGGAATCAGGGGACAGGTCTTGTCCTGGATTGGAACCTGGCTAAACTGTAGGAAACAAAGGGTGGTAATAAATGGACATTTCTCTGGGTGGAAAGAGGTGAGAAGTGGCGTACCCCAAGGTTCAGTTTTAGGACTGTTACTTTTTAATTTATTCATAAATGATCTGGATGTAGAAGTAAATTGTGAGGTAGCAAAGTTTGCAGATGACACTAAACTGTTCAGGGTAGTTAAAAATGAAACTGACTGTAAAGAGCTCCAGAAAGATCTCTCGAAATTGAGTGAATGGGCAACAAAGTGGCAAATGCATTTTAACCTAAACAAGTGTAAAGTCATGCACATCGGGGCAAAGAACCCCAAATACACTTATCAACTGATGGGATCAAAGCTTTCTGAGACAAACCAGGAAAGGGATCTTGGGGTTTTGGTGGACAGCTCAATGAAGATGTCAACCCAGTGCGCTGCAGCAGTGAAAAAGCAAATTCTATGCTTGGCATGATCAGGAAGGGAATCGAAAATAGGTTGGCAAATGTTGTATTGCCTCTCTACAAATCTATGGTGAGGCCACATCTGGAGTACTGTGTACAATTCTGGTCACCGCACCTCAAGAAGGATATAACGGAACTGGAAAAGGTACAAAGAAGGGCAACAAAAATGATCCAAGGGATGGAGCAGCTCCCTTATGAAATCAGGTTGCAACGCCTTGGTCTTTTCAGCCTTGAAAGACGGCGTTTAAGAGGTGACTTGATTGAAGTGTATAAAATCATGCATGGGATAGAAAAGGTGAATAAAGAAAAAGTATTTTCTCTGTCACACAACACTAGGACTAGGGGGCACTCCCGAAGCTCCAAGGTAGGAAAGTTAGGACTAATAAAGGGAAATATTTCTTCACCCAGAGGGTCATTGGGTTATGGAACTCACTTCCAGATGAGGTTGTGACAGCTGTCAGCCTGGACAGCTTCAAGGCAGGATTAGACAGATTCATGGATACCAAGGGAATCAGTAGTTACTGAAATGGACACCCAAGTGCCACCTCTGTGTTGATGGAGGCAGACAGGATTTTCCCGGGTACTGGTTGTGGGGGGTCGGGAGCAGGTGAGGGTTTTGCCCTCCTTTCTGCTAAAGATCCCTGTGTACAACTAGTGGGCCATTGTGTGACACAGAATGCTGGACTAGATGGGCTGAGGCCCGATTCAGCATGGCTCTTCTTATGTTCTTATGTTCTGATCGGTTGGGGGGGGGGGGGGGGTTGATGGTGCTTTTCCTGCATGGCCCATGTGATCTCTTCCAACTCTGATTCTATTATTCTTCTCAGAATTCACAATGCACTTAAAGGAATTCCAGATGACAGGGATGGGCTATTTGATACAATTCAGCGCTCCAAGAACCATTATCAAAAACGGGCTTATCAGTGTATAAAATGTATGGTGGCTCTCTTCAGCAACTGTCCTGTAGCCTACCAGATCTTGCAGGTAAAACTCATTTGATTTCAATAAACTGTTATCAGTTATATTCTGTTTTAATTCCATTAAGAACATTGCATTTTCTCACATTTCAAAACAAAGCAAAACCTTGCTACGGAAAAGATGAAGAGGGTTATGAGAGATTTGCATATAAAATAAGATGAATGAGAATAATATACTGGAAAGTGTACTTCTTATTAAAAAGCTGTGTTTTACAAAAGTGCTTATGAATATTGAAATTTTGTTTATCCTTTCAGAGCAATGGAGATTTGAAAAGAAAATGGACTTGGGCAGTAGAGTGGCTTGGAGATGAGCTTGAGCGTAGGCCATACACTGGCAACCCACAATATACTTATAACAACTGGTCTCCACCGGTCCAGAGTAATGAAACATCAAATGGTTACTTTCTGGAGAGATCACACAGTGCAAGAATGACCCTTGCAAAGGCTTGTGAGCTGTGTCCAGAGGAAGTAAGTAGTAAATGTACACCCTGTAGCAAATTGACATCCATTGCATAACAAATAATGACTGTAATAAAATGCCTTAGACTGAGAATTATATACTAGTTTGATAGAAAAAAATGTTAATTGTACTACAGACTAATATGCAGTTGTTAAAATTTCAAGTTTATGATATTTTTGTCAGGTTAATTTAACAAATTTGTTTTGTCAAAATTCAATCCACCTTAACATTGCCATTATAGTTAAGGGACACTGGCATTGTTAAAAGTTGTAGATGATGTTTTTTCAGTTTGTTGTTTACGTTGGTTGTAACTAGGATGAAATAGATGAGCTTCAATTTACTGAAAAAGGAAAAAAATGTTTTGGGCCTGGTAAACAGGTAAAAGATCCTGTTACCTCTGGCCATTAGTCACATGGGTTGGGACTAATAGCAAGTATAATTTTAAATGTGTGGAAAACACATGTTTGGAAAAGGTCAGTATAGAACAGGCATGGGCCAACTTCGGCCCTCCAGTTGTTTTGGACTTCAACTGCTATTGAAAATACTAGACTTGCTCAGTATTAGAGGAAGGATGGCCTCTATCACTGATAGACTGCATCCGTGCCCAGTCATCCACTGTGAAGTTTGCTATCTAAAAGACGAAGGAAATGCAGATGCTTCATAAGACAAATATTTATTAAGTGCTGTTCCTCCAATTCTGGCTGTGTATGGAAAAGGGATGCCTGAAGTTGGACAGAATAGAAGACCCTTTGATTAGCTATTACAGGAGAGAATGCTTCTGGAACATGGCCATACAGCCCAGAAAACTCACAGCAACCCAAAGATTATATTGCAAAATAACTTCTTATTCCTCAACAACCGTCACCCTCTGTTTTCTCCTCACAACATACCAGACATTTATAAAGATGCAACTAACCAGTAATTAATCTGTCATCCCCAAATTTCTCCTTTTCCTTCCCTTGTCCCCCACCCCCCACTTTGCTAGTAAATGCTTAATAAAAATTATTTGGAAAAAAAGAGAATAAAGATAACAGAGGGGTGTTTTTTTTTTAAAAAAAGGACTGAAGTCTGATTCTGAACTCAGAGAAGGGACACAGGTTTCCACAGAAACATATTTTTTCCTAATGAATTTGGCAGTAGAGCAGTGGAGTACAGCTACTCACAAACAATATACAAGTTTCTGCTTACATAGAAACTTCCTGGATATTTAGGGAAATATTTATTCCAAAAATGAAAAAGAAACAACCCCCAAACACCTTCTCATTAAGGACTGCACATCAGCAACCTTATCAGATGAAAAAGAGATTAAAGACTGGAAAAGTCTGGTTTTGGAAGAAAGCGGGATTTCTGAAATCACTATCACTCTCTTGGCATTACTTCACGAATGAAGATTTTTAGGAAGGACTCATCCCACACTTTTTACAAGCGCGTTGATGACTAAAAAGGCCAATCTGAGATAGGCAAGTTTGGTTCCAGAAAGCACAGCAGAAAGTCTCCTTGGGTGATGTTGTTTCCAAGTTGCGGTTCTTTCTGTGTTGTCGTTTCTCTTCGAGACCCGTTCAGCGTGTCTTCTCGAAAGAGGCCACAGCATTATGGATAGTGTGTCTCCATGCCTCCCGATGTGAGGCCAGGGTGGACCATTGTTGGTGATCAATCTGGCTGAGCCTGAGATGTTGTTTCAAGGAGTCCTTATATCTCTGTTTGGGGGCGCCTCTCTTGCGCTGACCTGTGATGAGTTCACCATAGAGTAGTATCTTTGGGAGGCGGTGGTCCTCCATCCTAGAGACGTGCCCTGCCCAGCGTAGCTGTGTTCTCAATAGCATGGCCTCAATGCTGGTGATCCCTGCTTGCTCAAGGACAACAATATTAATCACATAGTCAGTCCAGTGTATATTTAAATCACTATCAATTCACTTGTTAAATGAGAATAAAAAGGACCTGCAACCTTGGAACTGTTCCCCTCTACAGTGTTAACCATATTCTAATTTGGAGCTATTAGTCATCAGGTGTAGTGTGTTAAAAAAGAAGCAACCTTTACATTGGGGACATTATACTCTTGTGCTCCTATCCCACTTGTGGATTTCCCTAGAGTATTTGGTTGGCTATTATGTGAAGATAATGTTGGATTCAACAAATCTGTGGTCTGATGCAACATGGCTCCTTTTATCTTCGTACTTGAACCCAAAAATACCTTTGAGGGAAGAGAAAGGTTGCGATATTGTTCTTCCCTACTCCCACTACCAGGATTCTATCATAGTCTGATTTGGTATTCTTAATATGACTGATTAAATTTGAAGTGGTGACTGACAATAAAAATAATGCAAGTATAAGGTTAATGTGACCTGTATTTTACAGTTGTATAATCTGTCACTTTCCTTTTTAGGAGCCAGATGATCCAGATGCACCTGATGAGCATGAGTCCTCCCCACCTGAAGATGCTCCATTGTATCCCCATTCACCTGGATCCCAGTATCAACAGGTGAGCAGAGAGGCATCTTGAACAGAAGTCTTATCAATTCATTTTAGTGTCCTGAACATTTTGCTTCAGCTTGATTTTAAATACACTTTTTTCATGTCAGGATCAACTTGAGAAACTGCAAGTCGCTTCTGGTGTGAGAGAATTGGCCGTCTGCAAGGACGCTGCCAGGGGACACCTGGATGTTTGATGTTTTACCATCCTTATGGGAGGCTTCTCTCATGTCCCCACATGGAGAGCTAGAGCTGACAGCTCAACCCGCTCTCCCCATATTCAAACCGCTGACCTATCAGTCAGCAGCCTTGACAGCACCAAGGGCTCCAATACTTACACTGTAAACTTTGTTTCTTTAGACACAAGGATAAATGCCACACAAACATACAGTTCTGTGACTCTGGTGACGATCTTTTATCTGTAGTAGGTTATCGTCTTAGAAGGAACTGTTTAATGTGTATATGCATGCTACTGTATTTGTAGCTTACGTCATAGCCAAAGTATGAATCTACTCCCAAGTTCCTCCAGAATTCCTCAATATAACATGTTTTTCTATTCATGCAATACTGAGCCATTTTAGAAGTCAAACCTATGTGTTGTAAAATTCCCAAATCTTCACATAAGTTTTTAAAAGAATGATCTGCTAATCAAAATTTGACGTCAGATTCTGCTCTGCTTTTATTCATTTATTAAATGTAGTTTTCCCTTTGTTGATGTAATCGAGCTCAAAAATAATTCCAGTATTGCATTTTTAAAAACCAAATACGAGATACAGAATAATTGATCTGAGTTCCAGGTTAAGCTTCTCTTAAATATACATATCTTTATAAACAGATCACTAGCTCTGGAAAATTTAAATGATAGCAAATCTACCCTTAGCCGTGTTTGGGAGTCAAGGATAACTACGTTATTTGTTCCCGTCTCTTTCCTGAATCATTAATTCTCTATCCTTAATCTGTTAATTTCCTTCCCTGCTCATTTGCTTCCATCTTGCTTTCTTTACTGATGTTCTCAGCAGAGCACTTGGTAAGTGACACAGACCCAGTACCCTCGAAGTTCGATCACATTTTGTCCACCAGCTCCCTTCTCTCTGTTGATGTGGTGTCTTCACTTTTCTCACAAGAGCTGGCTTTTTCACTTCCTAACATGCACAGTAGAGTTATATTTTCATTCTAGTTGTAGGTTGACATTACATGAAGGTATTCAAGTATACATTAGTCCATGCAATTTATGTTTTGGGGCTTAGCAGAGTTGATTCAAATTAACCATTCAGTTAAGTTTGACACAAGAGTAGAAGGACATTCACAATTACCACACCCTGTTTTATGTACTAATTGTAAGTATTTTCGCTCCACCACTTTGTTTTTTGAAGACTTGCCTTAATTAAAGGTCTGCATATGAGTTGGTTAGCATTCTTGCATGAGGTTGGACATTACTGACAGTAAATACACTTTGCTTTAAGTGTAAATTGGTTTGATTTCTAGTTTTATTTAACAGGGAAGACTTCTCTCAAATATTTGAAACGTAAAATGTTTTGCTGACCAATCCACAGAGTTGCCCTTTTTTGAAAAGGGGGCGGGAGCAATTGTTCTTACAGTTTCTTTGATCTCTTGCAGAATAACCATGTGCACGGACAGCCCTATACAGGCCCAGCAGCACATCATATGAACAACCCTCAGCGACCCGGCCAACGAGCACAAGAAAATTTTGAAGGCAGCGAAGAGGTTTCACCTCCTCAGACAAAAGAATAGTGGAAATGCACATAGTTAACTTGCTCCATCAAGACTGTGCACCCAGGCCTTACAGTCCAACTTTTCTCTGTGTCTGGCTAATATTTAGAAGAAGAAAAACTATTCCTAATCAACATGGAGTGAAGAGTCTATTCACTGTCTTATCTGCAGAAAAATTGCTGTCAATATATAACCTGCCTGCAGTGGAAAGTGTATAGTGTTTTGTAATAAATGGCCTGATGCTAATGTGTAAATGGCAAAGGTGTATATAGTATATTAATGTTTGACTGTTAATTCTTAAGCAAGAAACATTTTTGTCTTGATGAGACTCACAGATCTACAACAATTAATTTCTTGATATATCTGCTGCGCTCTACAACCAGTGTTGCCTGCCTCATAATGGCAGTTGGATCAACTCCTTCCCCCGGAAAAAAAATAAGCCTGTCCATGTCAACCAGAGAGAGAGAAACATAGTTTCATGTAATTCTTTGCCACTGGAGTCGATTTTACTATGAGCAACGTAATGACTGGTAACCTTTTAATTATTTGGTTGATGTGGAAAATTGGTGATGTAACATTGTTTCTAGGTCTTTTTTCATTGCCTTTTTTCATTCTGGTATTAGGTTAATCACTTTGAAGCTATAGTTAAGCTGTAACATTTAGCATGGCTTCACACCCGGTTAGTGTAGCCAGTGAGGAAAGAAATTAACAGGCGTATTACTGGGACGACTGTGTTGTTCGGAGCCTTTTCTTCTGAGATCTAGATTATAAAACAGGGAGCGGGGAGGGTCGGGCAATGTGACAAACAGGTGGTTTCAGTTGCACATCTAATGTTCCTCACATCTAATGTTTGACAGTTCTGTCTCTGGGTGGGATAAAAGAACACTTAGTTTTCAGTAATAGGAAATTAAAAGATTTAAAACAAATATGCAAATTTTTGCTATGCCAGGATGCCTGGAGCATAATAGACTGTATTTGGTGTGCTTGTTTGTTTCTTTGGTAGAGCTTATTCGATGACACTTTCCTTTCTACTGCATTGCAGTGAAGTGGAAGTCCAACAAAATCACACAATACTTGTGAGTGCCACTGCACCGAGTTCGACTTGCTGGTTTTCTGCTCATTCACAATTCTACTTGAAAGTGAGAATTGTCTTAGCTCTTTATCCGTTACAGGAGAAATCGTTCACCTTAGAAGCAGGATTTGATTATTGAGAAAACAAACTACTGATTAGTCAAATACAAACCTGAGGTATCTCTCTATTCCAAGAGTAAACATTTGTTTAAAGACTTCAAGGAACGCATCAGTAAATACTGTATTTAAATTAAAATTGGTAACTTGAATGTGTGTAATTATTTTGGAACTTGTCAAAAAAAACCAAATACCCCTGCAAAACAGATACAGCCCACCCTATACTATTTAAATATTTGCTGTTTTATTTTATAGAAATTATTTTGCTGAATTCACAAATAGAATTTGATTTAAGAAGACCATTTTTGTCCTGTGGTGTGTGTGTGGTTTTTTTTTTAAAAGAAAAAGGCTGCACAGCTAGTTGGATTCTGTGCGCTCTCCTGAATTCTGAAACTTAAAAAGTCGCATTGAGATTTGGTGGACAGAAATTTGACCCTTGACAAAGAATAAAAAAAGGAAATCTGTAATAGTTTCTTAATGTGACTATCTTGTACTTTTTGTATGTTTTATATATACATATATATTTAATGAGCACAAGCTTGATGGTATTTTTTACAACTGAGTTGAAACAAACAATGCTGCTTATCAAACTAGGATTTATAGTTGAAATGGACAGTTAGAAAAATCACACGTGTGTTCTGTTGCATTTAGTATAATGAGATAGTCTTAAACCCTTTTTAAATACTCTATGTAGCAATGATCATTTTATTCTTCCAGGTATTCTCTAATAGTCATGTTAACTGTTATGTTTTTAATAGCATTTAATTTGATTGGTTGGCAACATCCGAGTGGAACGTTCCCAGTTTAGTTGGGTATGTTTAGTACTGACTTCAAGCAGAATATTAGCCTGTTTTGTATTTGAGCTGTAACAGTTCATATTCCCTTGGACCAGTCGTTGTTAAACATGACATTTCGAAGACTATCTTTGCATACAGAAACATAGAACTTGTTACTTCCACCTTGGAAAAATGATGAAGCATGATGTGATTGTGGATTTTTTATTATTATTATTATTATTTTGGAAAAAAATAACCTTACTTTCATAATTTGTTTTTCCCATCTGTGGGGGAAGACGTTTCTGGAGGATCAGTTTGGGAGCATTGTGGCAAACAAACCTTTCCCCTTAAAAAGAGACTTTTCTAAAACGATGACCTCATGATAAATGTGTAGCAGAAACCTGAGAAAGGAATTGCCTTTCCTCCTTCAAAAACATCAAATTCTTACTCATTTTAAGTGAAAATGTTCAAAAGAATAATTAATGCATGCTTTTGTCAGAGCTCTAGCAGCAATGCTGCAAAACTGTAATGTAATACCTCAATATTAATGGCACACATTAAAAACAAGTCCTCAAAGTGCCTAAATGTTTAATTTTACTTTTCCACTAATTATTGAATCCTAATGTTTGTTTGTTAACAGTTAATGGGAAATCCCTGTCTTCCATAAAAGTGATCCATCCAGCAGCAAAATAATCTTACCGTTTTCCTAATTATCCAACGTTGAATATAAAAGAAACTGTACACCTGTAGGAAATATTTTTTAGTGTGTTGGTAATCCGAATGTGTTTATGTGAATACTTTCCTTCACCCTAATAGTTCTATGTGCAAATGAATCCTTGCCATTGTCTTACTGGATGACTTTAGAGTTCTCCTTTTTTTGTGTATGTTAGCGCTGCTAAGCCAACATAGTTAAGTAGCCAAGCACGGCTGCCAACTTGCTGGGAATTTTTTCATGTATCACTTTGGGGGAGTTTTTGAATGCCAAAAGTCATGGGAGCTTCCGTTTGAACAGATTCTAGTTTTTAGTGATTGTGGAAAAAGAAATTGAAAGCATGTCTGCAGTGTCCTCTCAAGACTCAAAAAACCAAAAGAGAAATAAAAAGAATCCAAAATGAAATTTTAAACCTCATGATTTTTAAATTAAGCAACATCTTTTAAAGAGGAACCATGAGTTTCGAAGTAGCTTTAGAATCACATGTACCTGTTTGATTGGGTTCCCAAGCAAAATTAGGGTGTAATTAGTCAAAAGATTTGGAAGTCATTTATGTGTATAATTTGTTTATGTAATTGGTAAATTACGAAGAAGGATTAATATGTATTTGAAACTTCTGTATTGTTATAAAGTGGCAGGAGTTGAGTAAGCCTTGCCTTTTGGGCACACGTTCATGTAGTAGACATAAATGTCTTGCTGCCGCCACCCTGGAGGTGGGTTCAAAATGGAATTGCACTTTAAGAACTTGCTGCAAAATATTTGTGTTGTTTCCATGTTTTTTCTTAATCATATTAACTTCTGTTAGTTCCTACTTTTTTTCTGAGTTTCCTGGCTGGCACAATACAGAGGACAGTCGCCTGCATAGCTCCCTTATGTTGTAGTGGAGCTTAAATAAAATACCTGCTATGTTCTTGGCACAAGCCCATCTCCTGCAGTTTGTCGAAGAAAACTTCATTTTCCATCTTCTATTATATTGTGAACTTGCTGGCAACGCTAGTAACTATTATATGAGAAAATGTCTGACTTTTTTCCCTTACTTTAAAATATTGTGTTATTGAGAAAAGTCTTTGCTGGAAGAAAAACACTTTACAGAAACGGAAAAGTCGGTACTTAAGTTTAAACATGTCTTCCTCCTGAGTCGAGATTATGGCTGATTTTGGAAAGTACAGGTGGTGTGAGGATGGGTTCTCACTGATTCATGTGCATGTCTTTGTAATGCCCCAGTAAGTGGTGCCTTGTGCATGAAGGGGCCATCCTGAATCACATCCTTTGGCTACAACTTTATGTGACCTCACATGCAATGGAGTAGTTGAGGTCTGGAGACTCTCCTGAATCAAGTGATCTATGGCACTGCTTCTTAAACTGTGGGTCCCAACCCATAAGGGTTTCCTTAACTCAAATGTTGGGGTCAATAAAAGGTTTCTGACTGCCACCCGTTTATACAAATCTGTTAATGACAACATGCAATGTTTACAGTGGATCCTGTAAAATAATGATTTAGCTTACTCCATGAAAAGGAAAACCAGCTTGTCTAGCAAGCCTTGAAAATGCGGGTTTATTTTTAGTAAACATTTGGTTTTGATACGTATTTTATATACTTATATTCTTGGGATCACAAAAAGATGTCTTGGGCACATGGAGCACTAGAGGAAACAGCAGAGCTTTCCAAACCTTTTATGTTGGTGACACACATTTAAACATGAATCCTTTCACGACACGGTAATTCAGTTTTACTGGCAAACCAGAGGTTAAACCAACCCCTCATAAGAGTTTCCCCCCACCCCCCCTCTCTCTCTCTGTGTGTGTATATATATATAAATATATATACACACACACAATATCTTTGCTGTATAAACAAGGTTTGGATTTTCCCCCCTTTATACTTTTTATGTTCTACAATTGATTCTTGTGTAATTTCTTATATACAGATTTTTATTTTCTTAATTAGAAACTTATCCATTTGAGTGGCAATTGCTGCAATTCAGTCAACAAATTGTGCAAATTATAAAAATGATAACAATACTTCTACTTGAACCCCACCAGCCTTTGTTTGTGCGGGCTGGAGCATTTTTCACTTGACACGCCAAGGGACTACAAATGACACACTAGTATGTCCCAACACACAGTTTGGAAGGCTCTGCTCTAAGGGTCAGACAAGTGCAACTTTCTTGAACACAGCATACACACTCTGTCCATACTTTGTGCTTCTCTCCTCCCGTGACATAGCCTTTCCTATTCAGCAATTTGGTTATGCAGAGGCAGGAAGGAAGCAAGCAACGTCCTCTGTTTGCTTCTGCAGACAGTTCTTAGGATCAAATGTGCTTTTGCGTGGTGTTCCGTTTTCACTGTTGATGAATTCAATTATTTGTAAACAACATTAATTGCCACCCTTTTTGACCAGGAGGAACAGGCTGTCTTCATATTCATCCTAAAAGAACAGTAAACATTTCATTTTTCTGAACTCCTGTGGCTAAAAGATGAGGAAGTTTATTTGAATGCCTCGCTCACACACAACTTAATCTAAACTAGATTATCTAGTGATTATCTAGTGCATGCAATATGAATGCTGTTGCAGAAAGCAAAAAAATTGTACCTTAATGAATAAAAATCGGTACAAATTGGTCCCTTTCATACTTTGTTCTCATTGTGATTAACTTGTTCTTTGTACCAGATGTTTGTGACGAACAAGTGGTACATTTGTAACCACTTAAATACTACATTCAATGAAATTTGAGCATGCTATGTTATGGAACTTCAACTGGGCTTCATTCCTTGTAACTTTAAAACAACTCATTGCAGCAGTGATATCAATAATGCGTTACCAGAACCAAGACATGGCTTGTTCCTGTTCACTACCTTATGAAGATAACTGCACTACATGAATTTCAGTTATGCTCAGATTCACAACATGACACTATCCCACAAATTCTGTATTACTGTGGAGTTGAACCATAGTAGATTCCTAGATGCTCAGATTGCAAATACAAAAGTACAATATATTATCTTTTATTTAATCAGAAGGATAATCCATAATTAAGGCCTGGAAGAGCACAGTGGTAAGATACGTGGTAGAAGTCAAGGTTCCAAGTTCAAACTCAAGGTATCTATGAACTCCGTATGTGCGTCATACCACTATTGACTGACAAATTGTTAAAGATGGCAGATGGACTGTATGCAAAGAAACATGAACACATGAATGTACTATTGAAATATTACGTTCAGCAACATCATTGCTCTGTGCCATCAAATAAGCTATCTGGTGACATTAACAGTCCTGCTCAGGTTTTGTAAACTCATGACTGGCTTCATGGATAGCGTTAATCCAGAGGCATTGTTTGTTTGAATAATGCAGTGTTTCCATTTGTTGTCCACAACTCGATAGATCCTTTCAGTAGGTGACGCTAAGTGCCTGCCCACAATTGGTGTCCCTTTTCAAGATGTACCACTCCAATTAACATATGAAATGCTAGCAACTGCTAAGAGCAAGTGCATATGTTTTCTCCATGCCTTAGTATCATTTCTTGTGACCATTCTGGCTGGATATGGCTCTGTTCTAGTTCCGATGATGGGATGGCTGTCTCCTGATTGTTCAGCTGCTCACATATGGAACAAAATATTTTTGTGTGTGGATTTTCTGTTGATAGTGTGTCACCCTGAATGCCGTTTAAGAAGGGTCCTGATTAATCCGAATGTGTGAATCATTTTTTAAGCCTCTGTCCCCTGAAGTGGCATCGTTGGACCCTTTGTTCAGGATTGCTTTGTTTTCAAGTCTTCTCTTTTCAACTATGCCTTTTCATAATTGTAATAGGCTAATTATTGGGTTAGATTTACAAGCTGTTTATTTTTCTACTTACACCAAACTGATGTCTCTTCACAAATCTTTTTTAAAAGGAGCACCATTACTGCTCTTCGCCATATATATTTTAAGTTACTTTTTGCAGGATCTAGTTTGTCCAAGATGCTTATGAATTCTCTGAGTGCTACTTTACGTTGATTTCTGTCCTTGCACTTAGCAACTCGCTTCACATTGTTTCGTTTGTGGACACCATCCTTATGTTAAGTGCAAAATTTTATTTCCCCTCTTGCTTAATCCTGTGTTTGGACATCGCAAAGAAAGCTTTAATTTTCAATGTTGCTATGTTTCTTAATTGTGTAAAATGGTTAATGAAGTATATGGCAATTTGTAACATTTCGGAACCTTTCTCAATAATATTTCTAGAGTACCAGTCTGAAGAAAGAATGCAGAACAGCAGTCTTCAGTGTGTGTGTGCTTTCAAGTAATAGTGACCCTATTTTGCAGGGTTCCTAGGCTGGTGTTTTGCCAGTCCCATACTCTGAAATATAGCCTACAGCAGGGGTGCTCACACTTTTTCAGCATGAGAGCTACTCTTAAAGCAACCACGTCCAAAAGATCTACCTGCCCCCGCCGCCGTGCGCTCCCGCCTGCTCTTGCCACCGCGCATGCTCCTGCTGTTGTTTTCTGCCCACGCAGCGTTTTTTTTGCCTGCGGGGAAGGAGAAAGCACGAGGCGGGGCATCCAGAGGGAGCGCTCCGCCCTGCCTGTCTCGCTGGCAACGGAGGCTGCACAGCTGCTTCTGGATGAGAGAGAGGCAGGGCGCTCCCTCCAGAGGCCCCGCCTCGTGCTTCCTTCCTGCAATGCCCCGCAGGCGAAAGAAGCACAGCGAGAACGGAAGCCAGCAGCAGGAGCGTGCATGCACGCAGGGTGTGCGCGCGCATGGCAGGAGCGTCCCATCCGGCTGGTGAGGCCCGAAGATCACCTGGAAGAGGGCCGAAGATCTACTAGTAGCTCCTGAGCTACCTAATGAGCACCCCTGGTCTACAGCATCTGATATTGACAGTCCCCCATCTGGCTGTCAGCAACTTCTTTAACCTCAAATGGCTTTTCTGCTGAGATACTTCCCCCCCTCGGCCTCCATGGCTCCGAACTGGAAACTGCTAGTTGCCCTTCAAGGTCAGTTTTTCATTGGCTTCTAGTTGCTAATAGAGTTAAAATATGGGAGAATACAAGTCACTTAACCCTCTCTTAAAATCTTCCAACCCTACCTGTGGAAAGGTTCAGGCTTTTAGAAGATAGGGAGAATACTCATTTCTAGATTGCTTTGGAAATATTTCAGACTCGCTGGGCAAAGCTCAAAATGGAAATGCTTTTTCCTCTCACCTCCAGAAATCCCACCTCAGTCTCTCTCTTACCATAGAATAGAGTTGGACAAGACCTCATGGGACATCCAGTCCAACTCCCTGCCAAGCAGCAGGAAAATCACGTTCGAAGCACCCCAACTTTGTATTACATTTCAAATAGGGTTACAACTGAAATTTTCACCTTCTCTCACCAAAGATGTTAATCTGACACAATTCCATCGGTCCCGGTGAATTCGTACAATGCAATTACATCCCCCCCCCTTCTTTCAGACTGGTACTAACCACTAACCATTTCATTCTAAGATTTTGCATTCATATGTGCGTTACGACAAGATATGGAGCTCTACTGTACTTGATATCTGAACAAGATTTAAAGTCAGTGAAATTGTTCAATTAAATTTGTCTCTGTTTCATGGAGGAAAAGCAGAGAAGAAAATATGCATTGGCAAAATACTTAGCATGAACAACAGGCTAAGTTTATTTAATACACTCTGCAACTCAACAATTACTTTTATATTGAAGTTGGGCTCCTTTAATGAAACTTTATGAACTTCATGCCTTTCCTTTATAGTGAAGTAATGCTACAGTTGTCTCACAGTCTACCATTTTAATGCATTTCCTAAGTGCTTGGTCTTTCAATTTTTGTATGCATCAATGTGAACAAAGTAACCTATGTTGCATCCTATTTCTGGCAAACTAAAGTTGATTGTAAAAAACCTCCAAAAACAATTTCTTAAAAATCGGTGGCTTCCTGCTTCAACTTTCCACTGGAGACCTCTAAAAATATTACCTTCAGATATAAAGGGCTTCATAATTCTATTGGACTTAAGTCAAGACTGGTTTGCTAATGAAGATTGCAAATGTGCCTCTTGTAGTTTTGCAAACTTGTAAAAATACAGTTGCTAGCAACAGTAATGACTCATTTGGAGAAAAAAATGTATGCTGTTCTAAAATAAGTAATTCAATACTGTTGGCCCTCAGTCTCTGCTCCACTTCATCAAATGAGTAGACACTAAACTCCAGAAGTTTCTGCAATTTACTGGCCAACGTTCTCTGGTATGAAGGCCAGATAAAATGTCCTTTAATAACCACTCTTCACACATGGAGAGCAGTTTTACTAAAGGATTGTAAAGCTGGCCTAATAGCATCTACGTCTTAGTAGCTCTACAGCTTATCCGCAAGAGAGCTTGACCATGTGTTCTTGGTCAAAACAGCTAAAAGATTTATTGTCTGAAGATACCAGCTAGACACAGGTGAAACGTCAGGAGAAAATGCTGCTAGGACATGGCCATACAGCCCTCCAGCTAAAAGATGTTAAGAAACCATTTACTTTCCCCCACTTGTTAATTAACTCCTAAGTAATGTAGCTATTGAACACTTTTTTGGTTGGTTTTTTTGTATTGGAACAATAATTTGAAATTAGCCTTAACACCAAAAAGCCAAAGCAGACTGCAGAGTAAGGTTAAGTCTGCTCTGTCTCTTGCATTAAAATAGAAAAGGATCTTCCATTTTAACTCAGGTAGGTTCTTTCTCCATTCAGCAGCCGTCCTAAGTGTCTCATGAGGCTTTATTATTGAGGGAGGTTGCAGTCATAAGGTGAGGCTGATAAAGAGGTCTCCTATAGATCAGGGTCTAACATATGTGCAGCCTACTCCAAACTAAAAATCTAAAATAAATGATGCAGTGACACCATAATAGTTTCAGTAAGCAATCTATTAGTTCTTGGCTTGCTGCAAGTTTTCCGGGCTGTATGGTCATGTTCCATAAGCATTTTCTCCTGGCACAACATGTATAGAACATGGCCAGACAGCCTGCAAAACTCACAGCAATCCAGCAATTCCGGCCATGAAAGCCTTTGACAACACTATGAGTCCTTGTTCGTCTTTGAGATGTTTCCTAACTTGAAGACCAAGTTGTCAGATAAGCTTAAGAACTGCTGTTCCAGAAAAAGGAAATCTGAAATCCTAGAATTAGTTCAATTTTGATTACTTTAACAAGTTTTTAAAGATAACTGAGTTTAAACTAAATGCAGACACTTTCCGTTATATGATCATTCACAATATGAATATTTGGAAGTCTTGAGATCAGTTGGCATTTCGTTCAGCCAGCGTTTGGTATCCACTAATACCAAAAACCATGGATGCTCAAATCCAATTCAACAATAAAATGATGTCCCCGATATAAAATGGCGAACAACTGAAAATGGGTGCCAGAGCTTGTCCTGAAAAATAGGAGGAGCCTATAGGAGGGTAAGCATAGAACTTGACACATTGCACAATTAAGGTATACTTGAAATGTTTTTAAATGCGTTAATTGGCTAAGAGCCATGTGTGCTAACAACACTGCTATAACCTCTGAATGTTTTGATCAACATTATGGAATTACACTTTCCAGTTATATTAGCTAAGAAGCTGTGGTGGCGCAATGGGTTGAACCCTTGTGCTGGCTGAACTGCTGACCAGTTGGCGGTTCAACTGTGAGACTGGATGAGCTCCCGTCTGTCAGCTCCAGCTCCCCATGTGGGGACATGAAAGAAGCCTCCTACAGGATGTCCTTGCAGATGGCCAATTCTCTCACACCAGAAGCGACTTGCAGTTTCTCAAATCGCTTCTGACACATACAAAAATTACGTTAGCTATTTATTTAGCAAAACAGAAAAAAATGTTGTACACCAAGAATCTATGAGTAGTTTCATATTACAGCCACTCTGAATTTTTTTAGCAGCCTCTTCAAAGTTTTTTTTAATTATACTATGCAACAAAATTTGAAATTTTTATATTCCTGGTTTGAAATATTTTCCATTTAATTGTGTGGTACTTACTTTGAAAATCGTTGTTCTACACCAGAAACTTTGTTTTTTGTGGCTGCCACAAAACTATGTTAAATTGGTTGAGGCCCTTAAAAATGTAACAAAGTGTGTGGCAGGATGTTTTTATGATAGAACCAATAAGAAAATGACATAACCCAGAGCCAAAAATTGTGTTATATAGCATTACATGGTATTTTATCTATCTAGTTTCAGGACTTGTGTTTATGTCTAAAATGCTTTGACAAATAATTACCAAAAAAAAGCATTTCCACACATGTTTATCAGTCTTAAACAAAAGATATTTATTTCAATATGAATATATTGAAATGGAGATTTAATTCTCCTTCTCCTGGACAGTCTTGGTTCCACGCAGTCTGCCAGTACGCCGGGCCGCAATGAGACCGACCTTGCGACCAGCTGGAGCATCCCTCCTGATGGTTGAAGGCTTGCCAATATGCTGGTGGTTTCCACCACCAAAGGGATGTTCAACAGGCTGTGGAAAGAACCACCAGAATCAGGAGCAGAGCAGGAAATGATTTCAAATACAAAGGGAAACACTCTTCAAGGCAAAACCTATAACTCTTTAACCAGCAATACAGTTAAGGGCATTTACTTAAGAGCCATGGAATCGAAGACACAAGAATGTGAAGACACTTTGATGAAAAAAAGATTGCTTTGATCAAGCTAAAGAAATTGTGTACATCGCTACAACAAGAACTAATGTTGTATTTTGCTTTTACATTGATTAGTTTGAGTTGAATCAAATATTTTATATATAGGAATTTGCCGGCTACAAAAATAAATGGTTTGACTTTAATTATGCAAGTATAATGTAACATTTGGAGCATTGGCTATGTATTGTCTTCTGCTTGAAATAGAAAACTGGCAGAAGTATCTCCATTAGCAATCCGGAACCCAACTGAGGGAAAAGAGATGCCTCAGTAGTTCCAATTGCCTTTTTGCTCCTCCATCCTAGCACTTTGTATCTAAAGTGAGCATCCCACCTCAGCCGAGAGCTAGCAGCTACGTCGGCCTATTTTCCTTTCTGAAGCATTGGATTATAATTTTAAATTGTATAGTCTTGAGGGGTTTGGAGGAGACAGCAGATCACCACAGTTAAACAAACAGGGCAAGTGCAATAAATGGGAAAGCTACTTACATTCATAGCTACACCACGGACACGTGGCCAGCAGTTCCTCTTTGCCTTGTATTTGTGGTACGCGCGTCCAGCTTTCAAGATTGGCTTGTCAATACGGCCACCACCAGCAACAATACCTGTAAAATATAAGAAGTTGTTGTGTTCCCCTTTCTAAAAAATAATAGCTCCAAACAGAAGTACTGAATTTACCCCTGGTAATTCGCTTTAAAAACAATCAGCACCAATTTTAACAACTCACTATCCTATATACAGGCATGTCTCGGTTAACAGGGTATCTGAAAAAGCAATTGATTTTTGCAGTCTTTTATATACCCGTCCAGTTCCTGTTTTCTTCATCCTCAGCTTAGTTGAAAGCAATAGGAAATGTGGCGCACCAGGAATGTGGCGCAGCTGGCTGGCTGTCAGCTGCATAAGATCTCTACTGACCAGAAGGTCATGAGTTCAAGGCCTGCCCTGGTAGTTGTGAGCGCTCGACCAATTCTGTAGCTCGTTGTTGACCTTTGCAACCCGAAAGACAGTTGCATCTGTCAAGTAGGAAATTTAGGTACCACTTGAGTGGGGAGGCTTAATTTAACTGATTTATGAGGCCATAAAAATATCCAGGAAATACACACAAAAGGAGTGAAGGAATGGATTATATGGCAATGTGGACAGCTCCTCCTGGTGGCCAGAAAAGCTGGAATGTTAAATTGCCTCTGTGTCTGTCTTATATGTTGTATGTCAAATGGCATTGAATGTTTGCCTGTGTATGTGCATTGTGATCCGCTGAGTCCCCTGCGGGGTGAGAAGGGCGGAATATAAATGATGTAAATAAAATAATAAATAATAGTATGATAAAACTTAGGTTGGGAGGGAATCCGATTTGACCAGCCGATACTGCTGTAGCTATGTGTCCTGCCTACAATGGGCAAGGTAAACAGCAGCCGCCCCAAAAACATGAGAGATGCAATTACTTCATGATGATATGCAGTAATGAAATCTGGTGTAGTCTACAATCAAGGTCCACCTCCTCACATTAGGGAGGTTTGGGGACTTCACTGACACTTCAAGGCTAATTAATGCTACTGTATAAATAAAGCAAATGCTCTGACAAGAAACAATGAACTTGCTCATCTTACATAACATCTTGCATATAAAATAAAGACTGAATAAAGGACAGGAAGCCAGAAATCTCTTTTAAAAACACTAATATTTCACCAGCCTGTAAAAATGCCTATTCAAAGATTTCATGATGAAAATGCTTCAACAGAATCAAGGGTGAGTGTGGAAAAATGAATCCCTGTGTCTTCTACAGGGTTTTTTTCGGGGCAGGTGAATGCAAAATGTTTTTGAAGTGAGTAGTAGTTGCAGTTATGTAGTTCCCTGAAGCATCAATGCAGTCTCAGATTTCCAACTGGCCTTAATGTGCCCCAAACATTCATTTTTGATTTCTAAAAATCATAGAGCTGGAAGAGACCAGAAGGGTCATCCAGTCCAGCCCGCTGCTCCTGAACAATTCTGCAATGTAGGCAGTACACATTACTACAATGTCTTAATCTAACATTTCCAACCAAACACTATGGGGTTTGAAGAATGTGACAAACATTTCAGGTAACACTTACCAACAACTGCTCTGTTTGCAGAGGAGATCACTTTCTTGGAACCAGAAGGCAGTTTCACCCTGGTTTTCTTGGTTTCAGGATTGTGGGAGATAACCGTGGCATAGTTTCCAGAAGCACGTGCTAGTTTGCCACGATCCCCAGGCTTCTCTTCAAGACAGCAGACAATGGTGCCTTCGGGCATAGTACCAACAGGCAGGACATTGCCAATGTTGAGTTGAGCTACAAGAAATTAAAGATTTTTAAAAGGGGCAATGTCACTCTGGACCAAAATATTTCTCAAAAGTCTACCTTTTCAATCTAATTAACTGTTTCCAAGAAACATACACCATTTCTTATCAGTTGTACCTACCTTTCTTGCCACAATAAACAAATTGCCCAGTATGAATGCCTTCTGCTGCAATGAACAATTCTGTTCGTTTCTTAAATCTGTATGGATCACGGAAAACAACCTTGGCCAGAGGAGCTCCTCGACCAGGATCATGAATTATATCCTATTGAAACATAGTAACAATTTATTTCTATACTGCCCTCTCTCCCAAAAGGGACTCATGGCAGTGAACAACAAAAGATCGGCAAAACTTCAAATAATAAACAAATAAACATCAGAATATACTTATGAAACAATTAAAAATCACAGATTAGAAATTTAAAGATATAAAATAATTGGAATCATTTCTCTAATGACTAATAATGGTCAGAAGTAATTAACACATTTGAAACATATACAGTTAACAATAGGCCATCTGGTGAAGGTAAGTCTCCATTACATAATTGTAATTTAATAATCTTACAATTTTACAATAAAATAACTAATAATACATATTAGGAACAGTACCATTCTTCTTAAGTATTTACTTGCATTGTTGCCAGGTAAAAAGACCAAGTATTTGACAAGGCCACTATTTATTCATATTACATGGACAAAGTACCTAAAAGTTGTCTCACTTCCACATACTTAAAATTCAAACAGCAATTATACATAATAAACACTGGAGCAATACTGGAATATAAACTGAAGAACAGGGTTTTCTCAAATAAAACCTATGTGGAATTAATCTGATTTATCACATTTTATTTGCATTGAAGGCCTACTATCTTTAACAGTAAGCTTTCAGGTCTTCTGCCTTTAGTATGAGACTCAAATCTTTTCAACCCATCTCTATTTTTAAAAAGAGAAAAAACCCTGAAGCCTGAATTTGTTGTTCTGTAACAAAGTATTAATACTTTTTAGGGCTACTCTCTTGAGATCAGCAGACAAGAAAATGTTCTTCTATTTGGCTACTCTTCATGATAATGCAAACAGGATATATGAAACCACAACATAGAGAAGCATACTATTACCTTTACAATACCCTTGATGTAGCCATGTCTTTCAGCAAAATCAACTGCTCTCAGCTTTGCTGCACCCTTTCTGTGCTTCACATGGGCCCTGAACACAGATCCCGCACCTTTTCTTTGACCTCTGATTACACGGCCCATTGTTTCCTGGACAACAGTTCCAAAAAACAAAAGGTTTAGAATAAAGGATTCTGTCCAGAAATATTTTGAGTACAGGCAATCCCCGAGGTCACAAAACATACATGTTCTATAGGTTTGTTCTTAAGTTGAATTTGTTTGTAAGTTGAAGCAGGTACATCACAAAGCTCATTTCATTTCGGAGGGCATGCAAAACCACCTTATTCAGGCATGCCTTCAACTGAAGCCTTCAGATGTTGTAATCCACCTACCGTTCTCAGTTTCTACTGCATTTTATGTACTGCTTACATTTTATTGCATTTTATGTATTGTGTTGCATTTTTATGCAATTTTTATGTCTATTGTTGTATCACCCGTTTTAATTTGGTTGTATGTAAACCGCCTCGAGCCTGCAAGGAGCGGTATATAAAATTGATGAAATAAATAAATAAAATTTAAAGTGGAACTCTGGCCATATAGACAGATAGCATAAGGAAGCCCCTGTTCATAAGATTTCACCTCACTTTCTGTTCCTCTGATAATTGGATTCTGAAAAATGTGGCTTGTTGTGGAAACAAGGATTGGTGACAAAGCTTCAGTGGAGATCCCTGTTCCCCAATATAACTCTTTCAGAAGTGAATTTCCCTTCTGAGGGGCAGACTTATCTCATTTCCTGTTGCCTCATCCCCATTTGTATCTTTAAATTGTTGGTGAGTGGAATGTTTGTAATTTAGGGACTGCCTGTACTAGTCCTGGATGCTCCTTCAAAGCCTTCCAATACTAGAATTCACTCCCAATTTAAGTAAGTTGCTGCTGTTTAGTTAAATATCTGGGACCCAGAAGTTCTTGATCTGATGAAAATCAGCTAAAAATGTGCCACTAGAACATGGAATATAGTTTTTTATTAGAGTGAAATAAATCAGTATTATGAGATAAAACAAGAATCACAATTAATCCACTATAAATTGTTAATTAGAAGCAAAAATGACTAAACCGACAATTAGGAGATAATGTAACTTATTGGAAAATACTTGGTAAAGTGAAAGGCAGTAAGGAAAGAGGGGAAAGTGTCATGGAGCTAGGCTGATTCAACCAAGAAAACCATCGCTCTGAGTCTGCAAGACTGAGCAGGTGAATTCATGACCTGGGATAATGGCATCCCTTATTCACAGGTTCACCATAATTCAAAGTTTGCTTGCCAAACAACCAAGTTGGGAACGTCCTATAGTGCAAAAACAGTGCTCCAAAACAAGATACAGTTCACTACAACACAAAGGGAGGAGAGTATACAGGTTGAGCATCCCTTACCCAAAATGTGTCTAGAAATGTTTTTGAAGTAAACTCCCATTTTGAGCGAGCTAAAACACTGAGATTTGCCAGTGAGGTCCTGCTCTTGGCCCCACCACCTTCGCAGGCACGATTGGTGGGCAAGGGAGACCGGGCCTTCTCGGTGGTAACCCCTCAGCTGTAGAATCAGTGAGATCATATCAGCCCCCCACCCCACCT
Source organism: Anolis apletophallus (assembly GCA_030556195.1). Taxonomy (NCBI): domain Eukaryota; kingdom Metazoa; phylum Chordata; class Lepidosauria; order Squamata; family Anolidae; genus Anolis; species Anolis apletophallus. Next base: position 53,365,532 of record JARBWK010000004.1, on the reverse strand, counting down.
CCTAGCATTTAGGAAACAACTGAAGACCTGGTTATTCATTGTGATTTGTTTTATGGTTTTAAACGAATGATTTATATACTGGTTTTAATGTTTATGTAATTGTTTTAATGTTTATGTAGGTGATTGTGATTTATTATTGTATTTGTGATATAAAGGCTTTGTACCGTTACTAATGTAAGCCATCCTGAGTCCCCCTTCGGGGGTTGAGAAGTGACGGGGTACAAACGCCAGAAATAATAAATTAATTAATTCAAGCAGGCATTCGGCAAATGGCAGAAATGTGGAAATCCCTAAATGTCTCATGTTGTGTCTGCAATTGTTGTCAGAGTTTTATATTTTTAATGGTTTAAACATATAATTATATGTTGTTGATTTGATATTTACGTATGTGAGGGGTGAGAAAAGCAGTACATAAATGCAATAATAAATACTGACTAAATAATAATTAAATAATTAAAAATAATAAAATTTCAGATTCTAATGAATTTTGGAAATATTTATCATCTTTACAATATCTTTAAGCTACTGGCCCTCACCTCCAAAGCATAACACAGCCCCGGCCCGTTATATCTAAAATATAGACTCGCCTTTTATCAACCTAAAGAGACCACTTCGATCTGAAGATCAAATGCTGCTTGTAGTTCCCAGTCTCAGGATCATATGATCTACAAAGACCAGGCGCAGGGCCTTCTCTGTTGCGGCTCTGTCTCTTTGGAATACTCTTCCGCTTGAAGTCCGTACGCTCCAAGACTTACTAGCATTTCGAAGAGCGTGCAAGACTTGTCTGTTTAGGCAGGCCTTCCCACCTGGCTAATCTGTTTTATATTTTACTGTTTTATTGTATCAGTCATGTCTGATGTAAGCCGCTCCGAGCCCCCAGGGAGTGGCGGCCTATACATTTGTAATAATAATAATAATAATAAATGTATACCCGTAATCTTTGAGATGGGACCCAGTCTAAACACAAAATTCATTCCCGTTTTAAAATATTTTTCAAAGCATTGTGAGTCAAATTTTGTGTTGACAAAACCACCAGAGAGAGCAAAGAGCACACCCTCAGTCGAGTTGGAAGTGGCCTATATACCCCATGAGTTAAACGTTGGGGAACTGAAATAGCAGCAGTAAGATGTGGGTTAGGAAGAAACGTCATAATGTGTTGCATGTGTCAGTTTTCCTTTTGTTCTCTGTTTGCCTTTCATGTCGCTTTACGTAGCTTAAATCACACGTTAATAATGATAAAACATTTGGAGGGAAAAGAGACATTTATTTATTTCCACCATTTCTACCCCGCTCTTCTCAACCCCCGAGGGGGGACTCAGAGGGGCCAAACAACGGCAACAATTCGATGCCAAAAACACAGTATACATATAATAGAAAACCAAAAACAGTCAGAATTAAAATACATTAAAATACAGTTAGCATTAAAATACATTAAAATACAATTAGCATTAAAATACATCATATACATTCACATAAGTTAAAAACAGTATTCCGTTCATAATAAAAGCATTGGGCCATGTCCACCAGCTTGCCATTACAATCCAATCTAAAGTGCTGTATCGTGCTAATGTTCAAACGCCTAGTCCCATAGCCAAGATTTCACTTTTTTCCTGAATGCCAGGAGGGATGGGGTTGATCGTATGTCGCTTGGGAGTGCGTTCCACAGACGGGGAGCCACCACTGAGAAGGCCCTATCCCTCGTCCCCACCAACCGCGTTTGAGAAGTCGGCGGGAGCGAGAGCAGGGTCTCCCCGGATGATCTTAAATTACGAGATGGGAAGTAGCGGCTGATGCGTTCGGACAAGTAAGCTGAACCAGAACCGTATAGAGCTTTAAAGGTCACAACTAGCACTTTGAATTGAGCTCGGAATTGGACAGGCAGCCAGTGGAGCTGACACAACAGGGGGGTGGTATGCTCCCTGTATGTAGCTCCAGTTAGTAATCTGGCTGCCGCCCGTTGGACTAGTTGCAATTTCCAAACTGTCTTCAAAGGCAGCCCCACGTAGAGTGCGTTGCAGTAATCTATTCGGGATGTGACCAGGGCGTGGGCGACCGTAGCCAGATCAGACTTCCCAAGGTACGGGCGCAGCTGGCACATGAGTCTTAACTGTGCAAAAGCTCCCCTGGCCACCGCCGAGATCTGGGCTTCCAGGCTCAGCGATGAGTCCAGGATCACTCCCAAGCTGCGAACCTGCGTCTGTCATTCAGGGTCAATTTTGAGGTAATTTGGAATTCCTGATAAGAGATGCTAGACCTGTAATGAGTTCGTGGCTCTATCTAAAGCAGGCCTGGGCAAACTTGGCCCTCCTTCCAGGTGTTTTGGGCTTCCACTCCCACCATTCCTAACAGCCTCAGGCCCTTTCCTTTCCCCCCTCAGCCGCATAAGCCTGAGGCTGTTAGGAATGGTGGGAGTGGAAGCCCAAAACACCTGGAAGGAGGGCCCAAGTTTGCCCAGGCCTGGTGTAGAGGCACCTCCTCTCGAGAACCCCTCCCAGTTTGCCTTTCTATGGTTCCACAGTGGTCTATTATGGTCTCGAGGCCTACTGCACTGTTGGAGGCCTTAACAATCCATGGAGAGCCCGGGTTCACGGGCCCGGCTTTAGATCAGAAAGGGAGGGCCAAATCTCCCGCCCACCCCCGCCATTCCTGCCTCCCAACGTCGGCCCAACCATGAGGAAGCCGGTGGCGCCCTTAAAAGGGGTGCGGGGGGCCTCCTCCCCCCGGATGGCGACGGATTCCCCTCTGCCCCGCCGCCCTCAGCCTTACCTCTGCGGGGCCTGGCTCGGAAAGAAGGAAGCGCCGGAAGTTCGCTCAGATCTGCCGGGTTCTTCCGGCCGGGCCCCAAAGCCTGATGGGAAATGAAGTCCTCACATCCGGGAACTTCGGAGTCCCTTCCTCCTCTGTCTCTGAGCCTGTTTGTGAGGAGAGCGGGGCTGCCCTCTTTCCCCCCCCGTGGAGAAAGGCTTGGCCCAATGCTTTGGAATTGCCTTTTGGTGAGGCACCATCACCCTTTGGCAGAGAAGGCCAAAGTCCCCATGGTTCCCAGGCAGTTAAAGTGGGGTCACACTGCATTGACTTTATGGCAGGCTTCCTCCAACTGGGCCTTCAACTCCCAGAATTCCTGACCATTGGACAAGCTCGTGAGGGCTTCTGGGAGTTGGAGGCCCAAACAGCTGGAGGGCCGCAGTTTGAGGATGCCTGGTGTAGTAGGCGCATCCTAAACAAAGTAATTTTGCAGGTCTTTTCGGGCTATATGGCTTATGTTCTAGAAGCATTCTCTCCTGACGTTTCGCCTACTTGACAAATGTAACTGGCTGCAAAGGTTGACAGCAGGCTACACTTAAGGTCGAGAACCCACCTCGACCCGGGCAGGCCTCGAACTCATGACCTACTGGTCAGAGAGATCTTATGCCGCTGACACTTAGCCAGCTGCGCCACATTCCCGGTGCTAAAGTACTTACGAAACTGAAGTTCTGGTGGTGAAAACTAGGTGGCGCTGGTGCTTTGCTTCTATAATAATTTTATTAGTTTTTCAAAAAAATTAAAAAAAAACAATTTAACAAGGGAAAAGACGAAAAAGATGCAGAAGATAACACAACAATGTCTTACTACACAAAAGACCCCACACACCCCTCCCCCTTTGAACATATAAAGACAAATACAGTCTACCAACATATTGGCTTCCATCACCCTCAGTATTTTTGTCACCTATAAAAGCTTACTTTAGAAATCCTATTCGGATTCCTATTCCACTCCCACCATTCCTAACTTTCAAAATTTCGTTATAAATGGCAGTTCCTAATTGGTTCTGTCTTTAAAATCGCCAATAATGAAATAATAATGAAGTTTTGAAAGTTTAAAGTTCTGAAATGTTCACCACCAGAACTTTAGCAACACTGCAAAACACCAGCGCTAAGTGTTCACCACCAGAACTTTAGCAACACTAGAAGCAAAACACCAGCGCTACTAGTGTTCACCACCAGAACTTTAGCAACACTGTAGAAGCAAAACACCAGCGCTACCTAGTGTTCACCACCAGAACTTTAGTTTTGCAAGTACTTTAGAACCATAGAACCATGATTGCCCAGGTCTAGTATTTATGTTATTTATTTACTGCATTTATACCCCTGTCCTCTCTCACCCCATAGGGGACTTAGAGCGGCTTACAAGTTATATGTACTGTACATATATTAAGTTATATTATTAGCATAGCACAATATTAGCATTATATATTACTATATTGTACCACTATACTGTAATATTATTAATATTACATGTAATATATCATTAATATTATATTGTAATATTAGTATATTATATTACATTGTAATGCCAATATTATATGTATATACAATATGTTATATTATTTGCTTAGGCTTCCAATTATTTAGCCGCCATATATATATATAAAGATATATAGATATGTATATCTTATAATCTTATAATATATAGCCATATATATGGCTATGTATTATAAATATATAATATGCATATAAAATATATATTCTATATATCTATATAAAAATATAAAAATATAATCTATAATAGTATAATATATATGGCTATATATTTTAAACACACACATAGATATTATATATATATATATATACACACACACACACACACATATATATATATATATATATATAAGGTAATATTCATATGTGGGATGCGCATAACTCAAAAATCACTGGATGAAATGACACCCAATATGGCCACAAGACACTCAAAAAATCACTCAAAAAATCACCAAAAAATGAAAATAACTTTAGAATCCAAAAAAGGTAGAAGACAACACAGCACATGCACGCATACATGCAAGGACACAGCAAGTGCGAAAGGCACTACCAACCATCCTCCCTCTTCTGGCCAGAGCAAGAGCTAGGAATGAATGGCACAATAATGGGTTCAGTGAAGTGGGGGGGAGCTTCATTTGCTGCCAGGGAAGGAAAGAGGAAGGGAAGGAAGGAGAGAAAGAAAGAAGATGAGGAAGAAAAAGAAAGAAGGAAAGAGAGAAGGAAGGATGGAAGCAAATAGCAAAGGGATGAATGAAAGGAAAAGGTAGCAAAGGAAGGAAAGAGGTAGAGAAGGAAGAAGGGAGAGAAAGAAAAGGGGAGGTGAAGGACGGAAAGAGATAGAGAAGGAAGGAAGGAGAGAAAGAAAGAAAAATGGGAGGGAAGGAAATAGAGAAAGGGAGGGAAGGTTGACCACAGCAACACGTGGTGGGTACAGCTAGTATGTTTGTGTGTGTGTGTGTATATATATATACACACACACACACACACGTGTTTAATATTCCATAGCTTGTCTGTTCCAACTACAGTTTCTGTCCTTATGATGCACTCTCCCCCCCACCCTTACTGTTCATTCCTTTTGAGCTTCTCCCTCAAAAAAACATTCTCCCAACACTTATCCAGGGTTATATCAGTTTTATCCTAGTGCATTTGGCCCGCCCACTGTGTTCTATTTCTCTATCATGTTATTTTGTAACTGTTTATTTTGTTATTTCATGTATTTATTTTGACGGTATTTTCTGCTTCTTTGTATTTTATTTTGCCGTACTGTAATTTTGGGCTTGGCCTCATTTTAGCTGCCCCAATGGTGGAAGGGTACAAATAAAGATGATGATTGATTATTATTATATTTACTCTATATATTTTGTAAATATACATGTGTATGTCACTTCTGACTAAGACGAGGCCTATGGCAAATCTGTCAGGGTTTCTTTTCTCAAGATGTATGAGAGGGATTTTGCCATTGCCTCCTTCTGACGCTGAGAGAGTGCGACTCTTCCAAGATCAACCATGAAAATATCCATGACTGAGCATGGATGATGTAGCAGCATATAAATAACTCCATCCAGGCTGACTTAGTAACCGCACACATGCCTCCCTGTTCTTCATATACAGTTATTATACATTCTCCCCTCCCTTTCTTTCTTTTCCTTTCCTTCCTTTCCATCCTACACCTTCCCTTTCTTGTTTCTTTCTTTCCTTTCTCAACCATTTCTCTTCTTTTTATTTCCATTCTCTTCCATTCTTTTCTTCCTTTCTTTTCTTCTTTCTTTCCCCCCTTCTTTGTCTCATACCTCTCCCACTTTCCCTTCCTTCCTAATCCTTCCTTCATCCCCCTTTCTTTTGTTATTTTTCTTTATTCCTTCCTTTCTTTTCCCTTTCCTCCTATTCCTCCCACCCCCACATACACCACCTCCCCCTTCCCTGCTTTGTCTTTCTGTCTGTTTCTGATTTTCCTTCCACTTTCCTTCGGGCTGACTCTTTAGTGGATCCAGAGGGTGGCAACCTATTTGTGGCATAACCCCCTCCCTTCCTCTCTCCCTTCTTCCTTTTTTCTTTTGCAGGGCGCTGCTGCGCAGAATCCCTGCCATCATCCGACAGAGAAAAGCTGCAATGCAAAAGGTTCCCAAGGCTGAGCTTATTATGCAATGCATACATTGCTTTCCCCTTTGGCTGGGGAAAGACCTGGGTTGTTCTTCTTCTTGGGGATCACAGTTTTCCCTCCCCACCCACCCCCCCCCCCACTCCACCCCAATGTACACAAACATGCCCCGAGCCCTTTGGTATTTGACAGCTGCATCGCAAGCCACAATGGGACACATGAATCTATGCCAGGGCATGCATCTGCAGCAAGAAGGCAAGCTCTTCAGCTTGACGTGCCTCTCAGTGAAAGGGCAGTGGAACCGTCCTGAAAAACAAGGTGACAATCTCAGGTAGAAATCTATCACCATACACATACCCAATTCCTCTGCAAAATGCTTACATGGTTCAATTGCTCCCTTCTATGTTTTGAACCACAAAAGAAGAAGCTCCCTCTGACACCCTTCCTTGCATCTTCCCCTCCTCCTCTGACTTCAGCTTGATTTTTTTTTCTCTTTCTGGAAAAATACTGGCAGTGTTGATCCCTGGGGAAGACAGGCAGGATTGGAGAAGGCTCTCTAAATGATGCCTTTTATTTAAGGGCAGGTAGCAGGCATTTTGTTGGCATCGCTTCCTTGTTTGAGAGCAAACGGAAACAATTTGAGCTCTTTCGGAATTTGAAAACAGCATCCTCTCCGCTGACTGAAGGGAGAAGAGCTCAGCTAGAACAAGACAAAGAAGACAGTAGGCAACAGAACTATACCCCAAAGGAACTGAGCCCAATAAGGGACAGGTCTCACCGTTGTTTTTCTAAGGACTAGATGAGATTATTAATGAGAAAGATTTCTCATATTTGTGTCTAATTTAAAAACAGCCACAGGGGAGGGGGGATTTCAATGCAGGCCATAGAACTGGGGGAGGAGAGCTAACCATTCTGCCCACATCATTCCCTGTTTAATGAATCTGTCTGTAACTGATATTTGCCCCTTGGGTAGAAAATATATGATGCTATATGCTTCCTGCTCTGAAACAAATAGCTCCAGGTGTGATTTAAATTAGAAATTTGGGGTGGGAGCAATTTCTGTCTATTGTAGCAGGTGGGTGAAATGGGAGAAATGAAATACAAAGATTTGATGTGCATAAGATGATTACAAAGTTATAATTGGGTAATGGCTCTAAAAGCTTTTGAGCTCTCCAGTAAGAATTCTGGAAAATTTGAAAGTTGTCATATTTTAGTGGCACTTTAAAATGATTTGCACAGCTATGGATTTCTTTATTTTCTCAAGAACTGGTACTATTTTCTTCGATAATAAGATGTCGATCAATCATAAGACACATTGATTTCAGTACCACCAACAGAAAAAAAAGTTGAGATTCTAAGACTCACCCCATTTTTAGAGGTATTTATTTGGGGGAAAGTGAATCTTAGAATTGAAGAAATAGGATATTTGTTTTTACAACAAAATAATTGACAGAATATATTTACACGGCACAGTAGCTCTGGGAGGATGGAGAAGGAGACACAACAGATTATCTCTGATGCAACTGCAGATTTTGTGTGGCTCTGGAATTTGGGGGATAGCATGCGACTGATACTGGCTGAACCCCTGCCTAGTTATTTGTGTGGGATATCAGAGGAAGAGAAAGAAGAAGAGACTGAATCATGAGCAATAAATGCAGCAGATAGTTGCTGGAAGCAGATGCTAATGAGGATTTGTTATTTGAGTAAACGTGTGAAAAGGTGGTATCATCTAGGTACACTTCCATTCTGCATACCACAGCCCGCATCTCTATCTCCCAGTGGCAATCTTCCCAATGCCTATTTTTGTAACTTCAGCTCTTGGGGAACACACTGTCGTCATTTCGAACCGTACTTGTCAACTATAGGGAGCTGCACTGGAACGCTGTCTGCAGTTACTACTTGTTCTGCTCTGTGCACCTTGGCTCACGTCCTGCAAAGGAGAACAGGGAGAGAGGTTGGCCAGCAGTGACAATAAGCAATGTGTCTAATGTGCATCAGCAAATGTGGTTTACCTATGCCGATCTATAGAAGACATTTACCTGTACAGAAGGGAATATGTGATAATTGAGCCTTGCACAGGGGAGTACTTACAAGGGCTAGATAGAATTCTCCCCCAATCAGGACAATTTGTCCCTTGTAAAGGTGGTGGTGGTCATGTGTGAGGAGATATCACTGAAGGCTGAAAGTCATAGTGTATTTTGCCCTGGAGCTTATTCTGGTGTGAATAGTACAGCACTGATAGGAACGGCACAGCACTGCTCAAAAGAAGTGAATCGCCACAGAGCAGGCCAAAAGTCACAAAGGAATTTCAATAACTTCTTTATTTTCTGTTTTTAATGTACAACATCACAGTATAATATATAGCACTGTGGGTCCCACATTGTTAAGCCACTATATGTTTCTGTCCATAGCCCACTGGAGTTATATTATGGTTGCCTATTTCCGACATCTGTCTCTTGGGATGGGATGGAAGGTGAGATGAACAACAAAGGAATTTCTAGTGTATTATACAAAGTGAACTTCTTTGCTTCCTTGGTTACCTCTGTATGCGTGTTTTCTATCTTAAAGTTCAAGGTGCCCATTCACACTACATACTTATAGCATCATTATTCTACTTTGACCACCAAAGTTATGCACTATCGTTTGTAGTACAATGAGGCATTAGAGTACTCTGGCTGATCATTTTGAAGGCCCTCTCTACACTGCAGATCCCAGGATCCCATAATTATCTAGGTGGAAGGGCCCCAAGTCCAGCAAGATTTATACCTGTAAGAGTTCAGGGTAAACACTTTTTGTTTATTAAGGCTTCAGCACGAGGAAACATAATCATGTCCTTAGTTAACTAAATGTTTTGAAATTTCACACAAATGAGGAGCTAGGAATCAGCCTCACAGGGACACAGATCAGGAGCCAGAAATGGAAATCCCCAATACAAACCTTCCAGACCTTTAAGATCTTCAGGAAATGGCTTTCTCTGAACCCTGCAACCATCCAGGATCCCTTGGTGAGGATATGAGAGAGAAAAAGAGAGAGCCAGCTAGCTTTCTCAGTGGAACTTCTTTCTACACAATTAAATGCAATGTCGAATGGATATTGAAGAAAGTGGTTTCACTGGGAAGATTATTATATAGGAAATTCTGGAACCAATTTGACCCCGAGGTGGTGATTACACAAACCACATAGGAGTGATGCTTTCCTTCACACGCTTTTGTGGGAGTTTGTTGTCTGGCTCCCTCAGCTTCAAGCTAGCTTCGAACTGCATTAAACAGTCAGTATAAATGGGGCTTAGACTGGCCCCTTCCGTACTTTGTCCATGCACGTTTTTAATATGTAATAGCATTCAGGGAGAATTCATATTGGAGTGTGCATGTTATTTATGTTTTAACTGTTGTATCCTTTTAGAATAATGTATATTATTTAAAATACATGCTTTTTTAAAAAAACTATTAGTTTTAAACCAATATTATCTGTGAGTTCTCTTGGGTCCCATTCTGGGAGAATGAGAGCATACAAATGAAATAATCTAACCATGGGAGCCTGCTCTTATAGATGTTCTTCAACACTGGTACCTTCTCCAGGTGTACAGGGATGTACAAGTATGTGCATATACACCACCCTGTATTTTTCCTGCTGTGAAAGGAATGAGGGAGAGGATGGAAGTGTCAACAGTTACAAAGCCCTCTAAAGCAATTATTCCCAACCTTTTTTAAAACCAGGAACTATAGTACAGTCTTGCTTATCCAACATAAATGGGCCGGCAGAATGTTGGATAAGTGAAAATGTTGGATAATAAGGAGGGATTAAAGAAAAGCCTATTAAACATCAAATTACATTATGATTCTACAAATTAAGCACCAAAACATGTTTTACAAAGAATCGACAGAAAACGCAGTTCAATACACGGTAACGTTATGTATTAATTACTGTATTTATTAATTTAACACCAAAACAGACAAGATTTTCTGTCTTTCTCCCACCCTGGGCATTATTTCTAGGCGGGAGGAAAATTGCGTTGGATAATACAGGACACTGGATGAGTGAAAATTGGATAAGCAAGACTACTTGACCAAGCACCTCTTTGACTAGGGTCTACTCTCCAACATTAGTACCAAAATGGTTACAAATCCGTTTTTTGTTAACTTTAGATTCGGTTTGGTTATTTGGGGTGCTGATTCAGAAAACTGCATTGGATATCAGCTCTAGTTTCTGATACAAAGCATATGCCATCCAGTAGTCACCATCTGCTTACCCACAGAAAACCATATTTAATAAGCTTTGGCATTATAAGAGGGTTTCATGAGACTAGTTGCTCCCGTTGCAATGGTGCAGTAACACTGAGACTGCAGACCATAATTTAGTTCTTCCGGACCACTGGTGATCCATGGACCACAGGTTGGAAACTGTCCAACCTGTTGTGTTTTTCTCAACATGCAGGGGCAACTAGTGCCTATATGTTTATTTACTCCTTGCTGCCCCACCTTCCTTTTTCCATGGCATATCGAGTAGGTGGCATATGATTGCACTTTCTGGTTGGCACCTGGGGTTTGCCCTCACTCACACCCCAGCAGGTGTAGTACGTAGCTATGCACTTGCAGTTTTAGCACTTGGTCATTCGGGATATAGAATGTTACATTGCAATCTTTCCTATGTATTTGTGGCTCGTGTTGTCATATTCTAAATTGGTTTTTTTAATTCTTGCTTAGTGTGTTGGACTGGTATTTGTGAGATCTGGGTTGCAGTTTCCAGTGAGCCATGAAACTTACTGAGTCACCTTGGGCCAGGCACAATCTGACAGCCTGACCTACTTCACAGGGTTGTGATGAGGGTAAAGTGGAGGAACCGGTGCCAAGTACTCTGCTTTGAATTTGTTGGAAGACTGGTTTTTCAAATCTGATTTTCTGCTCTGGTTTTGATCATCTGTCTTCACAAAGCTCCCCATCATAAAAATTCCCATTCCTGGAATCCTTACTGATTTCCCATTGATCTCTAGACTGGCTCATGACTAATGTAGCCCTAGGTACAGCAAGAATCAGTATTCCTTGAGATAGGATTTAAATATAATATGTGGTGTGCCTGGGATAAAAGTTAAATTTTAAAAAATTCAAGTCCCAGAAATTACATATCAGCTGGACAGTTCTACAGTCCAGGAAAAAGAAATTGAACATTGGGTGTGTCATGCTTATCTGGAATGTTGTCCTTAGATATGATCATACATGTTGAGAAGGAAGAAAAGGAGGACAGGAAACCGGAGTACACTATTTCGATTGTTGTTACCTCTTCTGTTGGTTTGATAGTATATAAATATTGAGGATCCGACTCAGCCAGCCATAGTAACCTTTAAATTCTTACTAAAACTGATTCTATCCCTATCACTGTCCCTCAAGTTCAACAAGTTTCCTACCTTATACTGAGGGATTCATTTGTGTATATGCATTTAGCTTATTCATCATCATAGGCGATGACTCAGGGCCGAGTATGATTGTCTCCAAGGGTAGAGTCTTGCCAGTGGGTCTGTAAGTGACTGTGGAGACCTATTCTGAATCTGCATGGGCTTTTTGGATATACATATCCAGATGGAAGGCATTCCCAACAAGGGCTTGCTTGACACACATTACTCTTAGCGTGTTTTTCCCTTTTGCCCTCCATTTGTGCCTCTTCAAATTCCCCAGCATTGTTGGTAATAGCTGACCTCCAGTTAGAATGCTTGAGGGCCAGGGCTTTCCAGTTCTCAGTGTTTACACCACATTTTTAAAAAGATTAGCTTTAAGTCCATCTTTAAATCTCTTTTGTTATCCACCAACGTTCTGTTTTCCATTTTTGAGATTGGAGTAGAGTAACTGCTTTGGGAGATGGTGATCAGGCATTTGGACAACCTGGCCGGTCCAGTGAAGTTGATGGTTGAGAATCACTACTTCAGTGCTGGTGGTCCTTGCTTCTTCCAGAACACTAACATTTGTCCGTTTGTCTTCCCAAGAGATTTGCAGATTTTTTCAAAGGCAACACTGATGGAATCTTTCCAGAAGTCAAGAGTGACATTTGTAGACGGACTTTGTTTTCCAGGTGTACAATACAGTTTAAAGGACAATAACTTTATAAACAAGCACCTTTCTATCCCTACGAATGTCCCGATCCTTCAGCATTCTCTGATTCAGTCAAAGAAACACTGCACTCAATAGTTTATTATACTTTTGCAGTACACCATACAGAACCCGCTTGGTGTAGCGATTTGAGTCTTGAACTAGGATTCTAGTAGACCAGGATGATGGGGCTAAGACAACTGTGACAATGAGGTCCTGCATTCAACACTACAGAAAGTGTGGTGTGAGCTGCCTTGGGCCCTTAAGTGGGAAAAGGCGGTTTATACATTTCTTAAATAAATAAAAATAAGTAAATAACATACTGCATATTATATAATATTGATATTTAACAAATAACAAAAACCCAGGACTGATCCTTGTTGAATCACTATATCAGTGCTAGAATTTTGAGATTATTATAAAGTTACTGCATGGGTTAGTACTACTTTATTACACCACACTTCCAGATCACGCCAGTTAGGATGGCCATACTTTGCAGAGAGTGTTTAAGGACTGGGACATCAGTAGGGATACCAAGGTGCTTGTCAACCAGTTTATTGTTGATGAGAGGAGTGATTTTGGGCCCTTCCACTCAGCCATATAACCCAGAATATCAAGGCAGATACTCCACAATATTAGCTTTGAACCAGGTTGTCTGAGTTCACACTGCCATATAATCCAGTTCAATGTGGATTTTATGCAGCTGTGTGGAAAGGGCCTAGGTGGTTTCTCATTCATAGGGTCACCATCAGTCAAAGTTGACTTGATCAGCATTAGCAACAACATCTGCTCAAAAACTTCACCGGGTATAGCATTTGCCCAATTTACCTAGGATTTTGTTTTCAAGCTGTGCTGTTTTTTCCCTTTCATCTCCTTCTAGACCTCCTAATGACATTGGTTTCATAGTACTTTCCCTGGAGGTTTAGTTACAGCTGGAGTGCAGAACCAGTTTCAATACCAAATACAACATGAATGGATTCCCTCTCCTTTAATAAAGATGACTTTCAAATGACATATTTATCAGGAGGAGATGAAAAAAGAAAGAGAAAAACACCCGTGTGATGGATGGATGAAGCACACAGGTTTTCTCAGTGAAAAGCTTTTAAAAAACTTTCACTGCAATGTAAGTTGCTTTGCTTTGCTTTTGTTGATTTCTCTGTAGACAGCTGGAACAGAACTAGAGGGATTATCTGTTCCTTCACCAGAGACTGAAACTTATTTAGAAGAGGGAATTGATAGCACTTAAGAGGGTTGTTGTTTTGTTTTTTTTTACAATATGACAGAAATAATATTGGAACTCAAACCAAAGTATAGGACTAATTTGTGCAGAAATAGTTATATGAGAATTTATTCAGACATTAATTTGCATCTATACAAAGGCTGAGAGATAGAGGCTATTCATGCTGCATTGCAGGTTTCTTAAAGGTGACTTTTTTGGAGATTGCAACTTCCAAAATCTCACATTGGAGATTCTAGGAGTTCCATTGGAGATTCTAGGAGTTATCACACCAAAAGTAACTTTTCCATGCATTGTCTCATTATCCTTGTCCAGATTCATTTTGCAAATGCATGAACACATTTGCAAGTGCACTTTGCCCATTTGAACAGGAGTTAAGATGGATAAATGCAAAATAAACACTGCTCTTCCACATTTAAAGGCTTTGTAGGAGGAATTTCAGCAAGTCTAGCTTATCATGCATTTGTGTGCAGCCACTCAAAAAGTAGTATATCCTTAATTATGAGCAGTTTTTAAATTGTAATATTTAAAGAATTTTAAACAAGTTGGAGATATATCTATGTATGTATACAGTGTGTATTTGCCTTGTTTTAAATTCTATTGTATTGTGTCATTGTTAGCCACCTTGAGTCCCTATGAGAGAAAGGCAGGATAAAAATAAAGATGATGATCATAATAATAAGTGAGATCCTGTGGTTGTTGCTTAAGAAAACTACACAAAAAAATCTGTTTGTTTTCCAAATGCAAATAGACCTTACTTGGATACTGTGTTCCTTGTGGTGGACAATAAATAAATCAATTTGCAGTCATTTCTCATCAAGCATGATGATCGAACGGCCTGATATTAAAATTGATATCTCCTCTATTTAAGTATTAGCCAAGCTATGACTTCAAGTTCTGGGTACTTTAAGGACTTTTAATGAACAACATTAATTGTAAACAAAATAAATAGACATTTTGATGCTTGCTGCTGAAAATTATTGCCTCTGCAGTTAAAATATAACATGTTTCTTTGGTTCTAAGGAGTCCCTGGTGTTGCAATGGGTTAAACCATTGAGCTGCTGAACTTGCTGACTGAAAGGTTGGTGGTTCGAATCCAGGGAGTGGGGTGAGCTCCTGCTGTTAGCCCCAGCTTCTTGCAACCCAGCAGTTCAAAAACATGCAAATGTGAATAGATCAATAGATACTGCTTCAGGAGGAAGGTAATGGCACTCCACGAAGTAATGCCAGCCACATGACCTTAGAAGTGTATAAGGACAATGCTGGCTCTTCGGCTTAGAAATTGAGATGAGTACCACCCCCCAGAGCCAGACACGACTAGACTTAATTTCAAGGGAAAACCTTTACCTTTACTTTTGATTCTAAGGTGCCATCAATTGTAAGGTGCACAGTAATTTAAGTATTACCAAAAGAAAACATACCCTTCATTTGATGACACTCCCAATTTTTAGATATGAGAAAAAAGTGTGCCTTAGAATCAAAGAAATAGGATAATACCAGTAAGTCTTGATTTACGACAGGATTACATTCCTGGATATGTAAAGAATATGGTATTTCCAATAATCTGGACAATAAGCCAACCTGGACACAACATATCATTTGAGAACACAGAAATGCTGGACCACTCTAACAGCCACCATGTCAGACTACACAGAGAAGCCACTGAAATCTACGTACAAACATGTGGACAATTTCAACAGAAATGAGGAAACCATGAACATTAACAAAATCTGCCGACCTAAACTTTAAACTCTAAAATTAGGACAGCAAATAAAAGACAACACTTAAAAAACAGAGAAATTCCAGACATTAATCAATCAGGGCTGGCTAACACCTCCCAACAAAAGATTCTCTGGGCAGCAACCAGCCAGGCTTTGAAGCTACAAGGCCATTCCATGCTAATCAAGGTGGCCAATTGCAACATTAACTCCTGCTTCAAAGAGACAAGAGTTCTTTCCCGCATCCTAAACATTCCACAGATATATAAACCTCACTTGCCTAGTTTCCAACAGACCTCACAACCTCTGATGATGCCTGCTGAAAAGTCAGGATGTGGGTGAAATGCCAGGAGAGAATGCTTCTTGAACATGGCCATATGGCCCGGAAAACTCACAGCAACTCAGTTGCCTTTGACAACACAATCTGGACAAAGTGTGTAGGGATTTATTTGGCATAACTAGTATTTCTGATCATACCTAGAAACAGACTGATAGCTAGTGGAACTGTTGCAATAAGGGAGTCTGGCCGGAGCTGTTGGAAACACTCATCCAAGAACCTCTTTATGGTCCATGTTAAAGCAATTCAAACCTTTTGGATTGTGTAATAACCCCTGGGAGCCATGTGTCAGATATGAATAAACATAACAGCCAAGTCATCCTGTAGCTCTAGCCCCCAGTTGCCTGGGTCCAAGTTACAAAGGTTGCTCAAATAATTACATTACTGCTTGTTAAGTTACCATCATAATATAACTTGGTTATAGCTCAGAAATTTGGGGAAAAAACATAAGTAGCATAACAATATTTGTAATCTGGCACAAATCTTTTCTGTCGATCTGAGGGATTCAGTAGCAACTGCATTCACTTTTAAATCATAATGGGCAATAATATCAAATTGTTAAATGCTGGTTTTAAAAAAGCAATATTCCATAACCCGCAAACAATTAGCACTTGGAATGGAGAGTCATCACAACAGAAACCATCCCATGTTGTTGTCCTATATTCTGCATAAAATAAACACAGCTGCACAAAAACACCCTAAGGGGTTCTTAGGCAATGGAGAGAAAGTTTAGCTTGCTGACAAAATTTCAATAATGGAGATTTAGAATGTAGGCCAAATAAACAGTAAATGTTCAAGTCATGCATAAAACCAAGAGAGAGCACTGAAGCAGATGTAATTAAAAGTTCAAGGTTCTGTACAAAGGGAAGAGATCTTGAGGCTGCGGCTAGCAAACGAAAAGCTGTGGGACGTTATGATGCCATTTTCTGCATCACTTCACTATACACACTACAAGTTGTCATAAACAGAAGAACAACAATATTTCCATTCCTTGGGAATTAATTAGATGATCAAATAAAATAGCAAGCAAGCAGGAAAGAAAATGTATCAAAAAAGATATAAAGGACTCATAAAGAAACTTTGAGACCCAAACCAGATGAAGTAGACTGGGCACCACGAAAGCGTATTTCTTTCTTGTTCTTAACCATTATTCTCAAAGGTGCTACAAGATCTCCTTATAGCTTTTCATGCTGATGCAGACTGACATAGCTATGTCTTTACAAAATAATATAACATTGACACATACGAATGATATTTATGTAGGAGTATAATGAATCCGGAAATTGTAATGCAGCTTGCAGGAAAGATCTGTATAGTCTTGGATTCCGCAAGAGAGATAAAATGTTTAGAAATTTTGAAGCCAAAGCCTCAAACTGAAAAATTTGATATTAGCACTCAGTGGACTTAGAGTTACTTTCTTACTTTAAGAACATAAAATGTATTATGCAAAGTTCTATTTGGCATGAAAGTGTCCATTTATTGGAACATTTATTACAACTTGAATTTATTACAGACCCCACAACCTCTGAGAACGCCTGCCATAGATGCAGGCCAAAAGTCGGGAGAAAATGCTTCTAGAACAGACCTGGGCATCTTGCGGCCCACAGGCCGCATGCGGCCCGCCGGCCAATTCTGACCGGCCCGTGGATCCCGGTAAGTAACACCCTCCCTCCCTCAAGGCTTTGTTCGGAAGGGCAGATTCTGCCCAGAGACCGGTGACGCCAGAGAGGGAGGCGAACTCCCATTGGCAGATCCCGGGACAATTGGGGGGGGGGAGGGAGGGAGGGATGAGCCGAGCCAGGGCCTGCCCGAGGGAAGCTGGCAGGGGGGGTGCTGGCCTGAGGAGAATCTCTTCTCCGAGCAGAGAGGAAGCTGGAGCGGGGCCTGCGGAGGAGTCGAGGCCGAGGAGGAAGAGGAAGTAGAGGAGCCTCGCTCCTGCTCACATTCCTCCGGCAGGAAGGAGGAGGAGGCGATGACACACAAATCCGGAGGAGGCAAAAAAAATCTCCTCCTCAGGCCCGGATCCCGGGCCAATTGGGGAAAAAAGGGTGGGAGGAGCCAAGCCGGGGCCTGCCCGAGGGAAACTAGGACGCAGAACAATGGCTTCATAACTACAAGAAAGGAGATTCCTGACTGTGAGAGCCGTTCAGCATTGGAACTCTCTGCTCCGGAGTGTGGTGGAGGTTCCTTCTTTGGGGGCTTTTAAACAGAGGCTGGATGGCCATCTGTCAGGGGTGCTTCACATTTCCACCTCTGACATTCAACCTGAATTTGATGCACTTGTTAAAGACCAACAGAGACTTGATTTCTCTCACTGAATAAGAAAAAATGCCTGAAGTAGAGGGGGGTGGGGAACCTAAAACAAATGGGCTCGGGAATCGCTGGAAAGTCCCGAAGACACCCGACAGGAGCCGAAAGCAAGTCAGGCGAATCCCGGAAAAATGTGCTTTGAAGCTAATGTGACTGAAAATGATCAATAATGAATCACAAATGATACAAATGTTCACATTTTGTTAACCATTGTTTTGTAAAATTTTAGTGAATAAATGTTTTTTTCCCTATGACAACCTCTCTTTTTCATTGCTCATAACATATACTCTTATCAGTCTTATTAATATATCAAAAACGCAATGTAGTTTGCGTTTTTGATGTAGTTCCTTTTTTATTATTAAAGAAATGCAATTGATATTATGTAGAATGTAGTTCAGTCTTTAGGTGCGACCCTCCATAATATTTTTTGGCTCTCATGTGGCCCCTTGGAAAAAAATAATTGCCCATCCCTGTTCTAGAACATAACCATATAGCCCGAAAAACCTACAACAACCCAACTTGAATGTCCTTTTGTTTGTTTGTTTTTTTGTTACAAATGGAGGTACAAGGTCCTGAATAGTAAGGAACCTCTTTGGTTTGGCTAGTTTACTAAGAGCAAACAATATCCCGCCCCAAAGAAAACCCCCTACACTACAAACAGAAAAAAGCAACATTAGTAAAACAGAAAATGTTGTCTGCTCTCTCTAGTGTAAAATAAATATGAAGCATTCATTCTCACCAAAAATAACTAAGAACAAGAGACTAGGATCCCTTCCACACAGCTGAATAAAATTCCACATTATCTGCCTTGAACAGGAATATATGGCAGTGTGGACTCAGATAGCCCAATTCAAAGCAGATATTGTGGCATTTTCTGCTTTGATATTCTGGGATATATAACTGTGTGAAAGGGCCCTAAATCCAGGAATTGTAGTAATCAGATACTGTACACCAGGGCAAGGGGTTCTCAAACTGTGCTCTGCAGAGCCCTTGGGGCTCCACGCGTGATAGTGAGGGGCTCCACAGCACCATGCTGCTTCTCGCCTCCATCGCTTCCTCCTCCTGAGATATGCAAGGAAATTAAAGTTAGGAGCTTCCAAAACAACAGCAGCAGTGTCCCCTTGAGATACACACTCTGCCCCCCATTCCCTCGCTGCCCAGACTCTTTTTCTTGCTGCCCAGACACTTCCCATCCTCTTTTATTGATTCCAAACCCCTATTTCCCTCCCACTGCTCAGGGGGTGCTTTGATTGTGCTTTTCCCGCATAGCAGAAGAGGGTTGAACCAGATGGCCCTGGGTGTCTGCTACAATTATTATTACAAAAACTGGGAGTTCTGTTGGGAGGTCTTTGATTGTGGCTTTTTTCTGCATGGAAGAATGGATGGTTCCTTGGGTTATTCCGATCATCATCATCATCATCATCATCACAACAACAAAGGCTGGGTGCCATCTGTGTGTGCTTTGATTGTGCTTTTCCTGCATTGCAAAAAGGGGCTGACTGAATGGCCCCTGGGGTCTTCCACTGAAGTATTGTTAAGTTTATGTTGGTTAAAATTGTTCTTTATTTTAAATATTGTATTGTCCTTTCTTTCTTTCTTTCTTTCTTTCTTTCTTTCTTTCTTTCTTTCTTTCTTTCTTGAACAATGAATGAGATATGTGCAGTATGCATAGGAATTTGCTCATTTTTTCTCTCCAATTAATACACACAAACATTCTCCATCCATCTGCCTGGCTTGTCTGTCCATTTTTTAAACGCAATGCGGCCCCTGCGCCCAAATGTTTGTCCATGACATCTACCCACACACACACACTTATTGGGGCTCCACAGGAAGCTTTTGCTTCAAGAAGGGCTCCATGGTGGGAAAAGTTTGAAAATCCCTGCTGTACATTATCTTACATAAGAGTATTTCTGAGAATAATTTTGAGAGAATAAATATATGAGCATCTTGTCTTAATAGTTTTATGCATCATTCTTTAAAAAATACCCCATAATCATTTGTTTCTTTGTTCCAGAGTGGGAAAGACTTGGGGGGGGGGAGAGAGAAAAACTTCCCCCCTCCTCTCAGATCCCAATGGATTTGGTCATCCTTTTAAACTACCTTTTTAGAGGGTGCAGTGAAACAGCAGATCTGGGATTTACACGCTGGAGGTGCGAGGAGTTTTTCATTAATAAGAACACTCTTTCCTTCTCTCTTCTTAGCTTGTATAGCTTGGGGAAAACTGATTTTCAAAGCAATATTGTTGTGAGCAAATCCTATGCTAATGCAATTTATTTTAATTTGAGTGGTTTGGTCTTGAATGGATAATTCAAACCCATTTGCTTTACAACAGACTGTCTCCATTTTGGACTCTTTTGGAGTATGGCTATGTGGACTATCATGACGAATGTCTGCCTATTAACATTACTACCACACTATTGCAAATGCTTATTTTATTCTATATGCCCATAACTATCCAAGGAGATAAACACTGCACTTTAATACACTTGAGCACAATTCTGAAGGATTCCATTCTCTTTTGAAGAACTGTTTTCATCCAAAACATTTTTTTCATTAACTACATGAAGCAAGTTTGAGGTTTCTATTAGGTTTTGAATAAATTGCCCAGCAGAGATAATGGAATTTTTCAGAGTTATCTGTGCTGTTACCAACACTGTGCATTTAGAACAGATGAAGTACTTCGTTTTACTTTTATACTTGTTTCTATTTTGTATTTAAAGATTTTATGAAAAAATCACAGTATTTTTCTCAGTTGGACATATTCAATACAAAACGTAGAAATTTAAAATCATCACAATCTTCCTACTTTTCTTAGAACACATTGAAAAACAATAGTTTTTTTTAAACTATCCAAAATTTATACTGTAAGTGTAAATATAAAAGTCCCTTTTCTCATATCTGCCTTTTGCTCTACCATAAGCACAGCTATTGTCTGGATTAATTTTCAATTTGTTTACCCCCAATATAGTTGTCAGGCAATGTTTTAGCACAGAAATAGCTTCTGTGAGATTAGGTGGAAAGTAGTAATATAGTTGGGTATAATCTACAGACTGGTGATATCTGACCCCAAAACTCTTGACAACCTCTCCCAGCGGTTTGATGTGTATGTCAAATAAAATAGGAACCAAGACAAAACCCCGAGGGACTATAGGCCAATGGTCAAGGTATCAACTGGAATCTGCCAGCCCCACTTTCTGAGAATGTCCCCCATGAAAGAATAGAGCTCCCATAGAACAGTATTGCCAAGCCATTTCCAGGAGGCGACCCAGCAGTATACCATAGTGAATTATATTGAAAGCCACATAGAGATTCAAACAGAATCAACACTAGAAACATTCTCCCATCCAATTCTCAACATAGTTTGTCAACCAAAGCTGCCTCCATCTCATAACTTGAATTCAGACTGAACTGGGTCTATGTGTTATTGTTGTTGTTTATTCATTCAGTTGCTTCTGGCTCTTTGTGATCTCATGGACCAGACCACGCCAGAGCTCCCTGTCCGCCGTCACTACCCCCAGCTCCTTCAGGGTCAAGCCAATCACTTCAAGGATGCCATCCATCCATCTTGCCCTTGGTTGGCCCCTCTTCCTTTTCCTTCCATTTTCCCCAGCATCATTGTCTTCTCTAAGCTTTCCTGTCTTCTCATGATGTGGCCAAAGGACATTCAAGTGCCACCTCGGAGTTGGTTGAGGTAGGCAGGATTTCCCCGGGTACTGGTTGTGGGGGGTCGGGAGCAGGTCAGGGTTTGCCCTCCCTTCTGCTCGAGATCCCCGTGTACAACTGGTGGGCCACTGTGTGATACAGAATGCTGGACTAGATGAGCTGAGGTCCGATTCAGCATGGCTCTTCTTATGTTCTTTATCTTTGCCTCTAATATCCTTCCCTCTAATGAGCAAACGGGCTTTATTTCCTGGAGTATGGACTGGTTGGATCTTCTTGCAGTCCAAGGCGGCGCTCTCAGAATTTTCCTCCAACGCCACAGTTCAAAAGCATCTATCTTCTTTTGCTCAACCTTTCTTATGGTCCAGCTCTCACATCCATAGGTTACTACGTGGAATACCATTGCTTTAACTATGTGGATCTTCATTGCCAGTGTGATGTCTCTACTCTTCACTATTTTATCGAAATTGGTCATTCCT
Organism: Anolis apletophallus; assembly: GCA_030556195.1. Lineage (NCBI taxonomy): Eukaryota > Metazoa > Chordata > Lepidosauria > Squamata > Anolidae > Anolis > Anolis apletophallus. The sequence continues at coordinate 53,343,318 of JARBWK010000004.1, read as the reverse complement.
CTCCTTCCAAGAAGTAAACGTCTTCTAATTTCCTGGGTCTACATAGTCTACCACGGGCCTGTCCAACAGGCGCCCTGCGGCCCATACACGCCCCGCCAGCCCCTTGGATGCGGCCCTCCTACCCTCCTGCAAATTTTTTAAATTTTTTTTTAAAAAATCCCCCCCAAAAAGTGCGCATGCGCGTGGTTTCGCCCGCTTCTGAGGCTGGCGTGACACTTTGGGAGGGAGGGCGGAGCCATGGGGAGCCCCCCGTGGCTCCGCCCTCTCTCCCAAAGTGTCACGCCAGCCTCAGAAGCGGCAGATTCGCCCGCTTCTGAGGCTGGCGTGACGCTTTGGGAGGGAGGGTGGAGTCATGGGGAGCCCCCCGTGGCTCTGCCCTCTCTCCCAAAGCGTCACGCCAGCCTCAGAAGTGAGCGAAACCGGAGGAGGGGCGGAGTGGCTCCCCAGGTGATCAGTGACCGGAATTCCGGCCCTTGGGCCGGTAGAAGTTGGACAGCCCTGGTCTATCATATTCCCAAATCCCCAGAGATAAGAAGCTACCACATGCTCTGCTACCATCCTCAAAAGTGACATGTTGGAGAATTATTCAATGTATTAAAATCCAGTATTTTTTTAGAGGAGGTTTTACAAAAACCTCCTTCTAGTATGTTTGCTTTGTTTTAAAGAGGCCTTAACCACTCCCACTCTCCACTCTTCCAGTTGCCCTCTGGAGTGTTTAATTAGCCAGGAGGGCAAGGATCGGGTGCTTCTCAATTATCCAGGAATTAAATTCACATTTTTGAACTGCACAAATTGAAATGTATCCATCAACACTGGAATATAGGAGCCAGGGTTACATCTACTGGACCATAGCAATTTTAGTGCCCAAGTCAGAGTGAATTCCAGATGTTTTATTGGTGAGTGTTGGGCTAATTCTTCACCATGGACTGCTGAGTGGTGTAATTTCTCATATGGGCCAGATTGTAGCCTGGTTTTGGTCAGACTCACTCTGAATTTTCTGTCATTTTCACTCAAGTCTCCATCTCACTCATTTACTTGCTACCACTTTCTTAGAAAATTAGTAGGCTAGTTTAGCTCTATTCTGTAAGAAGGAATGCTTAGATCATGTACACTACCCTCATCAGTTTGTTCTTGAACATTATGATCTATGGCTCCACTGGGAAATACAGCTAGCCAATTTCTGATTGCCCTATATTAACCTTTCTATTAAATTCCCTGGAAATTTCCCAGAATGGTGCCTCACCTCACCCAGAGAAAATTATCATAATCGTTGCACTGAAGGGGTCAGTGAATTATACAGATATTTTTACCTGACTAATGCTGTTTAAGACGGTAGGGAGTGCCATGTGATCAGGAAATGAATAGTATGTTCTTTTTTGCCTGCTTAAGAGAAAAGTTAATGTTTCGTATGTGTCACCTCGACTGATTTTTCTGTATCAATAAGATATGTAGTGCTTTAAAATAATACTTTGAATAGAAACCAAGAGCATACATGTTTTATGTAAACGGGCCAAGGGGTCTTTGGTAATTTGAGTTGGAGTGATCCACCCGGAGGTCCAGCCGGTCGAAATAAAGCTGAAAAATTTCCCACTTCAAAGTAAGGCCTGGCGTGTTGTCTAAGAACCAACTAACCATTACAGCACAATGAACTGGAAAAATGGGAAGGGGACACCCAATGAATTTTCATCAGAGCATTTAGGTCTTCTTTGTCCGTTTTACCTGATATGATCTGCGCTAGTCTGGGGATGCTTCTTTTCCCAGGTCTATGTATCAGACCCCTGTGGAAAGACCTATTGACTTGGACAACACTTTGAAGAACCCTATTGTTTATCAAGACTAACAGCATTGTCCACATAGGAGCTGAAGACATGTGGATCCATCCCAGACCATTATCACCAGGCACACCACATTCCTTCTCAATTAGGCCCCTGTCATGGGCAGATCAATAAATGAAATGACACTTCAAATGCTCTAATGATAGAGTTGCTGTGAGTTTTCCGGGCTGTATGACCAGGTTCCAGAAGCGTTGTCTCCTGGCGTTTCACCCATATCTATGGCAGGCATCCTCAGATGTTGACCTCTCAACCTCTGAGGATGCCTGCCATAGATGTGGGTGAAACATCAGAAAAGAATACTTCTGGAACATGGTCATACAGCCTGGAAAACTCACAGCAACCCAGTGATTCTGGCCATGAAAGCCTTTGGATCCAATGACAGTTTATCAAATTTTCCACCACTATGAAGGAAGGACCAACCAGTAATGACATCAGACAAAGTCCTGAGCTACTCAGAATGTGGATCCTAGCTGGACAATTTCTAAACCAATCAGAAGTTTGCAGTGTTGTTTTTTTTTTTAAATTTCAGAATGAAATAAAAAATACTCTGTATTGGCAATTGGGGTATGTCAGTTATTTAGAGTGCTTTCTTTGCACTCTCCTTCTATGCTATTGAGAATAAACCTCTGCTTTTGCTTTCAATCCGTCTGTATCTCATCCGGCCTTCTGGGAAGCCAGACACTCTGAGTCCTGAACCCACAATTTGAGCAGAACTGAAATCACATAACACATTTAGCATTCCAGAGATAAACCAGGGGTTCAACAGTATCACTGGCCAATGCTGAAGGAAACTCCCCCCAAAACCACCAGGAATCTATCTGTATCCATAAGCTTCCAGGAATGGTCCATGGGATGGATTCACGTCAGTTTAAACCAGTGTGGATGGATTCCTTTCCTTTCTCTCCTGTGTCAGTTTAAACCAGTGTGGATGGATTCCTTTCCTTTCCCTCCAGCGTCAGTCTTAAGCGAGAAAAGAGGTTTTAACCAAAGTGAATGGATTTCTTCCCTTTGCTTCCCCCCACCCTTCTGGAGTAAAACAATTGCTTTCAAAGTAAAGACCACCCAATGAAACAGGAAATAACACTTTGAAACCATTAACAAAGGCTTTGGAAGTCTTGGAAGTTTTGAAAAGTTTTGAACTTTTTTTTCTGTGAAAATCGGAATTGACTTTAGAGCCGAACCACCATCGCCCCCTACATCTGAAACGAGTTTTGAACCATTTTTTGTGCAGATTTGTTGAAACAAATTCAGAAGCAATGAGACCATAGCAAGAATAATGCAGATTCAAAAACAGCATGTTCTTGTGCCGTTAAATTTGAAATGTAGACATTCATGCTCTCCCAGGTGACAGGACACTCTCTCCAGAACAACTAGTTTCAGAACTCCTTGTGCATAGGAGGGGGTGACCATTAGTGGGAAATACAAACACAACAATCAAGGACATTGATCATGGACAGCTGATACAGTTAACCAAAAAGTATGATAGCATGAGCAAGCTTTGTAGTAGTTAGGATGTTGAACAAAAATAGGCCAAATTGTTTGTGCTGTAAAAACAGTATGGTGTGAGAAAAGTCTGATTGTCAGCTATGCTGTAATTTAACAAATACATAAAATTCAATTTCAGAATTGAACAGAAACTGTGCTTGTGTGGTTTCTAGTGTCACATATTCTCACCATGGCACTACTTGCAGTAGCCACGGGACCATTGTATTCATTTCCTATGCAAGGAAAGTGATGTTCAAAATGCTACAACAGAGACTTTTTCCATATAAGGAACAAGAAATGCTAATGTTCAGGAAAAGAAGATACCTTTAAAGATCATATTGCAAGCATACATTGGATAATGGAGTGCACCCAACAATATCAGAAGGAAATCAGTCTATGTTCTATGATTCTGTGATTACAGCAAAGTATTTGGTTGCATAGATCAATTAAAACTATGGATCACTGTTAAAGAACTGCTATGCCGCAACATTTGATTGTCTAGATGTGTAACCTGTACCCAGGACAAGAGGCTACCATCAGATAAATGGAATGGTTTCCAAATGGCAAGAGGGATCAGGCAATACTACGTTTTATCACTATATTTGTTTAACTTATGCACTGAATGTATCATACATGAGGGTGGATTAGACTCGGGGGGAAATGATGTGAAAATTGGAGAAAGGGACATTACTTTGGGCTTTGCTTTAAGATATATTGGTGACACCATACTACTAGCAGAAAATAGCAAGGACTTGGAACAATTGCTGAAGAAAGTCAAGGAAGAAAGTGCAAAGGCAGGTTTCATAGTTGAACACTAAGAAAACAATAATTACCACATATTATTTATACCACTTTAAAGTAGTCAATGAAGATAATACTTGAAGATTTTCCATATCTTGGATCAATTCAAGAGATGGAGATTGGAGACTGCAATGGAGACTAGAGACTTCAAGAAACCAGACAAGATACTGAAGTGTACAAGACCATTGTTTTACTAATTTCTATGTATAATTGTGAAAGCTGAATAGTTAAGAAAGGTATAGGAAGAAAGTTGCCTCATTTATAATATTTATTTATTATTTCAACTTATATACCACCCTGCCCAATAGGCTCAGGGTGGTTCACAAACATAAACAAACATAATCACAGCAGTAATTTAAACATAATAAAAACAATTTATGCTGAGACAGATACGGATTTAGCAGCCTCGAAAGGTTAAACGCCTGTCGGAAGAGGTTGGTCTTACAAGCCCTCCGGAAGGACGGCAGGTCTGTTATTGCTCGGACCGCCTCCGGCAAGGCGTTCCATAAATTAGGTGCTACTACAGAAAAGGCACGTTGTTGTGTAGATGACAGGCGACAGGTTCTAACCAACAGGACTGCCAACAGATTTTGGTCCATGGATCGTAGTGATCTCTGGTGAATGTGCAGGGAAAGGCAGGCCTTCAAGTACACTGGCCCCAGACCATACAAGACCTTAAAGGTTAACACCAATACTTTGAAGGCAATCCGGTACTCGATGGGAAGCCAGTGCAACCGCTGTAGGACTGGTGTGATGTGACACATCAGTGACACTCCAGCCATCAGTCAAGCTGCAGCGTTTTGCACTAGCTTGAGTTTCCGGATCACTGACAAAGGCTCCAAGGCACCGATGGAAATAATCAGGTACAGATTCTGGCTGGCCTTCCATCCTCAGCACCAGCTGGGTGTCATCAGCGTACTGATGACACTCCAGACCTAAACTACGCACCAGTTGGGCCAGTGGACGCATGTAGATGTTAAATAACAGAGGAGAGAGGATAGCCCTTTGGGGGACCCCACATTCAAGGGGGACCCTTTCCGAAACCACCCCTCCCCACCCATTGTAAAATGTGTTAAAGAAGATTTCTATGAATACTATGAATACTAAAAAGTCCAGTAAATAGGTTCTTGAACAAACCAGGCCTTAACCCTTCCTAGAAGCCGAGATGTCTAAATTGAGGCTGTTATACTTTGGCCACGTCATGAGAAGACGTGATTCACTAGAAAAGCTAATACTGTCTTGTAAGGTAGAAAAGAGGAAGAAATGAGGGAGACATTACAGATGGACAGACTCAATGAGGTTTCTCATTCATAGGATTCATATGAGTTGACTATAGTCAATAACAATAGATGTGTTGTGTTCATAGTGTCAAGAGTATTTATTTTGATCCTTGGGGAGAGGTAGGTAAGAAATAAAATATATGTGTTGTTGTTGTTATTCCTACTAACCAGTTGATGCCATTTTAATTTTTAACGACTTGTCATAATAAATGCAAATATGAATTGTCTAGTTTAGTCAACAGATAGATAGGAAACACAGGGAGGTTACTTAGCATGGGCATAACATTCTGAAACTCTTTGAACTCATAATTATTTCACAACAGGTCACTCCACATCATTAGTTTTTTCTGCATTAACAGCTTTGTGTACATCAGTTTATCTGGAAGACCAAGGAAAGTGGGAGTTGAATTGGTTAATTGATTCACATAGTCAGATATCACTCATTACATTTAATTATGGATCACATGGGGAAAACCGAATGTACTGGGATATCCATGGATGTAGCTACTGATTACAGCAACCTCATACACTGTAACAAAATTGTTACTGATATGGCTCAGCAAGTCAAAGCTTTGATTGCCGTGTATATAGAATCCAATACTTCCATTGAATATGGAGAAGCCCAGAGCGGGGCCTAAGGCACACTATTTCACTCTCCACTTTTTCAACACTCAAATTAAGGAAATGAATGAGAAGGGCAAAGGCATCAGCTGCTTACATACAAGGTTCTGGCATGATAATGCAGTGAATGTCAGACCTTTAAGAAACCATGCTATCAACAGTCAAGTTAAGATGGTGTAGATTCAAGGCTGTGCCTTCCTTGGGCTTGCCTACAGACTAAAAAACAAAACTTTACCTTGTAGGCGCTCTGATCCTGACACACTATGCCTGTAACAATTCATTTCTTTGGGCTTTAATCCATTTAATATAAACTTGCTTTTTTACCCCAAGGTTTGGCAATAAATGTAGACTTTTAGGCAGGTAGCACTGTATTTCTGTGTAATTGGAGGAAATAATGAATTATAGGTGGAAGGTGAGCATGCCTGCCAGGCACTGTGTCTTTCATGGGTTGAAATAACACAAACAAAATAATTTAAAAAGAACATTCATACTATGTGTAGATACTTGTATACCAGCACATCAGTATTAGGGCACCTCCGCTTAACAGAAATCATGTTTATTTGCATGAATAACAGAACACCCCCTTCCCTAAGTATCCACATTGTGTGGCCTAAAACAATGCAAAAAATTGGAAATGTAGACCATCCACTAATATTGAGATAAGTTCAGCCAGGAGAAATGTTTTGGTCGGTTAGGGAGATCCCATCACAATGTGTGTGATGTGTTTGGTGTTAACAGGATCCCTGCTGGGCCAGTGTGGACTAGGAAAATGTTTCTATTTTTGGTATAGACAAGAACTGAGTCTATCCTTCTGTAATGTAAGTCTTCCTTTTTATTCTACAGTCTTCAATGTTACCAATCATCACCATAACATTTCATGCTATGTCCAAAGTCTGCTAAATCTCAGTTTAGTCATTTTGCTTTTCATTGAGAACTCAGGCTGATTTGCTATAGGATCCATTTATTTGCCTTTTTGATGGTCCTCAATTTCAGAAGAATTATTTTCCAGCACAACATTTTCTTGTAGCTTTCTTTGCTGCCCACAGCAAGTATACAAAACTGCTCAGCAAACCTAGAATGATTTGGTTCACCTTACAGTGAGTTGTGTCCCATTCAAATTCAGGTTGAGCATCCCTTATCCGAAAAGCTTGGAGATAGATGGGATTTAGATTTTGGAATACTTGTATTTGAATACATGCATATAATGAGATATCTTGGAGATGGACCCCAAATCTAAACATGAACCTCATTTATGTTTCATATATACCTTATACACATGGCAAAAAAGTAAAGTTTACATTAGCCCACATTTGAAATCCTTTTGTACATGTAACAGATTGTGTACATTGAACCATCAGAAAGTAAAAGCATCAATTTCAGATTTTGGAATATTTTGGAATTCTGGATAAAAGATACTCAACTTGTAATAGCTAGATTCAATTCAGTTCAGCACCCATAATTAGAAGAGACTGGTGTGTTCAGGATGATAAACTGTGGCAAATATATGGTATACAGATAAGCCTTTGAAATACAGTTCCAATATATTCTATAACATTCCTAAGATTCATTAAACATTAGAAGTATAGACAAGCATAGAAATGTTACAAACAGCTATATCTGAAACAAAATTAAAAGCATAAATTATTTATTGTAACGTGCGTCTACATTCTAATATTAACATGATCTAAATATGACTCACTGAATCTTAAAATTTAACTAGTTTTGGCTAACAATAGTACTTTGGCCATGAAGAGAACACATTTTAATGATTAAATAGTAGATAGTGGAAACTATTTTGCATATAAAGTAAGTCCCTTCAGTTGTATCTAAAAGAAATGATACATGGCTTGATTTAGCAGTTTGCTCAGTGGTATCTACATCTTTTTACAGATCCTTTAAGAGTTTTCATCAATGAAAGAAAAAGTATATAGACATTTACATAAAAGAATTTGGTTTGTTCTAAACACGCTCTCTACGCGTTTAGTTGGCTTTAACTCACAACTGCCTCATCAATGAAAACCCTCCCCTGTGTTTAAGTCTTGCAAACTCAGGGATGCGACTTCCTCAACTGGGTCAATTCCCCATTTGTGTGACGGAGTTCCTTTTTTTCCAGGTGCCTCCAGCTTTATGATGCTTGGAATCTTGAAACTATGAATGTTGTTCCTGATCACCTTAAGATCATCATGGTTATTTTGACATCTAGAAATGATTGTGACTTGGCCAGAGCTGAAATTCTTTATAGCAAAAGAATGTGGTGGCTACTTTCTGTGGAAACCTAGGTCTATCATTAGTAAGAAAATACAAAGGTAACCAGAAGCATTTCTCTGCTTCTTTTTCCTGCGCAGCTACTCTTTGTTTGATATGAAAACTGCAGTGGAAGTTTATTTATCAAGTTAATTGATGGTAGTTATGATGTATTTAGAAAGACCAACAAAGTTTAAAACTTGGCATTATACTAAATGTCCTTTGACCAGAAGCTGGCCACTTGGAGTGCCTCTGGTGTCTCTGTAAGAAGGTCCTCCATTGTGCATGTGGCACGGCTCTGGCTGCAATGTAGTAAGTGGTCTGTGGCTTGCTCTTTTCTATACTTGCATGTCGTGCACTCCACTTTGTAGCACCATTGGCTCTGCACCTCGTAGTGCCAGAACGCAGTCTGTTCAGCGCCTTCCAAATCGCCCAGTCTTCTGTGTGCCCGGGGGGAGTCTCTCATCCGGTATCAGCCATGGATTGAGAATCCAGGCTTTAGCCTGTCACTTTTGGATTATCGCTTGCTGAGGTGTTTCTGCGAGTATCTCTGTAGATGTTAGAAAGCTATTTCTTGATTAAAGGCATTGGCATGCTAGTAACTATCCAGAGGATGGGCCAGAGATGTAACTACCTTGGTCCTTTCATTATTGGCTGCTACTTCCCGGCAGATGTCAGGTGGTGCAATACCAGTTAAACAGTATAATTTCTCCAGTGGCGTTGAGCGTAGACATTCTGTGATAATGCGGTATGTGTCATTAAGAGTCACATCCACTGTTTTAATGTGGTGAGATGTGTTCCACACTGGGCATGCGTATTCAGCAGCAGAGTAGCAAAGCACAAGGGCAGATGACTTCACTGTATCTGGTTGTGATCCCAAGGTTGTGCCAGTCAGCTTTTATGTTATTTCTAGCACACACTTTTGGCTTAACAGGCAGTGCTTCTTGCAAGTCAGAGAAGTGGAAGTAAGATTTCAATGGTTGCTATGGTTTCTATGACATGCATATCTATTTAGCAAATAGTTGGGAGAACATGCAAAACATTTTATAATTAAAATTCAAGGGTTATTTTGCGGGAGACAATATAAGCCACACTTTATATGTTGTTTTGAAATTACATTATGGATCAACAGTTGAGGAAACCTGTGGCCATAGAAGTTAGCTGTTCTTCTGTGGCTTTTATGGAAGATCAAGAGCAGAAAATCACAGCAAAGGCATGATGCTGTGGGAGGCTCCTCATAGATGAAGGAAACTTGTATGGCTAAGATCCTGACCAATTCAGATTTATATATGAATAAAAACAATTTATGAGCATGTATTACCAATTCCAAAATTAATGTAGAGACACTGGCTGTTGTTTTAATAGTGTGCTCCATTAATGGCGTGAGGACTCTTGTGCATTTTATGTTCTTCTAAGGTTACCTTGAATTTGTTAGTTGGATATCTAGCTGCACACTTTTTTTTACAAGCTATCATGTCCAGTGGCTAACTGCTTCAGGGTTCAGAGGAAACATTAAGGTAAGTTGGGATGAAAGCTCAGTGATGGGTGAATAATGTTAAGAGATGGTCATCAGAGAATCATGGTCCTATCCACATTCACCACTTAATGCAGTCTCGGTAAGCCTGGAACCCCAGGTCTCGGTGTTGGCCAGGGGAACTTTTGCAGTTAAAGCTTGTGCGCCAGCTGTGCCCGTACCTTGGGAAGTCTGTCTTGGCCATGGTGGTCCATGCTCTGGTTACATCCCGAATAGACTACTGCAACGCTCTCTACATGGGGTTGCCTCTGAAGACTGCTTGGAAGCTGCAAGTAGTTCAATGCTCAGCAGCCAGGCTATCGACGGGAGCAGGGTACAGGGAGCACATAACGCCCTTGCTACACTAGCTCCACTGGCTGCCAATTAGCTTCTGAGCACAATTCAAAGTGCTGGCTTTGGCCTATAAATCACTATACAATTCCGGCCCAGTTTACCTGTCCGAATGTGTTCTCCCCTATGAACCATCAAGGACGCCAAGATCTTCCGGAGAGGCCCTGCTCTCGGTCCCGCCACCTTCGCAAGCACCTTATTTATTTATTTATTTAATTTATTTATTTCAGGATTTTACCCCGCTCTTCTCAACCCCCGAGGGGGGACTCAGAGCGGCTTACAGCACGGCACAATTCGATGCCACATGAAACAGCGTAAAACCCCAAACCCCACAACACATTAAGATACATTAAAAACATTAAAATGCAATTCCTCAGCAACATCTACAGTCATTCCAATTAAAACAATATTCGATCTATAAAAGCATTGACCCTCTTCCTCCCTTCCATTAAAATCCCCATCTAACATGCTGCTTAGTGCTGATGTGGGAACGCCTGGTCCCAGAGCCAGGATTTTACCTTTTTCCTGAATGCCAGGAGGGATGAGGTGGACCGTACCTCCATAGGGAGCGCATTCCACAGGCGGGGGGCCACCACCGAGAAGGCCCTGTCCTCGTCCCCACCAACCGCATTTGAGAAGTCGGCGGGAGCGAGCAGGGCCTCCCGGATGATCTTAGGTTACGGGATGGGACGTAGCGGCTGATGCGTCGACAAGTAAGCTGGGCCAGAACCGTATAGAGCTTTAAAGGTCAAAACCAGCACTTTGAATTGAGCCCGGAATTGGACAGGCAGCCAGTGGAGCTGACACAACAGGGGGGTGGTATGCTCCCTGTATGTAGCTCCCGTTAATAATCTGGCTGCCGCCCGCTGGACTAATTGCAATTTCCGAACTGTCTTCAAAGGCAGCCCCACGTAGAGTGCGTTGCAGTAATCTATTCGGGATGTGACCAGAGCATGGACGACCGTAGCCAGATCAGACTTCCCAAGGTACGGGCGCAGCTGGCGCACGAGTCTCAACTGTGCAAAAGCTCCCCTGGCCACCGCTGAGACCTGGGGTTCCAGGCTCAGCGCTGAATCCAGGATCACCCCAAGCTGCGAACCTGCGTCTTCAGGGGAGTGTAACCCCGTCCAACACAGGCTGTAACCCTATGCCCTGTTCGGCCTTACGACTGACCAGGAGGACCTCCGTCTTGTCTGGATTTAGTTTCATTTGCTAGCCCTCATCCAGTCCGACACAGCGGCCAAGAACCGGTTCAAGGTCTGGACAGCCTCCTTGGTGACAGGTGGAAAGGAGTGACAGATCTGGACATCATCTGCGTACAGATAACACCTTACTCCGAAACTCCGAATGATCTCTCTCAGCGGTTTCATGTAGATGTTGAACAACATCGGGGACAGTACTGAACCCTGAGGGACTCCACAGGACAATGGCTGTGGAGCCGAACAGGTGTCACCCAATGACACCTTCTGGGTACGACCTTCCAGGAAGGATTGGAGCCACTGCAAAGCAGTACCCCCAAGCCCCATATCTGCAAGGCGACCCAGAAGGATACCGTGGTCAACGGTATCGAAAGCCGCTGAGAGGTCCAGCAGAACCTTTGGTGGGAACAAGAGACAGGGCCTTCTCTGTGGTAGCCCCTTGACTATGGAACTCCCTCCTGAGCGAGATCAGATCTGCCCCCTCCCTCCTGTCCTTTAGGGGGCTAGTGAAATCCTGGCTTTGGAAGGAAGCATTCCCAGAATAAGGACTGAGACTGTTTTTAGACAAAAGTTAATGACCACATACAAGGACTGAGTTGAATTTGATTTTATCTGGCGACTTGGCTTTTATGTATTTTATCTAAATGTATTTTATCTATATCTATATAAACTTTGTATTGTGTATGATGTTTTAATTTGTATCAATTGCATTGAATTCTTGCTGTAAGGCCAAGCTGAGTCCCTCTTCGGAGGTGAGAAGGTCGGAATATAAAAGTTTTAAATAAATAAATAAAGTAAGAAACTGTCTATTTTGGAAATGTATAAAAATACTGGAAAAATGGAAATAAAACATGTCAAGCTTTGCGGACATCAGGAAATGGCGGCTTGTCATCCTTTCTCAGCTGGGACAGAAGTCTCTCGTTGGCACACTTCCGGATTTTGGTGAGATATTTCTTTGGGGGTTTCCTAGGTGCTTGGATCGCTCGCCAAGGTTTTTACCATCAAGAACCCTCGCCTGAGCCTGGGCAAACTTCGGCCCTCCAGGTGTTTTGGACTCCAACTCCCACAATTCCTGTTTGGAGTCCAAACACCTGGAGGCCTGCCCTAGAGGAACGTAGGGCCTCGGCCCTTAAGGCAGGACCACCCTAAATTTGTGTTCAGTTTCACTTTTGGGAGCCGTCCCGGGGAGATGGCGGCAGGGTTCAAATAAAAGGTTTTTTTAAATTATAATTATTTTTTCCTGCACTTTTGTGGGAGTGTGTTGACAGGACACTTGCCTGAGGAAGGCACGGAACTGCATGAAAAGTAGTGCAGATGGGGCCTAAGAAAAGGAGTAGGTTGAGAACTACAGTGGAGACATGCCGTTTTGTTTTGCCACACTGGCCTCAGTACAAAGCACTGTTGGTTGCCTGGTACTGCATTTCAAATTTCCCTCCAATGGGCCTACCCTTATAACATAACTAGCTGTCCCTGCCACGCCTTGCTGTGGGTATGTGTGTGTTTCTCCTTCCTTCTGTCTTGTCTTTCCCTTTCTGTGTATGTACAGATGTGTATGTTTGTGTGCATATGTATATGTGTGCATGTCTGTATGTATATATGTGTGTGCATGTGCATATATGTATGTGTATGTATATGTGTGTGGCAATGTGTATATATGTATATGTGTGTGTATATGTGCTCCTGGGAAGCCCCCGAAGCGGAGGAGCGGGCACGCATCCCCTTCCCACAGCAGTGGCCGCCATCTCCCCTCCGTCTTTGCCGTCCCTTCTTCTTTCCAAGCCAAGGGGGGAGCTGAGGGAGGGCTCTGCTTCTGAGGCGCACTGTGGAATCGGGCTGCTGCGCTCTGGCTGCCATGCGCGAACGTTCTAAACGCACGCTGGCAGCGAAGAGGCAGGGATGACAGGTACGTTGGCCGATTTTTGGGGGGTTGTGTTTTGGGGGTGTTGCGAGGTACGTAGGTTGGGGTTTTTTTGGGCCGTATACGTACCTCATGGTATGTTTGAATGTGTTCTAGGGTTTGTGTGTGTGTGTGGGGGGGGGGGGAGTTTCTTTGCTAAAAACCTTCCTTGCCTGAGGCCTATTTTTGTTGCCAATTTTGGTGTCTCTGCCTCTGGCAGTTGTTGGATGACGGGTCTTCCTTTATATATATAGATATATAAGAAGATAGAATACCCATTTTCATCAATGCCTATCTCAACCTGAGGCCTTCAAATATATATATATATATATATATATATAGAGAGAGAGAGAGAGAGAGAGAGAGAGAGAGAAGATATATATATAGAGAGAAGATATATATATAGAGAGAAGATATATATATATAGAGAGAGAAAAGATAGATATATATATGAGAGAAGAGATATATATATATATATATATATATAGAGAGAGAGAGAGAGAGAGAGAGAGAGAGAGAAGGATACCCAGGGGCCATTTTCCTCCCTCCCTGCCTCTCAGCCCGAGGCCTTGTCTGCGTGAGGGCGGGTTGCTAGGCGACGCCTCTCTAGGTCACACAGGGGACCAGAGGCCTCCTCTCCTCCTCGCCGCCCCCGAGCAAGGCAGAGGCCGCGGCCTGGCCGCCCCAGCGCCCCTCCATGCTCCCCCTCTGCCCTCCTCCTCGCCAAGGGGAACCGCATCCTTTCCGCCGCAGCCTCAGCCGCAATTGACTTAAGATGGCGGCCGGAGCGAGAGCGAGGCCCACGTGACCTAGGGGAGGAGAAGGCCCTGACTGTTGCTGCGCCAAGTGCCCCAGATATCGCGAGATCTTGGAACAAACGGTGTGGGGGGGGCGGCGGGAGGAGGAGGAAGAGGGAGGTTGACTCACTCGCCAAAGAAAAAGAAACGAGGAGGCGAACCCGCCGGGGAAGGATCTCGCGCGAAGACCGCTCTGGGCATTGTATAAAGGGAAGCCTCGCGAGACCACCTGGGGAGCCTCTTTGGGCTCGGGAGGAGAACCCCAGCCCGCCTGTAGTTCTCGCGGGAGCCTCGGGCTGGCCTTCGCCCTCCCCCCGCCTCTTGACGCGTTCTCCCCGCGATACCTCGGGCCGCCTGCCAGCAGAGGTGGGGGGAGGGGGTCCAGAGAGGGAGAGAGGAGGGAGGAACGAGCGAGCGAGCGAACGGGGCGTGGCTTGCGCGCTGACGTCGGCGCGGCATCGGCGAGGGGGCGGAGGGATATATAAAGGCCCTGGCCGAACCGGGGGGGGTTTCAGTTAGAGAAGCGATTCCGAGGCGAAGGTCGGAGGGGGACGACTGCGGCAGGCCCAGGACACAGTGTTATTCGACGCCGGGTGGAAAACCTTTCCCGTTTTTCTCTGCGCGGAGCGGGACCTCCCGAGACGACCTCTCGTTATGAGTCATGTGGCAGTGGAAAATGCCCTCGGTCTAGATCAGCAGGTGAGCGAGGAGGAGCAAGGCCCCAGGCGCCACCCAGCCCCCCACGCAAGGCCTCTTCCTCAGGCCTCGCTCCCTCTCCGCATTGAATTGTGACGCAGTTCCCTTTTGTGGATTCCCCCTGGACGCCGAGTCCCTCACCCGTCGTGGGAGGAGGGCGGCCGGGTTCCTGTGGGGTGACCTGAGGCGGAGAGGGACGGGTGGGAGGCCGCCGGCGCTTGTGCGAGGCAGAGGAGAAGGCCTCGGCCTTGTGTTCTGGGCTTTGTGCGGCGGCGGCGAGGAGGGATTACGATTACATCTGCCGGGCCCCCTAGTGGTGGAAGGTGGGAACCGCAGCGGGCGGGGGACAACGGCGGCCATTGTGCGCATGACGAAACGGTGTGTGTGTGTGTGTGTTGAGGGAGAGAGAGAGAGAGAGAATGGCGGCAGGGGCGCGCATGCGTGGTCCCGCAGCTCGGCGCGCGCGCCAAAGGGAGGGGGGGGAGCGAGCGAGGTGGGAGCGCAACGGACGGATTTAAAGGAAGGCGAAGGAGAGAGTGAAAAAGAGGCACATGCGCGCGCGCGCCCCCCGCTCTCTTTGTCCCTGTACGCTCGCGCGCGAGAGCGGGGGGGGGAAGGGAGAGCCGAGAGCGCGCGACCCTCGCAGGCCCAACGCGTCCTTCTCCCTCTCTACCTCTCTCTATGCCAGGCATGGGCAAGCTTGGGCCCCTCAGGTGTTTTGGACTACAACTCCCACAATTCCTAGCAGCCTCAGGCCCCTTCCGAAGGAAGGGTCCTGAGGCTGCTAGGAATTGTGGGAGTTGTAGTCCAAAACACCTGAGGGGCCCAAGCTTGCCCATGCCTGCTCTATGTCTTATCTCTCTCTACCTCTCTCTCTACCTCTCTCTCTACCTCTCTCTCTCTCTATGTCTATCTCTCTCTCTCTGGCTCTCGAAGTAGGTCACGGAGCCGGGAAGGCAGCCACGTGACGCAGCTTGCCAGATTAGCTAGTAGTGGCTGAGGCAAGGGAGAAAAGGGGCCAGGCCTCAGGGCGCCGGAGAGGAAGCGAGTCGGCTTCTGCGCTTGCCGGGCGGGGTGCGGGAGGAGGAGGAGGGAAGGAGGAGGAGCTTGGCTCCCAATCTGCGCCTGCGCAGGAAAGGGGGGGAGGGGAGCGCTTTCCCCGAAAGGCCTTCCGGAGTTCCTAAGCGCCGGTTGAGCCTTCCTTTCTTATTTGGAGGTGTGCCTCAAGAGAGCGACGTCTCCTTTTGGTCTGGGTGGAGGGGGGTCAATCAAGGTTAGGTGAGGTGGTTAGATTCTGTGTAAAGGCTGTGTATAAAATTACCCCCAGGCAGGGCCGTAGCCACGATGGGGCTGAGCCTGGGTGGGAGAGGGTCTACCCTAGCAAACCTTTTGTATTGTTATCCCAATAACCCCATGAATGTGGGATATAATGAGCATGGTGATCAGATCATGATATGAATAAACATAACAGTTTAAATAATGTACCAGTAAGGCCTTCTCGCAGACCTCCCTGAGAATTTCGGGGGAGCCCCCCCCCCCGCTACAAGCCTGCCCCCAGGCTACAGATGGACTTCAGAATTGGGCCCCATTGCCAAGACAAACCCAGAATATTTGTATCCCCTGCTTTGTTCTCAGCCTTGCAATATAAATAAGATGTTATAAACAAGACAATGTGGATTCCTTCCACTCTGTTGATGAATATTGTCTAATCTGCTGTTTTATACTAACTTTATTTCTTATGAGTCGCCCTCCACCAAAGGTGCTCTGGGTGACTTACACAATTAAAATAAACAGGTTACTAGTTGCTGCTTGTTATTAACAATCATAGGCTCTTCTGAAAAGCCATGTCTTGAGTGCCCCTAAAATGTATGTAGATCGGGAGTGGCTCTTTGGTTTGGCGGTAGGGAGTTCCACAAGATTGGGGCTACAGTGGAGAAGGATCTCTGTCTTGTGGACTCCAAGCGAACCTCTCTAGGGCCAGGGACATAGAGAAGATTCTCATTAGCTGACTGTGGTTTCATATGTATGTGAGGCATTTTTTTGCCATAAATATGTTGGAAACCACTTTGAGTCCCTCTCCCTCTGGTGGGAAAAGTGGAATACATGTAAAGTAAAATAGTATATTAAATAAATAAAACATTATTGGTTGCCTCTTGGAACCCACAGATCTGGCCATCTAAGGCTTGAAAGCACCGAAAAGCTCATAAAGCAAATCTTTTTTCTTCCCCATTTTGTACAATGGGTATTATTGTATTATTTTTCTATGATATGTACAATGGGATAGATTATTATGGTATCCACGTGGAAGGGATTATTGGAAGGAAGGCCCAGCAGGAATTTCGAAATCCTAAAGAATCCCCTGATTTCCCATCCTGTGTACAGTCCAATTTTAAGTAGCTGATGATAGGAAAGTCATAGTTGCCTATCAGATCATTTGTTTTATAGATATATTGGTATTAATGATAATCTTTCAGCAAGGTTAGTATTTTCTTATAAGGGGAAGTTAGCTCTGAAAAATGACACCTCTCCCCCATTTGCCCTTTTTATTCATACAGTTACAATATTTAGCAGGCCTGTTTGGTAAAGGAAAAAATGTTCAAAAACAGTTTCGGATGTAGGGGGCGCTTGCGATTCAATAATGCTTCTGGAAAAATTCAGAATTTTTTGAAATTTTCGAATTGCTTCGTTAATGGCGGGCATTTGCGTGATATGCAAAAACCTGCAAACAGGACTGGCAAAACTTGGGGGATTCCCTTTCCCTCATTTTTAGACCACTACTGACAAAACTTGTCGTAGTGGTAGAAAACATTTTCCTCTGTCAGCATACTAACTTTCAACGTGTCTAGAAGATCTCTGGGTCCTTGACAATTTTTTAAGTAATTGCAGTATCAGTAATCTAATAAGGAATATTACAAAAAGAAAAAATGTGCTGCCTCCAGGAAGGATTCTTTTGGAAAATTTAAATCTATCACTCTGTTTTGCATATTTGTCTAGAGCACACCTCTTTGAAAGTGGAATTTATCTCATAACATTAAATTAATTACATTTGCTTGTTTCTAAGATAAGCGGAGGCCAGGCCACTGTTCAACCCTGCCCCATCCCAAGGAAATTATTAGCGGATTATAGGAGATTTCTTGTTCCCAAAAGTACGTGTAACCCCAAAGTGGAGAAAGGGGGGCTCCAAAGTTGTATTGTGTGGTTCCCCAAGGAAATTATTAGATTAGGAGATTTCTACTTTCCAAAAGTACAACGTGTAACCCCAAGCAGACAAAGGAGCCTTCAAACTTTTGTGTGTTTTCCCAAGGAAATTACTAGCAGATTATAGGATTTTTCTTGTTCTCAAAAGTACAATGTGTAACCCCAAAGTGGAGAAAGGGGGCTCCAAAGTTGTATGGTGTGGTTCCCCAAGGAAACTATTCCCAACCCTGTTGTTCCCTTGCTAAGTGGTGGCATGGAACCTTTCCCACCCAAGCAGCCTGCCTAGTCCCTTCCCGTTCGTGTCCCCCGCTCGTAATGAGCCCACGAGACACGTGTGGGCCTTTTTAAAGGGCAATGGCTGCCATGCCAAACACCCCCCCCCCCAATAGGATTTCCCTCATTGGCTGAAGGCAAGCATCCCAGCATGCAAGCTGCTGCTTGCCTTCAAACGCTGGACCTTTTCTTATTCACTTCCTGAGTCGGAACAAAGATGGCGACAGTGGCTTCGAAATGGCAAGGATACTTCTGGGTTCCCAAATAACTTCAAAATCACTTCAAAAAGGCATTTGATCTGAATTACGAAGATTTGGTCTGGACCTAACCATGCCTAATATTTAGCTATACAGTATTATGTTGCTAACTTTAAGTAATGAATGCTATGAGGAAGTAATTACGTTTTGCATAACAATACCAAAGCAGCTACATTGATACTGAAAGAAGGAAGCTGAATTTAAAATACTGTATAAGTTTTGTCATTACTAAAGTTGTTAAAGACCAAGTTTTGTTTTCTTTTGTTTTACAGTTTGCTGGTCTAGACTTGAATTCCTCAGACTCTCAGAGTGGAGGAGGTACAGCAAGTAAGTATTTACTTGAAGATATTTTATTTTATTAGAATCAGATAACACATTTCAGCAAATGAACCCTACCATCCGCTGTCTTTGAATGTGGCCATATATATGTTCTCCCAAATACTATCATGACAAGTTCTGTATCACTAAATCTCACTGATATTTTATCCATTTTATCAAACCTTTCTTAAATAAAAGGTAGACCTCAAATGACTTCATAGAGTTGTCAGCTTCTTAGATTGGCTTCAAATGAAATGGCCAGGGCTTCTAAAACTGCAGTTTTAGGTTTTTGATGTCTAGTGAAGTGAATTGGGTTTATTGTAAATATTATGCTTTAAAATAATTTCAAAAAGTGTTTATTGCTGAAATGGAAACATTTATGATAGTGAGCAGGTAAGACATTTACTCATTCCAGTAATAATGTTACACTGTAGTTAACTAAAACTCAAGCAACAGGCAAAAACAGATTGAATTCTTTGAACTTTAAAAAGCGCTTTTTATAATACAGCAAAACAGTGTTACATTGAGTTAAATTTGTCTTAATTCACTTTTAATTAGTTTAATTCAATATTATTGTCAAGTCAATACAGAGTTTATGGTATGGTAGGGGATTAACTACTAGGCCTATTTTTAATAGTACATCACTCAAGCAACTAGAAACTACCCTTATCTGGCACCTCCCAATTCCCATGGGTGCCGATTAACAGTCTACTGTAGTTACTTTTATAAAATTGTTATTTTTATGTTATTGAAACATTGTAGTTTTTCTGAATAGATGGTGTCTATTTATTTTGAGGGCAATTTATTTTCCACTGATTCACATTGCATGTTTCAATTATAAAGTAAAAGCCTTCGTGTGGACCAAAGCTAATGAGTTTCTGATTTTACTTCCAGAAGGTCGCTACATTCCTCCTCACTTGCGGAATAGAGAAACTTCAAAGCAGGGTATGTTTCGTATATGAAAATTCTGTCTGGGGAGTTATAATGTGGGTTTATAACTGAGTGGGTGGGGAAATCCCCAAAATGAAATTTCTACATTTGAAAGGATCTTCTTTGTATTAAAGCTTAGAAATTGTAGTGTAATGCTTTAAGGTCAGTGAAATCTCTGCAAATGTGAAGTAATTTGCGCAGTAACCTGCAAAAGAAAAGCACTCTTATACAATGTTCAGAAAGAATGAGGAAAATCAGATTCACTGTGGATAATCGCAGTAAGATGATTATAGGTTGGTTAGTTTTGGCTAGAAAGGCAGGGTTGCTTCAGTAGCAAAGCTATTACAGAGGGAACACTTCATGTGTCAAATGCAACTAAGAATAGGCTTTGGCTTCTGTTTGAAGTGTCGACAAGCTGTAGAGAAGCACAAGCTTGTCGACCATGTGGGAAGACAACCGATAAAATGAATTGGAGCCTGTGAAAAACTTCATCCATATTCAGTATTTGATAGTAAAATAAATGGTGGCTGCACATACATTTACATATTTTCCAATATAGAGAGTGCTGCACTAGATTAGGAAATAATCCAGGCAAGATAATTTTATGGCCTGTTGTGCTTTCAAAAGTACTCTTGTTTCCTGTGCAATTATCCTAGGAAAGGACTGTTTAAACATGTGTACAAGGAAGTCTGGACTGCAGAGTTTTCCATGAACAGCAATCAACTTTTTCTTAGCTCCTCCAATTGCCTCATGTTCCAGGTCTGCCTGTTAAAAGCTGCAGAGAAACATTCAATAACTCCAAGCTGTTTTAGTTGTAGTTTCTTAGAAATTGCCTGATGGGAAGCATGAATGAAATTGCCAGATTCCCTTTATTTTCTGTTCTTTGGAGATTTGCAGACACATTCCTTGGCTTCAGATGTCATTCTTTCAAAGCACTACTGAACTTCTGCTTACATAATCCATGACCATGATCCTTATTAACTGGGACCTGGGCATATGGGAGTTTGATATCAAATACAGGCAGCTGGGTTTCTGCTGAAGCTGGAGGATGGAATAGGTGTCAATCTAGACCAGTATTTTCCTGGCAGCAGGTCAGAATTCGTAGAGATCTTGCATTGCCTTGCTGTTACAGATATTTTTTACTCAAGATTCCCTGAGAGATCTGTGTGCTTTACATAGTTGTGGACCACATCCCTCCTTTTTTCAATCAGTTTAGAAATGCTCCACATACATATTTTTATGAGTTTTAGAGTTATCTATTGCTGTTACTGGCAATGCAGCAGAACAAGCTTTGAATTTGACTTTAATACTGAATCACATGCTACTGGTATAGTTGCAGAGCCTGTTAGTTTTCAAATATCCCAATCATGTTTTATATTTGTGTGTTTTAATATGCATTTTATAGAAATAAGTTTTAATATGCATGTTTTATAGAAATACAATTTAATGTGTATTTGTGGCATTTTTACAATGTTTATGTGTTTTAATAATTCTGTAACCCGCCTCGAGTTATGAGGATAGGAAATAAATAATACAAATTATTATGTTCGCAGGTTGACATGTTTTTGTATTCTCCGTAAGCAGAAATCCTAAAGCTGAGAGACATCACAATTTTAGAAATTTTAAAATGCTTCACCTTTATTTACACTTTTGCTAGCACAACATTAAAACTCTTTATTCTTGAGTTGTCGGCAGGTAGTTGAGTGCCCATGAGCATTGCAGCAGCCATTTCTAGGACCTTCCTGTTTACCTGATCTATTCCTTTGTTTTCCTTTTCTTTTTCCTGAGTTTTTTTCATTATGAATACAGTGATAACCTAAAGTAACCTTTCCCATACTGTCTGCTTCATTTTGAGCTGAAACACCTATCATTGGCTGTACCATCTGGGGCTTACAATACCTTTTGACCACAACAATTGGGGGTCAATTTGTGAAAAGCTGCTTTAAATAGAGTTTACATGGGTGGCAGAACCATCTGGGTTTCTTCTCTTCGTAGTCCCCCTTATGGTGCTGCAAGGTGGGTGCAATGCTTTCCAAATGTCCAGGGCATATCAGGATTTTTACATGCCTTTGTGTTTATTTAGGTCCTGGCAAAGGCACCTTTTCTTTTTCTATTTTTTTAACTTCTGAAGCAGCCACAGATATTCCTAACTGTGGCCCACAAGTATATGAATTGCATTGCCCCTTTCCCCAAGTGAAAGGGTTGCTTTCATGCCGAACCTGGGTATGCTTGGAAATGCTGAGAATTCACTAGCACTAGTGAGGATATCCAAACCTGGTGAGAAGCCAACTCTTTTGTTGCCACAGGGTATCTGTCTTGACAGATTTATTAGATTGGGGGGAGGGGGGTGTCAGTAGCCCTATTACCAGAAACAAGGGAGTCCTTTTAGTTTTTCATTTTCAGGTCAGCTTCCACGCCAGTGGTAAATAGGTTTGTTTGAAAACCTTGATGTATTTTTCACAACTCTGCTGGTTGGGTAAAAGGTTTTTTTACAGGTTGAAGGAATTTCATAGTGACTTGCGATTTTGTGTAAGTCTTTGAAGTGAATCATAACACTGGGAGTGTTCATGACTCTTTTGCAGCAGGCAATGCCTATAACTATACGGCAAACTACTATTCCAATTCGACGGCAGCACCGCGAAGCTGTAAGTTTAAGGCTGGAGTGATCTTACAGTTTGTTACTTGAAAGCATGCCTCTGGGCATACTGCATAACAGGACCTTGTGGTCGACTAACGGTGTGAGCATTTCCTTCAAGCACATAGGCATGCCTTACTCGCCTATGATTTAACCTTTTAAAAACTGTTTTGCTTAGCATGTCTAAGGAAACCTATACATTGAAGAAATGACGATTTCATTCGTTTCTCCTATTGAACAAGCTTTGTCTCCTGTTTCATTGTCCTGTAGCTTAAGAATCCTTTTGTGTTAGCTATTCTGTTATAACTATTATATTCGATTTAAAAACAAGATGCAGAATTTTATTCTGCATGGCCGTGTTACCTAGTCACTTGAAATTTGTCCATACCTTTTCCGTTCTGGTTTCCACCAGTTTTCCATAACCCATATTTCAATATTTTTACAGTTAAATTAAAATAGTGCACAATGTTTACTGGCTGTGTGGCAGTGGTGATATTCATTATTGCTTGGATTAAGTGTTACATACATTGGATAACTGTTTTCAAAGCTGCAGGGAGAAAGACAGGACATAGATTAAATAAATTAGATGGAGCTATGCTGTACCTTTGTGCCAAAACTAAAACACTGTGTGGTTCTTTTGGCAAAAAAACTGATAATGACTCCTTGTGCCTTCAAGTCAATGCCAGCATATAGCAACTCTGTATAGGGTTTTCTTAGCAAGGTTTATTCAGAAATTTGTTATTGCTTCTCTGTAAGACTGAGAAAGATTTACCCAAGGTCACTAAGGAGTACCTGATTGAGTGAGGATTCACACCGTGGTCTCCTAGAGTCCTAGCCCACCACTTAACATAACTGCACTGTGCTGGCTTGCATTGATTGATCCTTGTGTAAATTTACCATTCACCAAGCAAGTTTAGGTAACAGCTGTAAATTCACATGAATATTGTGTTGTCAAATCCTTCAGACCTACTTTGGTAATTGAGGGCTTCACACTGTTTATCCCTTCTTACCAGCATTTTAGTTGTTATTCGGGTGAGTTGTGTACCTGGAAGAATTAGGATGCTAGCAAATAGAACATTGGCATAGACTGACAGATTTTTAAAGTAGAGATCCTTGGTGACATAAAGACGACATATTCCCCTCACCCCCACCCCTGGTGTCAGGAGCAACTTGTTGCCCAGGGGACACCCAGATATTTTTACGTTTTACCATCCTTGTTGGGAGGCTTCTCTCATGTCCTCACATGGGGAGCTGGAGGTGACAGAGGGAGCGCAACCTGCTCTCTCTGGATTTGAACCACTGGCCTGTCAGTCATCAGTCCTACTGGCACAGGGGTTGAACCCATTGTATCACTGGGGGCTCCTAAGATGACAAATGAATTATGATTTGAAGGAGAGGTTTCTCAAGGCTTTGAAGCTGCGGGAAGTAATTTTTTGTAGTTAGAAGTTTTGCAATGCTCAAATTTTACTGCTGTGAAAATGTAAACATACATTATGTACAAAAATAGTGTGTTAAATGTCTGTTACTTTTGCAAATACGCAAGTTTTCACCTTTGGGATCTAAACGGCTTCTGGTGTTAAACGTTACTCAAAAAAACCGACAATGCTAAATCCCTTTTAGGGTTACAATGGGTAACCTATATGTATTGCAATTTGTCAACTCAGATTTGGATTTCAATTGTACATGTCTGCAAGTATTGTAGTTTCTTAGTGTTGTGAATGTTTCCAATCTGAGATGGAAAAGTAGACCTCAAAATTGTGTCTTTAGAAGAACATGCCATTTGTTTTATGAAGAAAGTAATCTTGTTCCCTGCCTCCCACATTGTACAAACGTTATTTTGCCCTTGAGGAAGGAATGGAGAGACATAAAAGAATTGTTCTTTTTCCTCCCTGGTCCTTTCCAAAAAAATTTAACGGAAGCTTATCTCGCAGCTTCCATGGGCTTCCGATTTGCTTATACGGTCAGGTTTTAAAATTGTGAAACAAAGATGGCTCTTGTCATCTGGATAGAGTCTCAATGTAGTTCTTTCAGGAGCTTACAGTAGCAAATGCAAATATTAGTTCCTCTATGTACAAACTGTTTTGTGTAGGAAACGGGATTTAGAATCCAAACAATGCACACATCTTATTAGTTAGAGAACTAGTTCGTAGTTAGGCACTTTTAAAACATGTTCAGTAGCCTTGTATTTCATAGTATTCAACTAAGCTTAGTACATGATCTTGAAGCTTGCTTTGCACTGTCTGACCACCCTTCTTGAGGACATGACCTGCTTACAGCATGATAGCAGTTTATTGATGCACAAAACTAATACTTAAAGTAGTTGCATTAGTTTCTTCCCCAAGCCCTTGGCTCAGCTAAATGTTTATAGCTTATGGCAACATTAATGCAGCATCCTGGTAAACTCAAGGTCTGCATTTCTGATTATGAAATTGGGCCCAAAGCTGCCATTCCTTTTCCACGGAGTGTCCTTGATGTAAATTTCTGGCAGCAAAAGTTACACTGATGCCATGGAGCTTGCAAACACTCATTTGCCAGCACAAGTGACATTTTATCCTTTAATTGTTTAACTTTTTATTCTCTGCCAAAGATTCCCCCAGCTGGGACTCTCGTGGAGGTAATGGCTATATGAATGGATATGATCGTGACAGCCGGATGAATGGCTACGATCGTGATCGCGATGTGTTTGGATCCAGAGGAGGATCTGGACGTGATGACAGAGGTGGGCGTGGGGACCTGTCACCTTTCATCCAACACTCCTTCAGAGTCCTGGTGCTTTTTCTGGAAAAAAGTAGCGATGTTCTAGAAAGCCGAGTTCAGAGTAGAAATATGAATATGGTGCAGATTTCTATGGAAGTTGGATGGTTTGGTTACCAAGCATCTCCTGACTTGCATAGGAAGCTGCTCTGTGAAAGCAATTACAGAACTGCTTTTTCCTAAGCTCTAAAAGGTTATAGAATTGGTATCCATTCATGTTACTTCAGTGGGGACCTTGGAAGTTTAGCTTACAGCTACAACTGCTGTGAGTTAATTGTAGAGACTTCTGAAGCCAGAATGCTAAATTCAGTTGAGCGTCCCAATCATAGTGCAGTTTCATATTTAGCCTGTTTTACATATAAAGGAACATAAACATTTTATGGTTTCTATCACCACTTGCTATTACATCCTATTGGCTTCAGTGTCTTGATAATACAAATGGTCCCTTTTTCATTCATTTTATTTATTTCTAGTTGATATCTTACAGCTCTGCTAGTATAATTGCAGGAGAGGTGGCAGCAGTGCTGGTAGGTAAAAAAAGAAGATGCTCAACTTCGAAAATAGCCCACAATTTTGTAAGCCACATCTCCCTTAGTCTTTTGGCTTTGTGACCCCGAAGCCTGAAATTCATGAGACATGTAGCTTAGAACTGGTTACTTCCTGACACCATCCCCATCTTCTCCCACTTGTTTGGGTTCAGAGATAGTTAAGTGGCTCATAGAATGGTTCCTTCTGTTAAGTTTGCCATAGTAGAATATTGCCCCAAAAGTGTGATGGATTGAGTATTAAGAGCATATGTTAGCCTTTAGTATAAGGTTGTTAGAAATTGCCTTATGACCATAGACACGGAAAGGCACAGGGTCATTATTGGACTTTGCTTTTCTGGAATCGTTCAATAGCACCTGCTACAAGACATGTATCGGGTATTTATAATGGATGCCATGGACTGATGGCAGTAGAACATCAGATGTTGTATTGCCTTGAGTAAGTGTACAATCAAGAAATTGGGGAAGACTTGCCTATGATTTACTGAAATCCCTGTATGGTGATGTCTGATAATTCTTGGGGCTTTGATTCTTTACATTAAATTTAAAATGTTTGAATTAAAAGACAAGTATGTAATCAGTTTCTGCATTAATCCTAGGATTTGATGGTGGATGGAATGCTGGAAGAGACAGAGATGCTGCATACAGTAGCTTTGGTGCAAGAAATGATCGAGGCTCAGGAAAGTCAGGCTTCTTTGCTGACCGTGGCAATGGCTCAAGAGGAAGGTAAAACTTGACACCCTTCTAAGTTAAAATAAACAAATGCAGCTTCTATGATAGAGCATTGTAAGGTCTGTAGAAATTCAGCTATTTCTTTAGTATCTGAAGTTCATTATATACAGTTTGAGGGGGAGTACAAGAGTCTAGTAATATGAAGAAGTTTGATGTATTTTGAGCATGAATGTTCTACTTTCACAGTATCATGTTGATTGAAAATGACTCATTCGTTGTACAGTAAATTTATAATTGTTTTATGCTGTGACATGAATCTCAGCACAAATTCTTTATTGATAACTTTGCTTTACTCCGGCTACAAGTAAGTGACTTGCTTGATTTGCTGGTAAAATGATGCACATTAGCATTTATTGTAAAAACAATGGGGGTGCTAGTAAGTAATTTGCATTGCAATCCCAAGGAGAATCACATGTCTACTTATTTTTCCATGTTTCAAAAGAGTCATATTCATCTTTGGATGTGTATTTCAGTTGCAGGGAATGACCTCTGAATATTATATTTACTTTGCTTTGTTTCACTAGTTTTATGTATTTACAGTATTTATATTCCGCCCTTCTCACCCCGTAGGGGACTCAGGGCAGATTACAATGTACACATACAGGGCAAACATTCAATGCCATAGACAAACAACACATATAGACAGTCAGAGGCTATTTAACATTCCAACTTCTGGCCACCAGGGGAGCTGTCGCTTCACCGTCCATCTGCGACACTAATGAAGTACTTTCCGGATACCCCATATGCTTTTGCTGGAAGTTTTTTATGGCCTCGTAAATTTTGTTAAATTGGCCTCCCCACACATAGGTGGTACCTAAATTTCCTACTTGCCAGATGCAACTGTCTTTCAGGTTGCAAAGGTCGACAACAAGCTACACAATAGGCCGGAAACTCACTCTGACCCGGGTTGGCTTCAAACTCATGACCTTTCGGTCAGTAGTGATCTTTAATGCAGCTGACACCCAGCCAGCTGCGCCACAGTCCCTGTGCTAAGTTATGTTAAGGAGTTCCATTGGCCTTGACAGTTTTAATTTTTGCTCCATATTGGGAAGTCAGTGGCTTGGAGAAATGCAAGCCGATGTCACCTTAATGTTGTTTATTAATTATTTAAAAAGAAGGCAGTTTCAATACCGTGTTTATCCTCTCCAGAATTATTGTGGGAGTTTAATCGAATGTAATTCTATGTGATTTAGATTTGAAGACCGTGGTGGAAGAAGCAATGACTTTGATGGCATTGCCAACCGTGGTGATAGAAGTGGCTTTGGTAGATTTGATCGTGGTGGAAACAGTCGCTGGTCTGATAAATGTGACGAGGATGACTGGTCCAAGCCACTCCCACCAAGTGAGCGTGTGGAGCAGTAAGTACAACTGGTTTTATCTCAGTTACTCAATCAGGTGCTTAGTTTGGCATGTTAATATACTGAGTATTTCTGTTCTAGGGAGCTGTTTGCTGGTGGGAATACTGGCATTAATTTTGAAAAATATGATGACATTCCAGTTGAAGCAACAGGCAACAACTGTCCTCAACACATTGAAAGTGTAAGTATCTATTTTGATTAATTCAGAATTTTGTCCTTTTCACTAAAATGCTAAGAATGAGATGGCTTTTATATTAACCCCCTCATAAGCTTGTGTAGGTGATCCTAGTGATTCTTTTAAAGTAGAGGTGAGGGAATTGGGCTGCATGCAGCCCTGAAACTTTTTTTGTGACATTCAGGAAACTAAAGAAGAGGGGTTAATAAATTAGAGAAAGCAATGATCAATTTTGGTGGATTTCAGGATAATTCAATAGAGTTTTTAAATCTCAGTTTGGTGCCCAGAGGAGCAAATATTGTTATATGTGGGATTTGCTTGTCTCAGCACCAGACTGAGATTAACATTGGTGCAGATAAATCTGAGTCTGGCTTTTACCTTCTTACCTTCTTTAATCAGGCAAATGAAAATGTCCATAGCACATCATGCTATGCTAAAGCTCATTAACACACAAGAATATGTAAACCATAGTTTCTTACTGTTGGTGTGAGTGGCAGGAAAGCAGACTTAATAATAGAAAATCATGTGGTATGCTGCACTCTGATTACATCCTATTCAGAGATACAGTTGAGAAGTTCAAGAACTTCATATTGCTACATTGGTATATCTTCCTTTATATTAAATTACAACTTTGTTTTAGAGTAGGTTAGCAGCTTTGCTGAAATTTTATAGGGAGGCTATAATTTGTAGACAACCCATTTGGAATTGGTAACTTGCTAAAATCAAAATTTTCTCCCAAGTATTGTACTAAAAAAATACAATACTTGGGGGAAATCTTGCTTTAACAAGGCCTCTGGTAGTTCTAGATATCTGTAGAAGTACATTTTAAGTGTAATTAGGCTTAAATCTGGAGTTTCGTATTGGACACGTGTTTTTACTTTGCTCATGCTGCACTCACGTGTTTATAACTTGCTTCAGCTAGGTAGTTATAGATTTCTATAGCTGTCGAAAAACTGCTAAGTGACACCAGCCCCTTTAGTAGTTTTCCCTTTAAAATAGTCCTGCCCATGCCAGTGAAGATGCCTATTGGAGGTTTCCTACTGTAATTCTTTTATTGATTTATTTTATCTATTATATTTGTATACCAACCTTCTCAGCCCGCAGGCGACTGCTGGAGGAGACTATGGTACCACCTACACCACCAGTATAGAACTTGAGGGGGTGTTTGTCAAGATACAGTGCTCTGTTCAGAGGCTTAAAAGACTTGTTGCTTAGTAACTTCACATATCTTGCAGTTCAGCGATGTTGACATGGGGGAAATCCTCATGGGGAACATTGAGCTCACCCGCTACACTCGGCCTACTCCAGTGCAGAAATATGCCATCCCTATCATTAAAGACAAGAGAGACTTGATGGCTTGTGCCCAGACAGGTAAGCATGACTGCTGCTAGGTCCAAAGGGATCTTTTAGCACATAGGGAACAAAGTTGGTAGCATAAGCTGTTATTGATGATGTCTACCTCCTCAGATGTTTGGAGTGAAGGCTTTAGTGCAGGGGTGCTCACACTTTTTCAGCATGCGAGCTACTCTTAAAGCAACCAAGTCCAAAAGATCTTCCTGCCACCATGCATGCTCCTGCTGCTGTTTTCTGCTCGCGCAGTACTTCTTCCGCCTGCGGGGCATTGCAGGAAGGAAAAAGCACGAGGCGGAGCATCCAGAGGGAGCGCTTCGCCCTGCCTGTCTCACCGGCAACGGAGGCTGCACAGCTGCTTCTGGACGAGAGAGAGGCAGGGCACTCCCTCCAGAGGCCCTGCCTCATGCTTCCTTCTTCCTGCAATGCCCCACACCGTGACAGAAGCACCACGAGAGCGGAAGCCAGCAGCAGGAACATGCATGCACGCAGGGTGTGCGCACGCATGGCAGGAGTGCCCCATCCAGCTGGCGAGGCCCAAAGATCACCTGGAAGAAGGCCGAAGATCTACTAGTAGCTCCCGAGGTACCTAATGAGCACCCCTGCTTTAGTGTATGAAAGCTTATGTGCTCAGTTTCTTTCTCTGCTAGTCTCAAAGGTGCTTCAAGGTCCCTTTGCATACTGATATCCAGACTAATATGACTTTCAATACTACTAGTGTTCTGGAGAAGTTGTTTCTCTATATTTTCAAGACTTTTAAGTATGCATGTTCTCCTTGAACATCTTTCTGAATGTGGACATGAATATGAAATGTCTATTCTGTCACCTGTTCTGTATACTTCAAAATCGCCTCTGTGCTGTTTTAATGTTCACAGAGTAGAATGTCAATGGGGGTGGAAAGTGTTGTTTGACAGTGCTGGTTAGGGATTCAGTGTGTGCCCTTGGCATGGGGGGTCTATAATTTGTATTTGAAACTGTTCAGTTACAGAATAAGTCTAGCAATTTTAGTCAAAAAGTAACTCAAAAGACTTGTGGGAATACTGTACACTGACACTTACTTTTAAAAAGAGGAATAATCCCCTTCTCCAAAAAGTGTTATGAAGGGGAAGAGCTTAGTTGGTCCCGGGAAAGCCTAAATAAAAGAAGCAACACCCCCCCCCCCCCAAAATAGTTCTCTCCACTATGGCATTGCTTTTGGCCTTTTTGAATACTTGGGTGGGGAAAAGGTGCAGCCATGGGCAGCTGTCTCCCTGAGGTGACATTGGTGTTTTCCCATCTCTGTGGGATGATCCTAGACTTATCTGCAGGTCATATCAAAATCCATACTTTTGACTCCAAAACCTGCCTCTGGCTTATATACGACTATATTGTTATATACTGAAGTATATCTTTCTCTTAGGATCTGGCAAAACCGCTGCATTTCTTCTGCCCATACTGAGTCAGATATATACAGATGGCCCGGGAGATGCCCTGAGAGCTATGAAGGCAAGTTTATATTTACTGTTTAAGCCATGTCTCTAATGTCCATTGACACTATGAAGTTCACTTGTTTGTGACCTGGGAGTCATTGTAGTATTAAAGTGAAGTCCTTGATTGTGGCACAAAAACTGGTGTGAGAATAAGTGTACATGCCTCTGTTGAATGAAATCCATCTTCATTTAAAGAGAAGAGAAATCCAATAGTTTTGCATATTAGTCTATGAAAGTTTATTTTACCTGGTTCTCTCACTTGTATTTGTCTTACTGTGAGTCTCTTTTTAGAGAGTATTAATACTAATATAAGTTGTGCTAAAAACGGCTATTCCAGGATTGTGACTTTGCTTCAGTTGTAGGCAGTCTGTGACATTACTACAGAGGCTGAGATGCAGATTTGGGTTAGTTCTAATACGCAACCTGTGAGCTTGAGCAGTGAAGGACTCTAGATGGCTAAGAACCACTTTGTGCTTTTTCTGGTGTCTGGAAGAGTGGGGCATATTCATCAGGTGCCTGGGACACTTTGGTTGAAAAACAGCTTGGCAAATTCCTCTTTCAGCTAATCATGTTTAATATTGCAGGAGAATGGAAGATATGGACGCCGTAAGCAGTACCCAATCTCCCTGGTGCTGGCTCCCACAAGAGAACTAGCAGTCCAGATATATGAAGAAGCCAGAAAGGTGAAAGTTGCATGTTCTTCTCAGGGCTTGATAACAAGAGTGTCTCGCATGCCCCAGATTCCTAAAGTCTTTTATTTCTCTTTTCAGTTTGCATATCGTTCCAAAGTTCGCCCCTGTGTTGTATATGGTGGGGCTGATATTGGTCAGCAGATTCGAGACTTGGAGCGTGGCTGTCACTTACTTGTGGCAACTCCAGGTCGTCTGGTAGATATGATGGAGAGAGGCAAGATTGGGCTGGACTTCTGCAAGTAAGTTATGCACAAATATTCCTGATCTTGTAGTTTTTATAGCATTTGGTGTGGACTGTTGGAACTCAACCGTATCCTGCACAAGTTTGTAGTCCTCATCAAGGAAATAGATAGGCAGATCAGTTAATCGGCAAGGAAAAGTCTTTCTTCCATTGGCCTCTTTGTGTCTCTCTAGTCTCTATCCCGTTTGTTAGATCGATACTTCTCAGGGGCACACCTTTTTTCTGAGTGCATGGCACCCCTGAATCCTCCTTTTTGTTTTCTCGTGAACAAAGAGAGAGACACATTGTCTCCAGTGAGTTAGACAGCTTAGACCCTTACTTTCCTATCTAGAAATGTAGTCCTTTGAATTAAAGGTCTTTTATAACTTCTATGGCCTGACTGCTCCTTGTTTGCTGAAGCTCATTCACCACTTCTCATATGCAGAACTGCTGCTACTGCTTGACTTTAGAAATGCTTTTTCCTTTTTGAAAGTTAACCCAGTATGGGTTGCCGTTTCTTAATTTGAAGGACTGGAATCCATGATGCCATCTTTAATCATTTTAGATACCTGGTACTGGATGAAGCAGATCGTATGCTTGACATGGGTTTTGAACCTCAGATTCGTCGTGTTGTTGAAAAGGACACTATGCCACCGAAGGGTGTCCGTCAAACAATGATGTTCAGTGCTACTTTTCCAAAGGATATCCAGGTATTCTCTTTAGTGCAAGTTGTGCAATGTACAGCTGCTATGGAGAGCCAGCAGGTAGTAGTACAAAGATGGTTAGCAAAAGGAATGAACTGCTTGTCAGATAACCTTATCTTTCCATGTTCGACAGGCACAGTTTTCCATGAATGTGAGCCTTGTCCCTAGTTTGTAGATACTCCTGGAAGTAGTTTCCCTCATGGATGCACTCATTACATTGAATAAAATGTCTCTTCCTAGATGCTCGCTCGAGACTTCTTGGAGGAATATATCTTTTTGGCTGTTGGCAGAGTTGGTTCTACATCTGAGAACATTACACAGAAAGTAGTATGGGTGGAAGACTCAGACAAACGGTCATTTCTGCTTGACCTCCTTGATGCCACAGGTAAAGACTGTTTGGGAGAATTCCAACACAACTCTAATGGCTCAGGTAATGAGAATTTATGTTAGGTGGAGGAAAAGCTTCAGACTTTTCCTCCCTGTTTTGTCCTATATTTGAATATTTCATTTAAATCTGCATGCAGCTTAGCTTGACTAGTAAAGTTGTCGTACTGTTGTTATTGCAACCATAAATACTAGTTTGTACCACTTGATGGTGCTACAGCGACGGATCTGCCTTTGTTGGCTAATAAGAGTCTTTGCTTACATAGGCAAGGAATCCTTGACCCTCGTTTTTGTGGAGACTAAAAAGGGGGCTGATTCTCTGGAGGATTTCTTATTCCGCGAAGGATATGCTTGCACAAGTATCCATGGGGATCGCTCCCAGCGAGACAGAGAGGAAGCACTGCACCAGTTCCGCTCGGGCAGAAGCCCCATCTTGGTTGCCACTGCAGTAAGCAAATGCATTGTTGTGGAAGTGCATGAATGTAATATCCTTGGTGTTTGTCATAGACATGTCGGGAACTGATGGATAACATTCTTGTCCTCCTTAGGTAGCAGCAAGAGGACTGGATATCTCAAATGTGAAACATGTCATAAATTTTGATTTGCCAAGTGACATAGAAGAATACGTGCATCGCATTGGCCGTACAGGCCGTGTAGGGAATCTCGGTAAGATCCCATTTATGTAAATATCGAGATTGTGAATGTATGAAAAAAAGCTGAAAGGTGGTAGTGGAGACCAATCTGATTATATTCGTTTTGTATTGAAACATCAGGAAAGCATGTAGGTCCCCTCTAATGTAATGGGACTGAGCTAAATAAACATTTACAGAGCTCAGATTTTTTTTAAAAAAAAATAACCTATCCCAATAGGTTTAAATGCTTTAGGTTGTGATGTGTACTGTAGGGATTGTGCCACCAGTTGATTTCACTTTATTCCTAAAGGGTCAGGAGGGAGGGGACTGATCAAATTTCCCTGGGGAAGGTGTTCCATAGTTGAGGGGCCACCACTGAGAAGACAGTTCCATCTAGTCTCCTTCGACATCAGAGCCCTTTCCCCACCACCAACAGCTACTCTGGGGCCAGAGTAAAGAAGGGGGCTCCTCCCCCAGCAACAATATAATATTATATAATAATATTATGAATGATGTATTAGTATTATGCTAATTATATACCATGTTTTTATGTAGATATGACTTGTAAGCTGTTCTGAGTGAAAAGGGCGGCATATAAATGCCGTAAATAAAGCAATTTGGCCATTCACTTGACACTGTCTTCCTTTCCCTCCCACTTGTAGGTCTTGCTACATCATTCTTCAATGACAGGAATGTAAATATCACAAAGGACTTGTTAGATTTGCTTGTGGAAGCTAAGCAGGAAGTGCCGTCTTGGCTAGAAAACATGGCCTATGAGCAGCATCACAAGGGTGGAAGCAGTCGCGGGCGCTCTAAAGGGTAACTTGAATTAGTCTCTTATTACGATTCTCTACACTCCTCCGGAAACAATATTAACAACAGTAATGAGGATAAACATGCTAGATAAGCTCTAACTGGATTATTGTATAAGACTGCTACTGAAAAGACAAAAAGTGTTGCATTAGCTAAGCTTTACCAGAGAAAAGCATTCTTCAGAACAGTTAGATGGGTATGTTTGCTACTTGGTCACTTTCCAAAAGTGCTGGCTGTTAGGTTTTGACTTTGCATTAGCACTTGGGGAAAATTCATATGGGGAATAACTATGTTTGTAGCCAGTCATATTGAAGAACGGGAAAGCGTATTGTATTTCATTGTGTAATTGTCACACTTTTTATGCCTTTGTGTTGACTGAAAAGGGGAGAGTGCAACAGCCAATGGGGAAAAAAATCTGCCTTTGATTCTTGGGTGGGTGGGGGGTGGGGGGGAGAGGAATAATTACCTAACCTTAAAAAAGGTCAGTTTGTTTTTTAAACTGCCTAGCCTCAGAGGAAGCAGTAGGGACGATTCTCCTTCTCTTCTTTCTTCGAAGGCAAGGCAGTTTACAGAAACTGAAATTGGGCTCTTTGGAGAATGGAGGAAGGAGGGAAGATCTGGGTTCCAGTTTTTTCCCCCGTGTCTCAGGAGCGACTTGAGACACTGCAAGTCGCTTCTGGTATGAGAGAATTGGCTGTCTGCAAGGGTGTTGCCCAGGGATGCTCAGATGTTTTGATGTTTTACCATCCTAGTAGAAGGCTTCTCTCATGTCCCCGCATGGGGAGCTGAAGCTGACAGAGGGAGCTCAACTCGCTCTCCCCGGATTTGAACTGCTGATCTGTCAGCAGTCCTGGCAGCACAAGGATTTAAGTGATCTCCATTTTATAATTTTAAAATTGCCTTGCCTTCAGAGAAAGAAGAAGAGAGGGGGAAACAGTCCCAAACAGCTAACACCAATTTTGCCACACAAAAAATGGTGTGGACTATTGTGCTGTGGCAACTGTTACGCGATGAAATTACAAATATTTAGATGTTCATTTGGCTGTTGCAACAAAAATGAGGACATTTCTAAAGAAAAATCTCACAAAGTAGTCTTTTAAAAGGGCGTACACCCTTTAGGTGTTATTTACTATTGTTTTTCCTCTTTAGCCGTTTTAGTGGAGGATTTGGTGCCAGAGATTATCGAACAAGTAGCAGTGCTGGCAGCAGCAGTAGTTTTGGCAGCAGCCGTACGAGCAGCGGACGGAGCAGCGGAGGTGGTGGTGGTGCCAGCCACGGTGGTAGCAGAGGTTTTGGAGGTGGTAAGTGTGTGTATACTTTCTTTCCCTCAAAAGACGACCTAACCAGAAAATAAGCCCTAGCATAATTTTTCAGGATGCTTAAAATATAAGCCTTATTTTAAAAAGGTGAGCTCCAGGTCGTCAACCAGATAGATGTATTTACCAGTAGTACATTTGTTGCAACACACAATTGATGTATTGAACTATAAAATGATTATGATAATAATAATAATAATATTGGCATTAATACTTAAAATAAATGGATACATGTAGATGGTTGAACATGAAAAATAAGACATTTAAATTTAATTTCTAATGTGTCTTGGGGCAAAAATTAATAAAAGACCCAGTCTTGTTTTGTGTGTGTGCGTATATGTTGAGCACGTTTGTGGTTGGGAGATGGTTAGTAATGGCTTCAGAAAGCAATGTCAAGGTGTTGTTTCCTTGCTCCTAAACTGTTGCCACCTTCTTCTTTCCTCACAGGAGGCTATGGGGGCTTCTACAGCAGCGATGGATACGGAGGCAACTATAACTCTCAGGGGGTAGATTGGTGGGGCAACTGATCTGCTTGCTGCAGATCCGTTCCAAACAAGCTAATATGGAAACCACATGTAACTTAGCCAGACTATACCTTGTGTAGCTTCAAGAACTCGCAGTACATTACCAGCTGTGATTCTCCACTGAATTTTTTTTAAGGGAGCTCAAGGTCACAAGAAGGAAAGGAACAGAAGCCCTACTCTGAAGAAGGTTTAAAGACTCCATTGTAGTCAGGATTAACTCCCCTCTCCTGCCCCCTGCCTCCCCACTACTCCCAGACTGTATTTATAATTTTGTGACTGAGGATCATTTGTTAATGTACTGTGCCTTTAACTTTAGACAACTTTTTATTTTGATGTCCTGTTGGCTCAGTAATGCCCAAGATTATCAATTGTCTTGACAAAATTACTCAACTTGGGCTTTAAAAACAAAATCAAACCTTGGCACGCAGGTGTGATACAACTTACAGGAATCATTGATTCATCCACTTTATACTACAAAACACAAAAAACACAAAACAACTTGTGCGGTGGCCTGCATTAGGGCTTTGAGACTCGGAGATTTGAAAAATAAAACATCTTGAAGCATATCAGTGGAATTAGTTTCTAATGTGGCAAAACTGTACAAAGTTAAAAGTTGATTTGCTCACTCTATCCTGGATAGGTACTTAGAACCTGATAGTCTTTAATAAGCCATTCCAGTTATGATGATGAGGTGATGTATGGATAATACATGCATACAAGCACTGCTTGAAAAAAAAAAGCTAATGCAAGTAAACACAGCAATTCCAGTGTTTAGGCAGATTATTAATGTGAGCTAGCCCAACAGAGGCGGAACATTACAGGGAATGTTTAAAAGTCTGAACTTGAAATAGTTTTTAGGAGAATTCATCTACTTAGACTTCTCAAAATTGCCTGCCACATGAAAATTGAAATGGTAGAATGGCTGACCACAACAGTGATGGGTCCACTTTTTAAGGGCCTGGCTGATTTTTTTGGTCTTAACGCATGCTAGTGTTGATGTTTTTTGGTCAAGGGGGAATGAACAGGAAGAATTATGCAGCAGGCTTTATTTTAATGCAGATTCACATTACTCTGTTCAAGCTGCGTTGAAGTGTTAACTGGCTTACTGTAGACTTGTAAAATGGCTCCAGAAGAGTAACAAATTCTGAGATCACAAAGGTTGGAATGTACATAACTGCACAAGGTTTAATTCTGCTATCAAGTGCAGTTTTAGTCAGTTTTAGTTGCATAGGTTTCCATTGTATTTAGTCTGTTATGCTGAATCTGGCCAAAGATAAAAAAGTATTTCCAACAGTAAAACGCCTCTGCCACTTAGCTGCTCTGGCCCACCTTCTGTGGCCAGGGCCCTTACCAACGCGGAGCCTAAGTGGTATAGGACAAACAGCAAAATCTCCTAAAGTGCAATAGATCTTTTCAAGTGTATTGTGCCTTGTTCTAAACTTTAAGTAGATGCACTTGACACAGTATTTGAGGTCATTTGTTATGGTGCTATTTCAATTAGTCTAGATTTAGGCCCTTGTACATTTTGCCCATAACTTTTTACAAAATACTTCTTTTATTGCACATTCAGAAAAATTTTATATGTCTTGTGTGCGTGTCCTTAACTTCCAATCTTATTTTGTCTCTTGGGAGACTGAACGCAGCTTGTCTAAGGAGAAGGAAATAGATTCTAAAACTGGGACCATGGGAATAATGGTTGGGAAGAAAAACTATTTGCACACGACAGATTTCTAGATACTTTTTGCTGCTAGTTTTGTGTAATATTTATTGAACATTTTTGACAAATATTTATTTTTGTAAGCCTAAAAGTGATTCTTTGAAAGTTTAAAGAAACTTGACCAAAAGACAGTACAAAAACACTGGCACTTGAATGTTGAATGTCACCGTATGCGTGAAATTATATATTTCGGGGTAGTGTGAGCTTTTAATGTTTAAGTCATATTAAACTCTTAAGTCAAATTAAGCAGACCCGGCATTGGCGGTGTAGCCATAACTTTCTGATAGTAAAACAAAAATTGGCAACTTTAAAATTGAACATGCCAAGGTTTTGATACACTTGTCTTAAGATATTAATGAAACACTTCAAAACACTGATGTGAAGTGTCCAGATTCTCAGATGTTTGTTGCGTGAGTTTTTGTTTAGTTGTGTGGTTTTTTTCAGTGAATGTCTGGCACATTGCAATCCTCAAAACATGTGGTTTATATTTGTTGTATTGGCATAATCAGTGACTTGTACATTCAGCAATAGCATCTTAGCAAGTTTTACAGCCAGCAATATTCATCAGTTCAGATAAGGATTCAATCATATGCAAAGAACGAATGTAAACTTGCTGAGTGTAAAGGATTTGAACGTCAGGTCACTGTAGGTTTAGTAATTGCTTATTGTATTAGTTTAGATGCTAGCACTGCATGTGCTGTGCATTACTCTCAATTTTAATAAAATAAAAAGTTGAAATGCATATTGTGTTGCTGGTGGGTTTGTTTTTTTGGTCATTGTTTGAATAAAGTTTGACATTAATAATGTCTAAAGCAGTCGTGGGAAAGAACAAAACATGAGCAAACATTCATTTCTATGGATGGGGTTTCTTCATGCCAGCTTTTACTGTGTGGCTAATGAAATATTGAGATCTGTGCAGAGAATAAAGGGCCTCTTGGATACCTGAGCTTTTAAACTGGCGATCCTGTGGTTGAAGTGGGGATGGAACTGCTGAACATTTCTGATGAGGATAATTGATTCACCAATTTAATCTTTTTAGCCAGTGGTATACTGAGATAGTTGGAGTGCATTCCAGATAGTTCATCTCAGTGAAATAAACAATATTCCTTGGTAATTATTACAAGTTGTTTGAAAGGATACTTGGTGCAACGGAAAGGATGCTGAGTTGACAAAACCTAATGTGTTCAGTACATCCCCACAATATAACTTCCAGAGATGCTTCAGGTATGCTTTGTCATGAAGCAGATGAGCACATAACAAGCAAGAAGAGAATTTACATGTAAAATTATTTGCACACTAGTGTTTCAGGTGAGTTGAGCAAAGAAGAGTTCTAAGTGAGTATGGACTGGATGTGGGGAACGAATGGAAAAAATCCAGATAAGATCACTGCTCCTTGTCATTTGTGAGGTAAATCGGGGAATAGGGGTCGTCCCCCCCTTGTGATGGAAGGGGATATACTCTCCCAGCTACACACATTGAGTCTGCTCTTCTACCGAATTTGGGTCCATGTTTCAGTGCTGTCTAGAAGTGCTTTTGCACAGTTAAAGCTTTGTGTACCAGCAGTGCTCGCTGAGAAATCTGATCTTGCATTAGTGATACATCCCTTTGTTATATTTCACTGGAATTGCTGTAATGCACTCCATGTGGGGCTACCTTTGAAGAGTGGAAGTGTCAGCTGGTCCAAAGAACAAGCTAGATTGCTAACGGGCTATTTATGTCAGAAGCGAGTTGAAGCTACAGTTATAATCTCTTTAAAAACACAAAGTTTAAAACTTGGCATTATATGTCCTTTGAGCAGAAGCTGGCCACTTGGGGCACCTCTGTTGTAGCTGTAAGATCAGTCCTCCATTGTGCGTGTGGCAGGGCTCAGGCTGCATTGTAATAGGGGGTCTGTGGTTTGCTCTTCACACTTGCATGGGCAATGTGTGATGGCTGATTGTCTCACACCAGTAGCAACTTGCAGCATGATTTGCTAATGGGCTGACTACAGGGAACACACAAATCCTATGTTACAACACCTCAATTAGCTGCTGCACAATTGTGATTATATAATCACAATTGTGATTGTACACACAGCTCAATTCCAAGTTACTTGAAGGGCTATATTGTCCCTTAAGAACTAGGCTTGAAATCTGCTGGGGACACCCTTTGTCTCATCACCATAAAATAGTGTTTCCCAACCTTTTTTGAGCCGCGGCACACTTTTTACATTTGCAAAATCCTGGGGCACACCACCAACCAAAATGACACAAAATAACACTCTAACACAATAATACATATACGTAGTTAATATGTTTTTAAAATGTATTTATACACTCAGTGTGAAACTTGGACCTGTTTCGATGAACACAATATAGATATCCTGGCAGGAATGGCAGAAAGACACAAACTTGCCACAGAACCAGAACTCCCATAACCAAGAGAAAATGCTATAAGAGTGGTGAGCATTGACCTTGAGTTTTGGAGTTGTAGTTCACCTATATCCAGAGAGCACTGTGGACTCAAACAATGTTGGATCAGGACCAAACTTGGCATAATACTCAATATGCCCAAATATGAACACGGAGTTCAGGGGAAATAGACCTTGACATTTGGGAGTTATAGTTGCTGGGATTTATAGTTCCCTTACAATCAAAGAGCATTTTGAACCCCACCAATGATAGAACTGGGCAACCTCCCACACAAAACCCCCAGGAGGCAAGAGGAGGTCTCTACTTGGGGAAAGGGAGGCGGGCCTTCCCAATGCATGGAGAGGGAGAGACCAAGTTGACAACTGGTGGGGAGGGGGGTGTTTATCAAGGTAGGTTTCTTAGGGTTTTTATACTTCAAGACACTAGACCCCCCCCCCCCCCTTCCTGGAGGTTCCAATTTCCCACAGCACACCCAATGATCGCTCACTGCATACTAGTGTGCCCCGGCACACTGGTTGGGAAACACTGCCCTAAAAGTTACTTTTGGTAGGAACATGGGAGAATTTTGGATCCTTCCCTGAGAATTTGGGCTGGCACCCTCCCTATTTTCTTTTTGCTGATGGGTAAAGAATTCTGACGGATTTGGCAAGTTACTCTGTAAGGGACTTCTGACACAAAGTTGCTATATAGTGCTATCTGTGCTACTGTCAGTTTTTAATGTATGCTTCAATATTTGTGAGTTTTAACGTGTTTTAACTTGTATCTTGTTTAATGGCTTACCTGTTCAAGTCGCAACCTGGGGAACGAACAGGTAGGATAGGAACAACAATTGCCTCCAGTGGTGGAGGGGGACATTATCTGGATGGCTTACGTGGTGCTGGTGTGCCCACCAATATAGAATTTCCTCTGAATTGCCATTGAGTAATTAATGGGATTACTTGCTCACACTCAGGGGCTTAACCTGGTTGCTGGCCCCTTTATTTTCAGTCCAATAATAATACCTTCTTTGAAGTCTTGGTTCACATGTGTGCCACAATAGTCTCAGAGAAAAGCAGCAGAGACCCTGAATCAAGAAAATGCAGTACAATGTTACTCACCTTCCGGCCCATCCCCTGTTTGGGTATCAGCCAGCATGTCAATTACTTAAATCAGGAAATAGTTTTCTAAGAACTACAGAGACACTTGCTGGAACATCTTAGCAAGCGAGAGTCCAAAAGTGGTAGGCTAAAACCCAGAACCTTAATCAATGGCTGATACCAAATGAGTGACTCCCTCCTGGGCACACTGAAAACTTGGCAACAAACTGCTCTGGCACCATGAGATTCAGAGCCAACCTTAAGGTGAGGAGCATGGGAAGCGAACGGGGTTAGACCCAAATTTGTCTCTTTGCTGAAAAATAACTATTTAACCCCAGAAATTTATATTATATCTTCAAGCCTTTTTAAAAGCTCAGTGCAGGAGACTTTTACAAGCTTTCCCTGTACTTAGAGTGAGACAGGCATAAATCAGCAAGGCATACTTTTGACTCCCAGCTCCTGACATCAAGGACTAAAAGCCATTATAAATCATGGAACAGGCTGCTGGATATGCCCCCAAAAAGGTAATGTCAATGGACGACAAGTTAGATTATTTAATGGCACTATTGAATGAAATGAACTCTTCTCTCAAAAGTTTAGCATCGGAATTTGTTGAGATTAAAGCAACTCTGTCAGATATTAAACAACATGCAGACAATAATGAAGCGAGAATTGAGCAGTTAGAAAAAGAGACATTGACTTTGCGATCCAGATTGGTTGATTCTGAGAACCGTCTTAGGAGAAGGAATTTTCTTCTCCATGGAATGCCGGAACATATCAAGGATTTATGCCAATTTGTGATAGAACTGTGTCCTAATTATGGCATTCGTCTTCCTGAAAATGATATCGAGAGAGATTATAGATCCCCCTCCTTTAAGAACTCTCGGGTTTCATCTCCTCGGATTGTTTCTGTTGCTTTTGTCAGAAGACAAAGGATTGGGTTTTCAAAAAGTTAAGGACTATTTGAAACATTCTAAGGCAGGGGTGGGCAACTATTTTTCCAAGGGGCCACACGAGAGCCAAAAAATATTATGGAGGGCCGCACCTAAAGGCGGAACTACATGGTAATCTACATATTTTTTTATTTATTCATTTACTATATTTACTATATATTACACATCATTAATATTAACATATTAATATATCAAGATATATTCATATATTATTAGTATTAATATCATAATTATTATAATATAGTATATATATATAGACATTATAATATATTGAAATTATAATATATAATATAACATTATATTATATTATATATTATTTCATTATTATAATAAAATTATTATACAATAATAATAAAAACCACTAAAATAAAATAATGCTTCCTTGTAGTCCCCTTCTCTGGAGAGTTTTATGCAGAGGTCAGGCAGGGAAGGCAAGCCAGGGGCCCTTAGGAGGGCCGGATAGAATCGGCCCCAGGGCCGCAGTTTGCCCACCCCTGTTCTAAGGAATACAAAATATTTATCTACCCAGACTTTTGGCAATGGAAATGAGGAAAGACCGTGAGGTTTTACAACCGATAACCAGATATCTTAACAAGGCTGGAATCCGATTTAAGTGGGACTACCCTGCCACAATATTATTTAACAAGGATGGGAAAAACCATACAGTCAAAACTTTGGCAGAGGACATTGAACTTCTCAAACAGCTAGATCTTTATCAAGACATTGGCAGTGATAAGACATTTGGCAGAGGTCCACAAATACTGATTAATGGAACCAAAACAAGAACTATCAAGATTAAAAGTGGGACGAAGCAAGGTTTCCCCCCATCCTTTTTGCTCTGGCAATAGAACCCTTGGCAAACATAATTAGAAATAATGTCAAAATTAAAGGCAAAAAAACAGCGACAGAGGTAATGAAAATTTATTTATGGATGATGCCATGGTGTTATTGGGGTCACCGGAGGAATCTATAAAAGAAATTTGAGAACTTATCAATATACAAAAATCAGAAATACTACATAAAAACCTGACTCTGAAAGAGTTAAAAGAAATTCAGACCACCACAGAGATAAAATTAGGGGAGAAGAAGCTAAAATATCTAGGCGTTTATATTCCCCAAAACCTAAACAACGTAACTCAATTTAACTATAATTATGGAAAAAAGTAAATAATCAAATGCATAATTGGAAAAAGCGAAATCGGGATATGTCAAGTAAAATTAAAATGGTCAAAATGATGATTCTACCAAATTTTTTATTCTTGTTCCAAGTGCTCCCATATAGTATTCCCAGCAAAATTATTACAAAATGGGACACTTCAATAAAAACTTGGATACAATGAATAAATAAAAATAGAATTCCCAAATCAATATTTTACTCTCCAGAAGGGAACGGGGGATGGGGTGCAGCTAATTTACAAAATTATTTCGACGCCTGTCAGTTAACAAGATTGATAGAATTAGATTGTGACGATTCAAGAAGATGGGCCAGATTTTTTTTTAAAAAAAAAACAATAGATGGGACCACTGTTTGTGCTTAAAAGGATGGATTGGCAATAAAACTTTAAAAGAAATTAATGGGGGACCAATGATCTCATCCCTGGAGTGATGGAAAAAATGGCAAGGCAAACTCCAGATAAACAATGTAGACATACTCCCAGTAGGGTTTCTTGATAATAAAAAACAGATATTTAGCAAAGTTATAACAAATTTGAAACAATGGAATGAATTTGATAAAAAGACCTCTTAAACCCAGATGGGACAATTAAGGATTGCGAGACGATAAAGGACAAATGTGGTCAATGCAATTGGCTTCTTTGGAATGGATTGAAACGAAGTGGAGGAAAAAGGAAGGCCCCAAAACAGATTTAGATCAAAGTGGAAAATAGAAAAGGAGAAAGTCCCGATGGGGTTTATATACAAGAAATTAGTTGGAATACAATATGATTTGAAACGAGCATTGATAGAAATATGGAAAGAGGACCTAAATAATAATGTTTCAGACATTGAACACTGGATCGATTCAATCAAAAATATTAAGCACAGAGAAACACAAAAGGAAAATACTGACTAAATGGTACAGAGCCCCAATTAAAATAGCCCACATAACAAAAACTAGCACAAAACTATGTTGGCACAGATGTGGAAAAATGGGCTCCTATTCCCACATGTGGTGGGAATGTGATAGAGCAGGGCTGTCCAACTGGAGGCCCCGGGGCCAAATCCGGCCCCGTAGCCTGTTGGACACGGCCCCACCTATGCCCTCAGCCACCATTTTAAATTTTTTTAAAAAATCGTTTTTTAAAAAAAAAATGG
This sequence comes from Anolis apletophallus, assembly GCA_030556195.1. Classification (NCBI taxonomy): domain Eukaryota; kingdom Metazoa; phylum Chordata; class Lepidosauria; order Squamata; family Anolidae; genus Anolis; species Anolis apletophallus. The sequence continues at coordinate 53,298,850 of JARBWK010000004.1, read as the reverse complement.
CAGTTGGGGGGGGAGGGGGAGGCAGGGCAGGGAGGAGGAAGAGAGCTAGCTCCTCCTTTTCGGCGCCCCCCTCCCTACCTAGGGCGGGGGAGCCGCCGAAAAAGGGCAGAAGGCGGCGCCAAGAGCAGCGCGTCACAGGCCTGGCGTGACGCGCTGCTCTTGGCACTGCCTACTCCCCCTTTTTGGCGGCTCCCCCGGCCTAGGAAGGGAGGCGCCGAAAAAGGAGAATAGGCGTGCCAAGAGCAGCGCGTCACGCCAGGCCTCTGACGCGCTGCTCTTGGCGCCGCGCACTCCTCCTTTTCGGCGGCTTTAGGAGGGGGGGGGCCTGGGCTGGGGTGGGGCCTGGGGGGCGGGGCCTGGGGGCGGGCCAAGTGGCCCGCAGGTCATCAGTGACCTCTTATCCGGCCCTGGACCCGCCAGAAGTTGGACAGCACTGTGATAGAGTACAAGATTTTTATAATAAGGTAAAGAAGGACATGGAAAAATTAATAGGGTATAAATTGGCTTTGAACAAAAATGAATTTTTCACATAGAAATTAAACAAAAATGAAAATATCGAAGCTTGGGGGCAAATTATAAAATACATGATGGTAGCCACCCAAGCAACTGTGGCCTTCGGATGGAAAGAACATAGAAAGTGGGAAGTTCAAAAATGGTACGAATATTTAGCAGATTATATGCTTCAGGATTACATCTATGAAAGAAGAGCCAAATACACAACATGCCGATTTAAGAAGACCTGGGTTCAGAAATGGGAAAGACTGATAGAAAAAGTGAAAGGAAAAGATAGATATAAAGAGCTGAACCATTCTCTTTTCACGATTGTTCAATTAAATTAATATCTGAATAATGATAAGGACTGTTCCCTGAGGGTGGGGGGGTTTGGGGAGGAGGTGAGGGGTGTAAAATCGTTTAGCCACAAGGGAGAGGTAAAGATGGGATTGATAAGATCACTATGAAAACAATATGTGACATGTATTCATTACGTATTTCAATATTTTAAAATGGTGATGGATTGTGATGTTTCTTTTCGTGGTCAGCTGTGAATAGCACCTATGGTATTTCCTGCCCCCTGTGCAGACAGTTCGGAATCTTTTAAAAGTTAATATCACTTTAAATTGTAGCCCCGCCCACATCCCCTCGAGCATATATAGCCAGTGGGAGGGGCTGCCACCTTAGATCCTTTTATCCGCCGCTGCTGCAACAGCTAGGAATCTTAACTCATATTCTTTGACTAGCGTATAAGGAATAAAAACATTTACTATTAACTTAGTGATTATTAATATTAGTCATCCTACTTAATAAATTTTAATATTCTTATATTGGTGATGATTTGTAATATCACTGATTAATTATTGATTTTAATATTCATATTAATATTTATGTTCTTCATATTGGTGGCAATTTGTAAACATGTAACCATAGCAGATGAATGCAATATATTGTTCAGTGCCATTACAGCCCTCCACTATATATTACATAGACTGTTCACAACTCAGCAACTTCAGCTACGTGCCTTCCTGTATTTCCTCATGGAAAGATCCCTTCTTCTGCATTCACATGGATGGCCATATGAAAACTTGTTGGAACATTTCAGTGAGCCTCCCTAAGCACCTTCAAGGAGATGGTGGCAGGGCATAAGTAAAGCTATTATGTATTGCTACAGTGCTAATACACACGTTCAGGCCTCTATTGATATGAGAAACTCCCTCTATTTAAAGGTAGCAGCTGGACTTAACCCAATGGTCTTTCTCTCTACTTAGAGAAGGCTTGCAGGCAGTATGGTCCTTTGAGCATGACCACCCCTCTCAACTCCTAAATTTAGGGTGGTAAGACTACCTTCAAATGTATGCATGTGACTATATATCTTTTATTTCTGCCTATTCTTAAGAGGCATATTATGTTATGTTCAAATGATTTTACTGCTGAGTTAACTCTGCATAAGATCTCCACTGACCGGAAGGTCATGAGTTCGAGGCCTGCCCGAATCGGTGTAAGCACTCAACCAATTTTGTGTAGCTCATTGTCGACTTTTGTAACCCAAAAGGCAGTTGCATCTGTCAAGTAGGAAATTTAAGCACCACTATCTGAGGAGGATAAATTGAACTGATTTGATTGAACTGAATGTAAAATTGCCTCTGAGTGTCTGTCTATATATGTTATATGTCAATGGCATTGAATTTTACCTGTATATGGGCATTGCTATCCACCTGAGTCCCCTGAGGGGTTTCTCAATTATTGGTGTTTCTCAATTCAGTTATATCATATCTTCAGTACTCTGTCGTTAGCATCTTACGAATTTCTGTGAACATACTTATTCATTTCTGTAAACAATAGCTCTTGCTATTGCCAAGTGGGGCCATACAGCATCTCCACAAATTTAAATTTATGGCACAGCCAAGTTGCCTGGCCTCACGAATACATTTTCAAATGGTGAAGGCTACAAACGAGTTTTTGCTATAAAGTTTATTTACTTGTTTATTAATTATTGTTTCGACTTCTCGACCGTTCCTTCCCGAAGCTCGGGGCGGTTTACAACAATATAAACACCACAAAACATCACTACGCTTGAATTAAGGCTAACAGGAAAGGATGTTGCAGTTCATTCAAGAGAGAATGCTTGACGGGAAAACCACCTTACAAATCTTCGAAAAGAGGATTCCTCGCAAGTTATTTGTGTTATTTCTATTAAACAGTGTCACACATGGTTAACACAAGGATAAACTCTTTAACCCTAGGGAAGTTAGTGCCCGGATTACCACAAGACACTTCAAAGTGTGAGACCATTTGGAAAGCATACAACTCCTATTAGAAGTAGCTAGCAAGATAGGATATTCTATTCACCTGTATTCTCTGGCAGGCCTGCCACAAAATAACCAACAGCCAACCTCACAGGCCAACGCTTCAAGAACGCAAACTTTCCTATTGCATTCCCACTTGAAGGAGATCAATAGCTCTTAACTAAAACTCATTCTGAAGGTACTTACGGACTTCATCATTACTTGGTGATCAGTCACTGCTGGAGCATCACTAAGGATGGATGTGTTGATGAATTTTCTTCTGTTATTAATGTTCCCAAGAGGTATGACGGGCTCTGCCCATCACAGATGTCAGGGAGGTAAAATTGGCAAGTCATGTAATGGCCACTCCATCGTCTGTCCCTCTGTTCAGGAGAGGGCCTGGTAGTAACCTAGGCCATAAGCTTGTAACACCATAGTAGATCACAACGTGTTCTGAGTTGATATGCATAATTTAAATAGATAATTTTCCTGCTAGTCTCTATAAATACATGGCCTCATATGTGGCCAAATTTATACTTGATGACTTATTTCTTCATCCACATATCCCCAATGGGATCTTGCAGGAAATAACAATATAATGGATTTTGCATCAATGCTACGTCTTTTCCTGACAATATGCCTATTAGAGAAAATTCCTATTTCTACCTTTGCAGGCACACTTGTTTTGTTGAAGCAACTCAGATCATTAGTTACTCAGATGCTGCGGAAGCCAAGGTTAATAGCTAGAATTGCCCAAGGACTTCGCATTCAAGTTAACCGTCATGCTACGGTGATCAAGCATGTTTCTGGGAGTGCTACGGTGAACAAGCATGGTTCTGGGAGTGCTCCATCTGTCTTCCAACAATTTCACGCCTCTAGGCCAGAGTCTTCATCGGCTATATGTTTAATTCCCAGAACTGTTCGTGGAATAGAGAAAGGATGCCAATCGAAGATCTCTGTTGGGCAGTAGTTCATCTATTCTCTTCACCTTCGTCATGCATAACACGGTTTATACTTAAAGTACTGGGAGGATGCCAGTGGCCTCCAGGTGTTTCTGGAACCGTTGCCTTTCTGGATTGTCCCAGGGGCATGTCTGACTTACCATTTGAATGGTTGTACTTATCTGAGTAGTTTAAGGATCACTCCATTAGATCTATGGTAACCCCACTACTCGTTGAGGGGCTTTCTTTTGGAAGACCCAGACTTCTGCTGGATAGATGCTTGGTCTACTCTGCTCACCTTCATCATGCACAACGGGATTTCTACCTGCTGTGGCATTCTGTGGCAGAGCAGTCCTACACTACGGTGGCATGATACCCACCAGCCATGTTATTAGCTCGCTAGTCTACCATAGGACCACGAAAAGAAAATATGGTTTGCTTACCTGTAACCGTAGTTTCTTGAGTGGTCAGCGTGAATAGCACGCTCCCGCCCATCCTCCCCGCTGATATCATGCCTCAGTCCTTCAAGCTGCTTTTGCAGCGGAGTAAAGGATCTGAGGTGGCAGCCCCTCCCACTGGCTATATATGCTCGAGGGGATGTGGGCGGGGCTACAATTTAAAGTGATATTAACTTTTAAAAGATTCCGAACTGTCTGCGCAGGGCGCAGGAAATACCATAGGTGCTATTCACGCTGACCACTCAAGAAACTAAGGTTACAGGTAAGCAACCCATATTTATTCGACCAGTGTCGGCAATAAAAAAAGACATGGGGGAAAAAAAGAAATGGGGCTACAAAGTGGAATCCATGACATGCGAGTGTGGAGAAGAACAAGCCACAGATCACCTACTACAATGCAACCTGAGCCTGTAACACCAGAGGCACTCCCAAGTGGCCAGCCACTGGTCAAAGGACATTTAAGAGAATGCCAAGTCTGCAAACATTGTGTGTGTGTGTTCTTTTAAAAAATACATTACAACTATTTGGTTTGCTCCTTTCACAATAAATAAATAAAAAACCCTCACCTTCCAACCCTGCAAGTCTCACCTTTTTCCTACAGCCCCATCTGGCACATATGTGCAGTGACCAAGGGAAGAGGGCAGCCAAGGATTGTGTAGCCAATGCCATGTTCTCTGAGCAGATGGATAATGATTCATTCTCTGAGGACTCCCAGGAGGTGTTGGAGTAGGCCTACATCAGGGGTGCTCATTAGGTAGATCGCGATCTACTGGTAGATCGTGTAGGGTGTCCTGGTAGATTGCAGGCAGGGCGGGAAGAAGGCTCAGTCCCGCCCCGCAAGATCCCAATGCCGCTCAGGTGCTGCCGGCCAGTCAGCGTGGCGGCAGCGTGACCGGAGTTGCTATGGCCCATATGGGAGCCATTCCTTCCTTCCTTCCTCATCTCCTTCCTTCCTTTCCTCCCTCCTTCTTGCCTTGCCTTCTTTCTTTCCTGTTTCCTCTCTCCCTCATTCCTCCCTCCCTCTCTGCCTTGAACATTTGCTGTTGGTTGTGGGGGTTCTGTGTGGGAAGTTTGCCCCACTTCTGTTGTTGTTGGGGTTCAGAATGCTCTTTGATTGTAGGTGAACTATAAATCCCAGCAACTACAACTCCCAAATGACAAAATATTTTTTTGTTAGTGATGGTCACTCCTTGTAGATGTCTTGTGGCCAAATTTGGCAGCAATTCGTACAATAGGAAGAAATCCGTTTGTGTGTGTCAACTGTAAAATAGGATGTGAGGAAGGGCCCTGGGTTATCTGAGGTCCTTTCCACACAGTTGAATAAAATCCCATGTTATCTGCTTTGAATCAGATTATATGGCAGTGTGGACTCAGAAAACCCAGTTCAAAGCAGATATTGTGTTGTATGTTTCACATTTTTGTAGTGGGTAGGTAGCTCATTTTGACTTGGTTTTTTATAAGTAGCTCGCATGCTGAAAAAGCGTGAGCACCCCTGGGCTGGCCTACATCATCTCACGTCCTAACAATTGGAGCATAATTTCCCTTTTATGTTTTGGCACTTTGGTGGCTCTAGCCTATGAAAATTGGGGAGTCATAGTTTATAAGTATTTGGAATTCTCTGCCGCCAGAATACTCCAGTGCCTTTTAAACCTACTAACTCCAGAATTCTGCCCAAGTATAGCAATTAAAGTGATATTCAAGTGCTCTAATTGTGTAGTGTTGAAAGAGAAAATAACTACCATGGAGGATGAAAATACTTGCATGTCTCCCCTTCAAATCAGAGCGGACCACATCCACAAAGCCACATATGTTCAAATGTGGAGAGATAGAGTGTAATAAACATGGGCATCACTTACAAATCTAACTGCGGAGATGTGTCATTCTCAAGCCATTCCAGTGTTGGTCTTTCCATGGGCATAATTCCTCAGGTCACAAGGGCCTTTTTAGATCAGATGTGGGCGGCTCTATCCCATTTACTAGGCCTGTTTCCAATAATCGGTTACATCCGATTTTTGGATGTTTTTTTCGGACTTCCAATAATTGAAGCGACATCGAGCACAGCGCCCCAAACAGGAAGTGGATTCGCCATTCTGAGAGCTCCGTCGCAATTCTCGGAAAGGGCTCGGATGTCATTTTAATTTTATGTCCCATTTTAAAAATTGTTTATTAGTGTGTTAGCAGTGCTTAATATTTTGTACCAGTGGCTAGTTTTGTCATTAGTAGTGGTCAAAAATGGATGGAAAAGGGATTCCTCATAGTTTTGACTCTCCCTTCTGCTGATTTTTGCGCATTGTGCAATCGCAGACGCTATTTCAGAATACTTCCGATTATTGGAATACATCCGATACCATTTCGATAAAATCACTAAAAAAAATCCGAAGTGATTCACATCCGAGCCAGAGCAAAATCAATATCTGAAACGACTTCCCAAACGCATTTTTCCGTTCGCAAACAGGCCTACCATTTACCTCTTCCCTCGTGACATGGAAGTGATAAAACATCCCTATTTCTCTTTGAGCTACAATTAACTATTTTTCTCTCTTGAAGAAGAGGGACAACTTGACTTTTCCTTGTTAGTGGGACTTTGGGGATGTTCTGGGTGGCCACTTGCTTTACATTCCCAGAAGCCCCCAGAAAGGGTGACCACTTATCATCAAAAGAGGATAAAAGGGGGAACAGATTTGCATGTGCTAATCTACATGTAGAGACACAGGAAGATTATTACAGATTAAATAGAACTACATTCTCACGATAATATTCACTCCGTTTCATACAAACAGAGGGAAGGCAACCATCATTTTTCTCATACAGACAGTGATTCACCTGCAGTGGGGAGATTGCTATTTGGAGGGAGGCTGTCCAGGGATGTCTGATCCTTATTTGCATCTAAGCCAGTGCTTCTCAACCAGGACCGGATTACCCATAAGGCCACGCTAGGCCATGGCCTAGGGCGGCACCTTGGGGGGGCAGCAGGTCCGGACCCCCAAGTTTTAAAAAAATTTCAAAAAATTTTCAATTTTTAAAATAAAATAAAATTAAAGGGTCCATGCGCACGGTGGCGTAAGCGCCATCCACGGCCACCCCCCTCCTTTGCTCTGCTCTCCCCAGCTCTGCCCCCGCCCTCAGCTCCGCCCCGCCCCCAGCTCCGCCCCCTCCTCCTTGCCGGCGCGAGGAGGAGGAAGGAAAGCCCCACCCCCGGAGCCGATGCGGGGCCTCCCCACAGCTTCTCCCTCCCTCCCTCCTAAAGCCGCAATTTCAGCCGCTTCTCAGGCCGGCATAGTGGCTGTAGGAGGGAGGGAGAAGCCGGCGAGGAGGCGGGGAGGAGGCGGGGGTGGGGAGGGGCTGGGGGCGGGGCTATGGAGGAGCAGGGAGGAGCCAGGGTGGGGCGGGGGCAGAGCAGGGAGGAGCTGGGGGTGGGGCGGAGCCAGGGGTGGAGCGGGGAGGAGCCGGGCGCAGGACGGAGGCGGGGGCAGAGCCTTTGGCCTAGGGCGCCAAGAGGGCCTGATCCGGGCCTGTTCTCAACCTGTGTGTGCCCAGGTGTTTTGGCCTACAACTCCCAGAAATCCCAGCCAGTTTACCAGCTGTTAGGATTTCTGGGAGTTGAAGGTCAAAACATCTGGGGACCCTCAGGTTGAGAACCACTGCTCTAAGCAAACAATTTTTCTCTCTGCAGATGTGCCACTTTTCCCACAGAGTCCAGGTCTTATCTGTTTTCGTGATTGGAAAACAGAAGTGGTTAACAAGCAAAGAGAGCCAGTGTCACGTAATGGTTTGAATATTGGACTATGACTGGAGATAAGGTTCAAATCCAACTGTCCCATACTTTCAGCCAGATAAACCATATGATGGGTTGCCATACACTGGAAATTACTTGAAGGCACACAGTTATGATCAAGTGACCAGAGTCCTCACCTAATCCTCTGTCTGCTCCTCCCTGAACTACAAACCCCAGAATTCTGCAAGAGGCAGAAACTGGATTTTAAGTGGATTTTTTCTCTAGTGTGATGAAGTGGAAGGGAATTGGATTGAATTGTCGGTCGCTAAATCAGATCTGGATCCGGCTACTTGATGAATAATAATAATAATAATAATAATGTTTTAATGTCTTAATCTTATGTTTTATTTCTTGAATACTGCTGTTGTAATGCATTTCCTATGTTGTTTATTATCAGCATTGAATTGCTGCCGTTGTAAGCTGCCCTGAGTCCCCCTTCGGGGGTTGAGAAGGACAGGGTAGACATGTTGGAAATAAATAAATACTCTGTAAAGTAAGACACAAGGCTCCTCTCTCTCCTGTTCCAGATCTCAATAGAGTCTATCTGCTTTTCACACAGGTGTGTTGCATCTTTACCCTTCAACATAAAATAATTCAAATGGAAGCTAGCAAGGGAAGTAGCTTAGGGTAGTTCTATCTTTGGAGAAGCTTTCCTCCTTGTGTCATTCACTACCAGAGTAAAGCATTGATTTCTGGTCTTAAAAAAAAAATCAAAACCAGATGTCACTTTTCCCCATAGTGCGCTGTGAAAGCAGCTTCATACGATTTTATTATAGGGTCGCCTCCGATAAAGCCAAAGAATCCAGGGTAATGGAGGGTGAAAGGGAAGTTTACAGTTTTAGCCTGCTAGTTAAAATTACACATTGTTTGCCTCATTGCAGCTGGGGGTTAAGAGCCCACCTGTGTCTTACATACACTTATGCCCCCCCAACCCCACATTTTTAGCACCAATTGTGGGGGATTGTTTGTTTGTTTATTTGTTTATTTATATCCCGCTTTTCTCCTGCTATAGAAAGAATGCTATCAAAGCATTTACAAGAATTTATATAATTCTGCTGCCATCACAAATACCAGGTCTGAATCCAAGCTCTCAGATAACATTTCTGAGTCCAAAAGTGAATAATAATAATAACAATAATAAACAATTATTTATTTACGGAAATTAAATTTAACACAGATTATTTATGAAATGTAAACAAGACTCCCTTTTGCTCCCTCTTCTTTAACTGGGACTTTCCAATACTCAGACTCTTTTCTTCCAATCCAACCCTAGTCCAACTCAAACTGCTTTCTTTTCAAGCTGTAGGTTATCTCCAAGCAAAATCTTGCACTCCTGCCATTCACCAATTTCATGCAAATCACCTCTTTCATTCCACCAATCAACATTCATTTCAGCATTCCATTCTAACCCCTCCCAACAACTACTTCACTCATTTTGTGTGTGCGTGTGTATATATATGTGTGTGTGTGTGTGTGTGTGTGTGTATGCCACGTTTGGTCCACATCCATTACTCAATGTGCCCTCTGGGTGTGGATGAAGTATAACTCCCAGCACCCAAGGTTAATTCCCTCCAAACCCCACCACGATTGAAAGTTGATCATGTTAAATAAATATGACAGGTTTGGTTGACATACATTATTGCTTGGGTTCAGAGTGCTCTTTGATTGTGGGAGTGCTTTTGAGTTTCATTCCCTATCCGGCAAGATTGTTGATGGTATTAACCGAGAGAATTATTGATTATATACGTGACATTTTCCGGATCACTTTGGAAACTTTATTTCTTGGAGCATTGGTCTGAAGGTCCCGACGAAGCCAAGATGGCGGAAATAGCTAGACCGTCGACCAATCTGGGTTGACCACCTTAAGAACTATATGCCATTAATACATTATTGAAAATATTGATTATTTGGACAACCCGGAGACCTTGACTCCATGGGAGGATTATAATTTTGAGACTTGCAAATGCAATCTTCATGATTTTGTTTCCACTGCAACCGTACTTTGTATGATGATTGAAAGAGAATATACCAAGAAATAGAATTATTTGATTTTGAAAAGCTACTTCTGTGTTTGGCGTTCTTTTGCTCGTTCTTTTTGGATTACTCCGAGAACTAACGCCTCTAGATTTCATAGAACTACAATTTCTGACAGCATGAGTCAATTCCCTCCAAACTTTGACAGTATGTAAATTTGGTCAGGTAAGTTTATTTCGGTTAAAATTGTTCTTCATTTTAAATACAGTATTGTTATATGAAATAGAAACCACGCCTCCACAAAGCCTAGTGAGCCCACACCTTTGTCTTCTATTAATATTGTATATCATTTGCTGCCTGGTCTCACCCAAAGCCCCTTCTTAAAATTTCCACAATCACGTCAGAATGACGTAGGAGACAGGGGGTGGGAGTAGGAATTACTCAACAGCTGTATGTCAGAGCTCTCTGGGTCTGTTTCGTCCTCCCATTGATAAGATCGGGGCTATCTGTGGGAAAGATTTGGCACCTATACATCTCTGCTGAGATGTCATCATCCCCAAATATGCGTTGTGTACATGGAACTAACCCTATTGGATTATTCAGAGCTAACCCATTACATATCATTACATATCACCACACTGCATTCCTCTGAGGTTTCACCCCTTTTTGAAGCGGACCATTAAATGGACAGATACTTCAAATGATTAAATGACATTGTCAAAAGCTTTCATAGCCAGAATCACTGGGTTGTTGTGTATTTTCCAGGCTGTATGGTCATGTTCCAGGAGCATTCTCTCCTGACGTTTTGCCTGCATCTATGGTAAGCATCCTCAGAGGTTGGGAGGTCTGTTGGAAACTAGGAAAATTGGGTTTATACTGTATATCTGTGGAATAATGTCCAGGGTGGGAGAAAGAACTCTTGTCTGTTGGAGGTAAGTGTGAATGTAGCAATTGGCCACCTTATTACCATTTAATGGCCTAGCAGTTTTCAAGGTTCAGGGCCAACTAATCACCTCCCAACAAAGGATTACTCCAGGCAGTAAGAAGCCAGACCTTGAAAACTGCTAGGCCATTAAATGCTAATCAAGGTGGCCAATTGCTACAGAGGGAGATCCAGGAACCAAATTACAGCAGATACCAAGCACCTTCCACATTGTTTTCCCCCCAGTGATTGTTGTGCCTCTGCAAGAACTCTAATTGCTTACCCCTATTTCAGCCCTTTTTAGTTAGAGGGAATTAACATTTTACGAATAGTTTTGTGGGGTGTCAGTCCAAATAGCTTATTTCTCTTTGAAGCCTGTCACCCTGCCCCTTTAAGAATCCCCTCGGGGATGGAGCCTCAGGCAAGGCACTTCTCCTTCTTGGAGGAGTCGACCTTTCTGGTGAAGAGAGAGAAAGGCCAGAAAGTCTATCAATTAGCACATCCAGTCGGCACTGTATCAAGTCCAATCAGAGTTAAATACTGAGACCGTCTTAGAGACAGTTGAACATCACACAAGAAAGAGACAATAGAAGAAATTCAAGAGCCTCAACTTGGCCAGAACTGTGTCTTATCTCTCAAAGTGTTTACTGCTCCTCATAAAGACTTTGTAGTGAGACTCAGGAGGAGAGAAAGTCTAAAAATTATTGTCAGTTAATAAATTATTGTTTGATTCAACTATATAGCCTTTGATGTGTTCTCTGTGCACCCAGCTCACCTTCCAAGTAGTCAAGTTGACTTATGGCAACACTATGGATTTAATAGGATTTTATTAGGCAAGAAATACCATGAGGTGGCTTTGCCCGTTATTTCCTATGAAATAGTGTCTACAGCACCTGGGCTTTATTTTATTGAACGTTTAATACAATCTGCCCTCCATGTTTTACATCTGCCATCCAAATACTAACCTGGGATGACCCTGCTTAGTTTTCAAGATCAGATAGAATCTTGTGCCTTTAAGGCAGGGGTGCTCATTAGGTAGCTCGGGAGCTACTAGTAGATCTTCGGCTCTCTTCTAGGTGATCTTCGGGCCTCACCAGCTGGATGGGACGCTCCTGCCATGCGCACGCACACCCTGCGCGCACACGTGCTCCTGCTGCTGGCTTCCGCTCTCGTAGTGCTTCTTTCACCTGCAGGGCATTGCAGGAAGCACGAGGCGGGGCCTCTGGAGGGAGCGCCCTGCCTCTCTCTCGTCCAGAAGCAGCTGTGCAGCCTCCATTGCCGGCGAGACAGGCAGGGTGGAGTGCTCCCTCTGGATGCCCCGCCTCGTGCTTTCTCCTTCCTGCAATGCCCCGCAGGCAGAAGAAGCGCTGTGCGGGTGGAAAACAGCAGCAGGAGCACGCATGGTGGCAAGAGCGCGGCGACGGGTAGATCTTTTGGACTTGGTTGCTTTAAGAGTAGCTCGCATGCTGAAAAAGTGTGGGCACCCCTGCTTTAAGGTATTTAGCCTGGTTCCCCTTGTCAAAGGAGAACCCATTGAGAAAAAGGATGATGCTCTGAGGTTCAGATGATGGCAGGTGACTCACTATTGTGAAGCTTCCCTGATGAGGAGAAGAAGACAGGTGTGTGGGTCCCTCCTGACTGGTCCTGCTTAAATCACAAGCTATTTAAACTAAGCTGTGCTCTTCTCCCATTATGTAAGAGGCACTGGGACTGAAGGCTTTGTTTTTTTTATGATTCCTAGTAATGCCGAGGAGTGGCTGGAGGCCAGCTTTTGGCTGATATTTTCTGATGGATTTGTCAGCAATCCAGGAGCTTTATGGAAGAGACAAATTCTCCCATCTCGGCTAATCCGCCTCTGATAGAGAGGATTTCCCTGCCATTAAATGATAGCTTTTCAGAGTGGGGGAAATGCGAGCTCTTCAGAGAAGCTGCAATACAAAGAACTGCATGCTTCCAAAGAACAAAGGAGAGCAAATACAGCCATCTTCCTAACAGGTAAGGGAGGACTTGTCGTTCTTTCTTTCTTTCTCTACTTCACTTTGATTCTGCTCATTTTTTGCAGTCCATTCACAAGCTGCTGGGGGAAAAGACTCAGACAGTCCTTCACATGCTATGCCTTTTCATTATTTCTATCACACTGAATGAATTTCTGGTTGGGCTACGGTGCGTTGTAATGCTGGTTGGACATGTGTTTCCTGAAAACACATTTAAAGGCTGAAATCTGGAGCCCAGTTGTTTAGGATCATCATAAAAGATGGGTTTGCTTTATCATCAAAGGGAAGATATCTGCTCAAAAAGTTAGTGAAAATAAATTAAAGGAATTGAAGAGATCAGTGGAAGTTTAAAGCCGGAAAGGGGAAAAACATTTTAAATTACTAGACAGCAGTTTAAAATAGCGTTGTTATGGCAAGTTGTAGTTACCGATTACCTCTGAATAGTTTTTTTTCCATGCTTTGATCTCATCCTAGATTGGAGAAGACAACTTACCAGACCTGAGATGCCACTAGCAAATCATCAGGGTAATGTTTGTCATCATTTTAAGTGGTAAGTAAACCTTTTATTTCACGACATACCATACAATTTCTAAAACCATCAATATGCAGTTTGGGCTTGTTGGAAAATCTGTCTTGTATATTTAATAGTTTTTCCAATTTTGATGAAGTTTGACACTTATACATTAAACATTCAACGTTGAAAGCAATTTATCAAATATAGAACTGAATTTTGCATTGTAACTGTACAAAATAGTAATAATAGTACAGTAACAATAGCTGAAATTGTCTAACATACTGCAACTGCTCGTTGTTATAATGACGGTTATTTTCTTCTTTTGTCTGTTGTATTGATTCGACAAACAGGAAAAGGTATTTTGCTCTTTGTGCCCATTATTTCTTGTCAGGCAATTGTATTTAACTGTTGGGTTTCTAGTTCACTAGTCTCCATTACAGTGTAACATTTTCAAACTGGATGTTGTTTAGCCATAGTTTGCACAAAAAAGAGAGAAAGAAAAAAAGATACATATAACAAGAGTCAGAATTGTTAGGTTTTTGTCATGTTGAAACTGGAACTTTGGTTAGTGGTTAACTTATAAGGGAGAGAAAGAAAAAAGTGTTGTGTATCCAATATAATGACATAAATTGGGATGACAAAGAAATGCAATAACAAAAAAAATCCCATCTGGAGGTCACACTTTGCTTACTTCTTATATTATATTTAACAGATAATATATGATGTTGTAATGGTGCGAACACATGATTTTTAATGTGGATTATTGTACATCTGATGTTCATTAAGGCCAGCTTGCATCCAATATACAGCCTATAGGCAACCAATACAGAAGGCTGTAGCGGCCCCAGTTCCCATAAGCCAGTGGTTCTCAACTTGTGGGTCCCCAGATGTTTTGGCCTTCAACTCCCAGAAATCCTAACAGCTGGTAAACTGGCTGAGATTTCTGGGAGTTATAGGCCCAAGACACTTGGGGTCCCATGGGTTTAGAACCACTGTCATAAGCAATGGGTTGTATAACAACATGTTGGGAGAGGCAGTTCAGAAAGACACCATGGTTTATGGTATTGAAAGCTGCTGAAATATCCAACAGACCCACCAGGGAAACACTTTCCCAATCAATTTTCAAGATGACCACAGCTTTCTCTTTCCCATAACCAGATCTGAAACCAGACTAGAATGGGTCTACATAATCTGCCACATCCAGGAACCTCTGGAATTGAGAATCAACCACATACTCTACCTTTGCTTGAGTTCTCTTGTGACCATACCAATTATCCCTGTGAAGGCGGTGGGACTGAAAGCAAGGCCTCTCATGTAGATCTCAAGGTCTGGACAGGCTCAAATTTGGAATAATCTGGACCTAAACAAGAATACAGAAATTTCTATTCTCATGCAAGATGGCTTTGGAAGGGCTGAAGTCCAGAAACCAGTTCAATCCCTATGGTGTCCAACTAGTGCTAGGAAAGTTTTCTGTCTGAATTTTGGGAGGCTACCCCTGATCCACAATATGGTAGTCTGAACAACTGACTAGTGTTCCTATGCAGGAAGCGGGGCACCTTCTGAAAGTATAATTGCTATACATACACAGATGCACACTTTTTAAGCGCCATAGTCCATGCTTTATTAAGGATATCCCCTACTTTCTCTCACACCATAAGCTTGTGAGGAGACCATAAGTGACCTGATTTCAGGCTTCCGGTGATTTATAGCTGATGTTTGAAGATGGAGATGTTAAATTTAAAGTGTTCCTCATGTGCCAAAGATGTCAGGATCTGCCTGATGTTTCTGGCAGAATGTAAACCTTTGAGAGAGCTGGTTGCCTAAGTCAAAAGTGTCTGAAGGTAGATTGCAATGAGCCAGTAGAGCTTCTTGCTTAGGTTGCTAGATTGCAAACTGGAGAGGGCTCCTGAACCTTCAATGGCTTAGCAGAAGAGGTAATTTCAGCTGCTGTTGCTTGCACCTCCTGGCATTCCTCCTCTGCACAGCCATTCATGATACTGACATTATTTTAGTATGTTTAGCTGCCTTCTCCATTTTGGCCACTCTGTTCCTGGTTATGGAAACAAAGGAAGCAAGAGCATGATCAAAGAGAGATAAAGAAATGTGATTAAATAAATAAATAAATAAATAAAGTGGATGATGGGCTGCTTTAGGATGGCATTTCCTATGGTCTTAAGTAGATTTCCTATGCCCTTTTAGTAGATTAAGTGTCCATAACCTAAAAGCTCTGAGAACAGTCTTGAAGGGATATATGCACTTCTACAACTTTACTGCTCAAATTACTCTCCTGTATCTTCTTTACCTGCTTGGGGGAGAACAGATAGAGGTCGTCATAGTTCCCCTATCATGTTAAATGGGAGTAGCCCTTTACCCCTCCACTATGTCAACCCTCATCATCCCCTGGTTAACCTTCTTGCAGTGGGCTAAATGGAATAGTTAGTCTCAACTAGAGTAGATCCACTGAAGCAATAGGTCTTACATAAGTGTTAAGTCTTTTTCATTCAGTGGGTCTACTCTGGGTGAGACTAACAATTGGATTTAGCCCAGACCACTCATGATAAGCTTGCTTGTTCTCTTCTCTGTTCTCTTCAATCTCAGGCTTAATTCCAGTTACATCCTGTACAAATGGCTCACAGCCAAAGGGAAAAAAATGCTGCGAGTGGATAGAAAAACACTCCCTGATTTTTTAAATGATGGCAGATCTTTCTGCCTGACAGATCCCAAAGATCCTGGATTTGATGTAGAAAGTGTTACGAGGTCAAAACATGTATGTTTAATATACGGTACTTTGATTGTGCTTTTCCTGCATGGCAGTGGGTTGGACTAGATGGCCCATGTGGTCTCTTCCAACTCTATGATTCTCCTCAAATTCTATGTCTCCTCAAGCTTAATAGGATCTTTCAAACAATTATAAATGAAACTGAAAAAACAACATTTGGGTTGCCAGTTACTAGATTTGTGAGTGGCATATACAGGATGGTCCAAAAGTCACCAAGGGTTTGATATATACCAATGCTATGGCATTGGACGTCATTTATGAAATTTTATTTTTCACACGTTATTTTTCCCCCTTTATATACTATAATTAATAACAAAACTAAATGAGTTATTAAATATTAAAACTCCTTTGTGACTTTTGGCCTGTATAATTCAGAATCGTGTTTTGATATCGGTAGCATTCACTAATCTCTGTTCTCTCTCCCTGCCTCCCTCCCCTGCCTTTCCTTGGATGTAATGTTGGTGTCCTCCTTGCCAGTCTTGCTTTGCATTCGCCCTGTCCACTCTGTCTGGGCCTGTGTCCGCTCCTGTCCCACCAGCTGCGTCTGCACTCAAGAGAGGAGTTGCTCCATTCTTTGTGACCGTGCTGGCCTCACGCAGATCCCCCGCGAGTTCCCCTGTGAGGCCTACTCTATTAACCTGGATAAAAATAGCATCAAATTTCTCTCCGAGAGGGCGTTTGGTACCCTCCCATCCCTCAAACTGCTCTCATTAAGCCACAACAACATCTCCTTTATCACTCCTGGAGCTTTCAAAGGGCTAGCTAGCTTGACGGAGCTAAAAATGGCCCATAATGAATACATTCGGTACCTGCATACCAGGACTTTCACGTCTCTCAAGAAACTCGTGAGGCTGGATTTAGCAGACTGTAACCTTTTTAACATCCCAGACAGGATTTTTATAGAAGTGCCAGCCCTTCGGGAACTCTTTTGCTTCCAGAACAACTTCCGAAGGATTCCGGGAGCTATAAGAGGGATGGAGAATTTGACCCATCTTTACTTGGAGAAAAACAAGATAGAAGCCGTGGCGTATAATTCTCTCCTGGGCATGTCCCGACTAAAATATCTCAACTTACAAGACAACAAAATCAATGTAATTCATGACAGAGCTTTTCAGGATTGTAAGAAAGTGGAGTACCTTTATTTAAATGACAACGTCTTCAGTGACCTGCCCGAGTACTCCTTTGATGGTCTTCTGCGTCTCAAGATGCTGAACCTTGGCGGTAACCTTCTGAAGAACGTCTCCAATACCTGGTTCCGGGACCAGTTTGAATTGGAGGTTTTGTATTTGGACAGAAATCGGATTAGCTATATTGAAGAAGGTGCTTTTGAAAACCTCACAAGCTTGGTGTCTTTGCACTTGAACAGCAACAACTTAACCACCTTGCCTTTCTCGGTCTTCCAACCTGTCTACTTTATAGGAAGACTTTATCTTTTCCGTAACCCCTGGGAGTGTGACTGCCGGATTGAATGGCTAAAAGAGTGGATGGAAAATTACAGGCTTGTGAGAGACATTCCTTGTGCTGCTCCTTCCTCTGTAGCTGGGCTTGACTTAACCGATGTTGTCTTTGAGAGAACAGCTGAAGGCTTCTGCCTTGATCCAGAGGAGTTAAATGTCACAACTTACAGCCCTTTTCCAACTGGAGAACCACAATCTACCACCGAGAACAAGTTCAACAGCCTTATCTCTAAATTTCTACTTCAGAAGGGCCTTTCGGAAGAGGTGTTAAACACCACAGAAAGTTTTATCAATACTACCTTACTTGATGGATTGACTAATGATGCATCTTTTGAGCTAAGGGAATATAACATCAAGCTAATGTATTCTTTTAACTTTTGGCTATTCATAGTAGTTCATGCAATAGAGAGTAAATAATTCTCATCAGTTCTAATGTTGGGGGAAATTTAGTTTTTGTACGAGATAAGAGCTATTAAGGAAAATGTTCAGACACAATGAATCAGGCACAAAAAGTCTGTGTGGTAGGTTTCGTGTGTATTTACACCTAGCAATTTTGTATGGATCCACATTTCAACAGAAACTTCAAATTCATGGATACAACACACATATCTGGTACACTTAACCTGATTCTGGAGCCCCTGGTGACACAATGGGATAAACTGTTGTGCCGGCAGGACTGAAGACCGACAGGTTAGAGGTTCGAATCTGAGGAATGCATGGATGAGCTCTCTCTGTCAGCTCCAGCTCCCCATGCGAGAGAGAAGCCTCCCACAAAGATGGTAAAACATCAAAAAACCATCTGGGCATCCCCTGGGCAATGTCTTTGCAGACAGCCAATTATCTCAAACCAAAAACAACTTGCAGTTTCTCAAATTGCTCCCGACACACAAAAAAAGCCTGATTCTGCCATTACTCTTCCAAAAGAATGGCGCTAAAAATCCGACCACCAGCAATAAATATAATTCAAATTTACACTGATATGAGAAGGTTAACAGTAACAACACTGATATTTAATTAAATTTTGTCATTGTCATGGATTAATAGGGGATAAAAAGAATTTTTTAAAAAATAAGAATATTTCAGAGAATGGACTTGGTTAATAGAATTACTTATTGAGAAGTTTATATGGAAGTTGTGCAGTATTTTGTTTTGTTTATATACAGAATCCTATCATACTTATTCAAAAGAGGATCTCCAACAGTTATAATGCCAAGAGAAACCAAGGGGGCAGTTTTCCAGCACCTGGAAACTACACATATAGCAAGATGAAAAGTGTCATGATCCCACTGTTACTAATGGTTTCCTTTCCTCTCAAAGTTCTTAAAGGCACACTTCCCCAATAGGTTTGCAAGTATATTTTACTACGTTCAAATAGATCATTTAATTTCTTTCGCTGTGCAGATTTTCCCAGCTTAGCCTACAGAGCATTGTATCGCATTGCTTATTGTACTTGTCATACTTGTGAGATAAAGGGCTAGCATATCACTGCCTTCATTCAGTTTTCTTCAAGAGGGTGGGGGGGCCTTGGGGCTCAAATTATCTAAACTTTATAAAATCTATCATGTCTCACTTGTCTTTCCTTTTGGGTCTGAGGGAGGTTGACCAGAGCTATGAGCAGCAAAATAGTGTTTACAATAGTGTGGTATACAAAAAAGGAACATGTGGCATATGAATGAGCAAAAGAGGAGCCCTGTTGAGTTAGCTCAAAAGCCTACCTAGTTCAGCATACTGATTCCACACTCCCCATTGAAATATTTGGGGATAGCCATAAGGCAGGTAAAAGCATACTTATGTTCCCAGCAATTGGCATTCAAGAGGTATTGTGGCTCTGATACTGGAAGTAATATGCATAGCAACTGATAGCCTTTTAGCCATTACTTTAACTCATTCTCTTTTAGCACTATCTAGACTGGACAACCCCACTACTTACTTTTGTTCCTTTCTCTTCCTTCCTTCGTCTCCCCTTCATTTTCTTTCTTCCCTCCTTTTTTGTCCCCTTCCCCCTTCCTTCCTTTCCCTTCTTTCTTTCTACCAGTATCTAATCCTTTCTATAGATATACTGTGGATGCACCTGAGAGCTGCATACATACTTACCTATAGGCAGTGAGATTTAAGAGCTATACCTATAGGCCAGTAGCCAACCCTTTCTATCTATATTAGGCCTTGTACCCCCTTTGGACTTCCAGGTGTTTGGACCTCCAATTCCCAGTCAGCTTGTCCAATGGTCAGGGATTCTGAGAGCTGAAGTCCAAAACGCATGTTGTGCAGGGCTGATCTATATCCTGCCATTTTGTTTTTACAGGCTGGCTTTTGCAGTTGAAACCCCTCAATTATTTTAAGTTGGGTAATGAAGGGTATGTGTGCCAGGTTTGTTCCAGACCCATCAATGGGCCTTTGTGGTACAAAATAAATCAACAACATACATGGATTTGAATGTGACATCCAAAGAGATGGTTCTGTTTCTAGAACCCCTGCAAAGACAACCAGTAGGAAAGCAATTCACCTTCCCTGCTTGCACTGAGAAACCTTCCAGTAGTTGTTTTTAAGTGGCATGGACAAAAGAGAGGTAGTGACCCTGGAGATCAAGTTCAATTTCCCGGTGAACCATGTAAACACCTTGGTGGCTTTGGGTACGTTTCAAGTCTGAGAAAACCCCATGATAGGGTTGCTTCAGGGTCACCACGAATCAGAAACAACTTGAAGGCACACAGAACAACAACAAAGTTTCATTGCATTGATAGGATAGTTGGCTCCATTATGATGTTGCTCAGAGAACAAAATGGCAAATTAAAACTGTCTTATGCAATTATTTTTAAGGCACCATTCCTTTATTTACCTTTGTGACTGGTATTTTAAGGGGAAAAGATAGTTTGAGCAAGACCTCGTGAAACAAAATCTTTGATTACAAATTGCAAATACATAACACACCAGGTAGTGTCATTAATGCTTGAATTGTCTACTAAGGCTGATTTTTTTGCTAAGGCTTTAAACTAAGTTGTTAATGCCCATTATTTCTGTGAGGCCTTTCGGCCTTGCCACCATAGTGAGAAATAATGAGGAATGAGCTGATGAAGGATGGATTGATGTAAAGGTAAGTGTAGCTCTGCTCTTGAAGGCCATGGATAGCCACCTCTTTCCCAGCCCAGTTTTTGACTGCCTAACAGAATTGATTTTATGCCACTAAATAAAACCCTGCATGGCTAGACTACTGTTCAACTCAGTTGTGCAAAACATACATGTACTAACAGCAGCCAGTGGTTTTATGTGGGGGTATTAAATATATCCGAATCAAAACATTATAGTAAGAAAAAGAGAGTTAAATGACAATTTCCCTCAGTAAATAAATGGGCCAGATGGTTTGATAACAACTTGATTGATCTGTTCTGTGCATTACATTCCATGACTTTGGATTTCCAGGCTATTTATAAATGCCGTAATCTTCTTAAATGCTAAATTCAACTGCACTTTGTAAAAGGTTTTCTCCTCTCTGCTTCCCACCCGAAGCCTGTATCAGTGAAATGCGGTAGATTAAGCTGAGGATTTCTGTGAGGGAAACATTATTGT
Organism: Anolis apletophallus; assembly: GCA_030556195.1. Taxonomy (NCBI): domain Eukaryota; kingdom Metazoa; phylum Chordata; class Lepidosauria; order Squamata; family Anolidae; genus Anolis; species Anolis apletophallus. The sequence continues at coordinate 53,277,692 of JARBWK010000004.1, read as the reverse complement.
TCATCATGTGACTTGCAGTTTGGCTGCAGAAATATGACAGTACTGCTACTAGGATTAGGAGAATTGCTCATTTATACTGCTTGTACAAATGACTGTTCAATATTCTATGTTTAGGAAACTTTTAAATGTTGCTTTGTTTCAAGATCGCTAACCTAAAGATTGCTAACCTATAATAGATGCAACATACAGTGAAATAACTTTTAAGTCAAATATTTTTGGACATGTTCTTGAAAACTAAAGAAATTGTAAAATTGATTACGACTTGGAATTCGTAGCCAAAATGTAAGGATATCTGTTCTCTCTTACAATAACGTCTACAGTCTGTTTTAAAGCTGCTATATTACAAGATACAGAAATACATACATATGCATTCATGTGGATGTCCAAGCATCAGGCAGATTTAATTTCCCCCTCAGGGAGATGCCCTTTTCACCTGAAGAAGCAAGCTATAGCTCACAAATAGAGCAAAACGGTCTGTCCTTACTAATAAGACTTTATATTGTTCGGTTTCTTTTTAAGATATTTCAATATTCCCAATTCCTTAAAGGGAGCCCCCAGAGGTGCAGTGGGTTAAACCGCTGAGCTGCTGAGCTTGTTGACCAAAAGGTTGTAGGTTCGAATCCAGGGAGCAGCGTGAGCTTCTGCTGTCAGCCCCAGCTTCTGCCAACCTAGCAGTTCAAAAACATGCAAATGTGAGTAGATAAATAGGTATTGCTTCAGAGGGAAGGTAATGGTGCTCCATGCAGTCATGCTGGCCACATTACCTTGGAGGTGTCTACAGACAATGCCGGCTCTTCGGCTTAGAAATGGAGATGAATACCACACCCCAGAGTCGGATACGACTGGACTTAATGTCAGGGGAAAACCTTTACTTTTAATTCCTCAAAACTGGAGGTGCGGCAGAGAAGTAGTAGAATATGATGCCAAATTTGTAGCTACTCACTACATAGATCTTACAACAGATACTGAAGTACGATCGTCTACCACTCTACTATTGATAGCTTTTATTTTCCTAGGTCTTCCCTATCAAGATTTCAATGATTTCTAACATCTTTTCCTTTGGTTCATTTGGTTGGAACAAGGAGTACAAAAAAAGACAGGGGTTAACACTCCACTTTTCAAGCTAGCCAAATAGTATTTGTATCAATTTTGTGGGTAAAAGATATATTGAGGTAAAAAAAACACTTGCCCTTCATCTAAAATGCTTCAATGACATATACACAAGCTATATCATATTACCATTTGATGACCCACCAATTATCTATATTAATTTTATCTTCCTACACATACTGTAGCATTTCAAATGTGAAAGAAACGCTATATCCTAGAAAAACCTTATTAGGGAACTAAAGTTAGTCCTCTTCAGCATTATAATTCATAATAAGATTCAACTCCAGGGATGCCAAGGCCATATGTGCCTTCCATAGGTGGACACTGCAAATACAATTGAACAACATGAACGAGATGGTCTCTCTGGATACCCACCCCATCAATTTCTATATGATGGAAGGATTCTGCATTGGAACAAAGGTCTCAACTCACATATGGTTGCAGTTCTTGTCTCTCTGTTATTTTGGATCTTAAAGACAAAAATCAGCATCTTGAATTCAGGCTATAAAATCAAGAGGTGCAAAATGCTCCTAATAGTCAGTCGACACTAATCCTTAATCAGGTAAAGTTTGTTATACTTTAACCCAGGCATAGGCAAACTTGGGCCCTCCAGGGGTTTTGGACTTTGACTCTGACAAGTCCTGACAGCCTCAGGCCCCTTTTCCTTTTCTGCTTAAGTGGCTGAGGGGGAAAAAGTTTGCCCATGCCTGCTTTGATCTGTAGGTGATGAACATAAAATACAGAAGCTGGGCTTGGAATTTCTACGAAAGGGGCAGCTGGCAAACAATTTGAAGATGTTTGGGCCACAGCTATCACAGAGACCTCTGAATGCAGATCTGGGTTAAGAATCCAAACTCTGAATATGTCAGAGTTAGGAAAGTGCAAACCTCTGAGAATAGATTGAAACCTAATCTAGGATTACAAACACCAAATATTCCCATGCTTTCTGGGTTAAATTTCCTGTGGCTCAAAGTAATCCATTTCAAATTACCACCAGACACTATATCAGAGTTTTACTAACCTTGAGATAGGAAGGTGGAACTAACATATGAAAGACCGACACTTCACTCAAATCACTACTACAGATGTAGTCACTTTGATATTGTGTTTTTAAAAATAAAGGTGACTCTTATAGATATTTCTTTAGACTACCGATGGAATTTTTTTTAAAGAATCATAGGATGCAATGTTTTAGGCAGATGCCACATGCTTTTTGTAACTCCTAATTCAACCCTATGCTGCAGAAATACTAAAATAATAGAGTGGTGGCAGGGGACTGTGACCTGAATGATTTTTCCAGAAGTGAATTGGTGGCCACATTTCTCACTCACAGAGGTCCATCTATAGGATGGGTAAGAAATAATAACAGCATCATCATAAAAAAACTTCCAAATATTAATGGTATTAATTTCATCTTAGGCAGAAAAAAAAGAAATGCAAAGATACAGAATGGGGGATACCTGGTCCACCATCAGTACATGTGAAAGAGATCTTGGAGTCCTCGTGGACAATAAGTTAAACATGAGCCAATAAAAAAGAAAAAAAAGCTAAAATGCAATAAAGAGCACATATTCATATTTTTCATTAAGATCTTTTGATTAATAATTTTAAAATGTTCTAAGACACCAAACTCTTTCACTTTTTTCCCTTAAAAGTTCTTTAACTTCCAGAGGATTCTTGGAACAGTCATCAGATCATGAGCAAATTTCCTCAACTTATATATTTCTTTTAACATCTTTATTTCCACATTGGTCCCCATGGATAAAATCCTCTAGAATAGTTTTCAATCTTTTCAGTTAACAACTTTGTAAAAAATGCAGTCATTGTAAATAATATTGCTCTATAATTTTTGTTGGTGTAACAACATAACTCCATATAGAATCTCCATATATCATCCAACACCAAATTATTAATTATTATGCCTTGAAAATGTTTAATATTTTTCTCAAGAGCCTCTGTCTTTTTGAGACAAGACCATCTTATTCTAATCTTCCATAAAACACCAATTTAGGCAATACATTCCCATCAAAGTCTTAACCTCCTGTGTTGAACGCCTCTCCTAAATATCTATGTTCATCAGTCAAGAAGAATTCAGGACATAGTTGAGGATTCATGTATAAAACAATGCCTATTTCTTTTTTTATCCCATTAAGATAAATTCTACACTGAAATGTTAGCTAATATGTGTTTCTTGTAAACAAACTACATCTGGATTTTTTTTTAAAAAAATTCTTTTTTGAAGAACATTTGCACCATTTATATTCCATTTGTAAGCCACACTTAAGGCCCTTCTACACTGCCAGATAACCCAGGTTATCAAAGCAGAAAATCCACATTGTTTTATTTGAACTGGATTAGGTCAGTTTACACTGCCAGATAACCCAGTTCAAAGCAGATAACATAGAGCTGTGTAGAAGAGGCTTTAGTTTGTAGTTTAGGATCTATAATTGTGGCACTATATGTAGGAACATCTTTCTCATCCAGTTCCTATTGCAGATTCACAGTAGTTTCATGTTATTGTTTTTTCTGTTTGCATTTAATCTATGTCAGAGCTTTCTTCTCCCCAGAAATTCTTTTACTTTATGTATTAATTTCCATTGATGCCAATGTTGCTTGAAAGTAAAAATCACTCCTTCGGTTGAAAATAAAAATCACTCCTTCAATTTATCACATCTAAATGAAATCCTTTTCTGTTTCTTTCAGAAAGAACTAAAGTATTCTGATAGGAATTTCTTTATGCATTGCCACATCCATACTTTGGGGCTCAAAAATGCTGCTGTTAATTGATCTCATCTTTTTTTGTAACCAAGTTGACAAGTACATCCCTTGAGACATCCAGTTCCTGTTGCAAATTCACTGTAGTTTCATGTCACTGTTTGTTTGCATTTCATCTGACAGCTGTCATCCCCCCAAATTATTTTACTTTATATATACATTTCCATTGAATCCATTGTTGCTTGAAAGTAAAAATCACTCCTATTGAATTCGAAGATTTGTAGTGTAGTGAGGCCCAGGATCTCTTTGGTTGAGTATTTTAAAGGCCTCTACAAATTCCAGGATTCCACAGGAGGCAGCCATAGGATTTAAAATGAGATGGCAGCAATTTAAGAGTCTACTTATAATCTCTTTGGGTTATTGTATCTTCACGTAAGACCAAATGTTTTTATTTCCTTCATGTTCCACAAATAAACTTCTGAAAGCTGATTAATACATTCAGGAAGCCAATTAAATTGAAATACAGTACTTGAAATCAGAGTATTACAAAACAATGAAGTAACTCTTGATGCTAATGTGCTCATTTCTTCTTTGAAGTGTAAATTCTCTGGACATTATCTCCTTTTTTTCTTTTAAGGCATGTTTCTCTTTAAAAACAGTAATACCTATAAGCTTTTTTTTTAAACACTGGCTGAAAACAATGTCCCAGATTTACAATTGACAACCAGTCACACTTGGATGCTTTTTAGGACAAGTGCCTATGATATAGTTGCATGGGTATACTTCACTTAATGAACATTAATAGAAAATTTGGTGCCAGAGGCAGAAATAGCATGGAAGAAATAAGGATGAAGTCTTAACCACACAAATATGAATTAAACAGTTAAATATATTTTAGTAAACTTCATTTCCTCTCCTTCGCTCCCCCTGGGAAGAGTTTACTACTCTTGCTATGCTTATTATAATTGTTCAATCATGATGATAGTCTTATTTAATTCCTTATATCTATCTTTCCCCTTTATTCTGGAAATGATGCAAAACAGGATACAGGATGATGAAGAAAACTTTGCATCTATAACAACATGCACATGTAAAATAAAGCAAAAAAGGTATGGTAAGCCTTGTGTAAGTAAAGAAAAACATTCTGAATCCTCAAGAGACTATTTGAAAGCTTCTTCCAAAATGCATCCAGAAATTATTCTTGATTCCTCTATTGATGGCCAGATTTCTAGATCTATGCTTCTTTAATACAATGGAGGGAGCTGGTGAGGCTGGTTTACTTGCTTTATGCCAGGCATGGGTTTATTTTCTTTACGCTAGGCATTGGGATTCAGCAGTAGCTGTTCCTACTGTACTGGTTTGTGTCTGCTTACAACAGGTAAGGTAAACAACAGCTGTCCCTCCAAATCCCTTATGGCTCATGATGAACACCAAAACAAAGAGAAGGGGGTAAAGAAGGAATAGACAAACTTTGGCCCTTCAAGTGTTTGGACTTAAATTTTTACAATTTCTAACAGTCAGTAAGCTGGCTGGGATTTCTGGGAGTTGAAGGCCAAGACACCTGGAGGGCCAAAATTTGTCTATTCCTGTTTTACCCCTTTCTCTTTGTTTTGGTGTTCATCATGACCCATACGGGATTTGGGGGGACAGCTGTTGTTTACCTTACCTGTTGTAAGCAGACACAAACAAGTATGGTAGGAACAGCTACTGCAGAATCCCATTATTATCCAACTACAGCTTTCATTGATTTATTTACTGAAGGCATACTGCTATAGCCTGACAATAAAGGGCACAATTTCTCCAGCCATCCTTCAACATCCTCCCAGTGCTACAGCTACTAAAATCTTCCATCTAGACCAGCACCTTTGATTCTCCATTGTTGAGGATTTCAGCTTCCACCAGGGCCGTAGCCCGGATTTTTTCGGGGGCTGAGACTGGAGTGGAAGAGGGTTTACCCTAGCAAACCTTTTGTATTGTTATCCCAATAACCCCATGAAGGTGGGATATAATGAGCATGGTGAACAGATCATGATATGAATAAACATAACAGTTTAAATAATGTACCAGTAAGGACCACCCTGAGTGGGGGGCTGAAGCCCCCTTAGCCCCCCCTGGCTACATGCCTGGCTCCCACAATTCCTAAATGCTAGCAAATGGATGGGATTTCAGGGAGTTGAAGTCCAAAACAACTGGAGGATCAAAGGTTGGGGACCACTGATCTAGACAGATAACAAGAAAAAGCAAGAAGCATTCAGATGACACAAAGAGACTCTGTGCAAAGCAACTTATTTATCAGAGGTTTTGCTAAACGAGGTATGCCTGTACTTCCATCCATCAACAGAAATGGGCAACTTTCCCTTTTATAATTTGTATTGGGGTTATTGTTTTCAAAATTATTCGGACAAAGACAAGTTTTGATCTATTTCAACAATCAGTTAATCAATCAAGATGCTTCTGTTCCAAGACTGTGATCTTATACAACAAATCACTTAGTACACCCATATAAGAAATATGTGTTGTTAACTCATGTACGCTTGACACTACAGTATGAAAAACTGTAGCAATGTACAAAGGTACCTTTACACATATAAAACTGACACAACTTGGGGAAAATGTCTTTTCTTTGTTTGCAAATAATTTCTAATTTGTATGGAAATATATAATCTATCAAGAAGTACACAAATGAAAGCTCGGTGACATTCTATAATATTTGACACCTAAAATATTCTAGTGATCATCACTCAAGTTACATGTTCTCAAAGCCGTTCCCCTATGTATGTTTGCCATATGAGGTTTCTAGTTGAAACCAGTTACGTTTTACACTAAAGTGTCATGACGTACAAAAACTAGACGTGACACAATTTAAGCGGTCTCCCCATGATTTATATATCTTTCCCACATTTGACAAGTGATTATGAAAGACTTACCTAATTTCAGCTGGATCTTGCTAATTACGGCAAGCCCCGTTTGTGTAATGATGTATTTTTCAATTTATTTTTAATGTATTGTCGAAGGCTTTCATGGCCAGAATCAGGAGAGAATGCTTCTAGAACATGGCCATATAGTCCGAAAAACCAACAACAACCCTGTTTTTAATGTATTTGCTTGTTTTCATTTTAATTTTTGTATCTTCTGAATTTTTAATGTCTTTTAAAATTTGTTGTAAGTTGCTTTCAGTTTCTAAACAGAAAAAGGTGGGATAAAAGCAACGTGTTTCTTCTATTTTAAGGCGTACATAGGGTTGTTCAGATGGCAGTAGTTTTCCACTCCTACCACCCCTAAAGAGCATAGCAGTGCTAAGAGATTATAGGTGTCACAGTCCAAACCATTTGGAGTGCTACTTCTGAATCAGATGATGCAATGTATTTTTCCTACTGAATGGAGATGGAGTAAAATCATCACTCAAGGATATTATTTCAGAGAGAATACAAAAACTCGTGAAAATACTACAGGGAAGCATTATGTAATGATGAGGCCTTTAGGGGAAATATTGAGGACATAATGCAAACACAGATGAAATTACTTCAGTTCAGATAAATTCGTATCTCATGTGGATACTTTTCAAAGTATACTGTACCTGATAAATTCTTTGAGAACGATCTGCGTATCTCTTTAGATGCTTCAACATACTTTTAGAGGATCTTAAGATGGTTATTTTCAGCTACACTAAATGAAAAAGATTATCGAACTGTGGGCTGCTTATACTTAGATGGCCATAACCTGTGTTGCAATCTTATGTAATTGTAATACATAACTACACAGCTGTGATAAATTGCAGAAGTTTTATTGTTTCTCCAAAGCCTTTTATTTGTAATGGGGAAGGGCTCTCTAAATGTATGTCAGATTGTCTAGTCAGTATATGAACTCTCAACAGATGGTCATACAAAATGGACTCTAGCGCATAAGCAATGTAATGAGACTTGGGCTTTAAGAATCCACTACAATTCTATCAGTTTTCATAGTTTATATTTCAATAGGTTGGTGAATACAAAAACAGAACGTTATTATGTATTTCTATCATATGCTGTCAGCTTCAGAAGAAGGCAAAGGCAACCCTTGTCTAGGATAGGTTAATCTTAGGGCTGCCATTATTTGAAAATGGCTTGAAGTCATACAACAATAACATGAGTGTAAAGATGTATAATTTAAATTAAACCTTAGAAAAATGCCAGACTTTTTGTCATCTATACGCCAAACAGAAGATATATACTTAGAGGGTACTTTCACATTAGTGCGTTTACACTTGATATTTTTTATGTTTAGATAAATTCCTACACAAAAGATGTTTAAACTTGGTATGTTGAACTGCTTTCTACTCAGCATAATAGCCTAAACAAGTACAGAAGAACCTCTTCTGAAACAGAATGCTATTTCATTAGCTGGCAACAGCCATAAAGCCATGCTATAGTACTTTATACCATTAAATGATGAAACCAGCCAATTGCACATAAACTTGTAAATGATACCATATTTTAAAGATTTTTAAAATCCCAATAATCTCTAACATAGTGGTTCTCAACTTGTGGGTCCCCAGATGTTTCAGCCTTCAACTCCCAGAAATCCTAGCAGCTGGTAAATTGGCTGGAATTTCTGGGAGGTGAAGACCAAAACACCTGGGGACCCACGGGTTGAGAACCACTGCTTAATAGAATGCATTCAGTGGATAAACTTCTAGATATGTGTTCCCAGGATGCTCCCTAAACAATCTTAAATGCATTTTAATGATAATGTAGATGCTCATCAAGAATCAAAATAATACAAATTATCAATATTAGGGTCCACTGTGTTAGCAACATAGGATAATGTTTCTTGCATAGAATTGTTCTTGACTTTTGGAATTCCTGAAAAATGTAATACGTTTCAATTTCACAAGCACTCATAGTACTGGTTATCTGACTTTCAGGGATGCTAAATGTGTAACATTAATCTTGCAATACAAAGAAAGCAAGCCATGCTCTTCTTCAAGATACTGTTACATGGTGAAAACACTGGAAAGTAGGTCTCAGTAGTGAATGCTGAGATGAGACGCTGCCTGCTTTGATTATCCATATCTGTTGAAGAAAGAATAAATATAAATATATTAATAAAAACTGATTTGGGGGGGGGGAGGGCAGCTTTCATTGAAAGGAAGTGCAAGCCCCAATGAGCAAATCTTATGAGCACAATCCTGCAAAATTTAATCCTATTAAATGTAAACTTTCTATAATCAATAGGTTTAAAAGTTCAAGATCTTGTCCCAGATGTTAAAGAGCTTAGGACAGAACACAATAATAATAGCAAAATACAATATTACAGATGGAGAACATTCAGTTCCATTACAATTTACTGTTTGGTAATTACAGGGATTTGCACCTCAAATTTATGCTCGTACGGAAGTAAATATTCAACTTGTGACAATATTGAAGAGAAGAGTGACATTGGTTGTGAATCTCAATCAGTTACAGTCAAATACATTGACTCAGGGAAGAAAGTAGTACTTTAATACATTGTAAAACCTGGAAAAATCTGCAGTTGTTCGGCCTCTAATGCTCTATATACTCATACATGAAGTCTCAAAATTTTAGTTAACAAAACAACTAAAAACTGGCTCAACTGAAACCTGGGTCAATGTTAGTACTGTACCTTAACTCTTATTAAAAAAGGAACCTTTCCCTTCTCTGGTCTGTCCCAGGAAAACCCAAAAGAAGCACTGCCACCCTCTACTCTCTCTGCCACAATGCTGCTTCTGGACCCTTTGAATGCCAGAGGGAATGGTGGAGGTGGCCAAGGGCAGCTGGCCACTTGAAACAGAACTGGTTCTTTCCCGTATCTGCAGGATGACCCTTGACCTATCCATGGATCATATCAAAATCCATAATTTTTGCCCCCAAACCTGCTCTCAACTTATACACATACATGAAGTTGACTTCTACATAAACAGATATTGTACATGTTAAGGTGCAGAGGAAACAGATGAAGTCGGACATCACATTTCCAGGGTACTAAGAATAATCCCTTTAAAATTAATTCCTTATGAATTATATTGTCAAGAAATAAACCATTGTAGCTTGCTTCAAATGTTCTGCCAGAACAGTGTCACCAAATATTATGTAATTATTACAAGGATTCTATGTGCACAGACAGACCAATTTGTTAGTGTTACAGTTAATCAAAGGCAAAGAAGAAAATTTATTTCTTAGTTTTGTTATGTCAGATTCAGAAATCCAGAACTAGTTTACAGTGAACAGTCATTTCAGACTGTGTCATGGAGTAGAAACATGTTGAAATATACACCAAGACAGTTAGATGCTTAATCTTTTTGTAGATAAATACTACTTACCTATAAGTATGCAGAGTGCCACATTTCAAAATAATGGGCTGTCTTTGACTTCTTTTGTAACCAAAATACATTTTGAATGTAAGACTTTTAGCATTTTTATGAATTATAACCATCACCAACTCAGAAAACAGGTAGCAAGTAATGACTGTGCTGATATTGCAATGAGAAGAACCAACGTGGATGAATATTTTGAATGTTTTCTTAAAACCTTCAATCTTTTAGGATAGTACATAAACCTTGATTTTTTTGATAATTCTTTAAAGAATTGAAACTATCTACAAATGAATAACAATTCTGCATTTGAATGTGGAAGATAACATTGTTCAAAAACATACTGGAATTTAATAATAAAATAAAAAATCCATAGTAAATAATAAAAAATGTAAAACAATCAGTCCAAGGTACAATACTGATGATAAATGATGGTGAGGTTCACAAAGGCATCTTAAGCTGGGATGGATAATTCTCTGTATCCCTCTTCTGTGAGAGTGAACAGGTATCACTCTTGTTGAGAGATCAGTCAGAAAAATCAGAAAACTGTAATAGCCCTGAGATGAATACATGGTAAAATTTGAATATTAAGGCCCCACATATAAAATTCAGGACTGCTTCACACATTGTTGACCACATGTATTTTTCCATCAGAGTATTTGCTGTCAGGAGCTGTGACCAATTGAGAGTAACCTGCCATTCGTACCTATGTATCGTATTGTATACAGTTTTGGGATATATGTTTTTAGCATGTAAAATATAGGCACATGCTAAAATGACAAATGCATGAAGCAACCCTTAATTACTAAGGGGGCCACAAGTCTTGAAGTTTTGAAATCAATGCAGAAGTGCCACTGAATGCAAAGGTGGTGAGAACGGTTTCCCCAAACATCTTCAAAGAGGACGGTTAGCTTTAGAAGGACTTGAGAGATCCTGTGATGAAATGAATGACCCAAGGCATTTAATTGAACACATAAAAGGAAGTATATTTAAAATAAAAAATTGGTCAGACTGTAGAGTCATTTACTGTTGAAAGGAATTTACAGGGCTGATGAGTCTTTTGGAATTGTTAGTTGTATCGCAATGCCTAAACTGGTTTCTTCATTGCACAGTATTTTCTCTTAAAATGTGTGCATTTTCAAAACAATTACATACATATTAAAAATCAGCATTTCTCTGCTTAAACGTAATTAAAACGTTAATACTCTCAGACAACACAGATCTGAAATGGTGAAACCAGTAATTTTTCCCCTCCCACCTTTACAACAAATTAAATTGAGACAAAATTACAAACACATTTCACTACATGATTATTAATAAAAATTAGGATTTTTGTTTATAAAGTTGCCCAAAATGCAAGGGATGTGCATAGGTTTTACAACTTAGTCATAGTATTTTTTTTATTTTATTCCCTTGGGTACTTTCCCCCCATGAACGGAATGTACTTTGCTGTAGATTACAGTTTTTTCAACACAGATACACCAACAGCATGAACGCTTGCGACTGTCCACATGCATTAAGAGTCAAGACCCAACTTCAAATCTCTATAAGTTTTACAGAGTTCTTCAAAGAGACAGTATCACATTATCCGAATATTACATGAAAGTACTTCAAAATGCTATTCTAAAAATAATTAAAAAATGCAAAGGAAGGCCATTAAAATGTAAGAATTGATCTGGTCATGATTGGGCTAATAATTTCAAATAAATAAAGGAAAGCAAGGTATTCCAATTCACAAAATCAGACTCTAAAAAGAATGTAGTGTTCCACCCCCAAGTTAAGTAACAGATCATATTATTATTAAAATAGATTATAGAAAGCAGCATCTATTTTGTGCAGTTTTAGGGGCCTTTGAAATTAAAAGCTATGATTTCCAAAAATATAACATTCCAAAGGATTGAATAATACATATATTTAAAGATACATTTTAATAAAGTGTAGGAGAACTGATTAAAAAAGATACTGTCTCTTTAAATTAGCATTTTTCTCCTCCTATCTATAAGGACATGACGATAATTATAAATTTAGGTCACACTACATCTAGGTAGTCTCTAGGGGCCAAGACCTGTTGACACAAGGTCAATAACAAAGAGGTTGTCCATGTACGAGGTGGTTCCCAGTAAAGAGAAAATCCTTTGCGTGACAGGATTAATACACCCAGGAGACGGGAACCCATTGCGACGCTGTACAAACAAGCTCAATGGCTTCCTCCAGATGCCTGATTGTTTCATCAATCTCATTGTTGATAATTGTAAGATCAAAGTAGTGTGCATATGTTCTCTGCAAGATTTCAGATTCCTTTTGCAAGCGTTGGAGAGACTCATCCTGCATAGCGATTAGGGAAAAGGGAGGAGAAAGAGTTGTATTATTTCATTCTCGTTATAGTTTGCATTTTAAAGAGATTTAGGAGTTACAAGGCTATGGCTGCAATGTCTCTTTTTTCCATGAGCACAGTTTCATAAACTCCAAAATTAAAGGATGTTGATGTATTCCATAGGCATCACTGTTTGCCTTTTCAAATATGAAGGCTACACAGCAGACTATGTTGAAAAATACTTAAAACTATAGCTGAGATAAGTCTAGCAGCATGGGACTTTTAGTACCAGCTCATCAATAGAGATAATGCCCCCTTTCATTGGCTTTGCCATTTTAACATTTCCATGTGAGTTAATATTCAAAGAGTCATAGAAATAGTACTGAGAAAATTTAATGAAGAATACACACACATTGTCAAGGGGGAGGGGGGACCAACCAGAAAAATATTGAGATACAGTTTCTAGATTCAAATGCCTGGAAAAACTATGATCATAACCTAGAAGGATTTGGGAGCATTTCTGCATGATTACCTTCATTTCTGCATTATTACCACAAAGGCAGTAAATAGTGAAATACCTACTTATGCTCAGTCCAGATACTTTCCTTTATAAATCCATGAATATTTTAGCAATATTGTACTAATGTAACAAGATATGTCTTATCATTTTAGCTGTAGGGAAACACAGCACCAGAAACTTGAGATCGTCGTCGGAGGCCCTTCTCTCGATCCCGCCTGCTTCACAAGCACGTCTGGTGGGGACGAGAGATAGAGCCTTCTCTGTGGTAGCCCCTCGGCTGTGGAACTCCCTACCTAAGGATATTAAATCGTCCCCCTCCCTACTGACCTTTCAAGAACCCCCCAGAAAACATGGCTTTTTGAGCAAGCCTTTGGAACTGCAGTATAATTTAAGCAAACTTGAATTCAGAAAATGACCTAGGAACGGCTATGACGATGGAATGGATGAGGACTGAACATGAAGACATAGTTTTTAAAAATTCTTATTGCTCGTTGTTTTTTGCCGACTTGTTCGCCGGTCTGAGTTGCCTTCGGGCTGATATGGGCAGGGTATAAATAGAGTAAATAAATAAATATCCCCTACAACTGTAACATCTGTCATTTCCCTCTTGACCCAGGAGCCTTTCCACTCTGTAGCTTCAAACACTAACAGATATTTTTGTTCCACCAATTCACTGATTCAGAAACTTTGAATTTTTATAAAATGTCCTTGATGATTTGGCATATCACACTGAAAGTTATGCAAAGCCAGTTCTACCATGCATATGCATGCGCACCTTGTAGTCATTTATCAACTTATGCATCCCTACAGATTTCATAGGGCTTTCTGGGGGAATGAATACTCAGAGGTGGTTTTGCCAGTTCTTTCCACTGAAATATAGCCTACAGCATGCATTAAAACTTCATTAAAAGTAGCATACTGTAAGATGGCTATCTAGATCACAAATCTTCTTGCTCAACCCAGGAATGTGGTGCAGCTGGCTGGGAGTCAGCTGCATAAGATTTCTACTGACCAGAAAGTCATGAGTTCAAGGCCTGCCTGGGTCGGGGTGAGCTCTTGACCAATTGTGTAGCTCGTTGTCTGTCTATATATGTTGTATGTCTATGGCATTGAAAGTTTGCCTGTATATGTGCATTGTGATCCGCCCTGAGTCCCCTGCGGGGTGAGAAGGGCGGAATATAAATGATGTAAATAAATAAACCCATTCTATGGAAGCTGGAATGCTACATTACTGCACTACAGATTACAAAGGTGTCAGCCATGCAGTTGAACTATTTGCACGTGGTACCGTTGTGACACGAGGGAATAATTTGCTATTTCTATTTTGTACCTCCCTCTGAATGTATTTTTGAATATTCTGAGCTGCCTCTAGAATTATGGCACACAAACACCGTTTCTTCAAGTGTTTTGGACCTCAGTTCTGGACACCTCAAGCACCTGGTCCATCATCAAAAAATTTGGGAGCTGAAGCCCAAGCTATCTGGAGTTCAAGACCACTGCTCTAAAACCTTTAAATTCTGCAAATAGCACAGAAGACAAAGCAATAAATGTATAGCACCTATTGCCTTTGGAACAATTTTCACTCAAGTTTTTTTTACCCAGCTCTTTTTAAATAGGTTGTGTCCTGCTCTGTTTACTTGAAAAAAGATCAGGACATCTATTTCTTTAAATATATGAATAATTCATTAACATCATCTCAGAGTGACAGGAAATGTGAATCTTTCCTTTCAGGTCCTAGTAAGAATATTCCTACTCCTTCCCACTTGGCAGGGTGATGGCAAGGCTCATCTGCCCCAATAAAGACAACAAAGCTATCCAAACAGTCAAAATGATTCTCTTCAGTATATACTAATGCCAGGAGAGAGCTGAAAAGAAGCAGCCTCCTGCCCCAAACCAGGGATTTCGAAAAAAGTATGTGTTCTATTGGCTAGAACACGCATGGCGTAATCTGACAAATGAGAAAAATTAGACTGCATCCCATCCCTAATGTATTATTCCATGCTGTATGTGATGGAGGAGATCCATGATCAGATCTTCTGACTTAAGAAATAAAACAACTACACAACAAAGTAGAAGTAGCCACAGGGAAAGGGATAAAAGTAATGACACATGGATATCTACATTTAAACAATAGAGGAAGAACTAAATATTATTTATACCTAGCTGGTACTTACAGGTAACTTTCTGCACCATTTTGGCAGCTAGATAAAATCAGTACAAGTGCAAGAAAATGAGAAGCAAAGCAAAGATGATCATTCAAGAGAAAAAAAGGCCAGTCATGTAGGATATGTCTGCAACAGCAACTCTTCTAACAATTATTTTATTTCAATGCATATCTCTTTGTATTGGTACTAATTTTCCTATTTTTCGGCATGTGATTTTACCTGCTTAGAATTAGAAAATAGCTTCATCATCATGCTTTTAAAACACAGCAAAACTGTTTAGATGTAGTAGTCTGGATATGAGCAATATTGGTCAGGTAGATCTCAAGTGATGAAATGAGGATCTGAAGTTTAAGGGTCTAAAATTAGTCAATCCAATTAGCTTGTTTTTTGCTAGACTGTCCTAAGTCTCCCTGGGCTGCACCTCTGTACACATTTATTTGAAAGTAAGTCCTGAGGGGCAGGAGGGGGATAGTATTACGAATGGTTTCTGCTGCATGTTGTAAGAACACAATATAATGAAACAGACCATAACTATTTCAGAAAAGCCTTTTAGGATTTACGGCTTTCTGGCCGAGACAAACCCCCTATGTGAACCTGCATGAAAAGAAAACATTTGGCGTTTTCTGGGGTATATGGGAATGCATTCTTGTAGTAACTTTCCTTCCTTTCATCAATTAGATTTTGGACTGATTTATGTTGTATAGTATTATGTAATATGTGCTGGAATATTCTGTGTGAATATGGACTATTTACACAGTGCTAGGCTCTTGAATAAGTAAAAAACATTTTTCAAAGTCGTGGCTTTTTCATCTCTCTCTCTCTCATTCAGCATTTTACCTAACTTCACCTGTCCTTTTTTTATCATCCACCACTTTTTTATAAAGCTTATCTAATATGGGTGCAGAGAAAGGTGTGTGTGTATGTTAAGTATCAGATTGCTTAAATTGCAAATGCCAATAATATTATTTAGGATCCCTGGCTTTATCCTGTATTGAAAATCTGTGCGCTACCACACACACTCTCTCTCTCAATAAAATTTTCGGGTAAAAAAAGAATGTGGAAGCAGAGGGATACAGTGATTCAATTGTGCAGAAAAATATTCTGCATATGCACAGAGGCTCTAAAATGTCAGATGAATACTCTCCACTCTGAGTTCATTGATATAAGCTATTCACTTATTGCTATACTTGCAGTGGAGCAGTGCCTTCAAACTGAATAAAGCATTCATTAATAATTAACATGGTATTTGTGGTACATCAATGCTGTCTAAATGTAATGAATTACTTTTTATGTACATTTAGCAATGCATTTATAGAGTGAATGATGTATATGTATTGGTGAAGAAGAAATAAGAGAGAGATGCAGATTAACTGAAGATGTTGCATGATCCCATACTTTGGGACAGCAATCTGCAAATTACCAGATATACAGAAATCCCAGGCAACAATTGTATAATACTAACATATTAACAATGTGTTAATTAATGGTAACACTCTTAATTAATAAATCTATATTATTGGTGTTTATGATAGTGAATTATTTCAAATATTATGGAATAAACATTTAAACTAACACATTTACATTGTTACTTCAACAGCTGTTTCTATTGTTGTGCCACAGCCCTCTGCTGACAGGAAAAGGAAAGACTATGGGAAGTTGACCTCTTATTTTGGTGCTGGTTTGCTATTAACATCTGATGTTTGATATTCTGTGTATCTTCTAATTTTTCTGAATTTCTAAATTACTTAAATTTCAGTTTTTTTAAAAAAAAGAATAAAAGTGGTTCTGTAGATATGTAGTAATGTGTTATGCTTTTCATACAGAAACACCTAGATACCCACACAAGTAGTATTAGAGACATCTAAAAATAGGGAAGAAAGAATTGTTTATTTTTTAAATTCCCTGCAATTAATAATTTTCAATCTCAAGATTCACTTTAGAAACAAGAAACACTCTTGATCAACGGAACAGGATTATAATGATTGAGATAAGTAACATCACATTTTCTCCAAGTGAAATCAAGAGATATTACCACACTTCTATAGAAGTTTTGTGTAAATTAAATATGATATGGATGTCTGTTGAGTGACAATCCCTGAAAGGAAATAGAATAAGAAAGTACTTCATCAGCCTCTATTCTATGTTCAGTGTAGACATATTGGCCAAAAGTTAGCTGGTACAGACAAGTCCTAAGAAAGTATTATTTAAAGGTAGGATTTAAAACAAAGCATGACAAAAGCAGGTAAAGAGAAAGGAAAATTACATATATAAATGACGTTTTAGAAAGAAAGATGAATGAATGGACAACATATTCTAAAACTTCATTGGGGTACAGAGAAGAAATACTGAGCAGGGTTTCTTTTGATTTTTTTCACTAATATCTATGAGATAATATCCATCTATTCTGCCAAATAGGATTGGAGTCCGTACCTGTAGCTGGTAAAATTTTTACAAATGAGATTTCATTGTAACATCCCTTACCTCATTAATGCCTGGGGTAATTGTAGGTGCAGCGATAAAAACAACAAAAGGAGCAAATTCTGCAGTTCTCAGGACCTTCAGGGCCTAGGTAAAGAATATTTTAAGAAGAAGAGGCATGGTGTGAATAATAATAACACATATGGTTCTGAATCCATTTGAAAAACAAGTTGTACGTTTGTTCAGATTTCAATCTTGCAAAAACCTCAAATTTTATATATGACATTGTGTTCAGAATTTTCACGGTTGTAAGTTGGATTCGGTCCAGCCCCCTCCTGCCTGGAAGATAAGGTGTAATTCAGTTCATAACACTGAAACAGCAAAATAGGTTCTGACTATATGAGAAGTTTATATACTAGTCACCTTACAGTTTTACCTATGAAGATTTGGAGATGAAAAAACATTTTCTGCTTTTTTTTGGCAGCTTGTTTCTTCCACTACCACTGCCTCAGTAGCTTTTTAGAAGTTGTTCTAAGGGGTTTATGTGTCTGTAACTGATATCAATGATAGTTTAGGGAATATAATGATGGCACACAGTACTATATAGTCAATCAGTTTGGACTATGTGTCACTATATCATTACGAGTTAACTACATTTCTAAACTAATATGGGGGAGGTAATTGTCCTTGTTGCGGAGACAGTGGCATCATGCCGATTAAACATAATGTGTTGGTGTGCTTACCTCAGAAATAGTGATATAATCTCACAATATTTTGACATACCATTTGCAGTCATAGTGAAGGAAAAAACTCTGGTGAATATGCCCACGCCTTCCACCACTATTCAGGCTTGGACCTAATTAGACCCACCTTTCTCATATTCTTGGTCTATTTTGATAAATAACTTTTTGAGTGTTGTTAAGAATGGTAGGTTACATACCTGTGACCATCTTTCTTCGAGTGAAGCTCTGTGAATCCACACTTATGAAGTTTGCGCGCCAGCGCGGGCTTCCCAACGGAAACTTTTCCAGTTTGAAACTTTTTGGCGGTAGCTCCGCCCAGCCGACCCGGAGGGCATAAAAGGCGCCTCCAGCGCGCCCACGCCATTCCTTACGCCACATTAGCAACAAGGAAAGGGTGGTTTGAGAAAAGAGGGGACGGCCGGGCGGGTTCGTGTGGATTCACAGAGCTTCACTCGAAGAAAGATGGTCACAGGTATGTAACCTACCATTCTTCTTCGAGAGCTCTGTGAATGCACACTTATGAAGATTTACCGAGCTAAGGTAAAGGAGGTGGGAACAAACCAGCCAGATTGTAGAAAAATGAACAGGTTTATTGCAACCAGCAACCTGAATAAATAACATGTTAAACACATAATATATGAGTGGGAGGCAGGCTCCCACTTGTAAACACAGTGCAACAAGCACCATTCATGTCAGGCACGCAGGCCTCAAAACATAAGTGCAATCATAGCAGAAGTGCAACAAGCACCATTCATGTCAGGCACACAGGCCTCATAACAGTGAGTGCAACAAGCACAACCTGAGAACAAAGGGTGCACAACTGGTGCAACCTACCCGTAAATGGGTAAAGCGCGCTTTAACCGGTAGACTGTGCCCCTACCTGGGGCACGGCACATACTTAACATTGACAGTGCAATGAACAAGAGGGGTTTGATCGACGCAACTGTCGATCGACCAGTGCAAAAAACAAGGGAGATCTGGGGCTGACTACTCTGCAGCACCTAGTGGGGTCTTTGGGTTAGAATCGACCGACCAAAGGCCGCCTCCCTCCCAAACAGGGTGTCTACCCGGTAATGAGATATAAAGGTAGAGGGGTTGGCCCAGATGGCCGCCCTACAAATTTGGTCCAGGGGAATCCCTTGGAGGAACGCAGTTGACGTGGCCACTGCCCTAGTCGAGCGTCCCTTGACCTTAGATGGGCACGGTTGACGGGCTATCTGATAGCACAGTTCAACCAGGGATGCTACCCAATTAGAAAGTCTCTGTGCCGACACGGCAAGCCCAGCTTGTCGGTGGCGTCGACACAAACAGTCGGGTCGATCGGCGGTAGTCCGCCGACCGGTTCTTGTAGGTCAGAAGGGCCCTTCTGGCGTCGAGGCCGTTGCCCTCGAGTCCGTGTCCCCGGTTTGGGCCAGTCCCAAGTCCGGAAGCACAATGTCCGTGTTCAGGTGGAACGGAGACACCACCTTCGGCAGAAAGGTGATGTCCGTCCGCAGGATGGCCCTATCTGCTAAAAACAGCAGGTAGGGTTCGTCGACACGGAGCGCCGCCAGCTCGGAAGGGCGACGCGCCGAAGCAATGGCGACTAAGAAGGCCACCTTCCAGGATAGGAGCCGCAGGTCGATGGATGACAGCGGCTCAAACGGTGGGGATGTCAGGCAGGACAGCACCAGGTCCAAGTTCCAACCCGGTGTAGGTGGATGCACCGGGGGACGAGTGTTGTTAACACCCCTCAGGAACCTCTTGACCATCGGGTACTGGAACAGCGAGGGACCGCCCCTCTGCTGGTTCTGCCAGGTGAGGGCCGCCAAGTGGGTCTTCACCGAGGACATGGATAGACCCCTGTCGACCAACTGTGCCAGGAACTCCAGGACCGACGTGACCGCCAGCGGGAAGACGGTGGTAGATCGGGAAGCCTGGAACCTCTCGTAGCGGGCGATGCAAGCCGAGTACGCCTTTGACGTGGCCGGCTTGTGGGCTGCTGCCAAGATCGCTGCTACTGCTGGAGAGACCTCTGGCGCCGGTGGATCCTCCACGCAGTCAAGTGCAAGGACGGAAGGTCCGGGTGGAGGAGCATCCCGTTCTCCCGAGTCAGCAGGTCTGGCCGGTGAGGGAGCGGGATGTAGTCCTGACTCGCTAGGTGTAGCAGGGTCGGGAACCAGACTTGTCTCGGCCAGTAGGGAGCGATGAGGATGCAATCGGTCCCTGAGAGCTGGATCTTCTCGACGATCCGGAGGAGGAGTGGGAACGGCGGGAATAGATAAAGAACCCCGTCGTCCAGTCGAGCAGGAGGGCGTCCCCGAGGCATCCCGGTGTGCATCCGGGGGCAAGCCTGGCACCGAAAACTGGCAGTTGGCTGTTTTCCGGCGATGCGAAGAGATCTGCGTCCGGGACCCCCACCGTTGAAAGACACGGTGGAGCTCGTCCGGATGCAGCATCCATTCGTGGGACGACCAGCTGGTTCTGCTGAGGCAATCCGCTTCCTCGTTCGACACCTGGGAGATGAATGGCCCTGGGAGTCACCTGATGATGGACACACCACTCCCACAGGCTCTGGGCTAGGGCTAGGAGTTTCTTCGAGCCCCGTCCCGCCCCTGCTTGTTCACGTAGTACATGGCCATGATGTTGTCCGTCCTGACCAGTACTACTTTTCCTGTGACGAGGGCGAGGGCCGGAGAGTCTTGGCGATGGCTAGGAGCTCCAGATAGTTGATGTGATGAAGCTTCTCCACCATCGACCACTGCCCGTTGACAGACAGCGTGCCCGTATGGCCGCCCCATGCCTGTAATGACGCGTCGGTCGTCACTGTGATGGCTGGGTTCAGTGTGTGGAAGGGTACTCCCTTGCACACGTTGCTCTTGGACGCCCACCACTGGAGGGAGTCCTTGACCGTCTTTGGCAGGGATAACTTTTTTGAGTGGTGCTCCCTGACCGGGTCGAAGTGGTCGAGGAACCAGCGCTGTAGTGGCCTGAAGCGCAGTCTTGCCAATGGGGTCACAGCTACTGTAGAGGCCATGTGGCCTAAGGTCACCTGGATCTGTTTCGCCGTGATGGTGGGCTTTTTGCAGTTGTGTATCTCGCGCCGAAGAGCCTGGAATCTGACGTCTGGCAGATAGGCGAGCTGATCGACGGAGTTGAATATCGTGCCGATGAACTTGATGGTCATCGTTGGGACCAGTTGGGACTTCTCCTCGTTGGCGCAGGCCCAATGAGGAGAGTAGTTGTAGGGTCGTAGAGACCTGTTGATGCAGGAGTTCTGGAGACTGGGCCGCCAGCAGCCAGTCGTCCAGATAAGGAAAAATCCGGATTTTTTTGGCTCCTCAAGTGCGCAGCCACGACCGACATACACTTGGAGAATGTTCGAGGCGCTGTCCCGAGGCCGAATGGGAGGACGTTGAACTGGTACGCCCTTCCCGCCACCTTGAAGCTCAGGAAACGTCGATGAGCAGGTCGAATCGAGACGTGGAAATATGCGTCCCGAAGGTCGATCGACGCAAAGTGGTCGCTGGCCCGGAGAAGCGGGAGAATGGACGACACTGACACCATCCTGAATTTCCTCGGCGAAACGTACGCGTTTAAGTCTCTGAGGTCCAGGATGGGTCGCAGGGAACCGTCTGGCCGGCACGGTGAAATACCGTGAGAAGAATGCCCTCTTTCCTTGCTCTTGGGGAGCTGTGAAATCGCTCCCTTTTGAAGCAACGCGTCGACCTCCTCCAAGATCACCCTGGACGGCTGTGTCTCGACGATGAACCCCGTGGGTGGAAGTTCGTCGAACTCCAAGGCATAGCCGTCTTCGACAATCCGGAGAACCCATGCATCTGAGGTGATGCGTCGCCAGGCATCGATGTAGCGGGCCAGGCGATCTCCGAATGGCGGGTGTGGTGGTGGAGGTCGAAGGATGGGAGGAGGCATGGTGGTGGCAGCGGTACTTTGCGACAAGGCGGTGTCGTCCAGCGCCCCGTCAAATGCGGCGGTTGGACTGTCCATTGCCATTGTTATGGCGAGGTCGTGACTTGTTCCCCTGACGGGGCCTGTTGGACTGCTGCTGCTGCTGCCTCGGCTGCTGCTGTTGTTGCTGCTGAGGCGCCGAGTACCTTGGGGCTTGGCGGTACTGCTGTCTGGGCTGAAACTTGGCCCGCTGGTAGTACTTCGGCCTGGGTTGGGGTTGAGGCCGGTCCAATTTCGCCGTCAGGACTCGAAAGTCGTGAGTGGCCTTGAGTCTGTCGTCCGTGCCCCCAAAGAAAAGTCCTTGGGCATCGAACGGTAGATCCTCGATGGTCTTCTTCGAGTTGGTGGAAAGGCCAGAGGATTTCAGCCACGCGTGTCTTCGGATGGCGACACCGTGGGCTAGTAGCTTCCCCGAGGTGTCCGCTGTATGGCGGGCCATGAGGATCTGGTGGTGCGCCAGAGACTGCGCCTCCTGGGAGATGGAGAGAAGCGCCGTCTGCTGCTCCCGAGAGAGATCCTGGAAAAAGGGTTGAGCCCTTTCCCAGAGGATCTGGTGGTACGCCGCCATGCATGCGCCGTAGTTGGCCATCTTGGTCAACAGGAGCCCGGCCTTGTAGATCTTTCGACCCGTTGTGTCGAACCTCCTTCCCTCCTGATCTGAGGGTGCTGCAGACTCTCGGCCCGAGGTTTGGGCGGAGGTGACGATCATCGAGTTGGGTGCTGGATGATCGTGGAGCCAGCTCTTTTCCCTCTCGTCTATCTTGTACCATGCCTCGATACGACTCGACGTAGGAGGGATGGGAGCTGGAGGTGTCCACGATGCTTTAACCGCCTCTTCCAGCGGTTCTAGCATGGGAAGGTGTGGTTGGGCCGCGTCCTCGATTTGCACCCGTCTGAACACGGGGCAAGCGCTGGACCTCGTGGGGACGTAGGTTTGCATCCCCAGAGATCTCGCCATCCGGCCCACCTGCTCACCGAAAGCCCTCGCGTTGTCCGTTGGCGAAGACGAGGGTTCCGCATCACCGCCCGCATGGGAAGGCGTTCTGTCCATGTTGAGGGACAGGATGGATCCCGATCTTATCGATCGAGGGACCTCGCCATCTTCTATCTCGTCTCCCGACCACGGTTGAACCGTGTCTGGGATCACCGGCGGTTGCGGTTGCGGGGGAGATCTGGACGTCGAAGGGATGTTTGGCATCTCTGTCGTCACAGGAGGAGGCGTTCGCTTGGCCGGGGCCAGGGAGAGCCTCGTGGTCTGCCTGCCTTTTTCTGGTGAGGTCATGAAGAGTTGTCGGACCGAGGTCTGTCCCGGAGGAGCGAGGACGACGGTCTGGACAGAGTTCTCTGGTGACACACGGTGCTCTACCCCTGTCTCCACAGCGAGAACAGGGGTAGGCGAAGAGTCGGGGCAGGAGACTGAAGACGATGACGTCAGCGTCCTGCGCCTTTTCGGTGAAGGAGGTCTCGAGGCAGCGGCCTCCAGAGACTTGCCCGGAGTCACAGGAACCAGGCCTCTGGTCTGGGCTCTACGGGCTTCTTCACTCGACCTCCGGAAAGCTATCTCCATAGCCCGATCGGAGGGAGTCCTCGAGATGGCCGACCTCTGGGAGAGGCCCGACGCCATCGAGCTTGTCGACGCTCTTCGAGGTGGAGGCAGCTGGACCGTTTCGGTGGTTACGGTGCAGGGCCTCTTCGACACCGAAGTCTTCGAAGTCTTCGAGGAGACAGACTTGGTGGAATTCTTCTCCTTCTGCGGACGCTTCCCGCCTTTTGAAACTGGTTGTGGACATGCTATGCTCACACAACCAGCCGTATTTCCGATGTTGCCCAAGTGGCGGAAAACAAAGGAATGGCGTGGGCGCGCTGGAGGCGCCTTTTATGCCCTCCGGGTCGGCTGGGCGGAGCTACCGCCAAAAAGTTTCAAACTGGAAAAGTTTCCGTTGGGAAGCCCGCGCTGGCGCGCAAACTTCATAAGTGTGCATTCACAGAGCTCTCGAAGAAGAATAATGTTTAGTTTACATGCTAGATGTTTTTCAGTGGGCATTTCACTATATTCTACAACACAACATCAAATCTTGAATTCAAAGCACAGCTCTAATTCCACTGTCACAAGGGACCTGTGTCCCTAGCCCCAGCAATATGGGGGGCTGACTGCATAACAACATGTGGAGTACAGAAGTAGAAGAACTGCCAACTTGGATGCGGCTATTTATAAAAAAAGGTTCTTCCTCAGGAGACCTTAATGAATGTCAAAGTGTGACTTCTCCAAATTATCACAAGAGGGGGAATCCGTGTTTCTGGACTCATGCTGATGAACAGTGACTTTTCAATTTGAATAGAAACATGTATATATTAGTATACTCATAGTTTGGGCTAAGTAAGAAATCAAGAAGAGAAAGGGAAATGAAAGGATTAGCATATTTTGTCCCTCATTCTATAATACGATAGGGTTCATACGGAAGGGGGAAATCTATGGGACACAGAAATCCTGATATACTGCCACTTTTGAGTCTCCTTGTGGAGCGAAAAGGCAGAATATAAATAAGCATCATTGTCATCATCATCATTAAGTATATAGTTATGTATATACCCTAAATTTATTTTCTTGTTTTTAAAATGAGCACAATCCAATCAACATTTTAAAATGATTTCACTGGGGCAAATTGAGTACGCTGCTAAATGATCCCATTAATAAATGGGACAAAGTATTTAAATTTGTTTGGACTGTGCTCAGTCTACCCCAGGTAACATTAACACTGAAGTTACTCAGACTGATTAGGTATTTTCTTCATAATGCATTGAATACTCTACAAGAATTTTTCTTGGGAAATCTGATATGCAAGAGTAACAAAAACTTTTCCCCAGTGTGCGAGGGACTGGCATGAATTTTGAGCCCATCAATTACAATGGTTTCTTTCCTTCCTGGAAATTTGCTATTGACCAGCAACCAATAGCTCAGGAACTGGCACCAGAGTTAAGGGATCACGCTTTGAGGAGCACTGCTGTACCCAAGAGTCGTGTATCTGAGCCAATTCTAGTAATATACAAGAGGTGGTTTTACAAATAGTTAAGTAAATGTATATTTAGCATCTATTTTTCTGACAGACTAATCAGTATTATGCTGATTGCACCCTCTAATGAGGTCTCTTTGCTCTTTTCCTGTATTTGTAAAATAAAGAATACTGTTTGCTCTTTACATCTAACTATAATAGAGACATCTGTACATAATTCAATTTCTGCAATATGTATTTTCCATTATTTGACAATGTTTTAAGAAAGGAAAACATCCCAGATTTCCTTCCTTATAACATTGACAAATAATGGGAAACAGATACAATCTTGAATTTCTTCCAGAGATGCAGGGACCACTCCAAGTTACAATGATATTAACATATGACAATTTTGATACCTCAAAAAGCAAAGTGTAAGGTCTGAAATGAATCAAGACTGCAGCTGAAGACAACAAGGGAAGACTCCCACTTGGGTTCAGTTCTTTTGTTATGTTGTACGGAATATGTTAATTTATTTTACATAAAATCAGTGCAAGACAATTTTTGTCTGTAGTAAATAAGTACTTTTATTCCACATACCTGAGGCTCTACATCAAGTATTGCAATTAGTCCCTGTTCATGGATTTTCCGTATTGTTTCCAGTTTTGTTCCATACATTGCATCTTCATGGCTACCATATTCCAAATATTCATTGTTGGAAATGTCCTGCATCATTTGGTCATGTGATACAAAGTAATAATTCTTTCCATTCTCTTCATCTTTCTTTGGTGGTCTTGTTGTGTCTGCAATTACAAGGCAGGGACCTTTATTGTGGATTTTTGTTTCACTCATAAAACCTAAATGCATATGTGTTCTGATGATAAAGTCATTCGTCAGTAAATCTGTTTATCTTTACAAAAATGAATAGTAATTAATTTCAGAATTGTTACGGAATTTATTGAGAGTAAGTCCTATTTAATACAACTGCCATGATGAAAATTATGGATTTCAGCAAGATATTGGAGCACATAGTCTTATAATTGTCTTCATCTCGTATAAGTAGGGTCACTCATTAAATGGAGAAATAACAAACTGGGATAAGATAAAAGACAAAGGTGGACAAGGGAACTGGATAGCGTGGTTAGGTATGTCCAACAGAGCTCAGGCCATGAAAAGAAGAGAAGTAGCAGAA
This sequence comes from Anolis apletophallus, assembly GCA_030556195.1. Taxonomy (NCBI): domain Eukaryota; kingdom Metazoa; phylum Chordata; class Lepidosauria; order Squamata; family Anolidae; genus Anolis; species Anolis apletophallus. The sequence goes on along the minus strand of JARBWK010000004.1, from coordinate 53,251,267 downwards.
ACCCCACTAGACAGAATAATAAAAAGGAATGTAGAAAAAGACAAAGGAATTATTGGGTTACTGTACAAGGAACTAATCACCTTATCTTACAATACTAAAACAACTCTTATAGAAAATTGGAAACAATAAAAAATTAGCAATAAATTAATTAAGTCTTGGATTGACAATATTAATAAAATTAAACAATATGAGGATCAAAGAAACCCAGAGGAAAATAATCTCTAAATGGTATAGAACCCCACCTTCAATTAGCACATATAATGGGAAATATTTCAAACAAGTATTGGCACAACTCTTGGGGGGTGGGGATAGGTTTATTCTACCACATGTGGTGGGATTGTAGAAAAATTCAGAACTATTATAGTAAAATAAGAAATGTAATGGAAGAAATTATAGGGAAAGAATTAATGTGGGATAAAGCCAGATTCATGTCTCTCACTATAGAGGCAAAGGAAGATACCAATAATTGGACACACATTTTATATATATGAGAACTGTAATACAAGCTACGATAGCACGAGGATGGAGAGACAATACAAGACTGGATTTAGAAAGTTGGTGGGCTTATCTATTGGAATATATAATCAATTACTTCATAAATCAAAGGAAAAACAAGTAAATAAACAGTCATACAGAACTAGACTGGTACAGGAAATGGTCTGTTCTAAATGTCAAAATTGACGGAGACAACATATATAGCATTTTGAACCAGGCTTTCCACACGGTTAAACTGTTGCAATAATATCATTTAGAATTGCTTCTAAGTTCCAGGAGGGGGGGGGAGGGTGTGGGTGTTGGGTGATATATATCTAAGGAATGTATAAAGTGTCATTTAAGGAATATTTAATTTTGGAATAATGTATACTGAGATAAGGCTTGCATGGCAAAACTTTGCTAATTGTTGGGCTGCATCAACTAAAAAAACTCATTAAATGGCTGGATGTGGAAATAACAGTTGCAAAAAAGATACAAGATGTGGAGGAGGAGGAGACTATGTGGATGGAGAAAGCCATGATATTTTTTTAGAACTGTCACTGGAAAAGGCATTGGCCACCATTGCTAATGGCATGATTGAACTTACTTAGCTATTGTTCAATGTCAAGCTTTGTGTGGTAATAGATTAAGCACAACAGAAGAAATAGCTGATTTTGCAACTCTGCTTTACAAAGCTGTTACTTACGTGGAATAGGATACGCAAATCTGTCTGGGTGTTTTGTGATTAGTGTATTTTTTATATGTCTTCTCCCAACACCATGTGCTCCTGTATGAAAAAGATATATAGTATCACCACATAAATATCAACATATCCAACTTATTATTATAAAACAGAAGTTATTCTCAAATTACCTAGTAAGACTAGTGTTTTCCTTTTGAAGGCTGGTAATTTTACTACTTCTTCATATGTGACAAGATCTAATTGGTCAAACACTGTAACAGAAAACAAAAGCCCATATAAGAGAGAAAAAACATTACACTGAATAGGCAGGCTGCCTTCAGAAAATGTAAATTATAGTCATAGGAATGTTAGGTTGGAGCCAGATTTTGTTATACCTATTGACTTAAACATTTTGGAAATAAAGCTAAAGATGGCTAAATTAAGTCTCATTGCAAAGGGATACTATAGCATTTTTAAGAAAGAGAAAGATGCACCTGATCAATGCATCTACCAAGTATTTAGTCTACAAAAGCTTACCATATAATATTTTTATCTCAGTTCCTCTCTAAGATGCCACAATATCCCTTTGCATGCTGATCCAGACTCACATGGCTGTCTTTGAATTTTAATTCTCATTGGAATGAATGGGTTTGCACATGGTATAACGAAAACCGGATCCAACCTATTTTATCTGTATTAAAAGTCTCTAGCTGGCTGATAATATAGCACTTTCTTTTAAATATTTACCAAAACAAAACTGCTTCTTAGGAATTTATGTCAAAGTACATGCTTAAAAATCTATGGCTAAGACCATGCACATTATACAAAATTAGAGCTTCTGGAAGTTCTGAAATTTCTATAACTGAGTAATAAAATTTGTAGACAGTGACAGATGAATACGAACATGAGAATATCTACTTACACGAAAAGCAACAATTTAGACATTTTGTATCAGTATTATGGAAATACATTACAAATCTTTGTTTTGCTGTTTTAGTAACTCATCAGATATAATTATCATACAAATTGTAAGTAGAGTTCTCTTTACACAGAAGTGCTAATTTTATACTGACATGCTTTTATAAAGGTTGACAGTGAGTAAAGATTTGAACAAAGAGAATGACTTCATTGTACTCTATAAAGGAATCACCATAACTGGAATACATTAGTAAAATATGATTCTGGTAAATATTTTCTTAGCTCTCCTTGGCCGATATTTAATGTTAGTACTAACTAAAGTAGTTTCACTGAATCACAATTGCTGGATGTTAGTCCAAAACATATGTAAATCCAACTGGTTGGTGTGTTGATTCTAGCTATTGGATTTAGGTCTTTTATGTTCATGACTACTATTATTTGAATCCATTCCTAATTGCCATGATACAACAATATATACTGTATTTCACCGAATCTAGGGAGCCATTGAATGCAAGGCAAACATCCCCTTTTGAAGTGTAAATTTTTTGGGGAAAAAAATTATTGGCTGAGAATGACAACAAAATGGTGTGGGCGAGTAGACCTGCCTCCCTTCCTTCGTGTACACCTTCATGCGTGGGACTGGGAGAGGGATGGGTGTCAGGGGAGGTGGAAAAACAGCTCCGAGTCCAGTTCATTCATGCACAGAATCTAGCTCATAATTTTACTCCGCCTCTGCCTACCAAGCTGACAGAAGAGTTGGGACGGAGACTCATTTGTGGTGGGATGCAAGGGGCAGGGCATGGGGGAGAACCAGCCAGTGAGGATAAGGTCACTAGTTAGGAGCCATTCTCTTCCTTCATCGCCACCTCCATTACCTTTGGCAGAGAAGACAGACCCTTAGGACACTACACTTCTCATTTGCTTCCAGGGGCAAACCAAGAATGGACAACTTGGAAGTCCCTGAACAGACTTAAAAGTGGAGCGAGCAGATCAAAAGGCAACCTAGCAAAATGGCACTACCTAGAAGAATCCTCCACTTTGTGACTGTGGAGCAGAACAAACAACTTCACATATGTAAGCTTGTTCACAATGCCCTGCCTCATGCACAGAGGAAGAATTGTTTAAAGCTATAGACAATGTGAACGCTGTTGCCTGTTTTTGGTCAAAAATAATTTAACCGCTTGTATTCCCTCTATTTTTATCAGTTTTATACTTCTTTACGGAATGCGTTTGACACAAAATAAGAAAATCCCCTGGAAAGGGACCTCAGGGTTGGGAGACACCCAAGCTGTTGAGTGCTTCTTTTGGTCCCATACCACCACTCCCTTCCTTTTCCCTCCTCCTTGGAGATGAACTCAGTGCACTTGCAGTCCCCCAAAGGTGCCAAAGTAATAACCTGCCTTCCCAGAAAAACTCACTATCCACTTAAGAGTTGTTTGGGACTGGGGCCCTCTCTCCTCCTCCCTCCAAGGTAAACACACACTTCCCCCTGTCTTAGGGGTCCCAAAAACCCGTGAATCTAAGCTACCATCAATTGTAAGACGCAGCCTGTTTTTAGAGCCCCTAAAATGGGAAAAATGTACATCTTAGAATTGGTGAAATACGGTATATAATAAAATCATGATCTTCCCTTGTGCCTAATAATGACATTCTTCTGGTGTTATAATAAAGTATAACACAATTAATATATGAAAGATCTCGAACAATTATAAGGGCATTTTAAATAATGTAATTGTGGTGATGCAAGAAGGAAGAAACAATTCTTTAAACTGAACCTATTTTGTGGCTTGCAACAGTAATCATAAATATGTTTTATCCAGCATATTTTATGGCACTATACTCCAAGATGTTTGAAAACTTATTTTGTATAAAAACCAATAAATCATACAACCATTTTGGTGATGATCTACTGAGAGTGAAGCATGGGGAATAGATACTGGTACATGTACTTTAATAAATAAATGTGAACAATTACTACAACAAAGAAACATTTGGGTTTCAAAAATATTTATTGATAGAGTCTTCAAATTTTGCAATAGAATTTTAATATCTGTATCCCTAGATATTTCTTCAGAGTCATCCCTAAATTTTGGTTTAACAATTTGAGGGTTAACTAGGGACCGCATCACACTAGAAAATGAATCCACTTTAAATTTGGTTGCTGCCTCCTGCAGAATTCTGAGGTTTGGAGTTTAGGGAGGAGCCTTTAACAGCCTCACTAAACTACAAATCCCAGAATTCTGCAGGAGACAGAAACCAGATTTAAAGTGGATCCATTCTCTAGTGTGATGAAGTAGTACATTGCATTTTACTAAGAACATGTCTGTGTTCTATCAATTAATTGAAATTAAATATTTGTCCTACAATAAACAAATGCCCTGCCTAGCTCAGCTACTTATTGCTATAAAACCTTAAAATATTTTTCTTCTGATCCCCCCCGCTTCCGCCACAGGTGTTATCTCCATATTCTCCATGCTAAACCACAATATAATTTGAGTTCTATAGCACTTTTCATACCTTTTACAGAAATACTAAAAAGTAAACTTTAATAAAACCACCCCTTAAGTATAAAACCATCATAATAAAGGTCCTTATAATCACATAATTGTGATCGCTAATAATTTCATGCTTTCAGACATAAATGAAAGATTGATTGTGTACACAAATTCAGAGGGCTACAAGGACACATTTACAGACTGAACTTTTAAACACTTCTACACTTCTAGCTAACAAAGAAAAGGAATCATTGAAAGAAAACAGTAAGAAGCAAATAAAGAGGCATTGTCACTTGACAGATTACTTACATGCACAGAGGCCATTGGGATTAAGACAGCATGAAAAATGTACAGGGGTCATTGAAATATGGCTCATAATATATTAGTAAAATAAAAAGTATATGCACAAAATAAACTTCACCATGCAATATTCTAAACACAAGGCAAATAAATCACATTAAATGATAAGCATGTTTTAATTAAAAATCGCTGCTGTTCTATAAATTGTTATTGCTAATATTTAAGGAAGCATATTTATGCCTCTAGTATGGTGTTCAAAGAAGAACCAATACAATATTTGACAGGAGTTTGAAAATATAATTATATATAAAAATGCAATATGTCTATAATATACGTCATAGTATAAACTATAATAGAAAAGTGAAATCCTGTAGAAGTATAAATTAGAAGTATATTTGGTTGAATTTCCTTTTTCTTAAGGCTATGATTTCTGCAATATTTTGGGTATGTATAAAACATGAGAGGAAGTGAGAAATCTCAGTAATCCATTCTCCACTGCAAATCTTTCAAATAATAATAATAATAATTTGAGTATAGCTCTTATTTTTCTTATGGTTTATGTGCTTTTCATATGGCCTACCTGGAAACATATACAGCAAGGATTTTAAACAAACTGATTTTTAATAATGGGGCATCACTGCATCCCCTTTCTCTTCTTCTCAATGTTGGGAGTGAACTATATACATGCGCAAGGGTGGAGCACTAAAGGAAGGGGATGGAACAATGGGATAATGAGGGACTTAAAGGAAGGAGGGTTTAAGATTAGCAACCAGACTATACATGAGAGGTGGTAGCTGTTCAGTAAGAAACACAAACTTAAGATCTGTCAAGATCAGTTGTGGTACCAGACCATAAGGAACTCCAAATTTGTTGCTGAGGTCCACCCTCCAACACTTGCCATAGGTGTTCCTGCTATTAAACTAGGTAGCTTCCAAATTGACAGAGGATCATCAGTCAACAAAGAGGACCACTGAGCTGCCCTGAGCACTACAGACAGGCAAGAAAATGACACAAGGATGAAGTATTCAGATTTTAACAAATTTTAATGTTTTAAAATGTTCTTACATTTTCCCTCAAACTTCAACACTTATGCACTATTGTCTCCAGCTGTCAGATTATCTATTCTTCATGAGCCCATATGATTTGAGTGATGTATCCCCACTCCTAAGCTAGCACAAACTGAGGTATGATGGAAGTTCAAGGAAAGCACTATTAAGTCTAAAGGATTGCACTGGGAAAGTTAAATACACGTCCCACTGAAATCAATGGTGTTCCATTTAGTCTGGATTGTGGCCTTCTAGTTTTAATAATTTACAACAGCCTTTGATTTTTTAATAATCCCAAATATGTTTTCTTGGAATTCCCCGCCGATTTCATTGAATGTATTTATTGTACAGTCCAGTCCCTCTTTTCACTGATTTGATATCTACGGTTTCACTTAATTTTTTAAAAATTGCCTCTCCAGAAGTGTTTGTGGGCCTCTCTAGATATTCCAGTGCAATTCTATGGTATCCTTTCAGCCCAAGTATAGTAAATAGCTTTGCTCTTATCCATGGTTTCAGGTAGCCATGAGTACATATCCCCTACAGATGCAGTAGTCAGACTGTATCTCTAAATCAGAATAAAAGCTAAGCCGTTCAGTTTCATCAGAAGATTGATTGTGTAGGAACAAGCTTTTAAAACAACATCATAAACCAATGTCTACATCCTCTGCTATTAACCTAACAGTGGTCAAATTTTAACAAACAGTAGTCTATGGCTGTGGTTCTCAAAGTGTGCTACACAGAGCTCTTGGGGCTCCACGAAGCATACTGAGGGGCTCCGCACTTTTCTCCCCCTCTAAACTTTTCCTCCACTTGTGCTTTTTTTGCATGGCAGAAGGGAGTTGGACTGGATGGCCCCTGGAGTTGCTCCTATGACTATTATTACAAAGGCTGGATTGACATCTGTTGAAGGTGCTTTGATTATGCTTTTCCTGCATAGTAGAAGGGGGTTGAACTGGTTGGCCTCTTGGGTCTTCTACTGAAATATGTTAAGTTTTTGTTGGTTAAAATAATTATTCATTTTAAATATTGTATTGTTCTTTCTTTCCTTTTTTTGCACTACAAACAAAATATGTGCAGAGCGTGTAGGGGTTCGTTCATATTTTTTCAATTAATTCACACAAATACTCTTCATCTATCTGCTACTGGCCCAGCCCATCTGTCAAATATTAAAACACAATGCATCAAAAAGCTTGCCCATGCCTGATATGAATAAGCATTATATATAATATAATATACAAACATTCATTGGGGCTCCATGACAAATTTTTGCTTCAAAAAGGGCTCTGCAGCTGAAAAAGTTTGAGAACCGCTGGTCTATGGGATTCTGCATTAAGTAACTCATTTAACAAATTAAAATGAGCAAGAGCAGCAATACAAAGGTAGTTAAGTCCCAAAAAACTCAGTGCGACCTACATCTGAGTGAGCATATAAAATAATGAATTGTTAGGACATTTCCACACATCTGAATGATCTTGGCATTGACAATTTGAATCCAACACTATGTCCTTAGAAACACCTTAAAGTGTTATATAAAAACACAATATTATGAATATTATTATACTTTGTATTTGTTATTTTTATCATTTCAGTCCCCTTCTGAATTGGAAGACTAGGATAAATTATTGCATGTCTTTCTCTTCCTGCTCCTAAATATGTGAAAATGGCAAGTTGATGATAAAATCCCATTCATAAAGAAACATCCAAATCCCAATGTTGGGGGTTATTAGAAAAGGAACAAAAATTAAAACTATCAGTATAACAATGTGTTCATACAAATCTGTGATTTGGTCACACTCTGAATATAATTATGTCATTGTGCCCCCCCTCCAAAATATTGAAACATTAAAAATATCTAAGAAACGAAGTTATATAATTAAAAGGTAGAGCAGCTAATCAAAAGGGAAGAGGAGAGAAATTTATGTTGCCAGAGTGATATCTTAAATTCTAGAAATGAAAATGGCATTAAATAGGAAATGATAAAAAGTTGTATACTATTATGTGTGATAAAGAGAAGTAAATAAATACTACTAAATTGTAATATACTTCTGAGCGAGCATACATTAATATATTAATTTCATAATGATAGAAAAAGGGATGCCTAGTGAAGGCATTCTGTGGGAAATTCAGGATATAAAAGAATTAGATATAGAATTCTCTGCTGCAAATAAAGATGATGGCCATTAACAGGGATGGATTTAAAATGGGATCAGAGAAGTTTTTGAAGGAAAAGGCTATAAAAGCTTACTAATTATGGCTTTACGTTACTTCCCCGGGGGTTGAGAAGGGCGGGGTAAAAATACTGTAAATAAAATAATAAATAGTATACCTGTGAAGACCAGTGACTAGGGAACATTAAGCAGGAGTGTGCTATTGTGCTAAAATCCTCCTTGTGTGTTTTCTATAGGAAGGTGGTTAGCCACTGTGGGGCAAGAATGCTCCACTACATAAACAGTTAGCTCACTCCAGTACGGCTTTTTTATATTAGAATGAATGTAATATCTATTAGTCAAATGATAAAAGTTTTAAAGTTTTTTTTTACAAACAATATTCTGAAGAACCATTCAGGGTTGGATTGTCAAAAAATATACCAAACATTCCCCAGAACACATTATTACAAAATGGAAAGAATTAATCACGACTTTTTCTTTAGTCGTGAGCACACAAGTCAGTGACTAGATAAAATGGGCATTAGCCACAGAAGAAACTAACAGCAAATCTGAAAGATCTGGACAAAAATAATGCAGATGTCCTCAAGGCTGGGCTTTATGAAGAAGTGAAAAGAAGAAACTCTGCATAGTTATCTGGGAGCAACATCCCCATGGTGAAGGCTGGTGCCTGAAACGTGTCATGAGATTGCATTTCCTCAGCAGGGACTGGGAAATTCATCTGAATTAAGGACAAGATTAAAGGAATCAAACACAAAATGATTCTAAAGGAAGATCTATTTCAATTTCATGCTGTAATACAACAACATGGAAGGGTATATATGTGAATATTTCTGCAAGGTACTGTATATAATTGGGCTTAATCAACCTCCAGAGAGCTGAATACTTTTGATTCCAAGCACTTGGTTGGTATTACTATGATTAAGAATCAACAGTCAAAATGAATTCTTAAAATTTCAAATATTTCTAATTCCGTTTGATTTTAATGAACTCTGATGATTGCCATAATTTAGGGACTGAACAAGAATTCTAAAATATAGACTCTACGTTACAACGGAACGAGAGTTAAACTGTTTATGGTGGAGACTCTCGATTGTGGCTGAGCTACCCTGATGTTAAGAGAAAGACAGACAAAGGTATTTCTGCAACTGGCTGTACTGCTCCAGATCAATAAGGAACAAGGGGCAAAGGAAAGATGAATGGAGCAAATATTAGTAGTGAAGGAGAAAACAGAGGTGAATTGAAGCTGAAAAAGGGTGGAACAAGGGAACAAGAGTGGGTCCACTATTTCTAGGAAAGTCAACTTAGATTTAGGGTTCAGGGTAGTGGCTAAAAGAGTGCGAAAAGAGGCACCTTATTATGAACTTTGGAGTAATTATCAGGGCTGATTCCAGGTTGGGAGATACACTGTAATTTGACCCCCTCCCTCGCTGAGTATCCTTTTCTTCCCCTTCCTTTGCTGCCAGGTGCTTGTTTGCTTACTAGCTAGCTGGTGAATAAGCAGATGACAGTAGTCAATGCTCCCAATTTGTGTTACTACTAACTTAGTTATCCTTTTTGGTCTACTGAGAAGATGACAAAACAAGGAGAAGGTACAGGAATGCCCCCTAACACTGTGAACAAGTTAGGAAAATATTTGTTTGACAATTTCTTGAAATTTCTTTTCACAAGGTCATGATACATTCTACATTACTTGGCTATATACACAAGTTGAAAGTTAGGCTAAGAGCTGAAGACCAAGTGAAAACAGATAACAGAGCAGACATTTGATATCGACAGTTTTCTGAAACGTTTATGCATAAACAGAATTTTTTAAAATCTACTGATATCTAAATTTCTTTTGGAATCAATGTTTTGTCAGTTATACTAATGTTGGAATGATAATATGTTGAATTGTGAGTCAGAACAAAAAGGAAAAAAGTCTTTTTAATGGTAGCATATAATCAAAAGGGAAGCAATATCACAGTAGCAATACAAATCCCTCGATTTATACTGCTACAGTGATATCTTAAATTCTAGAATGTACTCAGTACTGAACCCTGGAAAAATGGCAACACTCTTAAAAGAGAATCACACAATTTCTGTAGGCTTGATAGAAAACAGTTTTGAAGAGAGGTTTACAAATCTAGAAAGAGGACGAATCTTTCATATAAAGCAAACCAAATCTCATATTGCTTTTGCTTTCCCTTTCCACAAAAAGAACGGAATCTGCCCAATTCTACATTTCTCATATTGCCTTTAATCATTATGATTCCAATTCTTTAAGAAGTGAAATCCCTCAAGTTTTGCACGGAAAATTTTCTGCCACTATAAAAAGTATAAAAAGGCATAGTGTATTTAATTTTTTTCTGGTTCCAGAATTGGAGATTCTGCAGTTCAGCTGTGGACACCCTGCATAGAGCAAATATTTCTCCATGAATATGCCTATTCAGTACCTAACAAAACTTAACTTCTCTACTATAGTATTAGAGTATCACAACCATAAGTATGAAATTTCAAGAGGGACAAAACTTGTAATGAAGTGGTCTTTAAAAAACCACTCCATTCAAATAACAAATAGTGGATGTTTTAAAAAGCCTATTTTCAGTCCGCAATCAGCGTGTGAACACTTTTTCTTATATTCACCTTATGTGCGTCGGATCCATTCAAGTGCATAATTTTCTTTTATTACTTTGAACATAGAGCTTTTCAATTAAATAATTAAATTGACTGTAACTAGTAAAATTAAAGATTTATCTGCATAATTATGAAGAGTGCACCACTGTCAAGTAAGTATGATAGTGTATTTCACTTTTCTCACCTGCATTGTGCTTTGCTAAGTATTTGTCTTTGTATTGCTTCTTTTTCTTTCCAAACCAAGTGCAGCTTGCCTGCTGCTCCTGTTTAGTCTTCTCCATAGCAATACAAGCTACTCGCCTTGCAAGAGAAAAAGAAACAACAATCATATTGTTATTTAATATTACCTCTTTAATGAAAGGAAAATAATATTTATTATTTTAACCTAAATATTTTTGTGTCATTCATTTATGGAAGACATTAATTTTCTCTTTCAGAGTTTCAAATGAGAATTTTAGATGACTTTTAAAAATACAAAGGCCTTTTTTATTCGAACAGCAAGCACTTTTGAAGTCAAATGACTGTAAGAGTAAATTGTGAACTGGATCTAAAATATGCGAACTTTGTAGTTTAATCATGAAGAAAAACATTGATGCTATCTGTATCACAAAACTCTGGACAGATGCAAAGCAATGAAACTGGCTCAATCTGTTACAGCTTGTTATTCAAACATAGCATCAGTCAAGGAGTGGATCTCATATTAATTCCAAAATATTGCTCCTTTTTGTAAATAATCAAGACAAACAGGCTGATGACTCCTACCACTGTTCTAAGTATAAGGTCATGGGTTCTGGGACAATCACTGGGATTATTCTAAAGGTTATACATTATACAAAGCATTTCTGCTTTTCCGTGGTCCTGACAATAGTCTCTAGATGGGCCACTTTCAGGATATAGATAGGCAATCTAGTTCCCTAAATGAATATCTCCTTTTGTCAAACCGGACAGAAGCAAATGTTTAAAACTTTAGATATACCATGAATTTTATCTTTCCTTACAATTAGAGACACAGAATACCAAACAACATACCATTCCTGAAGCTCAGGAGAAGGAATGAGGCCTGCAGTTCCATTTTTTGAATTTTCCAGTTTACCCTGCCACCAATTATGATCATCTTTGCTAATAATCTGGATAATATCACCAACTCTAAATCTGATGCCAGCTTCTTTGCAGGGAATGAGGTCGTCCTTTGCTGGATCATATTCAAATTGTGCTCTTACATATATCTATAAAATAAGATTTTGTGACACATACTGAAAGGTCAATATGGTATGAACTGAGAGTTGAAGGACAGATCTGCAGCATAAATGCTACATACTGTTTACACCACACTTAAGAATGCAGTAGGCATTAGAAGTAAAAAAGAAGGGGAATCAGAATAATGTTTTTGATTATGCTTTTTAATGCAAATATTATAATGTTCTATAAAATGTTATTTATTGTGGATTCACTTCTCTGTTTTGCTTTGGGATGGGGACAACTTGTTTGTCTGTATTACAAGATTATGAAACAGAAGGACAAGCTGTGTGTGACTGTAATTCTTTAAGTGATTATCTGTGAACACACACAATTCATGGTGCAGGTGTAGATAATCAATTTATTGCTTTAAGTACTTGGAACATAGAAGTTTTCAGTTAAATCGTACCATTGACTGTCACTAGTAAAATTAAAGATGAATCATAGAGACCATGAAGAAGATGTGGCAATTATGTACCTTATCTAATAAAAACTGTGTAATCTATCTTGTAGTGAAGGGAAAATGCTTCAGGATAAATGCTTCACTTGTGTAGGCTACATGTGCACTTGAATTATGCCATCCCTATTCCCAGCCTTTACAATCATATGTTAGTGGTTCCTATGGCTTTCTGCTTTTCCTACAGCTTCTATAATACTACATTATGCCACAATATCTAATTTCCCTTTACATGAATTTCAGAGCTTAAAAGGAATATGAAATAAAAGTATGATCAAAGAAATAGGTATCTAGTGGAGTGCAAATGGAAAATAAATTCATATAATGAATTATCTCCTTTTCCTTCTCCATCTTGCAATCCTCCAAATACCTCCCAGATATTTGAGGGTAACTGCTGCAGATTGTAGACTATTTCTAAGAGGACTGCAACAATAGCAGGGAATTGTCAAGCAATAGGAAGCTTGAACAAGTGCAACATATTTTGCTTATGTCAGAAGACAAAGCATGCAAAGGTCTTCAGGTCCCAACTCAAGTTTTTTCTTTCGTGAGAGGGCCAACCGAAACATATAAGATGTTAACCCCTCATCTGCTTTCATCATAAACTTTCGGATATGAACTTGAATCTTTGAAATATCTAAACCACGTGCAAGAATGTGGGCATAAGAGACATTGCATAATACAGGTAAAAAGTGACCCTCAATTGTCTTGAAATGGTGTAGTCTTGCCTTTTGGGAAAGGTCCAGGGAATATGGTAATCTGCTGGTGAAGAGAATGGTCTGAAAATCTTTTTGTGTATAGAGATCACTACATGCAGAACTTAAGGTACCAGTTATTATATTACTGTGTCCCACTGAAGCAATTTCTAAGTGGATACCTAGGCTGAAACTGCACTATTAAACCGTAACAGGTGTATTTTGCTTAACTGTATGCACATACATACAACCCAAAAGCAACATCCGGAGTCTTCAAATGGAAGACAGATAGCAGGGTGAGTTCCACTCATTGCAAAACAGATTCTTTACTCATTCAGGGGAAAAGATGTAATTGTGTGTTGTTTCCAATGTTTGCTCCTTGAAGGAGTAATGTTGAGTAGAAACATGTTCACAGAGGAAAAGCAGACCAAGTTTCCCTCTTAAGGGTACAACCTCTAGAGCAAGCATGGGCAAACTCTGCCCCTCTAGATGTTTTGGAATTCAACACTTGGAGGGCCGAAGGGTGCGGATACCTGCTCTAGAGGATGTTCTTGGTTTGTTTTCAAAGAAAATAACATGGAATCTATGTGTCATGCGGATTTTCAGACAAAAAAACTATGATGCAAATTTTTAGTTAATTTAAGACTTTGTTTCAAGAGTTATGCTCTTTTGCCAGCAAAATTAAGCAACTAGGCAATGAGAGTGACGAGACTGTACACAATGTAATTTCAGCATTAAGGCAAAACAGTGTGGTAAAAGAAGCTCTTAAGTAAGTAGTACATAAAGATTATATCTAGGGTAATATGAAATGTGACAAGAATACTGATGTTGAATACACTACGTGACATGGAATACAGCTACTATTAGTACAAAACAACTACATCACAATCACAAAGAAATGATACTATGATGAATCAGCCATGGAAAACAAGCAAAAACCAGAAAGCACTTTTAGAGTTAAGGTCACGACAAAATGGAACACCAGAAAGGAGAAAATCCTACTAAGCAATTATGTTAGAAAAGCTTCCATGGAGAATAACTATTCACCTGTCGTCCTTTTGGTTGTGTTGTTGATGGCAAGTCCTGCAGAATAAAGCCAACCCAGGGAAAGAAATTCATTTTAATTTGAAAGTAGACAATAGTATTAGAGCAAAAAGCTAATTTGCAAATATTAGCAATAAATGTACTTTTGGAAATGATTATTTAATAGGGAAAATGTCAAACCCAGGCAGTTTAGAAGCAAGCTGAAGAAAGCCAATAAAGTTTAAGCATACAGAAAATGTGTTTTAATTAAAAATTCACCCTCTTCAACATAAAAGCACCTGTAAGCAAAGGGCCACTTTTTCATATTCATATTCTAATTATTTTTTCTAATAGAACACATATTTCAATAAATGTTATTGCAACTTGAAGGCTATTATCACATTGTTTTGTAACTATTTTATAAGTTGATTTAATGAATGGCTCTATACCAATGTACTCCTTCAAGCTTATTACAATATCTCAAAAGCTTACAGAGGAGATAATGTTTACGGTACTAGAAACTTTACAGAAAAGATACACAAATATTTCCTGAAGGGAGGTTCCTTTACAGGTGCTTTTTAATTTTTTTTACAATATATGTTGAAAGAAAAAGAGAGAGAGAGAAATGATAAACAATAGCAGTGTCTTTGGTTATGTTTACAAGTACCTTTCTGTCTGAAAATATGGCTAAAAATGAAGTATTTTGTGTTAAAGATGTGATGTTAATAGCTTGGCTTATAAATGCAGTTCAAAGCCAGTTTCTTTTGCTTTTCATAACCAGGCAAGGCTCATATTTCACAAAATATGTGCACATACCACAACAGCAGAGGACACACCAATTCCTTAACTCAGATAGCGGAAACCAATACTGCAATCTAGAGAGTTTTAAAAATAAAAAATGTCCAGGTCTCAAAAACCCTGAAAACCTGCTATGCAAGTATTTTGCTTGAAAACATCATTCCAAAGGTTAAAATGGAAATTAGTCTTTCTCCTAGTTTTGAGCAAATCAGGATGAGGATAATGACAAGTCTATTTAAGGGATGAGTGAATTTTTACATTACAGTTGAATGCAACTCATTAAAAGGGTTTTAATGAGAAGATTTATGTTGCTGAAAATGGGGAATTAGACTTCTAAATATCCTTGATTTTATCACTAGAACACCATTTTTCACTGAACATGTCATCATAACAGGACCAGTAGATGAGCACAAGATTTAATACTCTCTGTATGGAACTGGAGGTCTTACCAAAACAGAATTGTTAATGCTGCTATGGCCATTAGCTGGGGACTGTCTGGATGTAGAGGGGGAATCTCTCTGAAATAAGACACAAGGTTCATTATCACACAACACTATGACAGAAGATAGATATATTTAAACGTTATATCTGCGCTATATCTTCAGGCTTACCACCAATTAGTTCATCAATTACCACCAAATAGTTCACCTCTTCATCTTGGAAGAGGTTTCATATTTCAACAACAGCAGATTATTATTAAACTAGTGACTAGTGTTTCACAACTTGAAAAGTATGTGGGATTTCTGATTTATAAATAATTTAGGATCTCTTTTTTCTCAGTATATGGATGTTTTCCCAGCAACACCTCTCACAAAACATAATTCTGATATCTTAGGATAAGTGCAATAAACAGAAAGGGAAATACAATTTTTGGCAATATCTGTTTTGAAGAAACCCTGGGGTAATCACTGCTGTACTTATAGTATGGAGATATTCTCATTTGTTGACCCATTCCTCTAAAATAATATGTGAATTTAGGATGCATTTTCAGAATTAGCAAACATAGTTTCTCAATTAAAAAAGCAAATACTATGATTTTAAAAATTCTCCCAAGTACATTAAATTATCCTGAGGCATAATATATATCATAAAAGAAAACACAACTTCTTTCTAGAAATTCTGTATAGTTAAATTACTTACATTACAAGAAAAACACATTAAGATAAAACACAGGATCCTGATATTTCAGTATTACAACAAAGTCACACTTATATATTACAATGACAATATGAGGTTGCACCTTCTGTATGTATTAAATAAAAACAGATTACAGAATACTGCATGGCATAGATTTCCAGCTATACTTCAGGTCAGTTTATGTGTCTGAATTTTAGTTCTGCACAGAAAATGAATACACTTATACAATGTGGGACATCATCTTTCCTTGTAGGAGCTCATCAATGTTGATGATCCCACTGAAAGACTGCGTTAAAATTGAGAAAAAAATAGATGTATCTGAGTCTTCATAGTTGTGGCTTTCAACTGAAGTATTATTTGGCTTCAGAAAGCCCCTTAACCCATCTTATGGGGTGCCAAGCATAGTGAAGTGGTTTGAGTACTGGATTAAGATTTTGGAGACCAGGTTTCGAATCCGTATTCAGACATGGAAATCCTCTCTCATCCTCAGAGGAAGGTAAGGGCAACATTTGGTAACAAATCACTGGGGTTTTTTTAATACTCCTATGCTTTATTTGTTTTATCTCATTGTTATGTTTTACTATGCTTTATTTTAATTGTATTTGTTTTAATTGATTGTTTTTGCTTTGATGTTCTGTGGACATTTTGCCCCATGTGTAAGCCGAGCTGAGTCCCTTCAGGAGACGACAGCAGGGTATTAAAATAATAATAATAATTATTATTATTACATCTTGCCAGGAAAATTCCATCACCTTTGGGATGCAATAAGTCAGAAATAACTCGAAGGCATACAACAAGATAATGTTTCTAACTTATCTGAAAATGTACTATTTTTCCCAAGGGACTCTAGAACTTGTTACCCGGAGAGATTAGGAAAGCCCCTACTTTAGAAAGCTTTAAAAAGAAGCTCAAGACCTGACTCTCCGTTGCGCTTTTGGAGAGTAGCCACACAACCTATTGCTCCCCTCAACACTTTTTGTCCTTGGAATACATCTCCCCCTTGTATGAAGGCGTGTTTACTACCCCATTATCCTATGGGATTGCCCCTGCAAATAATCTGCTCTTTTTATCTCACCCTGAGTTTTTAATCATTTTATCATACATGTGGCCTGCTCACTGTTATTGTGATTGTTCATTGCACTCTTATGCTTTGTGTCCATTGCTTATTGTATTTATTATGTTTCTGTATTTTTCTATGTTGTTGTTCGCACTTCGGTTTTTATTTTATTGTATTTTACTGTATTGTAATTTGTTGTTTGGGCTTGGCCTCATATAAGCCGCCCCGAGTCCCCATTGGGGGAGATGGTGGCAGGATATAAGATGATGATGATGATTATTGCACCAACCATGCAGGAGCTGCCTCACTTAGGTCTGCCTAGGATATCCAAGCAACAGAAGCTGACCCAAGAATCGCATTGGAGGAGCTTGGATTCTTAGATAGAACATTTTAATCAAATAAGTGAATAATCAAAACTTCAAAAGCAAAACTCATCAATGTGGACGGCTGACTGTACTGACATTTCTCATTATTCTTGACATGCTGGCTAGTATCCATGGCACAATGTCAATGCACTCACAGAAGCGATTTCCAGGAGCACAGGTTAAAAAGCCACCTCCTTTTTACAGCTTCCAAAGGCCCTGAACATTTTAATGATGTGCTCTAGAGGGCAAGGGAACTCTCTAGAGCAGATTGTAGTACTTAGAAAGCATACAACAGGGAGAGCAGATTAAAAAGGCTGACACTACAATTCGTACTATGTTCAGTGTAGGCTGCTCTATTCTGCATTTCATTCATTTAATGTGTCCTTTGTTGACAGAAGGTAATGGAGTATTAACTCTCCTATACGTATCCTATTTCTCTGTCCGGTGTTCTAATTAAAGTCTCTGACATGCCATACTTTCTGTGCGGTAGTGCATCTTTTACATACCTCTGCATGATGATTTTAAATATTATTGATTTTATTTGTATCAAAAATATTATACTTGGAGAATAAATATTACATAAACACACTAACACTTGAGTATCACTTATTGGTAGCATACATTTTGGGGAATTTACCATTTTCAGATAAAGCAACTCTTCACAAGTATTTTGCAAATCCTCACCATGCATTATGTTTGAATATGTGACTTCAAATATCTATACACACACAAATCCACAAACCTCTTTTATAAGAGTTGTCTGCTGTCAAGCAGAGAGCAAGGGAGTCCTACATTTGAGTAAGTGATGCACCCTCAGATTTGGGTGTGAGGAATATAGTTTGAATGTATTTGTGTATTTGTTTTTGTGACTATGGAAGCTATATTTTACAATTTTTGCTATCAATGAAGTCCACTTGATTCTTTTTATTCCATCCTTCTGATTAATCTGATTAATGGTTCACTAAAAAAATCTAGTAACTTTCCTTATAATTTTACTAAGGATTCCATGTTATCTCAATTTTCAATGTATTTGCAATTACATGTTCTCAGCAATTTCGTCTAAACCAGGACTAGGTAAAGTACAGCCCAGGCAATGCATGTAGCTCCTAGGATTATTTTTGTGACTCTTATCACTTTTAGATTATCTGGACCACCCTTTTACTCCCCCCACCGCATTATGAGTTCAAGGTCAGAATTTCTATTATTGTTTTTGAGTAACAAATGTTCTATTTGAAGAGCATATGAAATGGCAATAATCACTGCTATTTACAACAACTAGGAGGCAACAATGCATTACTCATGAAAACTCTTACACAAGTTATAGATTTCTTGTGCTGTAGAGCCACAGTGTATCAGGTATCCCTAATATTTCTGAGTTGCTTTGATTTAGGGGTTTGATTTGCCTTCAAAAAATCCTGCAAATCTCTTGGGAAGACAGGCATACAAATGTCAGTGTGCTGGAAGAAACAAAGACCACCAGCATTGAAGCGATGCTCCTATGCCATCAACTCTCCTGGACTGTCCATGTTGTCTGAATGCCTGATCACCGTCTCCCAAAGCAGTTATTATGCTCTCAACTCAAAAATGGAAAATTGAATGTTGGTGGACAAGAAAAGAAATTTAAAGATGGGATTTAAGTCAACCTTAAAAACTGTGGAATAGTCACTGAGAACTGGGAAGCCCTGGCCCTTGAGCACTCTAACTGGAGATTAGCTGTGACCAGCAGTGCTGTGGAATTTGAAGAGGCACAAATGGAGGGCAAAAGGGATAAAGTGCCAAGAGGAAGGCATGTCAAGTCAACTCTGACCAGGACTGCCTTCCACCAAGAAACCAATGCCCTCACTGTGGAAGAACATGTGGGTCAAGACTAGGGCCCCATAGTCACGTACATATCCACCACCAAGACATTACACTTGGAAGGCCATCATACTTGGACAACGAGGGATCGCCTAAGCAAGTAAGATTTGGGAGTCATTTTTATGCAATGCACATATTTCTGATATCATATCTGAAAAAGTGAAATAAACTAGATGCTGTTCTTCAAGTAAGTATGTCAATAAATAGCATGTAAGATATATAGAACTTGAGCTCTTTATTGATACAATTGACCCTCCATATCCATTGGGGTTGATTCCAGTGCTTCCCGTGAATACTCGTGTACCATGTATAAAATATAAACAAAATGGCTGACAAACCAGGTGTGAAACAATTCATACATCAGTGAGCTGGGAACAACCCCTTGCCAACCATGCCACTGGTTTCATGGCTCTCCCTCTGTAATGCAAGTTCTTCAATCTTCAAGGTTGAAGAGCAAGCAAAGGGTGCAGATAGATCTGTGGTGGGCTGAATGTGTAGATGCAGAACCCATAGGTATGGAGGGCCAATGTTGCTTTAGATGAAAACAGATCAAAGTCACACTGAATGAAGATGAATGCAGCTAATGTACAATTTTTCTCATGAATTCTGACTTTTAAAAAAAGCCAAGGTTGTATTGTGTTAACCTAAAGAAATGTAGTTTCATTTACTTTTTGATTTAATTTAATTTTCTAGGAATAGGCAGTCTTAGTGAAAGAAGACATCTGAGAAACAAAAAGATTAATATGAGAAATACATAGTATTCCAAAGCCTGATTACCAAAATCTAAGTCTATCCTGAGGACTCCAGAAGCACAATTTTCTCCCAATGCCTAATTATTCAACATGTTTAATTTGCACAATGCATTCAGTTAAAGGGAATTACGCTGTAATCACAATAGTTTTCAAAAATTATCTTATGCTGAGGATTGGCTCCAGAGCTTGAATGTATTTGACAACGTCCTGAACTGAAGCTGTGTCTTGAACTGAATAATATGCATTCTGTAATAATGTCTTGAAGGGCAACATCTGTCACTGCTGATCCTAGTACTTCCTTTAAACCCTAGCATATATTCCTTTTGATCAAAAAGCGGATTTCTAGACAAAGAAGCACATTTAACATCATTTCAACTTGTGATTAACTCTGCTTAAAATGGATTACAAATGAAGAGAAGGCACAAGTTTCCTGAACTGGATGAATACCTCAGTAAATATTTGATTTAAAAATAACTCTTTTCTACAGCACTCTTTGGTCCTCCAGATATTTTTGTCTTATATGTTGTTTGCACCCCCAAGACCCCCACCCAAAAAGCCACTCTTTCCAATAAAATAAAATAAAAATATAATTTTCAGCCCCCAGCCGAAAAAAGGCATTGTAACTCTCCTGAAGCAGCATTCTTCTTTTCTACACCCTCAACCTCCAAAATGTCTCTCCCCCCCCCACCTATTTAAAAAAAAGACTTACTCTAATTGGAAGTTCAAAATGGATGTCATTTCTGGCTTTATTTTCAGCCATGAGCTGGTGCAGTCTAACCTGGAGGAAGGGCCCCCCAGCACCTGCCTCCGTTAGCTACCCGGCTCAATGCCTAAAAACCCCAGCCAGCATAGTTAAATGCCAAGAACAGTAGGAAACTGAAGGCTGAGAACATATAGTCTGGATTATTAGGGGTTTTCAACTAAATGCATATTTACCATTTTACATATAGTCTGTATGTCAAGATACTTGTTTTTGAGAGAGCATGCTATATTTCAGGAGGACTAACAATATTTTATTCCTGGGAAAACAAAACACCTTTTCTACGTAACACATTCACTGGTCCTTTGTTTGTTAAATGGGGATCGTGGATGATCCAACTAATATAATCCCATCTAGAGGAATTTATGTAAATTTGGATTTACTATAGTTTGGGTTAATAATGGACGTCAGTCTGCTAGTTAGTAGTATAGTATAGTTTATGGCATTAGCCGCAAGGCTATATCAAGCGGTCTGCTAGTTAATCTAGTTCATAATATTTCTGTTGACAGCAAAATGACTTTTCTATTTCCATGATTTCTAACTATATATGTCAGTGTAAGTATGTAAATAAATACATATAAATTTATTACACAACTACTCTTGCATAACAGTGTACATCTAGCTAGTTTTCCCGTTGTACAATGTACAGTCTGCTTAGTGCATGCCAGAAAGCCAGGCTCTTGTGAGAATTGGGTTATTCTGCCACTGACACATTTGGAGGAATATTGCATAATGATTTAAATGTGCTTTTAAAACAAACCAATTATATTTCAAAACAAAAGAATGGCCACTTTAAAAATAAAAGGTTGGTAATTCACAAATTTGTACAACAGCAGTCCATAATATGTTACCAAAACCCACACAGGAGGAAGAACGGACAAATTTGAGCATGCAGTATTTTAAAGCATAACATCACTTACATAGTATTTCTCCCAGTTTGTTTGCTAAGTAGGAAAAACATCCTTCCTTAAAATGAATTTAATCATAAAAATCTATCAAGACATGTTTTATAGAGATAAGGATTTTCTTTTAACCTTAAAGAATACAAAACAAACAATTATAACATTTTACATAGGAGACATGAATGGAATAGAAAGTTTTTTAGTTGAAGAAATTACACTGCCACCCTATAAGGAAGTATTACATTGTTTAAAACTAACACATTTCAGAACTGTAGATAAGAAAAAAATTAGCAAAATCTAAGGGAAACCCCAATTATGCTTGGAAAAGTTATTCAATGATTTCCTGAAATATTATGGTTCATAACTGTGCTTTCTATTACTGTCCTAATAATGTCTTTGGTTGACTTCTGTTAATATTAGGATATCCCTAATATGTAACTTCTTTATAGTTCAGTTTAAAACCCATTGCAACATTTTCCATACTTTGGGAGTCAAAACAATT
This sequence comes from Anolis apletophallus, assembly GCA_030556195.1. Taxonomy (NCBI): domain Eukaryota; kingdom Metazoa; phylum Chordata; class Lepidosauria; order Squamata; family Anolidae; genus Anolis; species Anolis apletophallus. The sequence goes on along the minus strand of JARBWK010000004.1, from coordinate 53,229,033 downwards.
TTTGATCCTCCACTTCTATGTCTGATTGTTTCTCAAATATCTTAGTCTTATTAAAATTACATCAAAATTTCAAATCAAACTATTGTGAACTCCTACTTTGTTTCAAAAAAGGCAGTAGGTGATATGACCACTAGCTTAAATCCAACTGCAAGCCTGTATCATTGCAACACATTGAGTTGCCACCGATTTAATGGGCCTGCTTTAACTATTACCAACAACTGGATTTAGTCTTTTGTGTACAATATGGATCACTATTAAATATCTGTACTCCCCAAGATTTTAAAAGGTTCCCATTAAATTACTCACTGATAATCTGCTCTTGAAAATGAGATTAATACCTCAATTCTACTTGCTATGCAATTAATTAACACTCTTCAATCTTTTATGAAAAATTTAGAACATATTAAAACTACAGAAGCTATAAATAAATTATCATATATTTTGGAACTGGCACTAGCCAAGGAATAGTTACCAATCTGCTGATAACCAGTAATAGTCTCGGTAGTCCTCGTAAATAAAATTCCTTCCGTTCTCTGCTTTTCCTCTGGTTATTTTCATTCCCCTTATACTTGATTCTCAATTGAAAACTTCACCAGAAATAAATCCATATGCTAAACTGAATGCCCTGTCTATTCATATTTTCTTGGGCAATCATATTCTCTTAGTTTCCTACTCCACAGAATATGATTATAGCAGTATATGTCTTGTTTACTCTTGATAAATCGATAACTCCATGTTTTATTGCTATTATAACATTTTCTGTTTATATTTATGAGTAAGCACTATAGACAAAAACTTGTTCTATATGCTAAGATAATTAACTTATCCCATTTTCCCTCCAGCATTTGAACAAGCAAATAACCACAATAATGGATAGTTACCTTGTTTTGATATTTTGGAGGGCTATCTGAGCATCCCTCTTGAACATTTTTAGGGGCAGTGAAAAGCAGGTAATAAATTCTTCATTACATTCTACAGTACAGGCAGTCCCCGAGTTACAAACATCAGACTCATAATTAAGAACAGGGCTGAGACAACAGGAAGTGAGAGAAATCTACCCTTAGGAAGCGAAATTCACTCCTGAAAAAGTTATGAGGAAAAAGTGTCTTGACTGAAGCTTTATCACCAATTCTTGTTTACACAACAAGGTTTTTTTAATTAAAAAAATCCAATTATCACAGGGACAGAAAGTGAGGTGAAATCTTCTGAACAGGGGCACAGACAGCAACACAAACACAGCAGAGGGGTGTTAAACCTTCTCTATGTGTTGTTGTAGACCAGTGGGTCTTAACCTGTGGGCCACAGACCACCAGTGGGCCACGAGGACAAAAATCTGGTCTGCAAGCCTCCTCCCTCTTTATTTTATTTATTTTATTTCTGCTCCTTTCACGCCGCCTGCCACTCCTTCCCTGATGCTGACCAGCCCTGCCCCCTTGGCTAGATGATTAAATATGGTTTTCTGTGGACGAGCAAATGGCCACTACTGGATGGACTATGTTCTGTATCAGAAAGCAGAGCTGATGTGGTCTATCCAATACAATTTTCTGAATCAGCACCCCAAATAGCCAAACCAAATCTAAAGCTGATCAAAAAGTGATTTGTAACCTTTTTGGTACTAATGTTGGAGAGTGGTCCCAGGTCAAGTGGTCCCAGGTCAAAGTGGTCCCTGGACAAAAAAAGGTTGGGAACCACTGTATGTGTGTGTGTGTGTGTTCCAACTTGCAAGCAAATTCAACTGAAGAACAAACCTACAGAACCGATCTTGTTTGTAACTTGGGGACTGCTTGTATATGGATTTTTCAAGTATTTCTGATACTTTAGACCAGTCTTTCTTAAACTGTGTTTCTCCAGGAGTTTTGGACTTCAGCTGCCAGAAATCCCAGCCATTTTATCAGCTATCAGGAATTATGGGAGCTGAAGTCCAAAACATCTGGAGGAGCACAGTTTGAGAAACTCTGCTTTAGACAATTGATGATAGTATACCACAAATTGTACACCGTCACATATCCTAGTGACAGATTCAACTTTAATTTTTTTTTGCTGTTTAGCTATTTCATTTTCTCTTTATTAATCTGGTCATTTGCCAGTTAACAATTTTTATACTTTTACTATTTATTATTCATTCTGAAATGTATTTGATTCACCCTCCATTTTTCATTGGATAGTGGTGGTAGAACCATTTAATAATTAATCCTTTGGATAACAGCGGTCTATCACTAATGGGTTAAACCTCATGTGTCAATTGTCAATGCAGAAGACAACATTAGTTTCCAGTCAATTTCATTTCCTCTCCTTTCTTCAGTTTCAATTCTCCTGTCTGACAACCAGGTATCAATTCCCTTTTATGGCATGTTAGGTTATTTTAAAGAAAATAGATAATTGTAAAAAGAAGAGGTTCAAAACACAATTAAAGAGAAATGTAGAGCTTGCTCCCAAGTGGTAACACTTCCTACTTAAAACCTTCTCTTTACTTGCCATATTTTAAAAAAGATCCTGATACTATAATGCATGTCTTATTTCAGTATCACCTTTTGCTATTTGTATGGTTCATCTTTCTATTTCAGAATTAGCACTTTTGGAAAATTGTTTGTTAAGATTTTCTGTTAGCTTTTCCAGCTCATCTACCTTTACAACTTTTGTACTTAAGCTCTTTTCTGTTTTTCTTTACATATTGTACAAGACCCTGTTTACAGTATAGGTTATTAAAAGGTATTTAATGAGTTGATGCAATGAATATGAAAGAAGGGCGACACAGTAGGTGGGTAGAGCTATTCCTCTGTTCCGTTATCTTTGTTGTAAAATTGGTGTGCGTGATCTAATAGCACAGGCAGAAACAATTTCCCAGAAAGCAATAACATTCAGCCATCAGCAGGCAGTTAGTTACAGAAAATAAAGGGGAAAGCATTATAGAAACAAATTCATTACCTCACATGAAGAAGACTGAGTGCGATAACTTGGCACAATCTTGAAGGTAATACTACCCCGCATTTCCCTCTGCAGGAAAAAAATTTTTTTGGTTAAAGGAGTAATAGGAGGGAAGTCATCCAAAAATCAGGATAAGAGCTTAGGTTAAAAAAATTCTACATTATCATATTTTGTACCAGCAAGATGTCTTTGTAGTTCCAACCCTTCTATTTTTGTAATTTACTGGTTCACTTCAGATAAATTAATGCATTTTGAAATTTACATGTCAAACAAAATAAACATAATTTAAATAAATTAATATTTATGCTGTATTAAAATAGGAAAATAAACCTGGCTATTAAGGGAAGTTTGTAATATGATATAGAGCAGGGCTGTCCAACTTCTACCGGGTCCAGGGCCGGAATAGAGGTCACTGATGACCTCGGGGGCCGCTCGGCCCCGCCCCAGGCCCCACCCCCAGCCCAGGCCCCGCCCTCTCCTAAAGCTGTCATTCTCCCGGGCAGCGCATCAGAGGCCTGGCGTGACGCGCTGCCCTTGGTGCCGCCTACTCCTCCTTTTTGGCGCCCCCCCGCCCTTCCTAGGGCGGAGGAGAGCCGAAAAAGGGCAGAAGGCGGCGCCAAGGGGAGCGCGTCACAGGCCTGGCGTGACGCGCTGCCCTTGGCGCCGCCTACTCCTCCATTTCGGCGCCCCCCCGCCCTTCCTAGGGCGGAGGAGCCGCCGAAAAAGGGCAGAAGGCGGCGCCAAGGGGAGCGCGTCACAGGCCTGGCGTGACGCGCTGATCTTGGCGCCGCCTACTCCTCCTTTTCGGCGCCCCCCCACCCTTCCTAGGGCGGAGGAGCCGCCGAAAAAGGGCAGAAGGTGGCGCCAAGGGCAGCGCGTCACAGGCCTGGCGTGACGCGCTGCCCTTGGCGCCGCCTACTCCTTTTCAGCGCGGAGAGAGGGACGGAGGTGGCGGTGCAGGGAGGAGGAGCTAGCTCTCTTCCTCCTCCCTGCCCCGTCTCCCCCTCCCCCCGGCTGCCATTTAAAAAAAATAGAATTTTTTTTAAAATTTAAAAATGGCGGCTGGGGGCATAGCTGGGGCCGTGCCCAACAGGCTCGGGGGCCGGATCCGGCCCCAGGGCCGCCAGTTGGACAGCCCTGATATAGAGATTTTATAAAACTGTTATTAGGAAAAAACTAAGGACTACTCAATATTTTAGATAACTATTTTAATAACATGCACCTAAACACACCTCATAATCCACTTGATATAATCCATTACTCTTTTAAAAACTGAAGTGAGAAAAGATTCAAAGAATGGGATTATTTTATGAACCATAAATGTGAACATATCGGAGAAAAATAAAAGCGGATGAAATCTTACAAAAATGAAAGCTGCTTAACAGAAAGCTCCGAAAATAACTTCCTATACTTAGTATCATTATTTAGATTGTGTTTTTGAGTGGTTTATGTGAAGCTATTACTTCCATCCTAACTTGAAGTGTTAGTCAAACCAATGCAACAGTAAACTGAACATGTATCTGATCAGGTTGGACAATATTTGCTTCTAGTGGCTATGGCTAGGCAACAAGACAGAAGACTGAGAATCCTGGGTGATCAGGGAGAAGCAGCATGCTGCAACTTGCTCCTCACTCACTTTTTTGCATTGGGAGCAGCTAAAGAAACCATGAACATCTGTTCTATGTTTATAATCTGAACCAAGGTGACTTCTCCCCTCTAATCTGTTCTTGGGTTTCTTTGCTTCTGCTTTGACATCATGAGAAAGAAATCATGGAGCCCAGCAGGAGGGAAACACTTAGTAATGGGGACTCCTGATTTGGGGGAAGTCAATGTTTGAAGCTGGTTTGTTTGAACACAAAACAGAGTGCTTAGATTTAAATGTAAGACTAAGGGGTTTTTTTTTGGCCAGTGAAGTACTAGTTATTGCTGGTGGGATGAACTAAATAGGATTTTCCAGAATTCTGGATTGTTATTTTGGACAAACGCAGACATGAAAGGAAGCAAATCAGGGTGTTAAGTACATTACTTTTCAGGAGCAGAAAATATTTGTAGCATCCTATCAGACAAGACAAGAGTTCTTAAAGTTTGTCATCACTCTCCTTAAATTTAGTAGGGAGGGTTAGTAGAAGATACATTATGATGCTGCCTTTCTCAGTTTATTCAAGCCAAGAAGAAATAACAAGAGAATATTAAAAATAATAATATGCTCTGATTACTAAAGCAAAATAAAAATATCTGAAAAAATGGCTTTCCAATATTCTTGTAACAATGCTGGAAGTGAACAGCTCATATTGTTCGATTGTAACTATATCAGCAAACAAAGTAGGCATGCACAATGCATTTTTATTCCTATATAAACATTTAGATACATTCAGAACTGTTTTGAATACTTACAAGCATTTTTTGCAATTGTTCCACTGTTTGATTTGCTACACTAATTCCATTTATTTCTCGAATTTCATCCCCCACATGAAGTGTACCTGCGGAAGCCACAGAACAATATTCTTTTTTAAAGGAAATGCCAAATTGCAAAGAAGAAGGAATGCGAAATGCAAAAATGCTGTAAAATGTGTGCAATAACAGCAACATGGTTGTCACTACGTATTATTAATAATAATTGTTTTATCTCTTGTCCACCTCACCTCACGGCTCGAGGCGGGTTACAGTATTACTAAAACATAAACACATAATCATTTTAAAACAATCCATAAAATACACATATGAAAACATATCTCCATAAAATACGTTTCAAAATACAAAAAAACAAAAACCGGCATACAGTGGAGTTTAAAATTCACCATTAAAACTGTCTGGATAGGCCTGCCAGAAGAGATAAGTTTTCACTTGTATCTTAAATTTCCCCCTTATGTAGAAACATAAGGGGGAAAGTGTATAAGCTGATCCAGGTGTCAGAGCTCTACTGGTAGGTTGTTCTACGGCCGACGAAAAGTTTCTCTGGGTTGTGGTTGCAGTCGGATTTTGCTATTTGGAGTAAATGCCCCCCAGAGGACCTAAGTGTGCAGAGTGGATTGTACAGGAGAAGGCGATCCTGTAGATAACCTGGACCCAAACCATGTAGGGCTTTAAAGGTCAAAACCAACACCTTGTATTTTGCCCAGAAACTAATTGGCAACCAGTGGAGAAAACTTCTTCATGTTCACAATTTAAATATTTACATGGTCCTCAACATCCTTATGTAGAAACATAAGGGGGAAAGTGTATAAGATATGAAAGAACCCCTGGCATGCTTCAATGATTTGAAAATAGACACTGTCTTAAAGCTGAGTTGGCCCATGTCTTTATCTGGCTGTATTCAGTTTCAGAAAACATTTGCTTTCCAGATACAGAACAGAAGAGTTAAGTACCATTCTCGGAAGAAGAATTACAAATAAATCCTTATAGTCAATCTTCCCGGACAAATCCACTCTCTAATTCCCTAGCAACTTAGTTGTCAAAAAAGGAGATATGCCAAGCAAGCCTGTACTACACCAGGGCTCAGCAGCTGGTAAGAAGTTCTCCTTGGGCATAGAGGAAGAGCAGGTGGGCATATCTCCATCATACTTGGGTATCAGGGGTTGTGCCACCCCCAGACTTCAAATTCTACTGCTATGACATCAAAGGCAGAAGAACAGTATCCATGCCAGTAACTGCTAGACAATTCCATTCTTCCAAGCCACCCCATTTTTATGTATATGTGGTATGCTACTTGCATTGTAAGGCTGGAGGTGGAGGTTGCCAAATTAGCTATTTGTAACACACTGTGGGAGAGCTTTTGGTTATAGTTGGTGTACAAATCCTTAAAGACATGCATACATGCTTGCACACATTAAGTCTTGAAGCCAGTACAAAGTGACATGGAGAATCCAGACTATCACAGTGTTGCCTACAGAAGATCTTATATTTGGCAAGGTGTGAAAACACGACTCTATAGATGAGAGAGATATTGGACAATAGCCACTAAAAAATTCGTAGCATTTTGTGCCCATGTGGATACAAAGCTATACCTGTGTGGATAAAAGCTTAATGAAAACTGAGCACTTGGATACTATCAACTAATACTTTGTCAACATTACCTTGCCTGTGGATCATTCCTCCATGCATAATTCTTGCTACAATGCAGTGGTTCAGCTCATTCATTTTTAAAGTAATTCCCTAGTCAAAAAAAGTAACAAAGCTGTTTAGATACTTCAGCCAGGTTCAGATGGCCGAAAATCTTTTCATTAAGAATATACCTCTGCAATATCCTCATGTGTATGACCCAGCACATCTAATGTTACAGTTGCGGCTTCCTAATTACAGTTCGCATAAGCATTCAAGTACTTTCCCCACCTATTGCTCTTGCAAAAATTACTACGAAGTTATCAGAAATATGATTGGTTATGAAATAAACAAGGGACATGGCAGCTTCAACATTACTTAATGGAATTTACCACTGTCCTTTTTTTCCTAGTCTGATCTGACTAGAAAAAATAGCCAATTTGAAAAAGTGAAAAGTTACACCAATTGCATGTTTTTATTCCTCCTGTAGATTTGGCCTACAGTTCCTATCCAGCATGGGCAATGGTAAATGATTGTGGAGCTACACGTCAAAACATATAGAATGGTAGAGGGTTCCCACCCTGAGTTACATTTAACAACAGTAGTCAGCTGTGAATTTATGGTAAAACTGAGGTAAGCAGTTGTACTACTCATGAGAAGTGAAGGTTGAATGTCTGTTTCTAATGTTAGGAAAATGCTGTGTTGTTACTAAGTAAATCTGTAAAATATTTAAGATGTTTTAACTTTCATTTGCTATTCAAAATATAATTAAAAACAGTCCTAAACTAGGTGGCCTATGGTCTGTTTATGAGTTTTGATCTCACATTTGATAATAACTAGATGTATCTCATACATCTTTACAAATGGAACGAATAGCAGCTACCTACTTACCATTGGTTCATCTGTGTTTTTCTGGAACTGAACCAATCGCACTCTTGTTACATTCTCCATGTCCATGTCACCATTGGCGCTCTCTGGAGAATCTCCATTTAAATATGGAGACGTGGGGGGTGGTGTAACTCTTAACGCTTCATCACTGTAAACTTCATGAGCCACTACGTCATGAGTTTGAAGTAAGGCCTATAAGAAGATACAATAATCACATTTCATAATCCCTTGTGCCTATTATTCTATACAAAATTAATAAATCCTATAGATATAAGAATGCTATTTTACAATGTTGTATCATCTTGTCAGATTTTAAAATCAAAGTCACTATTAGTATTTCTGTATGGGCTTAATAATTTTTGTTTGCACACAAACGATTGCAGAACCCATGTTATGAGAAATCGGCACAACATTATAGCATTCAGAAATGCTGAGGAAAGGCTTTTTACCACTGACTCCTTGAAAATAAGGAATAAAGGATGGCATACAAGAGCTGCCTAAGTTAGCTTCAGCACTTCTCAACCACATTTGGTAATGCCATTGTCTGTGTTTCCACATTATTTATATCTTAATACTTTCTTTTTTCAGCATACTCTTTGTTGTATTTTATGTATTTTCTTTGTAAACAGCTGAAGGGTGATAGATAAATCTTTTAAATGAACAATAAATAGCTCTTCTACATGTTACCTTAGAATTCAAATAGTTATCTCTCTGTCTCACCAGATCCTTGTGGAACACATACCCTATTTGATTTTATTAATCACAATGCAATATAATTATTTCATTTTCAGTGTAAATGCAAGTTACAAATAAATTTAAATAACAATATTTAAGATATTCACGATTTGCAAATGTTAACCTGATATTACTGAAGACTGGTATTTCTGTACTATTAGATGCTCTCATTACATTTTCTTTTAAAAATCTATCAGCTTCCTTTACAGCACTGTTGAGTTCTGTGGAATTTACTCCCAGCTAAGTGTATACAGCAATTCAGTCTTGAACTGAGAAAATAATTATATCATCGATATTATAGGTCTGTGATGACAGGTATACGTAAGAGTCACTTAGTGACATTCTTTGTCATTCAGTCAGTTAACAAAGGTTATATTGTATCTGATGACTATGTAGATTTCTGTGCAGTTTGCAAGATTGTTATTCCAATTTTTGATACTTCGTCCACTGTTTTTTTGTCCTAAAGCAGGAGATGAAGATTCTAAACATTATCATTGCACTAGATGCTTACCATGAAATGAGGTTGTGTTAAAATACGTTTAAGTTCTTTTGCATCACTGTTTTCTGGGTAACATGAAATTTCTTCCAATACCTGTAAATAAAAACAGCATATTCCAATTAACCACATGTTGGAATAAACCCTTTCTTTCCTGATCAATGACAAATCTTATAAAATGATTGTTAGCTCTAAAATAGCAAAATCTGACAGAAGCAAATTGTTTAAAAAGCAATATGATGTCAATCCCTGGACAGATGCAGCAGTTAAGTTCTAAATTAAATCTCCCACTTCAAGCTATGTACAGGGTGGTGCAGAGCAAGTACATGTTTCAAATGGGTAGTACATTGGGAGGGGAGGGGCGATGATCATCCACCTCCACCAGTGTAGATATTGCTGTTTAAGTAGCCATGGCGTTGTGGACTCTAGAGCACCATGTGTTTGCTGTGGATAAGTTTTTTAAAAACAGTGAATCCGTGGCAACTGTACAACGTCTCTTCAGACAACACTTCAACGTTGCGTGACACGGAGTGATACCCGATCACAACACTCTAGTGCAATGGGTTAATGCATTCCAGACCACAGGAAACATGATGAAGAGAAGCCACTTGGCCTTTCCTGAAGCGTACAGATGCCTGAAAACATAGAAGCAGTGGGGGGTAGTTCTTGCTAGTTTGTGATGTTTTATGTGGTGCCACACAGTGGCTTTGTGGATATCAAGTCAGTCCGTAAGGCACACATTTCACACAGAATTGCACTTCCATGCATACAAGATTATTGTGCAGCAGCTGAATGCCAGGGATTTTGCACAACATAAAGCATTCTGTCAGGAAATGTTCACAATTTTGGCTAAAGTTGACAATGCCGTAGTAATGATGAGTGACGAAGCACATTTTTACTTGAATGATTCAGTGAATAAATAGAACTCTAGGTACTAGGCAGCGGATAACCCACAAGAGCTGTACCAATGGCCTCTCCATAGCCCCAAGGTCACAGTATGTTGTGGTGAACCACAGGTCAGAATATTGGTCCACATTTTTTGTAGAGAGTGACGTTGCCATGACAGTGATGACTACGTGCTACGTTGCAATGTTGAATGACTTCATCCATCCTAATATGATGTGGACTTCCTGTGGGAATATGGTTTCAAAAGGCTAGTGCAAGTGCGCACACGGCAAGACCATCAATGGCCGTGATAAAATCCATGTTGCCTTAATGAGTGATCTCCCGATTCGGCAATATTGCATGGTCCCTATGCTTGCCTGATTTATTAGTTTATGATTTCTTCCTATGGGGGTGAAAGCCAGGGTGTATGCAGGAAAACTACATACAGTAGAGAACCTAAAAGATGCTATTTGTCAAGAAATCACAGCTGTGCCAGTGCAAATGTTAGTGAGTGCAAGGGATAACTTTGCGCAGTGGCTCCAAATGTGTGTCTGAAATAATGGATGACATCATCCAGATATTATCTTCTGTATACAACTTTTAAGTGTTCCAGTGTTTAATTGTATGGATGTACTTTCCTTTCTGTGTATGTAAGTATGATGTACTGTATTTTGCAAATAAATCAAGTTATGCGTATTTCAAAACTATGTGTTTTTTCAGCCACACACTGTACGTTTCAATTAATTTCAAGAAAAGCACATGTCATAAACAGTATTTTATTTATTTGCTACTTTTATATTTTACACATTTTCTCAAAGTAGATTGGGATGAGAAGTGAGGTTTCAGTGCTGAGGTCATGTTTTCATGCTTTCCTCAAATACCTTAGATGCTTCAAAGGGGTGAGTAATTTTCACGTAGCATGCTATTCATGAAATTTTCTCCTCAGGGAGACTTTCTTAGTATCAACACTGTTATGCTTTCTGCACCAGACAAATCTTGCAGGTTCTCAACATTTTACCCTCTTCTGACATTCTTTTGTACTTCTACTTTTTATTATAGTTGGTTGTTGTTGTTGTTGTTGTTGATACTGCTGCTGCTGCTACTACTATTATTATTCCTCCTCACTATTCATACTTCAGTGACCTTGTTTTGACAAAACTTTCCTGGTTTCCTAAAGCAGTTTCTCATAACAATCCAAATCTGAAATATCACGTTACTGTGTCTTTTAAATTGAAATTTTAGGCTTGATGAAAATCCTGCCTTCTCCAACATAGGAACTGAAAATGGTATGTTTATATTTTAATAGCAGTTTTGAATCAGATTTGCAGGAGAAAATTCAGCCATTTAGGATAATTGTTTAAACACTTCAGTTGTCCATAGTTTTTACACAGTAGGATAAGCTTTATTAGAATACCAACATAAATTATTTTAGAAAACCTTAATAACATTGTAGAATTGATCCATTTTGACACCACTTGAAACTGCCATGGTTCAATACTAAGTAATCCTGGCATTTGCAGTTTTCTACAGACTTTAGTCTTCTCTGTCAAAGGGTGCTGGTACCCCATCAAACTATAAATCCCAGGATTCCATAGCATGGAGCCATGGCAGCTTATGTGGTGTCAAACTGCATGAAATCCACAGTGTACATCCACCCATTGTGGGAATCCTTTCATGTTGAACACAGAAACACTTTATAACATGCTGCAGTATCAGGCATAACATGCCAGAAGTGACTCAGCTGAAGTTCTACAATGTAATGAGTTGGAATGTAGAATACTGTATTTGAAAGGTTTAAAATAAGCTTTAAAATATTTACCTCTTTGGCTCTCTGTACAGCATCACTAGGTGGATTCCTGATTTGTGGCGAAGATTTTGTGTTAATTTTGTCGTAAAGCTAAAAGAGAAAAATAATCCATACAAAAGGTAAATACATTTTCCTTAAAGTTTATTGTTACTTTGAACATAACAAGAATATTTATAAGATCTTTAAGGCATATTTGTTGAAAACGTTTCAGAAATAAATATCAGCACATACTATATCCTACTACAAATAGAGCCTTCTAATGGCTCTACTTGAATGCTGTTGCTTAAATTCTGCTATAATAACAGCAGAGAGCTACCCCTCCTTACAATCTTTAGATGCCATCCACACTAGATTTCTTTCTTGTAGAGGATGAAAAGACGTTTCTATTTAATCATAAACATATTTTGCCTATTGAACTTGTCTTGATGCAAAACAGCAGGAATTTTAGTATGCGAAAAGTAATTATTAGTGGACGTTTACTCAATATTCTGTCAATTATCATTTGTATAGGTAAATAAAATACTCCACTAATGAGTGAACTTGAACTATTTCAGAAGGTCAAAATATAAAGTACTGTGCATATGCCTTTGCTGCATTCTTTAAAAGGCTGGCTTACTGTTTCAGTCATTTTATTAGAATACTGTAGTCTACTCAAACATTTCTCAAGCCTTTATTCTTTAGCAAGCCCTTGCCATTCTTAAACAGTAAAGTGTGTATTACCATTCACAGCTATCCCTGGAGGAAAAAAACACCCACAGATTTAAGCCTATAGATTTAAATTAATGCATTCTTATCAGACAAACCCAGCATTTCTGATACGTTGAAAAATAGGCAACTGCAGGATGAAATTAGAGAATAGTCTAGAAATGTCTACACTCACTGTCTGGAATGGTACTTCAGGAATCTCATGTGGTCTAAGCAGTTTTTTTTACTGCTTCTGGAGAAAAATGTGTACAAACCGAACAGTTCCCCATTAATGTCCCGATATCCTTTGATGTCTCTAATATATTAGCTCTCTCATCATATTCTTGGTTCTTTGAATAGCTTGATAATATTTCTCCATTATAGTACAAATGAGCAAACATCTATCTTGGATAGCTACATCTGCTGAGTGTAATTTAACTACAGCTAGCACATTGCTTAAAGGTTTTTTCCCCCCACAGTGAAGAAGTCATCTTTCTAGTTATTTTGAAAACTGTATGTTTTTGCACAAAAAATATACTTACATCTAGTAGCGTATGAAGATGCTGATCCTGGAAAACACTATGTAGAAAATCTAGGTCCTTTTCACTGCAATCTGTAAGTGCATGGATTTCCTCTAGGCTATCCAGCACCTGTGAAACTGCTCCTATAGTCAAGCAGACAAACAAGAATAATATTTCACTTGAGACACTGTGAATGAAACAAGATCAAAAGGCTACAATGTTCACAAGGTAATTGTTATCTGAATAACATGCATATTTTCTGCTTCATATTTTAGAACTTCATAATAATTTAAACACAAAACACTTTGAGAAACACTGCAGAAGCTTTACAACATCACTTTTGTACAACAATATGTATATCAATACAAAGCGTGTAAATCTGGTTCTATTCTAATCCAAGTGTATTCTGAAAACATCAATACAATATGATAAAAGAACATTAGTCTTAACATTAGTTTTAGGGTTAAAATCTGAAAAGTGGACAGAAAAACTGAATGCTATGATCTTGGAGGTTCAATGTGGAGGTTCAACTACAAAGTCCTATTCTGCTTTTGCTGGCAGGATTTCCCACCTCCCCCCAATCTGCGGGGTTTTGTTGTTTTTATCACTGTTTCTTTGTTTTGCAATAACTCTTTGGATGCAAGGAATGGGTAAATAACTTAGGTGTGCTCTGAAATAAATTTCACTCCATGATAATAGGCATTTGGAACAGATTCTCAGATCTACCAGATCTAGGCTCACTTCAGCTCTTATCTCCATACAATGGGCCCTTGGTATCCACTGGGGTTTTGTTTCAGGACCTCCTCACACATACCCATGGATCTCAAAATCTGTAGACTCTTAAATTGCATTATATAAAATGGCATTGTAAAATGATGTCTCTTATATAAAATGGCAAAATCAAGTTTTATTCTTTTGCCTTAAAAATTAAACTGTGAATAGTTGAATTTATGGATATAGAATCCATGGATAAGGAGGACTAACTGTACTTCTAACCATCTATCACTCTCTTTTGCACCCCTACATAACTTATGAGAGTTCTGAGAGGGCCACCTAAAATTGTTCTGGGTGGGAAAGACCAAGAACTATGGATCCGAAACTCAATTTCACCCTCTAAAGCAATAAAACAGAGTAAGCCTTTTTATTCTGAAAACTATTAAGAAAAGAGCACATTTCCTGAAAGAAGAACCAGGAAAATACGATTCTGACTGTAAATAGGTCAGCTGCTGTCCTCTCCTTTTTGCCTTGTATTTTACTTGTGTTGCATTCTGAAATGGTCGTACGACGGGTCAAATAAATAAATAATTATTATCACCCTCTAACGTTGGCAAATAGTCAACTGTCTAAAACACAGGTGGGTGAGATAATTTAGTTTCTATTTGTCACCCTCCTGGAATCATAGTATTGCAATTTTAGGTTCTAATCTAAATAGAATCAATAACTTACTATAGCCTTGAGCAAACTACTTTCTCAATTCTAGATCTATAACATGTACATATTTAAAACTACCATACCTCTTGTTGAGGATGGCAAACTGAAAACTAGAGAACAGAAGACTGAACAAACTATGTATAACATTCTCAATGCACATTTAATTTTCTTATTTAAAATAATGTTCTCCTGAAGGAATTTCAAAATATTTAATTCACGCATGTGGTGATAACTTATGTCTGATTTGCCCAGGCAAAGAAATGGGGGTACTGGACAAAGCAAACACAAGCAGAACATATCATCATCATCTATATCCTACCTTGTCTTTCTACAAAAGAGACTCAAAACGGCTTACAGTAAAACCAATGCAATCCAATTTAAAACCTAAAAATATTTAAACATTAAATTAAATATAAACAGTATTGAAGTTAAAATGCTTAAAACCAATTCATAGCTAAAAACCACAGCACCTCCTGACATAGCCTGCCGCTGGAAGGATAGCAGGGAGGGGGCCATTCTGGCTTCCCCGGGCAGGGCGTCTAGAGTCAAGGTGCAGCCGCCAAGAAAGCCCCCCTCTCATTCCCACCAACTGGGCTTGCAATGGAGGAGGGACCAAGAGAAGGGCCCTTCTGAGGCCCTCAGGGCTCTGACAGGTTTGCACAGGGAGATGCAATTAACCAAATAGCCTGGACCAGAGCTTTAACGGTCATAACCTGCACTTTGAATTGTGCCTAGAAACAAACCATCAGCCAATGGAGTTCCTGCAACAGGGGGGTTGTCCACTCCTTGTAGCCAGTCACAGTTAGTAATCTGGCTGCAGCTTTTTGGATCAGCTGAAGTTTCCGAGCACTCTTCGAAGGCAGCTCCACATAGAGCACATTACAGTAAACCAAATGGAATGTAACTAAAGGCATGTACCATCCTGGCCTGATCTGGCATCTCAAGGAACAGGTACAGTTGGCGTACAAGTTTAAAATGTGCAAAGGCAGCCCTGGCCACCATAGAAACCTGGACTTTCAGATGCACCACAGAGTCCAGTAAGACCCCCAAACTGCGGATCTGTATCTTTGGGTGGCTGGATCCCTATTACCTGATCTGCCTTCTGACTGACCAGGAGCACCTCTGTCTTGTCTGGAGTAAGTTTAAACAACACTGGACAAACAGGAGCAACTGTTACATCCATTGTAACTCCATCAATAACAACATCCAAGCCAGAAAGGATCTGAGTGACTTTATCTGCAATGTGTCACAGAAATGTGCAGAAAAAGGAAGAGTAGCTGGGATCTGTAGGGTAAATGCAATGGTGGCAGTGTGTGGTGTCTGCTCCTCCTCTTCTTACTGTGAGCCTGTTGTAAGTATATCCCACTTTCTTATTATGGGACATGAATCAGAAATTTTCACAGAACAGTCCTTATGAGTTACATGGATTGAATTGCAGTAATGTACTCTTTAGATCAGGGCTGATTACCACATAGCTCGATAAGAGTACGCAAGGCTCTTCTGCCTATTTTCATGGCCTCTACTGACAAGTGGTGCTTTTCTTTGAAGTTTAACAGTAGAATGATACTTCTCTAAGATCAATTCCACTTTAAAACAAATATCTGAAACTTGCCTCAATATCAGAGAAATACTCAGCTTTTTTTGTGTTGCAGTTTAGCAGTGTGCAGCGTCTTCCCACCGTATGTCTGACTACCTTTGCTCTAGTCTGCAAATGGAACAAAGAACAATCTGCCCATCTGGCCTCAAAGAACTGCAGATCCCTTAGTGAGAATAATGGGAAACATTTGTATACCAAAAGAGCCCTACAGATATATGTGATATTTTATTTATCCACCTCAATAACATTCACAAGTGTCATAAAAGATTATTTAAAATTTACAGCCCATCAAAACATATATAATTTAGGAATTTTTAAAGTAAAATAAACCTGCTAAAGGTTGTCCACAATATTCCTCTTTTGTCACCCCTTCTTTTTAATTCTGTAAAATTTTGTGACATTTATCACAAAATTTATTAGTCTAACAGTATATGGTTCTGATTTGCCATACATTATTAACATTTATTGTATGACAAGTGATTAAGGAGCTGTGTTTCCTATGTCTGCCTCTCTTATTATCCACTGGAGTTCAATGCTGAAACAAAAACATGCCCTTGAAGTGATATACACGCTCTGTCTGCATCTGGTTGATCTTAGGGACAGTTAGATTTGAAAAGGGAAGATGCTAAAGATTTCTATCATATTTACTGTAAATATGATAGAAAGCTTTAGCATCTTTAGCATCAACCCAGTGGCTGGCCAATCTTTTGTATTATAGTCTCCTTCAAATGCAGCCAGTTGGTCATAGATGATGTTCTAGTTCCAATTGGGGAATGAATATTCATTGAGATCATTTTGTTGAAGGTTCTATATATGTTCCTCCAAACCTTTGCACTGATGGAAGACAGAAAAACAATTGTTTGTATCTTTAGCTAAGCACAAAAAAACCTAAGTAACTCCCCCTTTCCCTCCAAGCATTACAAAGCATACAAGATCTTGAACTTCAGCAGTGTTAGTCAGACGTAGGCATAGCCAGGATGTACACAACTCCTGTTTTCCATAAGGTCAAGGTGAGCTCCTTCATTGTTCTATGAATCCTATTACAATTAGGTGTTGTACTCTTGCTTAGGAAAGGACATTGCACTGAAATTAATACTGCTTTAAATCAGCTTTCTATTAAAAATAAATTTGAATATATTTATCTATCAAATAGTGTACACATTGGAAGAGTTTTTGTTTTAAAATAGGCAGGCAGTATTAAAATGAGGATATCCATAAAGGAGAAAAAGCAGATTTAAACACACAAAGCCAAACACAGTAGCAGAGTGCAAAGCTTGAGAGGAAAACAAAGGGATACCTACTTTCTGCAGCTAGAAGTCCTAGCAGGAAGGCAGCATTAGGACAAACAACAAATAGCATAAAGATCTCAACATAAGCATTTTAAAAAGCTGTACATGGCACACTAGCTTAGCCACAAAAAGACACATAAACTTGTATTTATTTAAATGATTGTATTTTAATATGTATCACCAACACAAAATAAATGCAATATATTTGCTCTATGTTCATACATGTTCAAAATCTCATTTTTTTGGTATTTTAAAAATTTACACAAGCATAGTGTTTCTCCTATACATTCTGGGGATAGGAATGAGTGAGCCTGGGCTTTATATACAGAATATGGAAAATTGGTAGCATAAACAAAGAAGAACATCATGGTCTTGTCAAATCTGAACTGCAATCCTATGCATGCTTACCTGGAAAAGACCAAATACTGAACAGTGGGCCTTACTTCTGAGTAAGCATGCCGAAGACTGTACCATACTCTGCTAGACAATGCAATCGTTGTTTCAAAATACTGAGTCGTTATTCATGGAAAGAAGTGCTTCATTAGGATTTGTTGCTATAATTATATTATGAGCAAAATTATGGCAGAAATAGTTTATATAACTTAATCTTAAAATTCCTCAGCTAAGAAATCATGGCAAATAGAATTACATCTGAAACAGTAGACTCGGACTACAAAAGCTGATGCTACCAACTTCATCCTCTCAATCTCTAAAATGCTACAAGATCCCTCTGAATACTGATTATGAGAAACAAAGATGTTCAAAATTAGAACACTAGTCTTTTAGTATATTCTAGTGGTATAAAAGCATCTAAAACAAAGACAGAATGTGATACATTGTTACTGGATATAACATATTTTTCAGGTGCTCAGCTTTGCATGATATTGGCTAGGAAAAGAAGTATCACTGAACTCTGTTTATAGGTGTACAACCTAAAACTGGAACACAAACACAATGAAAGGAGGAAAATATGAGGAAAAAAACAGAAGATAAGTTACACATAACCAGAAGTTTTTCAGGAAAAGGGAAGGAAAAGGACATGTCTTAAAGTGAATCCTATGTTCTACTAAATAAACATTTGTAGGAAAAGTAAGCATCTATATTTTGACAAATTGTAATGGGATGCTTCCAGAAAAACTGAAAGGTTGTTCTCTTATGCTTTCAGAACTTTTTTCATGGCAATAAAAATAATTCAGCCTATGAACTGGAAATTCTCTGATATATTCAATAAAGTCTCTGATAAAATTATGAGAGATTACAGTAATGAGCAAGGACAAAACCATGATATTTAATATGCCTGCTACTAATTTCCTCCACAGGCATTCAAAAATGCTAGAAGTGTTATCACATCAGAGCTAGAAGAGAATGTTGCTGCTTCTCCTGGGATGGACAAAGATCTTCCTTTCACCACTCAACTGAGCATAGGAGACATTTTTATAAGGGTTAAGGTACACTACTGACAATGCAGAAGTCAGCCCAAGTTTTTGGAGTTGATTTTTTGACTAAGATTTCTAGACTTATATGTGAGTATATACAGTAAGTAACAAAACTAAGAAGTAGCAAAGGAGCATCTGAAGAACTGCAAGAAATACTATTAGTTATTTTGTACTCTAATCACAGAAGTGTCTTCTGTCATGATTTCCGCTTTGTATTTCAGGTGATCTGAATGATGAAGATAAAAATGATAGGACAAAAAAGGACAAATTTTCTTTTTAAATATTTTAAGCTAAGTTTAGGATATTGCAACTTGTTATTTTACTTATGTTTAATGTGTTCTGTTGTCAGGCTTCCCGAGATGATGTAATCTTTGAAAATGTCAGTGTTAAAGATGAATACATTAAAACTTATTACAGTTTAAACTTTTAATAGGTTCTAAAATGGGGTCACAGTGGTGCAGTGGGTTAAACCGCTAAGCTGCAGAACTTGATGACCAGAATTAAGGTGGTTTGAATCCGCAGGATGGGGCGAGATCCCGTTGCTAGCCCCAGCTTCTGCTAACCTAGCAGTCGCCGGCTCTTCAGCTCAGAAATAGAGATGAGCACCCCCAGAGTCGGATTAAATTAGACTTAATGTCAAGGTGAAACCTTTACCTTTAAAATGGACTAATTTTCAAATTCAGAAAAACTATATAGCTTTTGTCAACTCATAGCAAATCATATATTATATCGGCTTACAAACAAAGTTCTGTTCTGCAAAGTAAAACACAAGAAAAAATACAGAGATGAGAATTTACTACAATCAGTTGTAGATTTGTTAAAGGTTTCTCTGAACCAAAATGTCTAATTTGAAATACATACATGTATGTATGCACACCCACATAGTTAGATGGCCCAGTGTTTTAAATACAGCATATGGCATTGTTTTATTCAGTCAAAATACTAATTATATTTTGTTTTTTATTAAGTAAATGAAAGTTCATTTTGCCTGCCATCTACTGGCAAACTGAGGGGTAAGAGGACTTTTCCATAATCTTTCCATTTTATTATTAAAAAGCAAAATGAAATACTTTGCCAAGGATGTCCTACTGAATCTGACTGTAAGATATTCCTGCTTGCTGTCTTCCTTTAGGGAATTAGAGACAGTTTGGAGGAAGCAATTATTTCTGGGTTGGTACATTTAGAAATATAAAACTTCCAGAAATGTCAAGCTATCGAAAATGTGCTCTTGGGGTTAGCAAAAACAAAGGAACTGACATTTTAGGTGGAGGGAAATCAAATTATATGCAATACTCTTTCTGCTAATGAAAACCATACAGTGCAACATGGTTTCTTACAAGATGAGAAGCTTTGAGGTTATATAGGGAACATTGTGAGTTGAGGGCAAATAAACAACTCCTCTGTCTACAGAAAATTCATTATCCAAAGCTATGTATGTAAAGAGAAATAACTACAGGAAAACAATTTATAATTTCACCACAAGCTGGTATCTTCAGACAAGGAAGTGAAATCATGCTGATATACAGGAAAAAAAAGAAACAATTTGACTTTTTAGAACAGGAAAGTGACACCACAGTACTGCAAGCAGGCTCATTTTTTTCCAACAAGAAAAAGGAACAAGTCAAAAATAATTTCTTTCTGAAGCCACAAATAAAATAAAAAGACCTCTTGAATAAAGAAATCTTACAACAATGTAAACATATTTTCTAGTTCTTACAGTTGTGAACACAAGTTGGTAGACTTTCCTATAAACATGTGTTCTAATTCTTAGGAAATGAAAACACCATAAAAAGAACAAAAACAAAAGCCATGTTGAACCTCATTGAATGTTGAGAGAGTTTGGGAGAACTTTCTAATCAATAGATTTTTCAATATGCTAGAAGTAAGCGGCAGGCTTAACACTGTGGTTGGGATTTAGTTCAGCAGTACTATTTAAAGTATATTTTTATTTTCAGATCCTACCGAGGGCTCTTCCACACAGCCATATAACTCAAAATATCAAGGCAAAAAATCCCACAATATCTGCTTTGAACTGGGTTATCTAAGTCCACACTGCCATATATTTAAGTTCAAAGCAGATAATGTGGTATTTTGTTCAGCTGTGTGGAAGGGGCGTGAGAAATCCAATCTGTCTGCCTCAGATGGGACAACTGAAGTGTGACACTTTTTTTCTTTACTCATTTGTAGTAAAGAAGCGAGAACATTTACTGTGCAAGGATTTGGAGTCTACTAATCTGTAGTAAAGACACAAGAACTATTACTATATTTTTATCATGTCAGGAGCAACTTGAGAAACTGCAAGGACATTGCCCAGGGGACGCCCGAATATTTTTTGATGTTTTATCATCCTTGTGGGAGGTTTCTAGCATGGTATTTTTTCCTCAACAAGTGGCTGAAACATGAGGACATTGTTTGTAAATTGTCTGGTGATTATATCATAGAATGTCTACTTTGAATATCTGGTTATGTCTGTTTCTGCAAAAGGTGTCATGTTCTGCTTCAAAAGGATTAAACAGTAAGCTCATCTCCATGTTGTTTTCTTTGGATACTTTGAATAAGCATCTACACTACACTCTTTAGAAAATGTAAAGCAATTCAAGAAAGTGAATTTAACTGAATTGAAAATGTTCAGCCAAAACTAAATGTCTTTATCTGAAGTCAGTAATAATGCTGAAAGGTGTGAGGGATTCAAATGCTTTCACTGAAAATACCTGAGGAGGTAGGGTCTTCAGAAAAGTCTGGGAGTTCTTCAGGGGGATCACCATAGAAAGAATTAAATTTGTGACTTGACACTGCTGCTAGTACTGCACCCTAAATAAATAAAGAGTTCAAGTTAAAACTATATTGGTAATTTCCCCTCATAAAATCTTGATCACAATAATCTTTAATCCATTACTCCTTTAAGAACTGAGCTGAACCAGAAGAATCTTAACAAGTAAAGACAGGTTGCTGCACAGAGGCAACTTAGGGAACACAGCGATGACCAATGGAACACTGCCAGCTATACCTGTGCCATAAACCACTTACATGGAGATTGTTAGTAATCTAACACATCTGGAGGAGTGCTGGTATCTTCAATAAAACATTCACAAGACTCCTCTCTCAAAAAGTATCTCTAACTGTACATTATGATTAAGATATCATAAATCTGAGGTTTTTCTTTCACAGTGAGGCTGCCTAAATCGGGTAGAAGGTCAGTGTTATCTACTTGTGTGCATGGATTGCTTTCTGTTCATTCTGTGCAGTGTTATGGGGCTTGGGGAACAAAGACATAAAGTCATCTTGTGCAAGGTGAACACACAAGGCAATCTTAGTAAGAAAAATGAAATCTAGATACAGCATTATTTTGTCTTTATGCAAATGGAAATAAGATGCATTACACTAAAAACAGGCAAACTGGCTAGTGTTTTTTATGTACTGTATATTTTGACATATAAATGACAGAAAATGGAAATGACGAATCTAACTACTTAAGCACTAATAGGGAACATGACAAAAGCCTATGAAAACTGTACATGAAAGAATATACTGGGAAGGAATCACAAATAATTTTCTATAAAGTGATGTGACACAATGAGCAGAAGGCAACTAAAAGAGCAGTTGCTGGGGGAGAGGGGTCACCACAGTGAGTTGCTTCCCAAAACTCTTCTAGAAAAGCAAAGAATAACCATCAGATCCCAGGCTACAAATGTAGGATGAAGCTGGCTTTATTCAGGTGCCAAAACAAGAGTGGGGACTGCAAAGAGACCATAAAAACTTAATTTGACATCTAAAACAGCTGAACAATAGGGTACTTTCAAATAATTCAACTTTATTTGGCAGCAAACAGAAAGGCTTGCTCTGTCCTATATTCTTACTGGAACATAATTTGTGAAGACATAAAAGGACATTTTACAACTGCAAAGAGATATCTGGATATTCGAATTACATTAAATAGTATCACCATTTTGTGCGGATCTACAGCCAGTGGAATACTCTTACATATTTGTATTGCCAAGAAATTGTTTGCCGAAGTGACACTCCATGATAGCTACAAAATAAACTTAGCTTGTCTCACTACATTCCAATGGTGAGGACAAACAAATAATACTTGTGCTTCAGGTGAAAACAAAGGAATTTTACCTTGTGTTTCCACAAGTGGTATCAAGAAAGAAAATGACTCTTCAGTTGCACTTATTGGGGAAGGGAAGGTGTCAATGACTTTAAACTATGGCACTCTGAGAACTTCCATGAGAGAACATGGTTCTCTTCAATGTAACCTGTTGTTGTTGTTGTTGTTGTGAGCCTTCAAGTAATTTGCACCTTATGAGGCTTTCTTGGCAAGATTTGTTCAGCTGCCTTTGTCTTCATTTCAGACTGAGACTACATTATTTTCTCAAGGTGGATTTCCACAGTCAAGTAGGGAACTGAACCCTGGCATCCAGAGTCGCAGTCCAATGCTCAAACCACTACACCAGAACTGGCTTAGTTTTTCATTTCTAGCCACCTTCATTAGTTGAATAATAATATGACAGAGGCAGCCTTACACTCTTGGCCTAGATATTATCCCAGATTTAATCTGTTGTGTGTATGTTTCTAGGAAGGCGTGGTTCTTGGCTCAGACCAAGATAGACAGAATCATCTCACTGACATCAGTGAGAGAGGTCAACATCAAGCCTCCTCTTGGGAAGATTCTAATGGCAGTCCAGTTCGCTGTATTATTATTATTATCGTTATTATTATTGGGTTTATTTATAGCCTGCTTTTTCTCCACAATAAAACTCAAAGCAGCTTTATGAGGGAAGGCCCATGAGAAACTAACAGTGCCACCTGGGTCATTACTGAATCTGTTATGGGGTTGAACAGGAATGGATGCTCCTAAAGAAGGGTTTGCTAAGACAGCCAGAAGCCTGCAAAGATAATCATTCATAAAATGGAGGAGTCCATTCCTTCATTTGATACTGGAAGAGCAACTTGTGAAAAATTCTCCGTATCGAGAATTTTTTAAAAAAAACTTGTAACTTTGCAAAGTGCTTTGGCAACTTTTCAAAACCACTACATAAATATTTCAAATGAATAAAATAGTAAATAAATATCTGGGACACTGATCTATTGCTAGAGTGGTTCATTAGAAAGAACTTCCTAACTCTGAGAGCTGTACAGTAGTGGAACTCTCTGCCCCGTAGTGTGGTGGAGGCTTTTAAACAGAGGCTGGATGGCTATCTTTGTGGAGTGCTTTGAATGTGATTTTCCTGTTTCTCATCTATGATTCTATGATTTGCCATTGCATTCACTATTGCTCATTTTCTGAATTAAAATACTTCAAAAACCCTTTTTCATTAATATATATTACCAACTTGAAAACTATTCTGAGTACGATTTTTTAATATGTATATATAAATAGCTGGCCAGATGTTGTCCAAGTTTACCTTCAATTTTCTTCTTGCGTTGAATTTCCTCAGCTGTTCAACAGTTTCTGGCAGGTGAATCTTGTATGCATAGCGGTCACGTTCCTATGGATAGAATATTGAATGTTATTGGTCAGGTTTATGTAATCATGATCATGTTGTGATAACACGCAAACCATTAGTGAGTGCACATATTCATATCTGACAAACATAAGGTTTCAAATAATCTTTATTTAATTACTATTTGTTTATATCATCTTGTAAGAAAATGTCTTAAACCTCACAGTAATGTATCAAGAATAATAAAAACAGTAAATATTAAAACTGAAAAAAGTAAAGGAATAACACACTAGAAAAAGAGAAGACTCAAGAGCAGCAACATGGCCCTTTTGGAAGAAAATGTTTCTACTGTTTTCAGAAGGCTAAGAACAAAGTCACTGAGATTACAGATCAGCTAAATAAAAGATAATTATGTAGATGACTCACAAAACATTGAAACTTATAGATTACCTACAAGGAAATATCACTAGGTGCCTCCTGATGGCCTGACTTCTGGGGTATCTTTCAGAGAAAAGTGAGCATTTGAAATATTGTTCTTATCTGGCTGACATCTTCTTTCGCTCTGTTTTACTGTATCCATTAAGATCTTGATATTTTTGTAAGTCAGTGTGAACTGTCTACTACTTTGCCAAGGAAAGTCAAATTTTATTTCTTTCAAGTCAATGGCCATTAGATTGTAACAAATAAAATTATATCAGCAAGCATAACCAACCTAAATATTTACTCATACTAATAGCAATGCAATCATTTTTTCAAATATTGCTCTGGTTTTATGTTATTTGAATGGTTTAATTTTGAATCCATAAAAATAAATAAGAGATAACAGAAAATGTTAAACAAAAATATGAACTGTAAACAGATGCCAAATATCAATTATTAAGCCATCTTAAATTGATTAATATTACAAAAGAGAGAGAATAATCTCTTTTTAATGCAGAAAAATCTATCATCAAAATAAAAAAGAGGTCCAAGTTAAATGCAACTAGCATCTCATATGTTTCCAGTTCATCTCTGAACTGTTAATGGCTGGCATAAATCATGTTACCTTCAGCCAAGGATGGTTGAGTGCTTCATAAACAGTTATTCTTTCAGCTGGATCAAGCATGAGCATGCGCCGTACCAGATCTTTGGCACTTTCGGAGATATGGCTCCATTGCCTAGGATTCATCTAGATTTTTAAAAATTAAATGAAAATTAAGGCTATGAACACACAGGGATTGCTATATCCTGCTTTTGGAACTCTTGATATAGATATATACACACTTAATGTTTATTTATTTATTGGACTTCTTAGCCGTCACTCCCAGGTGGCTCAGGGCGGCTCACAGGCGCAGGGATACAAAATACAACAATGCCTAAAACAGTAAAAACACTAAAATGTTCAATAAAGACTTAGGTATTTTCAGAATACTCTAGAAATATTGCTTTTGCTTGGACTAGGCCAGTTGAAGAAATAGAGCTGATCCTCTGTATCCCTGGATTCTGCATCCATGGATTCAACCATCTATAGCTTTTCTTTCCATGAAATCTGATTTTTTAAAAAAGTTAAGTTCAATCCAAACAAAATACACCCTATGCTGACGGGTATATGTTGCATATTCCCCAGCCCCAAATATTATAAGTAGTTACTGAAAATTAAAGAACAGAATTTGGCAACATGGTGGTAATACGGAAACCTGAAAACTTTTCTGTGATTGGCTTCTGGTGGCACTTTACAACCAAAGTGTCTTTTTTCTGAAACTCAGTATATTTCACATATACTTTATTAATTTTTCATTTAAACCATGACGTGAAATGTGTCCCATTTCTTTAAAAAACTATAAAAATATAAGTCTTTTTTTTAAAAAAGCAGCTGCTTAATTAAAAGTTTGTCTTGCTTTGCTTGTTAGATTTGTGTATTGTGATTTTGTTGCTTCTTATAAGATGTGTATAAAAGTTCTGATTTTTTAAAATAGCTAAGCTACTGAAATTACTTTGTAAATAATAATTTGCTTGTACTCTGAATGACATTTATATATACAATGTTAAATAGAAGACAAAATGATTGCAACATCAATGAGTGGAGCATTCATTTAAACATTCCTTAAAAATAGTGTGGCATTACTCAATAGATCAGCTTCCTGAACACAATGTCAAGTCTGCTGATTCTAACCACAGAATTAGATTGTATAACATACCAGTACTGCAAAGTCAGTAAAAGTAACTAAAATGTATTTATTTCCTCCCTAAATACATTAAACTAAGCAGGAAAATTAACAATTGCAGACAAATATATATAGAAAAGGGTGGGAAATAAAATATTTCCACCCATTTTACTAGCACTACTTACTAATATTTATTCTCTGGCTTTTAAAAAAGTTACTAAAAGTTTCCCTTTAGCATTAGCCATGAAAAATCCCCTAGTAAACTTAAAACCAGATTTATTGATAAACCACTGCACTACAAAAATTGCAATGTCTAGCAGACTCAAATTTTCTGTAAAAGTGGTGTTCAATAATAAAGGAAGGAAACTGTGGTTCAGTGGAAAACTTTATCCACAAATGTTTCTGAAATGTTTTGCTGTGGTTGTGACTGAATACAAGAAACTCTATTAAGAGTTTAGCACCATATTATGTATTACTTCAGTACACTAGTACCCATTAAATCATATTAATTACAAAATGTACAAATGAATAAAACAGTAAAAAGCTAAGCATAGTTGTCTTTATTCAAGATTTGACATGACACAACTATGTTTAGAAGACTGCCTTAAGCTTGTACGAAACGAGAATATATTAATATTAATATATTAATTAAAGGATTCTAGTCCCAATGGTGCTGAAAGAATGAGTGCTGCAAGAAAGCTTTTATTGAAAGCCTCCCTGTTTGAAGTGTACACCTAGTACTAAAGTGCAAATGCAGTCACAAAAGGATGATTAAGACTAGTCACGATAAAGGGGAAGAGACACTACACAGACACAATCAGGATTCTTATCATAGGACTCTTCCTCTATTTAGTAAGAATGATGAGCTCTAATCACCTTCCTGAGCTCAAAGCTGAGGAATGTTACTTCTTGGAAATGTTGGTCAACTATGGCCCATTTAACGCAAAGGACAGGTTGCTTATCTGTAATTATCGTTTGAACTGTCATCTGTGCCCTCATACAAATGAGTATTGAGACTACACAAGACCTCATTGGAAATGTTCTAGAACTGAGTTTGGTGGGAACCCTGTCTTCTCCCTATCTACCACACATGCAGGGCCGGTTCGTCCATTAGACAAAGGAAGCAGGCGCGTAGGGCGACGTCACCTGGGAGGGGTGCCACTGTGCCGGCTCCCTGCCGCCCGCGCCACGCTGCCCTGCGGCTGCGCCGGCCAGGCCTCCGCGGCCAGCCCCGCAGTGCACAGCGCCTTTTCTAGGCAGCCGGGCGCTCTGCCCGCGCTTCCGCGTGTGCTGACCTTTTTGCGCATGCACGAAAAGGTCCGCGCATGCGTACTGGCTCCCGATTTTGAGCCAGTGCACGTGCGCAGATTGGCGCATGCGCACTGGGGGGGGCGCAATTTTTTTTGCGTACCCCCCAGGAAAAGCTTGGTCTGCCCCTGCACACATGTCCCAATCTGCAGATAAATGTTTGTCAATTATGGGTTACTGAACTTAAAATAACTTTACCACTTTAAACCTTGTATAAACTGTAAAAGCTGTAAAGCAAATGCAAGTCGGAATATCAGACTGGCATCTTCACTGGTTTTATGTGAAGAGGTAGTTTCCAATTACATTTGTTTCAAATCTTCCACTAAAATGTACATGTATATTATTAAAGTGTTTATTAGCTTTTTTTCTTCAGGAGAAAAGCAACACTTACCTTGTATTTTCCTTTGATTATGCCTTCAAATAATCTTTCCTTTGTTCCATAAAAAGGCAAACAACCACTAAGTAGAATAAAAAGAATAACTCCACAGCCCCATACATCCACAGGCTTTCCATAAGGCTCTCTTTTTACTACTTCTGGGGCCATAAAATGAGGCGTTCCTACCCGTCCTAAAGGAAAACACAAAAACACTTTTTTTCTTTCAAGAGTACAACCCTCACAACATTAGCTTTGTGGCATAACAAGCTTTGCTGTATTTTAAAATAAACTGTTGAGGACTAAGACATACCAAAGATGAGAGTACATGAGTTGCATCCAGTCGGGTAAAATGGGTTGCATAATTATAACCATAGTTCTTTGAGTGTTCTCAGTGTAGTCACATAAATGCGTTATCTGTACTTTTGCAGTTCATCATTTGTAACCTTCTAGAGCAGTGGTTCTCAACTTGTAGGTCCCCAGATGATTTGGCCTTCAACTCCCAGAAATCCTAACAGCTGGTAAACTGGCTGGGATTTCTGGGAGTTGTAGGTTAAAACACCTTGGGACCCACAGGTTGAGAAAAACTGTTCTAGAGTGATCAGGTGTTTTAGTGCCCCTCTCCCCCTTCGTACATGTGACCAGTGTGGTTCCTTCTCAGTTCCCTGGATGTTGAAGCAGCAGCCAATATCCAGGGGTTACAGGTAGAAAAGAAGTAGGGAGATCTGTTAAGAATTGGGCGCAGACTAGAAAGAAAGAACTAGAGAATCCATGGAATATGGTACTGAATTTCAGAACCTCCTTTCTACTGAAATTCTCGGGTTTATAATCTTAATACAAAAAATCAAGGAAGATTATAAAACTCATGACCACATAATAAAACAATTTCCCACAAATTAAAAATAAAGTTAAATTATTAAACAATTAGATAAAAAGCCTAGACAGCCACCATCTTTTAGAAAATCAAAATGTTTATTGTATTTCACACTTGACAATGTGGTAAAATAAAAGGTTTTTGCCTTGCGCCTAAAAGACACAGAATTGATACCAGGAGTTTCTGTAATTCAAAACTTTCTTCCTGAAACAGATCTCCTCTCTGATAAGAGATGGAAATTGAGACAGAGCATCAGACAATAAAGCACTCATGCACCCACAAGCTGGTATAAGGGAAGAGTTTGTCCCTCATAGTTCACAAATATCTAGGCCTTTAAAAGAAAAATATCAGTGCATTTAATTGGAAATGAAATGAGACAACTTAAGATCTTTCAAAGTTAGAAAGATGTGATCTGAATGAAGAACAGCAGTCAAACTTCTGTCTGCTGCATTTTTTAATCAAAGCTGAGCTGTTTTGAATGAGGAAGAGCCATTTTATTTCTAAAACATTGCTTTCTTTCACTTCCTTCAAAGAGCCAGTTCTACAAATTGTTTTAGTTATGTTAGAACATTATACTGTGGCAAAGACTTCAACTCAGGCAACTGGCTTTCATATACAATCTGTCTGTCTGTCTAGCCACGATTAATGTAATATATACTGCTGAAATGCAAAATAATATGTTGCTTCAGTTTCTGCTTACTTTTTACACTGTTCAGCACTACAGAAAACCTAAGTACTGTTTTAATATATTTTGCTCCATTCAGACAATATTCTATTGGCCATTCAAGCTATGCATTTATATATTCTTTATTTCTGTAGTCAAGCTGCTTTAAAGTCATTTTAAATTTGATCTTAACAAAATTCACCCAATTCAGGAAAATGAATTTAATCTCAATAGGGAATGACAGAGTCATCTCTTACCTCCAGCAACGAGTCCTGATTCCCCTAACTGAATAGCAACACCAAAACCGCCAAGTTTCACAGGTGCTGAGTTTTCTTTTGAGGCAAGTAACACACAGTGTGGCTGAAAAACAAAAGTATCTGCTATTTAACAAAAATCCACAAAGTTGTTTATATAAAACAAGACACCATGAAATGTTACTGACATAGTTATGATTTTACAGTGGCCATAGGCACCTTGCAACTTAATTCAACTATAACATACAGTTTATATTGTAAATTTGGAGAAAAATTAACAATTTGCAAGTTGCTCTGAGAGCCTTTGTTTATGAAGCGTGAGATATAAATATTGTTTTAAAAAACTGTAAATGTACTCTCGAGTATTGGCCTTCAACAAAGCCTTTTCAGTATTCACCGTAAATAGTAGATGCAGTTGTAAAAACAAGAAAAGAAACCAAGAATGTAATCAAGGATCCAGTAGTTGACTAGTTACCATGGTGACCGATAGGTCAGCGGTTCAAATCTGGGGAGAGCAGGTTGAACTCCCTCTGTCAGCTCCAGCTTCCTATGTGGTGACATGAGAGAAGCCTCCCACAGGGATGGTGAAACATCAAATATCCAGTCATCCCCTGGGCAATGTCCTTGCAGATAGCCAATTCTCTCACACCAGAAGCAATTTTGTAGTTTCTAAAGTCACTCCTCACACACACAAATCTATTTCATAGAATAATAGGATCATTGAGTTGGAAGAGACCTTATGGACTATAGAGTCCAACCCTCTGCCAAGAAGCAGGAAAATTGCATTCAAAGCATTTGTAACTTGTAACTTTCTGTAGGCTCGTAGCTTTTTGATTCAGTATACAGATAATTATGCATAAATATCCTTTTAGGAAGTGATCCTTGTTCTGTTTTAACTATCAAATACAATGGTTGAACAAGTTTAGCAAAAGTAGAATGTATGAGGGAAGACTTCATATTTCAATATACTGTATACTGAAGCAATATACAGTAGTGTTACTTCTATTCTCTCTCTCTCTCTCTCTCTCTCTCTCTCTCTCTCTCTCTCTCTCGAGGATTCCTGATGCAGACTTCTTTAGTAGCATAAATAGGATAATAAGCAATAAGATCAGACACAGGCATGTAGCCGGGGGGGCTAAGGGGGCTTCAGCCCCCCCCGAAATTCTCAGGGTGGTCTGCGAAAAGGCCTTACTGGTACATTATTTAAACTGTTATGTTTATTCATATCATGATCTGATCACCATGCTCATTATATCCCACATTAATGGGGTTATTGGGATAACAATACAAAAGATTTGCTAGGGTAGACCCTCTTCCACCCAGTCTCAGCCCCCCCCGAACCAAACTCAGCCCCCTCCGAAACAAAATCCTGGCTACGGCCCTGATCAGACACATTCTACAACTATTTCGATATTTCCAAATAATCCAGGCCCCAACTACATTGTTATATAATGCTGCTTCAGAATGCAGTTTAACTGCATTGAACTGCATCACGGGGTAGTGTAGACTCATATAATCCAGTTCAATGTAGTTAAACTGCATTCTACACTGCATTATAGGGCAATGTACATGAGTCCCAAGATAAGCTGACATTACTCAAGTTACAAATATTAGGTGCTAACAGACATGAACTAAGGAGAACATAATTCACAGAACACTTCCTGAAATAAAGCCCACTTCTTCCAACACTGAAAAAACTGGCACAATACTGCTACTGCTAATAGTGACAATAAAAGCAATGATGACAGTATCAGTGAGGTGAGAGAAGAAAGTTTGGTTCCATTCCCAATGCCCAGCAAAACTGCTCAAATTACAAAAAGCAGTGGTAAATCACTGCTTGGGGTTGCTAGGGTACAGACTTCCCTTCACCCTATTCAAGAGCTGACAACAACACCTATGTAGTTGCAAGAGAAGGAAGAAGGCCTAATTCTTTACTTAGTAGTCTTAAAGTTGCCTAGATCCCTATAGATAGTAATGGCTACAAAGAAAACACTTGAGCTATATGGGCTGCAATGAAAACATTTTTGATAGGCATAAGAATCAAATGAAAAAAATGCATACTTTATAACAGTACTTTTCCGACTACCAGGGAGAATGACACCCCACCCAAATGAGCTTATGCAAATGGAATCTGTAATAAAGGGATATCTTCCTCATATGACAACATCAGGACAGCAAGCATCATTTTGACAGAAAATCTTCTCCACAAAAGTCAAATAACAGCCAACAATGCATTCCATTTGTGATAATTCCATCATCCCCCAACTACACCATGGCAATTAGGGAAAACTATCAATTGTTAGCAAATTCTAAACATTTTACTAGAGCTTTCATGCTAGCTGCTGAAGATTGCTGGCAAAAAAAATCTGTCATAAAAAGTAGTTATGGGAAACTATCTTGGACACACCATTGTGATTCCAAATGTAGTACCTATGTATACCTTGAGACAATCACTTCTAGGAGCACAGTGGGATAATTACATCAAACAAAATGTCACCAACCATACTTGTAATCTTTCTGCTCTTTTCTTTTTGCTTACAGAGTTAGAGGAACTTCAAGGGTCATCAGTACAACTCCCTGCCTTGAAAGAACAACACAACTAAAACATTCCTGAGAGATGGCCATCCAACATCTGTTAAAAAACCCATTCCACAATGTCAGTTTTCATAGTACAGAAATTATTTCTCAAATTTAGATGAAATATTAAATTTTCCCCTCTGTTGAAATTTATTTGTTAACTTTGGTCCAGTTCTCCAATCTGTCAAAGACATTTTGACACACTCTCTTCCCTTTATGAATATCCTTTCTTGACCTCTTTTTGAAAGAGTTCTCTCCCCCACAAATAATGTGCCCCACTGCTATCTCACCCCCTCCTGTTTTTATCCTTCTATTTTAATCTGTACATGTGGCCTGCTCAGTGTCCTGTGTCATATATGGTTTATTTTATTGTAATTTCATATTGGTTGTAGTATTTTGTAGTTGATGTTTTATGTAATTCATTAGGTTGTTTTGATTGTGTTGTTGAGTTGATGGGCTCGGCCTCATGTAAGCAGCCCTGTGTCCCCGTTGGGGAGATGATGGCAGGGTACAAATAAAGATCATCATCATCATCATTATTCTGTGGCGTCATTTGCAAATTTGCCAAGTATGCCCTGCATTTCATTACTCAAGTCATTTGTAAAGACTAGGCCCAGGATAGAACCTTGCGACCTCCCACTAGATGCCTCTAAAGATCAAGAGAAGCCACTGGTAAGCATTCTTTTGATTTGATTGGTCCATCTAACAACAGTGCTGTCTAGTCAAACTTTTACCAGCTTGTGTTGTTGAAGGCTTTCATGTCCGGAATGACTGGGTTGCTGTGAGTTTCCACAGATATATAAACCTCACTTACCTAGTTTCCAACAGACCTCACAACCTCTGAGGGTGCCTGCCATAGATGTAGGCGACATGTCAGTAGATAATGCTTCTGGAACATGGCCATACAGCCCAGAAAACTCACAGTAATCCAGTTTTACCAGTTTGTTTGCCAGAATGACACGTGGGATCTTGAAATTCAGATACATAACACCCACAGCATTTTCCTGATCTATCAAGTTAAAAATAAGAAAACTGGAAAACATACTATGAACTTGTTAGTTCTGACTAATTCTTTCTATTAATAGATAGAAAAAGCATTTTGGTGTCTTACCATAAGGTATAAATCTGGAAATAAAAAACCCCATCAAATTTGACTGCATTATTTCTTGCTTGAGTAAGAATCATTGATGGCATTTCTTTTTTTTACAGAAAAAACCGAACAACAATGAAAGTATGGAGATGAGCATATGTACTCTTAATAATAGGTTCTCCTCTTCTGCCTTAATTCTCACTACCCTTTAACTTATAACCATAACAAAATCACAGAAAGGATAACAAAATTACAACTTCACCAGAATTTAAAATTAAAACAGCTCCACATAAATTGTTTGTCTTATATATTTACAAACTCCTAGTCAGACATTTTGAGGCGGTGTAAGTGCATTATTAAATAGGTTTCACATAACAACAGCAACAACAACAACACATTATTTATATTCCGCCCTATCTCCCCAGGGGATTCAGGGCGGATCACAGTACACATATGCAGCAAACATTCAATGCCGTTTGGACAGACAGGACAGAACAGACAGAAAGGAGATATGTTGTGTTAATGTTCAGTTTTCGGCGCCTTTGGAGGCTGTGCTGAAATCCACCCACAGGGGTGGGGTGGGGTGGGGGTGCTGTCGCTCCATCCTTGCTCCATCATCTTCAACCAAGAAATAAATACACACACAGGCAGGGCAAGTCCAGCCCAGCCTACCTTGCACTAGGTGAGGAGGTCAGAAGATTAAGTGGAGTGCCTGGGTCACCATAGCTACACTCATTTCCCTAACTCCATAATTACAAAAGGCAATCAGCAGACATTTTAGGAAACTTTGGTGCAACAGGCACCCCCCAACAGATTCCTTTCCATCTATCGTCATTGTTTAGCAGTTGTGTTTGAATACTGCAGAAATGGTTTAATTTTTGGTTGCTTCCGCTTGTTAATAGGATATTTCTTTATTCTTTTTTGAATGCTTATATAAATTGATATGCTTTGATTTCCAAAGTACCCTCCTGTACTTTCCTGTGTCTACTGTACAAGTGTGTGCACATATCTAATGACCAAAGCACAGACTCACACAAAACCTCTTTCCACAGGAAAACATGAGACCTCCAGACTTCCTGATACAGCTGAATTTGCTATGTTCAACACAAAACTAGGCACATAATTAGATACACACTTCCCTTCCCTCCTTTCCTTCAAGGAGTGAAGAAAGCTTTGAGCACATTCCTTCACAAACATGAAAGTGAGTATTTTCCTTTTATTATAAACAAATAAACTTTAGCTCAATTGAAATAATATGTTGAACTATATTGGATATAGGTTACATTTTAGTGTCATGTTTCTTGATAGACTAAAACCACTTGAATTTGCCTTTGTCTTAAACAGAGAGAAATGTTAGCCTGCGCCTCATGAACAATATTTAAAAGCAAATTTGTCAGAGCAGTAGCATATACAGTACGTGACACATTATTTTTATGAATGTATTTGTGCTCATTCTTCTATTCCTCCTGCAAAATTTATACATATAAAATGACAGTTATAATCTAATAAAGTGCAATACTTTAAATGGCTATTCAGAAGCCTAAACTAAAAAGATTTTTCCCCTGGTGTGTATACAAAGGATGATAAATGAGGCTTTTTAATTCTACCACTCAATACATGATTCAATCTCTCTCTAAATATATTTACAGCACAATTCTATGAGGGCTTTTATGCCCTCATCCCTGTAACAATATATATAGGAGTGAGGCTTCAGGCTGGATCTCATGGATACTTATTTGGGAATAAGCAGTAGTATCTTCAATGGGAATTACATCCAATAAAAATAAACAGGCTTTAGTCTACTATATATGCAAAAACCCATAATAAAACTCCCTCCCTCCCTCTCTAAAGAATTCTTCCAGACATTCATGTTTTGATTGGCCATGGTTAGCTCATATTAAAAAAAACCCTCATTTATGTGTTTGTAAAGTTGAATTAGATTTTTTTAAAAAAATCTGAAATCTGTCCTGATAGAGGAGAAAGAATTTCAACCCACAAACAGAATTTACAAACCAGGAAGCGTTTATAAAACTTTATTATGGGAAAAAAACTAAAGTATACAATCTAATAAAAATTCAGGGATGAGTTCTAATCACTACAGAAGTTAGATAACGTAGCACATTAAAGATAAACATTTCTTATGAAACAGACAACTTTAGAAAACCACAACCACAACAAAAGACAGGCACTTTTGTCTCCTGGAAAAATCAGATTTGATTATCTTATATGTTATTTAAACAATTCTTATAGGGGAATAGTATTAGAGTCTGTAAGAGAAATCAGTTTAACCACTCTGAATTTTACATGAGCAAACTCTACTCACTGTGCCATCATTTTATTTCAGGAAACACCATATTTATATGAACATGTAAAAATAAACACGGAATGAGCACTTGCTAAGAATGTTGATTTCAATACTAAATGCACAAGAAAAACATGCATAAAATGGATTCATCTAAATTCCTGAACTTTTCTCTTATGGAAAGAAACTTCAAGGACAACCAAAATCAGACTGGAAACATGTTCCCAGAAATGCAAAATGTTACAGACTGTGTCACAGCAGAGAAGACACTCTCTTTGGCTTTGCTGTTTTCATATTCAATAATTTTTGTGATTGGATTGATTACCAATGCTATGGCTTTGTATGTTTTTCTGTCTACTCCCTGCAAGAAGAACTCTATCCAGATTTATTTACTGAACGTTGCCATTGCAGACCTCCTCCTGATTTTCTGCCTGCCCTTTCGAATACTGTATCACATTAACCAAAACACATGGCTATTAGGGCTGACTTTCTGCAGGATTGTAGGAAACCTATTTTACATGAACATGTACATTAGCATAGTACTACTGGGGTTGATTAGCTTGGACCGGTACTTAAAAATTAATAGATCTGTGCAGCGCATTAAAGTTCTAACAACAAAGCAAAGCATATATATTTGTTGTATACTATGGACATTGGCAATTATGGGATTTATAGTTATGGTTGTTCAGTCTGCCTGGAAAGAAGAAAAAAATTCTACCAAGTGCTTTAATTACAGAGGAAAACAAAATGCAAAAATGGAAGCAGGGTTGAATTATATTCTTGTCATAATATTTTGGATTGTCTTCTTTCTATTGATTCTATCTTACATTAAAATTGCAACTCGTCTTCTTAAAATGTCTAAGAAGAGAAAAAGGTTCCCTGGGACTGGAAAGTATATTGCCATTGCAAGGAACTCTTTTATAGTACTTATAATTTTCACATTATGTTTTGTACCTTACCATCTATTCAGATTTATTTACATCACTTCACAACTACAAGAAATCGCTTGCTACTGGAAGCAAATTATCCACAAATGCAATGAAGTTATGCTGCTCTTTTCAGCCTTCAACAGCTGTTTAGACCCAGTTATGTATTTTCTAATGTCCAGAAGCATCCGTAAAACTGTACTACGACTGATTTGCAAACGACTTAGTATGGAGTCTAACATCAGTGAGAGTACTTCAGAAACGAAACAAAGATATTCTTCTCATGATCATCTGGAAAGTCCAAATCATCACTCCAGAATATATTTTATTAAGAATGTGAAATAATGAATTAATAGTACAATGTCATAAATGTCCACTCTAATGTAACTTCCATTAGGTTCAATGGGTCTTACACCCAGATAAGTAGGTATAGGTTTGTACGTCTTATGAAGGCCAAGAGGAATCTGCTCCAGACAGTCTTAACTCTACTATTGCTTTCATTTAATATATTTGGAAGATATTTTGAAATGGGAATTGTATCCATATACAGTAAATAAATAACAATAATATCTAGCTATGTGGCATGTATGTAATTATGTTTACTTGCATTTGTTTTCAGTAAAACTTGTGTGTAACGGAACTTTACAGTGAGCATTTATATTAAAAGCTAATCAAGTTAATACATTTTGAACTATTTTATTTGCATTCTATACACTGGCAAAACAGCTATATTAAATAACAGCAATACAAAGCACAAATTTAGTATTTTCAACCTCTTAAAATTATTATCTTGGCTATGGTAATACATGCCTCTGAAACATCCAATTTATATTACTTTAATGTATTCCGTATAGGATTGTCTTTAGAAATGGTTTGCTTTGGTGAGTTCAAAATTCTGCAGCCAGAGTGCTGAATTATTGCCTATGTAAGCCGCCTTGAGTCCCCTCCGGGGTAGAGAAAGGTGGGATATAAATATAGTAAATAAATAAATAAATATAGAAGCTGTTTATAAGGAACATATAAATCTCTTGTTGAAAAAACTTCATTGGCTACTGGTTAATTTATGGGCATAATTCAAACTCCTTGCTATCTGCTAGGTCCAGGCTACTTGAAATACTGCATCTCAGAATATGAGGTTGCCTGAATTTTAAGATCCTTGGGGAATAATAAAGACATTTTTATTTAAATAGGTACTTAGTAATACTGCACTTTTATTCATATTGTTATGTTTTTATTTCTTTCAATTCTATGATTTTATGATTCTATTTCAAAATGGTTTTATATTGTTTTAAATTAGTGGTCCTATAATAAGAAAATTTAACCAATTGCTAGGTTTTTAGTTGTAATTGTTTTCAAAATGTATGTTGCAAATTACTTTCGGTTCCATGTATGAATCTTAGGCCTGATTGATCCATGGTTCTAAATGGTTCAAAAGTCCTTTTGTTTTGCAAGTACTTTTGTTTTGTAAGTACAGGCCTAATGAATATAGGTGGCATACAAATTATGAAAACAAGTAGCATTAATTTTTAAACTATCACAGTTGAAAGTAGAGCATTGACAAAACAACCAATTTGTGAAAAATCTAGAAAAAGCTTATTGAATTTGAGAAAAAAATGTGGCTTACTGAAGAAACTTTTTTCTTTACAAAATAGAAATTCGTGCACCCCTTGTTTTAAAGGGGAGTTTAAAAATTCTGGAGCATGGGGGGAACACTTCTAGAAAGCACTGTTCTCCAAAAAGAGGGATGACTTATTGACATGACTACTTTAGCATATAGACAATTGTTTGTATTAAGATGTACAATACAAACAATTTAATAAGGTTTTTTTTTACTTCTTGAGAGAATGAATGGTGAGAAAGAGAAATCTGCCATTAGGAGGTAAGATCTCCCCCCAGAATCAGCGACTTACTTTAAATAAATATGCTAGTGACTGTACTGCTCATGTACTAAAGGGGCTTGTTGTATAAGCTCTAGCTCCCACCATTCTGGCCTCTTGAGGTAGAGTAGACCAGTGGTAACCATTTTAATATGGGCTTAACTGTAGTATCTGCAAGTCTTGCGAAGCTTATGCAGTAAGCCCCTACTCAAAATGAGCTCACACCCCTTAGACTTTAAAAAAGTGTTTCTCCCTTCATTTTTTTTTGCGTGCTGTGGGCACAAAAATGGCACTGGGACTATACTTTGCCTACCCAAGTTTAGATGTTACCATGAATATGTTTATATATTATATTTATGTTTTAAAAGTGTAGGTTTGCTAACTGATAATTTTAAGATTATTTTCCACAACTGTAATTCTGGGAAGAGAAATAGTAGAACGTAGCATATAAATTATTTAAATAAATATATGAGCTATATAATAGAGAAGCATATAGAATTCCCTACTGTTGGTGTTACAACTTCCAGGGCTTAAAGAACATATCTCTTTCTCTCTTCACACACACACACACACACACACACACACAGATTTATCTCCTTTTCATCAAATTCCAATTAATGTTGCCTCTCAAGAGATTTCTGTTCAATTTTCCCTCTTCTTTAACACTCAACTTTAAATCTAGTCTGAGAATGTCTAACACAATTAAAAATAAACTGCAACACAGTGACTCCTACCAGCTGTTAGGAACTGTGGGAGTTCAAGTCCAAAACACCTAGCGGGCCAAAGTCTGCTCATGCCTGACTGTTCTGCCCCCACAGTATCTTAACTACTTGGAAGGTGAACTGGCTCTTCCGGGAACAGATTAGAGACTATATAGTTGAATCAAACAAGAATTTATTAATTGACAAGAATTTGTAGTGATACTCTTTCTGAGTCTCACTACAAAGACTTCATGAGGAGAGGTAAAGGCTTTGAGAGACAGACATAGATCTGGCCGAACTAAGGCTCTTGAATCTTATTGTCTCTTTCTTGCATGGTGTTCAACTGTCTCTAAGATGGTCTCAATATTTAACGATGACTGGACTTGAATATAAATCTGATTGAACTTGAACACAGCTCCATCTGGACTATGTCCAGCTCTGTCTGGACTCGAATACAGCTCCGACTGGACATGCTATTTTGTAGACCTTCCAGCCTTCCTCTCTCTGCACCTTCCAGTCATGAAAAGGCTGGCTCTTCCAAGAACCAGAAATGCCTTGCTTGAGGCTCCATCTCTGAAGGGATTCTGAAGGGGCAAGGTGACGGAGGCTTCAAATACAAAGAGGCTGTTCAGACGGACCTTCCAGACACTGTACATAAAATATTAATTCCTCTCACTAAGAAGGGCTTAACTAGGGGTAAACAGTGAAGGTCTTCATGGAGCATGATAATGACCTAAGAAAAATCTGAAATTTTTACACAAACTAATCCCAACAGCTGAAAAGCTTACTATTAATGTTTACTAAAATTACATTGAGTGCGAGTTCCTTCTTATTACAGCACACAGATTCAAAACTACAAAATGAAAATCAGTATTTATACAGTTTAACCACCCCATAAACTCACAATGAGGCTGGATACAAGGGGAGGAATTTATTTACAGCTGGTATCTGATTTGTGTTAGTACTTACCGATATAAGCAACAGGCAGTATTTAAGATTAATGAACATGGAAAAAGAAGAATGTAATTTTGTTTGTGGCTATATAGCCAATACATCACTGACTTCAATGACCTAGCTACAGGTTTATTTGAATGTTAAGATCATATGGTACTTCAGAAAAGGAACAAAATGAAACATAAAACCAAAAACCATTTAAGTTCAGCAGTGGAACTCTATGACCTGGAGTGCGGCAGAGGCTCCTTCTTTGGAGGCTTTTAAACAGAGGCTGGATGGCCATCTGTCGGGGGTGCTTTGAATGCAATTTTCCTGCTCCTTGGCAGGGGGTTGGACTGGATGGTCCACGAGGTCTCTTCCAACTCTATGATTCTATGATGATGATGAAATGTTCTGAATGTGTCCCAAGAGCACACTTAAAACTTGACCAAGATCATATAATTCTAATTCCATATTTTATTTCCTGTACTAGGACAATGAGCAAGTCACATAATTTTCCTCATTTTACATATCCCTAACTTATTGAAACCACAGAATTACTGCAGCCTCCTGTCCCACCTTTCAAGAGAAAATGGTAACATATTTTGACAGTCTTTAAAGTGTGAGAGTGAGAGAAAGAGTGAAAAAGATTTGGCATACAACTAGGTTAATACTTTGTTAACATTACCCGTGATTCTAATAGTTACTTACTTTCCAGAATGGATTTAACTACATTAGACCAAAGCAATAAATACAACTGCCATATTATACTGTCAACAAAGTAAACAATTTTTAAAGTTAATTTGACTTACCTTAACATCCCTGTGAATTATATTATTATCATGACAATAACGTAGTGCTTCCAGTATCTGTCTCATGTAATGACTGTAAACCCAAAAGACAACAAAAGTATTGTAAACAAAAATATACAACAATTAAACACTTCCATATAACCATTATGAAGGCAGCATAGGCATTGGGTACTGTTCTGCCCCCCCCCCCCGCAAGCTGTTTGCATGGAGGTGTCCTGATCTTACTGGGAACAGAGTTCAAAGAGCTGGCTTTGGCCTATAAAGCCCTAAACGGCCCCGGCCCAGTTTACCTGTCTGAACGCATCTCTCTTTACGAGCCACTGTTGAAACTAAGATCTTCTGGGGAGGCCCTGCTCTTGGTCCCGCCACCTTCACAGGCACGTTTGGTGGGGACGAGAGACAGGGCCTCATGTCCTTCAGAAGGATGGTGAAGACCTGGCTGTGGGACCAAGCCCTTGGGGCAGCGCAATGAGACTAAATGGTGTTCTGAGATGGTTTTAAAGCAACTTTTAATATGGATATAAGTGATTTTAATGTTTGTATATATTTATGGTTTTATTTTCTGGCATTGAATGTTTGCCGTATATATGCTGTGCTCCGCTCTGAGTCCCCTACGGGGTGAGAAGGGTGGAATATAAATGTTTCAAATAAATAAATAATAAATATGCTCAGAGGATTTGGTTATAAAAGTTTTCTCATGAATCTGAAGCTGCTATAGGGAGTGAGAACATATTGTCCCCATGCCCTATGAGGGGCATTTTTGGGTAAAAAAATAAAAATAAAACCAGATTACCCACAACTAGTACACTTTGTGTGGAAAGAAGGTGGTTTTCTATTGATTCAACGGAGGCAGTTTCCAAGCTGATGCATTGCCTATAACTATTGAAAAGATAGCAAGATAGTCCGTTCCTGCATAAAATACAAAACTGTGGCTCTAGGAGCACTTTTAATAATGATCCATTTCAGCATGAAGTTTAGTGGATATCAATCTATTTCTTCAGATGGAGATACATTTTATTATAGGTATAGAGTCAGGAAACAAAGGTATAACAAGTTATTGTGTGGGAAGAATAGTGTAGCAAAGTTAGTGTAGGAACAACATTGCATTACTGGTTTAACCATGGTCTTCTAGTCACTTAAAACACCTGCACCTTGATTATATTCTTACAGTTTGTAATTATATTCTTAAACTGTCAGTCAAAACTCCTAGTTTTGAATGAGGGGTTTCATCTGCAGCAATCTCATTGAGAGTGTCAGATTTTCAATGTCTTGAAAATTATCAGGTGAGCTGAAAAGTGTTAATATGATTCTATAACTGCTTATAATGGTAAAACAATGTCTCTCCTAGGTGCTTGTATTCTATACAAAATCTCATGGGCGAATTCTGAAATAACAATGCAACATAGGCCCAATTTTTTAAACTGTTAAATTACCTCATGCTTTAAATCACTTTAGTCCAGCAGATGGCATTCTTTTGTAATCTTTAGTAAACTAATGTTAAAATACTGTTGATGTTTCTGTATATTAACGAGTAGGCAGTGCCTGTTTCTTGACAGTTTTGCAGATTAAAACTCCTGGCAATGCTACTGTATACAACATACCAACTTTATATTCAAAACATAAAATCTAGAAGTGTAAAACTGTAGAGCCGATCATAATAGTTCAAAATTGCCTCAGATGTAAGCACACATCCTAGTTTTCATACTAATTATTACTTACAAAATTTGTAAATAAGTTTTCTCTCAAAACTGATTTAAAGGCAGTTTACATCAATATGAAATAATTAAAACCTATTTAAATAATGGGAAGAAAACAAAAAAAGATACACAAACACAAATCAATTCAAACAAACAAATGGAACCCTTATGTTTTTGTTGTTCAGTCACTTCCTACTCTTCGTGAACTCATGGACCAGCCCGCACCAGAGCTCCCTGTCTACCACAGCCACCCCAGCTCCTTCAACGTCAAGCTAGTCACTTCAAGGATAACATCCATCCATCTTGCCCTTGGTCGGCCCCTCTTCCCTTTTCTGTCCATTTTCCCCAGCATCATTATCTTCTCCAAGCTTTCCTGTCTTCTCATTATGTGGCCAAAGTACTTCATCTTTGCCTCTAATAACCTTCCCTCCAGTGAGTAATATCCTTCCCTGGTATACCTGGCCAAACTGAAAAGTAGTTCTGATCCTTCAGCAATTGCCCACTCCAGGAAAAAATAAACTACCGGAACACAGTAAAAATCTATTTGGATTCACATATCTTTTCTCCATGAATCTTAGTTTGTCATTTAATCAATTTGATTTATTTATAATGACCAGAATAGGACACAATATTCAAGGTGACACACAGTATTAAGAATGACTGCTTACTAAACTCTTTCAGAAGTGATGTACACTTGAATAACAGCTGCTAGGAGACAAAGTCATTGCCCTCACTTCTGTTTAGCCCGCTCAGAAAGCATCTAACTAGCTACTGTTAGAAATAAGATACAAAAGCAGAGACATCCTTGTGAGAACCAATAGGACTTGCTGGTGCTTAACTTACGCTAAATGTCTATAACTTTTGCACATTCTTAATTGACCTGACATTTAAAAATTAAGTTTCATAACTAATGCTACCAGCAATGTACTATAGCTAAAATTGTCTGAAATACTACTTGCATAAAAACGTTTTCCCCCTATTGATCACAAATGTTATAATTTCCTCTTATTTTGGGCTCTTAATTAAACTAACCCTTATTTAGATTTTTACACGATTTAGTTCAGTTTTTTATTCAACATGTGTCATGCTGATTATGAAGAACAATTACCAAGTTGCCATTGCAACCTCCCCAACAACAATAGCAATCACAATATGGTAAATAGAATGAGTGTCTAGTATTAATTAGTTCACCTTGCAAATAAAAATAACACATACCTGGCTACAGCTTCGCTGTATACAAAACCAGCATCTGCTCTTTTTACAATTTCAAAGCAGAGATCTGCGCCATCCATACTGCAGATTAAAAAAAGTGTTAATAGTATTTTTAAAAAGCAAAAAACAAATAAACAAACAAACAACAAAACCTACATTTTAAAACAGCAATTGGGAACATATGCCCTCCAGATGTTATTATAACAAGTTCTATGTAGGGCTGCCTTTGGGAGTGTTTGGAAGCTTCAACTGGTACAAAGAGCAGCAGCTAGAGCAGGAACGGGCAAACTTTGGCCCTCCAGGTGTTTTGGACTTCAACTCCCACAATTCCTAATAGCAGGTAGGCTGTTGGTAATTGTGGGAGTTGAAGTTCAAAACACTGGAGGGCTGAAGTCTGCCTGTGCCTGAGCTCGAGTATTAAATGAGGTTAAAGGGAACATGCAGTACAAATCTCCTGGCCCAACAGATCCAATGTTTCTAGGCACAATTCAAAGTATGTTATGACCTATACAGCTCTATATGGCTTAAGTAGAAGCCATCTGACAGACTATCTCCTGAGATTAACCTGCCTGGCCCCTAAGATCCACAGGAGAGGCCCTTCTAACAGTCTCACTACCTTCACAGATATGACCTTTTCAATGGCTGCCCCCAAAACAGAAAGCCCCTCCTCTGTTTTGGCTGCCCTTCCAGTAGCAGTTGAAAACTTTAAAAAACAAATTCCATTATCTTTTTTGGCTATAGTACT
Source organism: Anolis apletophallus (assembly GCA_030556195.1). NCBI lineage: Eukaryota > Metazoa > Chordata > Lepidosauria > Squamata > Anolidae > Anolis > Anolis apletophallus. Next base: position 53,184,365 of record JARBWK010000004.1, on the reverse strand, counting down.
TCTACACTGTAGAATCAATGCAATTTGATACCACTTTAAACTGCCATGGCTCAATGCTAAGGAAACAAGGGATTTGTAGTTATACAAGGTCTTCAGCCTTCTCTGCCAAAGACTGATGGTGGCTTACCAGATTATGTTTACCAGGATTCCATAGCACGGGACCCTGGCAGTTAAAGTGATGTCAGACTTCATTAATTCTACAGTATATATGCACCCATAGTCATTCCGTTTCTGCCACGTCAAAAAAAAAAGTATTTGTGTGTGTGTGTGTGTATGATATTTTAAAAAATGAAAATTTAAATTTGAAGTATGGGTAAGTTTAAATTATATGTGCACAGAATACACACACGTTTTATAAAAACGTATACATACACACACACACACACCAGCAGTTCTCGGCCACGCATTGCTGTGGCCCATTGTGGAGAAATGGGAAAGAAAGAAAAGAGGAAGAGCTGGTTTCTAAGTTATCAATACACTACTGAAGTGGCAAAGTGTCAACCTAAGATAGGCCCATTTCAGTCTCCTCAAGGACAAAGGGTTATATGGATGTGTGGAAGGTCCCTGGGTTACCCGAGTCCACACTGCCATATAACCCAGTTCAAAGATATTATATAGGTATTATTATAATAGATGTATATAGATATTATTATAGGCATATAGATATTAATATTATTATAGACACAGTTATTATTATTAAAGGCACATAGTTATTATTATAGAAGTTATTTATTTATTTCGTATCAAAAGCATTGCATAAAGACATAGATTGGATTAGTATGCTGCCAAATTTGGTGTCAATTTGTCCAGTGGTTTTTAAGTTATGTTAATCCTACAAACGAACATTGCATTTTCATTTATATGGGGATATATATATATATATATATATATATATATATTACCCCACCTTTTAGCCCCAATGTATCCATGAGCACATTTAATAATTGTGGAATCTACTGGAGGAATGCAACTTGATACCACTAGGTGGAGACAGACACCAAATAAATGAAGTGTGATTTAATTTTTCAACATGAAAATTGATGAAGTGCTTCCTAGAAACAGGTTTCACTGTATGAACACATCTTAAGCCTAGACGCCTTAATTAGGGTTCACCTCTTTCCCCCTTCCTTACACATTCTTAAGCAGATTAAGAAAAGATAGATATTGATGGCATTTGAATCATCATTACACAAATACACATACTCTGATAAAACATGGTATGCACTTGGGACATCACACAGCTAAACAACTGCTAGGTTTGCACTGGCACTCCATTACATCATTGTAAGGGACGTCCAATATTATAATCAGAACCATTTATGCATATTTGTTAAATCTGTTAGGAGCTAATGTAAGATCACATTTTACCATGTTAACGGCAAAAAGATAAACTACTTATGAGGGAATCAACCTAGACATATCAGAGCGTTATGTGCATCCATTGTTACCAAGAAATCCCATTTTCTGCAATTTTCATTCAGATACCTTTCCCCCATTGCTGCTGGCAATAACGATCTGCAAATGGGGAGGTGAGGTATATTTGATTACTTCCAGCAAACCAAGAGGATCATGGGATGTGTGTATGTGCACACATGTACTGTATGATCAAGGTCACATATCTTCCTTAGGAACACAAATGGCTGTGCATCGTAGTTTTGCACTGCTTCAGGATCCAGGAGGGCTTCTGTTTCCCTGTCCCAATTTCATTTAACTCCCCGCTACCCCATATTGAAAATGCTTTATCTCTTATATTGGCAGTAGACTTTTGTGTTTCTTTAAAAATGGAAGCAGGGTATGTAATCTTTTAGGTGATGTGAACTCACTTTTTGGTTTACTTCCTAGTAAGAAAAGGGATTCTTCTGGGTCTAAAACAGCTGGGGTGGGAAATATGGCGAAATAGCTCTCCACATGTCTCCTTTGGAGAGTACTGAGAACCTTGGAGGTTCAAAGGCTGCTTAGGAGAAGACACACACATACACAGTGCATGCATGCCTATGAGAAGGCAACAAGCAGGGCATGAACGCAACAGCTAGAGATTAATATATAGTCATCATTACTATTCTTCATCATTGCTATATCTGTCATATCCTTCATTGTGTGATCCTCCTCAGTATACTTTATGAAGATGTACTCTATTTTGTTTGTCCTCTTTGATAGTTGACAAATCTGAGTCAACTACAGAAATATGTAGAAAACTCCTACACTATTTTGCCAAAAATGTGTACCATGTTTTTGGTTCAATGTATTAAACACATTTTCCCTTAAAACACACTTCATTACATACAATGTAATTTGCTTTTAAATAACTTCTTAGTACTATGCATCTGTGGACTCAATATTTCACTTACTAAATGTATCCAAAAACAGAAACCCTCCCTGAGGTTTTTGTGGGCTCTCTAAGACCTCCAGTCTGATTTTACAGTATATTTTGAGAGGGAGTATGATCAAACTATATGGTCCACTAATATATGTGGTTTCAGGTATTCATATGTGGTTTCAGGTCTTGAAACAAATCCTGCCCAGAATGGAGACAAGGGAGTCATGTTGTGTGTCATTTTAAATATTATGAAACAAGTTGCTTGACAGCATAAATCAATGTCTTACTCCCTTTCAATTAGTTTTATTTGACCACAGTTCCCAAATCAATTGATAAGCAAACAGTGATTATATAGATATGTATTAAAAACTTACAATTCAAAAACCATGTATAGCATTCCATCGGAACTGTAGGTTTCCAAGAGTTCAACAATATGTGGATGTTTCAGCATGTGACAAATACTAGCTTCCCTCTTCAGATCTGTTGAGATACAATTTTTACTTTATTCACTCATGGCTTTTTTCATTTATTCATTTCTTACTTTTCTACCAAAAAAATTAATCTGCTGTATTATTCATCTTCAGATCAAAACTATTAACTAAAGAGAAACAAAATACACCTCACAAAACCTAGGTGACAATTTTAAAAATGTTTTTAAAAGCAGATATAAATTTTGCTCTTCAGAGTTGTATCTTTAGAGTCAAAATATCAATGCAAAGTTAAGGAACTTTTTAGCCTAAGGTGGTGATGGTGAACCTTTGAGAGAACGAGTGCCGAAACCCGGAGGGCTGTGTGTGTTAAGCACTCGAAGAGTAGTGAGTGGGGGGAGGGGACAAGCAGGTGGATGGCAGGTGGGTAGGTGAATGACTGGGGGAAGAAAGTGGGGGGGAAGCAAGAAGAGGGTGGGCAAGGGGAGGAGCAGGCAAGCGGGGCGAAGGGGCAACGAATTCCAAGTCGGTGGGTGAGGGGATGGCGAGTGAGGGGGAGACGACAGGCAACGGAGCACGTGCCAGGGTAGAGACGTGCCATAGATTCACCACCACTGGCCTAGGGTTTAGACTGCGATTCCTTTTGGTGCTATCAGTGTATGAAGCCTTGTTTTCTTTCTTCATACAAAGAACAAACAGATACATTTATACATACATAAAACATTTTAAGCCTCTCCTTTTCAGCCTCTTCATGAAGATAAGCTAAGAAGGGAGGTACTTTAATTTCTATTGTGCCATATTGAAGTTTTAGTCTTCTTCGTTCTCTTCAGCTGTGGAAACACATGGCTAAGATCAGGGCTGGAAATTTTTAGTCTGTTTTAATGCAACATTTTACAATAATCTAAATTTTTATGCAGTGAGAAAAAGCAAGATCACCGATTAATGAAAGATAGCAAATAATAACTCTGCAAAACATACATAAGAAGCAAAATAAAATTAACCAACAGTCCACATGTCAACAAAACTGTTGTTCAATACTCTTCAGCATCCAACTTCATGACAACATGTTTGTTCCAGTACCAAAAAGGTTTTTACAAAGGGGAGGAACAAGATCATGAAATAGTCAGAGCTGTGTTACCAGCCTACGATTTGAGAAACTGAGATGTTTTTTTTATTAAAAAAAATACTCATGAGTTGCCTTCAATAATCTAACCGATAATACTTTAACATAGCTGATCTCACAAATGAGGAGTCTATTTCTGTATCATTTCGTTCAAATTCTAATATTTAGTATACATCAAATTTTAGTCAGCCAGTTATAATTAGGATGAAGATCACTTCAGCTCACTGTTTCAGTGATCCTTGGTGGGAGGAGAGAGAGAGAGAGAGAGAGAGAGAGAGAGAGAGAGAGAAAGGGGCAATTTTACTACTGTTTTGGGTTGGGGCACCAAGTGTCATTGCTCATGCAGCAAGGGTTGCTTCTTTGTTGTTTACTTCAATAACAGGATATCCATATTTGGCATTCATCCACATGACTCCTAGAATCCTCATTGCAAACCTCCAAATTTCTCTTACACGGCTGAGAAGGCTACTAATTTTGGTACTGTACAACATCACAGTTACAAACAATGGAAATGGTGGCCCCATACAAATTCTTCTTTGCAATATGAAGATATAAAGATGTAGCTTAGCAGGCACATACACACATACAGGGTGGACCAAATGTCACAAAGAGATTTCAATATTGAATAACGCCTTTATTTTTTTTGTTTACAATACCATAGCATCAAATATAATATGTATTAGCAAATAAAATTACATTACATTACATTCTAGTTGCTCTCCAACTCCAGGTAGTCATGGATGACACATGCTTCCTTGATCTCGGGTAGGGGTAATAGGGACGGTAGCCGTAGGCCTAATGAGAGAGGGCGGAGGAGCCGAAGAGAGGGGGGGGGGGGGGGGGTGGCCATTCTCAGTCGAGACAAATTCAATTCCAGGACGATCCCGACAGCGAACATCCCCGGGATGGAGTGTGCGGGCCTGGTGTGGGACCTTGGTGAGAGTGTAGCCTTCCTGCTGGTGTACCGTGCACCCAACGCACCGGCAGGAAGTCTGCCTAAGCTGCTGGAGGTGGTTGCGGAGTGGGCATTGAAGTTTCCTAAGCTTATTGTCTTGGGGGACTTCAATGTCCACGCTGACACCACCTCCCCATCAACAGCAGCCATGGACCTGGTGTCCACCATGGAGGCACTAGGACTCTCACTCTGCAGGACCGGCCCCACGCACCAAGCTGGACACACCTTAGATCTGATCTTCGCTGCCGGAATTCAAGTGATCCTAACCTCCATTACGGAGGTTCCATGGTCGGATCACAGTGTCCTGGAAGTCCGACTGGATCTGGTCCCCCCTCCCGGTAAGGGTGCCGAACCTATTCTGGTTCGCCCGAAGAGACTTATGGAACCCACTAGGTTCCTGAATGCTCTAAGGGATTGGGACCTCCCCAGCGACTCGGTCGACGGGCTGGTGGATTCATGGAATACCAATCTTTCCACTGCCTTGGACGAGATCGTTTCAGGCGCTCTCATCATCCCCGCAGAAATCGCTCGCCATGGTATACTGAGGAGTTGCGGGCGATGAAACGGAGGAAGAGACAGCTGTGACGGAGCATCGAAATCGGCTTATAAGCAGTTTAAGGAGGCTTATGAGCGAGCTATCAAGGAAGCGAAAAAAGTATATTATACTTCCTTGATAGAGTCAGCTAGTTCACGCCCAGCTCAACTTTTTAAGATAATTCGGTCCTTGACAACAATCCCAACTGTCCCAAATGATAGGGTATTGGCTCCAACAGCTGAGGCTTTTCAGAACTATTTCACTGACAAGATTTCGAGTCTCCGCCGGACATTCCAGCCACGGTTGATACAGTGAGTGAGCTTGAGACTCCGCCGCCACTCGGCGGGCCCACCTTCACCCGATTCCAAAAGCTGGACGCAGAAGCTGTTGATAAGTTACTCACTGCAGCTAGGCCAACTACTTGCCCTCGACCCGTGCCCCTCCTGGCTTATTAGATCTTGCCGGGAGGGCTACAAGGCCCCCTGGGCACGATCATAAATAGCTCCCTTGAGCAAGGAGTCTTCCCGGGGGGGGTTGAAAGAGGCAATGGTGAGACCGCTGCTGAAGAAGCCGAATTTAGATCCTTCGGCTCCCTCCAATTACAGGCCGGTTTCCAACTTGCCTTTTTTGGGCAAAGTAATTGAGAGGGCAGCAGCGGATCAGCTGCAGCAGTTCTTAGATGACACAGCTGGACTTGATCCCTACCAGTCCGGCTTCCGTATTGGGCATGGGACGGAGACCGTGCTTGTCGCCATTACAGACCAACTTCGCCGCCAGCTGGACCAGGGTGGATCAGCTCTGCTCGTCTTGTTAGATCTGACAGCAGCATTTGATACGGTAGATCACGCATTGTTGACCCACCGTTTAGCCGGCGCTGGGGTCAGGGGGACTGCCCTTAAATGGGTGGCCTCCTTCCTCCAGGGCCGGGGACAACGTGTGGAGGGGGGCGGGGAGGTCTCCGGGAGGTCCCCACTTAATTGTGGGGTCCCCCAGGGGGCCATCCTCTCCCCCTTATTATTCAACATTTATATGCGCCCCTTGGCCCAGCTGGCTCGTGACTTTGGTCTGGAGTGTTATCAGTATGCGGATGACACCCAGCTTCTGCTGAGAATGGACGGCAGGCCGGACTCCGTACCCGATTGTTTCCATCAATGCCTTGAAGCCGTGACTGGTTGGCTGCGCGCCAGCCGGCTGAAGGTGAATCCGTCGAAGACGGAGATCCTGTGGCCCGGTCGCCCTGGGCTGGGTGGGTGCCGGTTGCCTACCCTGGATGGCGAGCAACTAAGCCCGTCATCTTCGGTTAAGAGCTTGGGTGTTCAGTTGGACTCCCTGCTGACCATGGAGTCCCAGGTCTCCGCGGTCAGCAGGGCGTCCTTCTTTCACCTACGACAGGCTAGGTGACTGGCACCCTACCTGTCCAGGAACGACCTGGCGACGGTAATCCAAGCGACGGTCATCTCAAGACTGGACTACTGTAACGCCCTCTACGTTGGCCTTTGTCGACAATTCGGAAACTCAAGCTAGTGCAGAATGCCACTGCTCGCTTGCTGACGGGCTCGTTGGTAAGGGAGCATATTACGTCCATCTTTCGGCAGCTGCACTGGCTTCCCATCGATTACCGAATTGCCTTCAAGGTGTTGGTATTGACCCTTAAGGCCTTACACGGCCTAGGGCCTGCGTACCTGAGGGACCGCCTTACCCCGTATGTACCCCCGAGATCACTGCGGTCAGAAGAACAGAATCTGCTGACGGTACCAACAGTCCGCTCCTGCCACCTACCTGTGACTAGACAGAGAGCCTTTTCCGCAGCAGCTCCAGTGCTGTGGAACTCTCTCCCGGACAGTGCAAGAGCTATTTCCGAGCTAGTACCATTCAGAAGGGCTTGTAAGACCGCCCTTTTTGGCCTGGCCTTTAATTAAGGCATAGAATGATGGTATCCCAAGAACCATATTGTCACCCTGCACCTCGAAATGTGTCAAACTGTGTGTTTTTAATGTGTTTTATTCTTTTATTGTAGGGCCCCATGTCTGCGACATGAAGCCCATTTATATTGTTGTACCCGCCCCGAGCCTGTAGGGAGGAGCGGTATACAAGATCGAAGAAATAAATAAATAAATAAATAAATCCATTACAAACTAGCTTCAGAGCACCAAGTTGAGATTTCTATGGTTGCCTTATTGGATGATCTCCATCTTAACACTGACAAGAGGTGTGTGTCCCTGTTGATGCTTCTAGGTCTCAGTGGCTTTCAATATTATCAACCATGGTATCCCTGGAATGGAATGCTTAGGGGTTTTGGGAATCAGAAGCACTATGTTACAATGGTTCCTGTCATGCTTCTCAGGCAGGTTCCAAGTAGTGATGCTTGGGGATAGATCTCCCTCAAAAATGAGCTGTTATATGGCATCTTGAAGGGTGACATTCTATCCCCAATGATTTTTAAATATTCACATGAAACTGCTGGGAGAGATAATCTGCAGGCATGGGGGCAAGGAGCTGTCAGTATGCTAGTGACACCCAAATATATTTTTCTATGCTTTCAAACTGGCTGAATCCAGATAAGACATAAATGTTTGCTATTAAGAGTTCTAACCTGGGGATGGAGGTGTACCAACCAGTTCTGTGTTTGCAGCTTGGGAATGATCCTGGATCTGTCTCTCCAAATGTCAGTCCAGGTACCAAGTTCGGAAACTCCAATTACTTCAAAACATGGCAGCCAGACTAGTTACAGGAACATCCAAGAGTGAGCATATTACACCTATACTACAGTTACTCCACTTGTTGCCAATTAGTTTCCGGGTAAAGTACAAAGTGTTGGTTATAACCTTCAAAGTCCTACAGGGTTTAGGATACCAAGTGTATCGGTAGTTACTGAAAAGGACATTCAAGTGCTACCTCGGAGTTGGTTGAGGTAGGCAGGATTTCCCTGGGTACTGGTTGTGGGGGGTCGGGAGCAGGTCAGGGTTTTGCCCTCCCTTCTGCTCGAGATCCCCGTGTACAACTGGTGGGCCACTGTTTGATACAGAATGCTGGACTAGATGGGCGGAGGTCCAATTCAGCATGGCTCTTCTTATGTTCTTATGATCTTATGTTACTTATAGAATCACCTGCGTCTAGGTTACCTACAGGATCACCTTCTCCCATATGATCCACCCAGCACACTTAGGTCCTCTGGGGGGCATTAACTCCAGTCAGCTAGAACTTTACTGGTGACTGTTAGCCATAATACCTTTTCATTGGCTGCCCTAAAACTGTGGAATGACCTGCTATAAGAGATTTGACAGCTAAATCAGCTGTCTGAATTGAAGTAAAGACTCATCTCTTCCAGCTGGTCTACCCAGTTGAGAATTTTAATCTGCATCAGTGGATTTTAATTTGCATTTCAACTCTGTGTAGCTTGATGTATGTTTTAATAGTTGTTTATCTTTATTTATATTGAGCTGCAGGGAGAGGTGAGTAAGAAATTATTATTATCATCAAAATATTTTAAAACAAATGTTTCAGAAAGCTATTAAAACATCAGATGCCTTTGTGAATTTTGTCCCATCCTGTACACACATCCATATCCATACCCATGAATTCATTCCAGGGATTGTTATGTTCAAGTTCTGTGTTTCAACTCTAAGAAGTCAATGCACCATTTCAAAATTAAGACTGTCAGCATACATATTTCTTTTTAGTGATAGTAACAGTAGAAGTTCACAAATGGACTATATAAAAGTGACTTGATTTCATGAACATGGCTATCTACTACCAAATTCCAATTTTATCCCCCTGCTGTCAAAGCCTCCTAAGCCTGCATTTAACTCATGAATATGGGGCTTCTGCTACTCAAGGACATGCCTCTATAGGTCTTAAAACTAACAACACTTTGTATGCTAGCATTTTCTTGTAAAAGCAGTATCAGTCGTAGATAGTGACTTACATAGCAATAAAACTTATTCCGAAACTCAAATATTTTTTGCATGGTACAGGTGAATGCTGCAACTGTTCTTTGGAATTAAATATTATTCCACATGACTCCTAGAATCAGTGCAAATGAGGTATTAAAATTCCTATTGTCAATTTGATTAATGAATCTTATTACTGCTGACTATCTAAATCAGGCATGGGAAAACTTGGGCCCTCCAGGTGTTTTTGGACTACAACGCTCACAATTCCCAACAGCCATTACTTTACCTGGAAAACTAGTTGTAGAAAAAAAGTTTCATAAAGCAAAACATTTTCAAATTTGAGTTGCTCCTGTGTCTGAAGAAACATGGTGAGGCTAGTAATGATAATTTCATTGCTGGCCTATTTCAGAACCATTGCCTTAGTTGATATCTCAATTAAGAACAGAAGCAACATCAGAGAGGCTACTTTCCTCTTCCATTTCTTGTCAGAAGAAAATAACTGTTTTAAGTTAACACAGAGACACAGGAACAAACACTTGCATGCACCATGCAAAGAATGATACTGCAAGTATAAAAGCACGTACCTAATATTTCCTATGAATAAAGAACTCAATTATATATAATGAAATATTTAATTGCAGATAATTGTTTCTGATTTTTCCATATAACATTGTGGATATTTGGCAAATAATTCTAAGCCAGAATTTAAAACAATACAATTCTTAAAAATCTCCTTGGTACGTCTACACATCTTCAACTAAATGGGCAGTGGTTCAATGAAGCCACAAAATCTGTTCACTATCTGTTCCAAAAAGATTTTGAGATATGCCTATCCAACATTTCTGCTCTAAATCGATTCTAATTTTATACTGTACAAATGTCTGCCTACAAAATATGGAAATGTAGGAAATTATATTACTTTTGTGTTGCCTTTAAAATCCTGCAAATATTGAACACCATAGTCATAAAGGTGTTTATACACTATGCTCCAGTCAACAAGTTTCCCAGGAATCAGGTAGTTAGAATACACGAGCTGTTTTGTAATTAATTCAGTCCAGGTCAGTCACAGATTATTCAACAAAACAACGGGTGAAACAAGCAGGTGGCCATCTGCTAGCCTAGGAGTTTTATAACACATCAATGGTTCAGATACACAAAGTCAGTAAATGGAGCTTTCAAAGCATAGCCAGTCCAAGGTAAAGCACAAACAAGCCCATGAATAAAAGAGTACTGTTAGTCACTAAGATCAGATGGTTGTAAACAACAAAGATGTTGGGGAGCTATTTGTAGAGTTATGGATAGCTGTCTCAAAACACCAGGTGTCTAATTGACCAGTGTCTCCTATTTAACAGTGGCTGGGATGCCAGAAAAAGGTTATGGCATGTCTTCAGCATCCTCAGTATCCACCACTTCCTCCACTGCCTCAATCTCCTGCTATGAAGACTCAGAGAGATCACAATCATCAAGAGACACACATTCCTGAACATCCAACTCCTCTCTGTCTGATTCCTGAGGATGAATTATGACAATGTGTTGTCGAAGGCTTTCATGGCCAGAATCACTAGTTTGCTTTGAGTTTTCTGGGCTGTATGGCCATGTTCTAGAACCATTCTCTTTCAGAGAGACTGCTTCTGGAACATGGCCATGCAGCCCGAAAAACTCACAGCAACCCAATTATGACAGTATTAGTGGAACATCCAACTGCATAGATATATGATACTTTAACACTAGAAAATGCATTGATGCACTGTCTTTCACCAAGCTATCTTCAGTAACAACTGCGACTGGAGTTTTAAATAAATAAATCTAGTCTTTGAATTTATCTGGATTGGCCCTCCACGTTTGCAGGTTTGACTTTTGCAGATCTAATTTGTGGAAATGTTCTCTCTTGGAATCTCCAGACCTCCAGAGCAACTTTATGGTCAACTTTGATCAGAAGTCTCACTGGAGGAGCTAAAGATTACTAGATTGAACATGTACCTAGGCATTTGTAGGTTTTCATGTGTAAATTTTCAATTCAAGTTGCACAAAAGGACCTAGAAATTCCTAGAGAAATTGTCTAGGAATTTGATGGAGGATGGAGGAGATATAAGAGAAGCAAAAAGGCTTTAGTAGAGGCTAAATGGTGACTCAAAGCTCAGCGCCACCCTAAAAGGAAAGCACACCCTCAAATGCCGCACACCCACCCTCCTACCCAACTGCATTTTTAAACTCCAGTCCCACTTAAAAAATCCAGTAAATGTGTCTTTACTTATGTTAAATGTATGGTAAGGTCTATGTAGGTATGCAGATGTGCCTGTTTGTTTTCTTTGTTGTTTGAATGAATAAAAAATTATGAAGAAAAAAAAATCCAGAAAACAAAGGAAAATCCAAAAGATTCAATGCTAGAGTGAGGCCAAGCCGAGTCAAAAGCAACAGCTGATAGCCGGTGGCCGCAAGGCAATCGGACTGAAGCATCTCTCTCTAGAGCAGTGGTTCCAAACTTTTTTTGGCCAGGGCCCACTTTGACCAGGGACCATTCTCCAACATTAGTACCAAAGGGGGAGGGCCTGGTCAGCTCTGTGGAAAGGAGCAGAAATAAAATAAAATAAAATAATAAAGAGGAAGGAGGTTCATGGACTAGATTTTCGTTCTCATGGCCTACTGCTGGGCTGCGACCCACAGGTTAAGAACCACTGCTCTTAGAGCGCGGTGGCGGCAAAACCCCACAAAACAGCAAAAATACCATGATATATATTTTAAATTAATATTTTTTGAAATCCGTGAAACAGCGAGTCCTCAATAAGCGAACCGCAAAGTAGCAAGGTTTTGGGATAGTTCATGTATAGGACTATTCAGAAATTTGCAAAAATTAGAGTTAAGGTAAAAATGAAAGAACACTCACAGTCCTTAAACGTTTAGATTCTACTTAGCAAAACGAATTCCACAAATATAGCTTCTGATTAACTACATCCTACTAATAACAAAATACTAAATTACTATGCAATGTATTTTTATTCAACAGTAATCAAACCTTTCAGAAGTTAAATTGATTTACTGGATTATACTCAAGACTTTAATTACTCATACTTCACAGATACTGTGAGGGAAAGGAAAACAAGACACAACTGTATCCAACATACTATAGCAATAAAACGAATGGACACTTTTAAAAATGCAAAAATGCAAAAAGGATGTATTTATTTCCCAAGCAACTTCCTCATTGCATCTTTCTTCAGACTAAACCTGACTACTGTGTTTTAAAAGAAAACACTATCATAAACTACTTCAAAGCAGAAAGCAACCCCCTCAGCAACCCCCAACTTTTAAATGCAAGTCATCAAAGCAGTAATCTGGAGACTATACAGGGCAGCTCCTGCAAAACATCTGCTTGTTTATGAAAAAGTTGCACTCATGACACTGATGGTTTAGAGCGGTGGTTCCCAAAGTGGGTGGTACTGCCCCCTAGTGGGTGGTGAGGCGATCCAAGGGGGTGGTGGGAGGCTCAGGAGAATTTGGGGGGCACTGAAGCCCTGTAAAGGGGCAGTGGCGGGATTCCAACTCGCAAGCGTGCGAGTGTGTGCATGCCAGTTAGAAACCCCGTGCAGGCACTGCCTGGAAACTGCAGGGCGCATCCCCTTCCTCTCCTCAAATCAGCCCATGGCACAGCCCTATATCGCTCCTTCCAATCCAACGGGTCCCTTGGAAGGAAGTGGCGATACGGGACTGCGCTGTGGGCAGAGTTGAGGAGAGGAAGGGGGTCCGTGCTGTGGTTTCCAGGCAACGCCTGCCTAGGGATTCCAACTGGCAGGCTGAGACAGACGTGCTTGTGAGTATGTGCCTGCCAGTTGGTCCAGCAGAGGAGGAAAGCCTCCGCGTCTGCAAACGCCCCCTGAGTCGCTGCGGTGTTTGCAGGCGCCTCCTGGGAGATGGCCGTGGCACGAAGGGAAATGCAAGTAGCTCCCAATTTCCAAGGGCCAGTATTCTCTATTGCTCAAGTTTAGTTCAATTCCATTGCTGTTGGGAATTCAAAATTCTCTTTGATTATAGGTGAACTATAAAACCCAGCAGCTACAACTCCCAAATAAATAATTATGCCAATAGGCATGAGAAAATGGGAGTATCTGTGTAATATCTTCTGTTGCTATGTGTCATGCATCATGTTCTGTGTTGGTGGTGGCAGGCTTAGCAGTTGATGATGGAAGGGTTAATGTAAGTCTTAGTTCTAAAAGGTTGAGTAATCTGTAAGTAAGAGTTTATGGATGAAAGCAATTAAGGGTGGAGGCATGCAAGAGATAGGTTGCAGCTGGGTTTTACTGGTTATGAGTAGGCCCTGAGACTGATCTTGGTAGAAAAGTATTTGTCTTATCTTGGTGGTAGATGCTCCCCCAGGTTTGTGGATTTTCGGTATCCTGACCTGTCTCCTGAACTCTTGGAACCCTGGAACCTTGAATCTCTGGACTGGCTTTTGACTATGGTATAGACTCTTGATCCTTGGACGTTACTCATTGAACTCTCGGCATTTGACCATTGGACCAGACCTTTTGACTACAGTGTTCTCTTGAACTTGCATCGGCGTTTGCTTTCAGTCTTTGTTTTATATTCTGTGGCAGAGTGCTATCTTTATTATTTACATTTGGGCTATGAAAACAGCCAGAAAGTATGTGCTTCTTTAATTAAACAGTTTGATACAAACTGAGTGTTTGTTTGGTTATCCTTTGCCTGCATACCGGCAGAGCCCTGGCATCGTGACACCATGAGAACAAAACACTGTATTGGATGGCCTTGGGTGCAAATATCTGGGGAAAGGGAACCACTACTAAAAGTGTGTATAGACTTCACAGCTGCTTGAGCTACACTGAAAGCTGGAATGATGCTTGTGAGTGTAATTAACAAATCATTTTTGTTAACAGTAAGAAAAATCTGATCAGTTTTGATAGTCCTATATGCTGCATTCAACAAAACAGATAAGATGGAGTATATCATCACAGATACACCAAGTCACCAAGAGCTCATGTAACTTACTGGAACAGTGACAAAATATCAAGGAATATATTTTGAGAGATACATTACAACATTATAGGGATTGATGACACAGAAGAGAAAGCATCATGAATACTAATCTGTGCTTCAACAGAATTTTGTGCACACTATGTTTGCCACTTGTCAGAATCCATTATAAGACATTTAATACTATACTTATTCTGTTGTCCAACACTGAACATTTTGACAGTTTATATTTTATCATTTATACATTAAACATACATGCAAAGTGACTGCCTTACCACTGGCTAGATCAATAAAATCATGCTTGCTATTCCAATGAACTGTCATTATCAACTGCCAATATTTTTTAAACTTTCAAATATATTAACAAAATAATTCATTTCCCCTTTTCAAAATGTAACCATCCTAGGTATCACAATTTTGCTATAATAAGTGTTGCAACACTCTTAAGATGAAGAACACAGAGATTGTGACCATATATATGCACAACCATTTAGAGATAAATTCCAGTGAAATCAATGAAATATACGGTTATGCTAACCAGCAAATAGTTTAAAGTACTGGATTTGGTACAGGGAAACATAAGCCCAAATCCTTGTTTCCCCTTGAAATTCTCTCATGTGACTTGGATTATCACAACTCTCTAATCAAATCTGTATTAAAGGCTTGTTTAGCCAATTAATAGTAAGACAGAAACAATGTAAAGTGATGATGTTGTGGTTAATCATAATCGGCCCATCACACGCTATGACAGAATATTTGTGTTTCTGAAAATACCACAAAACACAAACTTTTCATATAGTCACATCCATTAAATTCATTAGTTTCACAAGATAAGACAGGAGTGATGCAACAAGCTAACAACAAAATAGTATTTCAGAAAACAAGTAGAATATCAAATATAAGGATAACCATGCCCACCAAATTCACCAGCCACCCAAGACTAGTAGGAGACATTATGCAACAAGCCCCATATTCTTATAACCATTCCAAGAATTGTGGAAAGTAGCCTGGAACTTTCCTGATAGCCATGCTCACAAATTTTATCAGTCTGTCATGACTTTATCAGTCTGTCAAAGGTGCAAGATACACAAATCTCCTAGAAACCACTTTTTTGCATCTATTCCCACAAATCATCTGTGTTTCAAAAATGGACTGCAATATCAACCGTACGGGGAGCTATACCCACCAGGCTTGCTGTAACAGAAGAAGTTTGCATGCCTACTCCAGACAGTGAGGCCCCTTCTACACTGTCATATAAAATCCAGATTATCTGCTTTGAACTAGAATATATGACAGTGTAGATTCAGATAATCCACTTCAAAGTAGATAACATGGATTATTTGCTTTGATAATCTAGATCAGGGGTGCTCAGAATGGTGATCGGGATCACCAGGGTGATCTTCGGGCCTCATCCTGGTGATCTTCAGACTCCTGACCAGGTTTTTTGCTGTTGGTCCTCTTCACGCGCCCCTGCACACTGCAAAGAAGTCCTCCGTTGTTGCTCCTCCCTGCTCGCGCGCCGCCTCCAAAAGCTGCAGAGTCCAAGAGGCAGACTGGGCCCCTCAAACTGGGCCCCTCAAACTCCGAGTGGCTGGAGAAGGACGGAGGGAGGAGGAGGAATCCAAAATCCTCCTCCCTCCGTCCTTCTCCAGCCACGGAGTTTGAGGAGACCAAAGGGGCGGGCCTGGATGACGCGATGCATGGCTGGCCCAGCATGCGCAGAAGCGCCCATTCTGCCTCTCGGACTTCTCGTGAGCTCTTGGAGGCAGCACGCATGCGGGCAGCGTGGAAATAGGAGCAACGACAGAGGAGAAGAAGAAGGACGCTTTGGGGTCATTTCCATACCACATCTATGGGGTGGGTGCTTGATTGTTCTGTGGCATGTCTCTTTGTTTATTTTTAATGTTTAAAAATGGCCTTTTAGCTCCAAAGCCTCTCTGCTTGCTTTGTTCCTTGAGAAATATATGTTGGGGAATATGGAAATGTGGGAGAAATTGGGTGGTTGGATGTATTTTTTCCATGCCCCTTTGTTTACCTTGCTGAGTATTAAATGGCCTTGCAGTTCAAAAGCCTCTCTTCTTACTTTCTGGCTGATAATATGTGTGGTAATATGGCAGTGTGGGAGAAATGGGGTGGTTGGATGTATTTTTATGCTCTGTTTTATATTGTTGTTATTAAATTGAAATGTTGATGTTTTATAACTTCATTTTATGTAAACTGCCCCGAGCCTGCTGGAAAGAGCGGTACATAAAAATGAATAATAAATATAAATAAATAAATAAGAAAATAGTTATACGTTTTACATTTCTGGGTAGGTGATCTTTGGGACTTGGTTTTTTAATCAGTAGCTCCCATGCTGAAAAAGTGTGAGCACCCCTGATCTAGATAGTATGGCTGTGTAGAAGGGGACTGAGATTAAAGAGCTATGAAAATATGCCTCCATATTGCTTCAGTCACAGCAGTCAGGAACCCAAGCAATGATGTAAAAAAAAATATACCTGTTCCAATTTACAAACAAATTCAACTTAAGAACAAACCTACAGAACCTGTCTGTACAGGCAGTTCTCAAGTTACGAACAAGATAGGTTCTGTAGGCTTATTCTTAAATTGAATTTGTAAGTGAGAACAGGTATATTTTAAAGTGTAATACCATCCAGTACTTATGTATATATTAGCTTTGGATAGCATAGGGAAGGGTGAACATGCCTGTTGTATTTGTTCTGCTGTCTATGCCCCTATTCAGAATATTCCATCTCACTTTCTGTTCCTGTGATAACTGGATTTTTAAAAAAATTGTCTTGTTGTGGAAACAAGGATTGGTGAGAAAGGTCTAGCGGAGACACCTTTTCCTCATGATAACTCTTTCAAGATTGAATTTCCCTTTTGGGGGGTAGATTTCTCTCATTGTCTCACCTCCGTTCTTAAATATGAGCCATTTGTAAGTCAGATGTTTATATCTCAGGGACTGCCTGCATACTGTGGAATCCCCTAGAGGAATTAGCAATTCCTACAAACCATTCCCCCACTTGCATGAATAACTGAAACTAGAAATGGATTCTGTGCTTACGGGGGTCTTACTGTATACATTTTTGATATCAACTTACTTGAATATACACAGTACTCTAAATATGGCTCAATCATGGATCAGGAAATAAGAATGGTAGTAGATTTATTTTCAATCACCTTCCTAAGAATTTCTATGATCTAATTGGCATTTTTCACTGCTTCTGTCTTGACCTGAAGATTTTATTAAATTTCCTCTGGACTATTTTCTTCAATATATTGGGCCCAGGCAAGTACAATCAAAACCTTATTCATCAAAATAAATGCAATTCATCATGTCAAACTATGACATGGATTATATAAGTTATATAGATTCAGGGCCGGATCTTACGTTACGCAAACTAAGCGCCTGCGAGGGGCGCCATATATACAGTGGCGCATCGGCCACCAAACGCCCCTTCTCAGTCTCTGGCCCCATGGAAGGTGGCCCACCAAATATGGTGTGAGCAGGCCAGAGCCACCTGCAGCGGCTCCACGAGGCCGGCTGCCAAACCCTCCTCCTCAGCTTCCGGCCTTGTGGAGGGTGCGTGGCCAGAGAGCGAGGGGGCGCCAAAATAATGTTCGCTTACCATTTTGAATTACCTTAGTCCGGCCCTGTATAGGTTATATAAGAAGGAAGGAAGGAAATAGGTTGGAGGAAATGGTTTATTTATGGGGATGGCAAATGGAACATCACAAGCAGGCTTTCGAGTCCTAATACACAGGTTAAATTGTATTTTATTGTAACTGTTTTATTGCTTTTATTGTACTGCTTTGTTTTGAGTGTGAACCGCCCCGAGCAATTGGGAGTGGCGGATGATAAATCTAATAAACAAACAAACAAACACAAATAAAGACTTATGCACTGCAACTCTTTGAAACTGAAATGTAACTCAAGACTACACATGGATGGACCATTAAGTCTTACAGCCAGAAGAAATAATTTATTTATTCAATAGGTCTGTTAAGGTACAATAGAGATAATAAAAATTCACCACAGCAGCACTTTACAAAGGCTAGCACATATGCATAGTGAACTGGCCATTAAAAGGATCTTTCTCAATGAAGACCAACTAGTAGCTAATGTGTGGAGAATATACACACTTAAACCTATGAAAGAAAATGCACATTTATTTAAGTATATATTTTGCAGGGAATTATAAAATAAAAAATTCGCATTGATGTAAAAAGAACATTTACTGTTAAAAAAAGAAGTGAGAGTGTTATGAATCAGAGAAGGTTTACCCATTGCTCAGAAAAAGAAATTAAGTGTTATACAAATATTACCAAGAGCATTTCTCATTTTATTAAATTCAATGCTTATTTTATTTCAGCAAAACGTCTGCAGCTTTAGACAGATACTACTTTTTTAAGGAAAAGAGATACTTTACTATGATTTTGTATAAAACATTTAATACTTTAATTTTCCAAAGCCATCTCAGCTTAATAATTACTATTTCTGTTGATGATTCAGGCAAATATTATTAAGCATTTCCAATTCTTTCTCATGCAACAGTCAATTTTGTCAAACTAAATACAGAATTTCTGAAGGTGAGAGTTTTCAAATACAAAGGAAGATATTTCTCTTTGGGACATATTATTTTATACATGCTAACAAAAACAGTGAGATATTGAAGATAAAACATCTTATGCAAGAAGAGCTAAATGCAGATTTTTTTTACCTTCTGTACTTAATCCTGGACTTGAAGTGAATTTTGCTACATCGACAATCTTTACAGCGAACTGTTGCCCAGTCTCTCTGTTGATGCATCGTCGTACAACACTGAACGGACCCCTAGAAAGAAAGATGCCATTCCATTAATTGAATTAGAAGTCCAACACATCTCTTTCTTCTTCAAATAAACCTTCTATTATTTTTCATTTTAAAACTTCATTGGATATTTATTTGATTTATAATGGAGCCCAGGTATCTGCTGGATTTTGATCCAGGACACCCCATGCATACCAAAATCTGTATCTTGTCCCATTATATACAATGGTGAAGTGAGATGGCAAAATGAAAGTTTGCTTTTGGGATTCTTTTTAAAGTACAAATGATTCAGGTTAGGCAGGTTTTGTCGACAGAACAGGTTGAAGATACAGTAAAAGATTATGTTGCTCATCAGCCTAGAAAGTGTTACAAAACCATTTCTAATAGTTTACAAATGGAAAAGGTTCCGAGATCCTATCAAAATCTCTTCAAGAACAAACTGATGCATCTCCTGAAAGTCACATTAGCACGTCTGAGAGCCCTTCCACACAGCCCTTTATCCCAGAATATAAAGGCAGAAAATCCCACAATATTTGCTTTGAACTGGGTTATCTGAGTCCACACTCAGATAATATGGGATTTTCTGCTTTGATATTCTGGGATATAGGGTGGTGTGGAAGGTCTCTGAGTAATATTATTTATTATTTATTTATTTCCAACATTTCTACCCTGCTCTTCCCAACCCCCGAAGGGGGACTCAGAGCGGCCTAACAAAGGCAACAATTTGATGCCGAAACACAGTATAAATACAATATAAAACCAAAAACATTGAGCATTAAAATACATTAAAATACAATTAACATTAATACATCATATACATTCACTTAAGTTAAAAACAGAGTTCCGTCCATAATAGGAGCATTGAGCCATATCCATCAACTTGCCATTACAATCAATCCAAAGTGCTGTATTGTGCTAATGTGCAAACGCCTGGTCCCATAGCCAAGATTTCACTTTTTTCCTGAATGCCAGGAGGAATGGGGTTGATCGTATGTCACTTGGAAGTGCGTTCCACAGACGGAGAGCCACCACCGAGAAAGCCCTATCTCTCGTCCACACCAACCACGTTTGAGAAGTCAGCGGGAGCGAGAGCAAGGTCTCCCCAGATGATCTTAAATTACGAGGTGGGACGTAGAGGCTGATGCGTTCAGACAAGTAAGCTGGCCCAGAACCGTATAGAGCTTTAAAGGTCAAAACCAGCACTTTGAATTGAGCTCGGAAGTAGACAGGCAGCCAGTGGAGCTGACACAACAGGGGGGTGGTATGCTTCCTGTATGTAGTTCCAGTTAGTAATCTGGCTGCCGCCCGTTGGACTAGTTGTAATTTCCGAACTGTCTTCAAAGGCAGCCCCACATAGAGTGTGTTGCAGTAATCTATTCAGGATGTGACCAGAGCGTGGACAACCGCAGCCAGATCAGACTTCCCAAGGTACGGGCGCAGCTGGCGCACGAGTCTTAACTGTGCAAAAGCTCCCCTGGCCACCGCCAAGACCTGGGGTTCCAGGCTCAGTGATGAGTCGAGGATCACTCCCAGACTGCGAACCTGCGTCTTCAGGGGGAGTGTAACCCCATCCAACACAGGCTGTAACCCTATGCCCTGTTCAATCTTTCGACTGACCAGGAGGACCTCTGTCTTGTCTGGATTAAGTTTCAATTTGCTAGCCCTCATCCAGTCCGACACAGCAGCCAAGCACCAGTTCAAAGTCTGGGCATCCTCCTTAGTGACAGGTGGAAAGGAGTGACAGATCTGGACGTCATCTGCGTACAGATAACACCTTACTCCGAAACTCTGAATGATCTCTCCCAGTGGTTTCATGTAGATGTTAAATAACATCAGGGACAGTACTGAACCCTGAGGGACTTCATAAGACAATGGTTGCGGAGCTGAACAGGTGTCACCCAATGACACCTTCTGGGTACGACCTTCCAGGAAGGATTGGAGTCACTGCAAAGCAGTACCCCCAAGCCCCATATCTGCAAGGCGGCCCAGAAGGATACCGTGGTCAATGGTATTGAAAGCCACTGAGAGGTCCAGCAGAACCAACAGGGACACACTCCCCCTGTCGAGTTCCCGGCGTAGATCATCTACCAAGGCAACCAAGGCTGTCTCAGTTCCATGTCCCGGCCTAAAGCCAGACTGTGCAGGATCAAGATAATCAGTGTCTACCAAGAACCCCTGGAGTTGCAAAGTTCCATGACTTTACCCAAATAGTGGAGATTGGAAATTGGCCAATAGTTCACTAATTGAGTGGGGTCCAGTGATGGTTTTTTCAACAGCGGTTTTATAACAGCTTGCTTTAAGCTGGCTGGAATTTTACCCTCCTGTAAGGAGGCATTAACCACCACCGTAACCTACATATCCTTGGATCTACAAACCACTCTTGCTAAAAAAAACAACAAACACAAACACTAGATTACTGAAATTATTCAGTAGCAGACTAATCAAATGCACACATTTTTGACCTCAGCAAGAAAAGCTGATGGTCATTTTTTGTTGAATATGAATAAAAGAATCTTATCTTAACCATTAAGCACGATGGGAAAAGAGATGGTTTGGGTCTGCTTTGCTGCCTCAGGACCTAGACAACTGTCCATCATTGACACAACAATGAATTCTGCAGCGTATTTCACAACGTTTTAGAGGATGTTAGGCTATAGCTCTGAGAAATGAATCTACACTGAAAGCCGCAACTTGACAATATTCCTAAGAATATACAAGTATATAAAAATAAACATGAAGAAAAAAAGTATGGCTTTCGTAATGGTCTAATCAAAGACCAGACACAAAATGCATCAAGGTAATGTGGCATGACCTGCAACAAACACTTTATTCAAGAAAGCCTTCAAATGTTATTGAATTTTATCAGTTCTGCAAAGAGATATGAGACTTGCAAACATTTAATTGAAGCAGTTACTACTCATGGGGCTGCTGTTGTAGATGAGTAATTAATCCAAATATGCATATACATTTTGATGGAAATAAAAATCAGAAATTAATAAATGGAATATATAACATTTGTGGATAATATGTTAAATTGTATTTTTACTACTGTATTTAGATTATTTATACATTTTAATTAATTTACTTTAAGAAAACAGAGAATAGTATAGCATGGCTGAAAAAGGCACAAGCATGAAGTCTTATATCAAGATGACAATGTGTAATGAAAGTAGATGGATGGGAGTGTACAAATATTATGAGCAGTTCAGGGGCTGGTACGCTACATAAAAAATAGTAGATGCAACTATTGCTTCACAGAATGGCCTCAACAATTCAGTTTGATAGCATTTACTACCCAGTAAAGAAAGATGTTGTTGTACGTAAGACACCTTGAAGACTGATATTATAAAATTATTTATTAAAATCAATTATAGTAATATTACACACAAACAAATTACATACAGAAAACGAAGGTAACAAAGGATAACACTAAAATAAAATTATTAATACAGTTAAAAAAATTAATGAGAAGGATAAACATGTATTAATGTTCAGCTCTGTTTTGTCTGCAGCATAAATTAAAAATTTGAACACTTAATGTCATGCAATTAAGAAATGATCTAATTATATTTCATGCATGTCATCTATTTATGGTATCGTATTGTAAACAAGCCCCAACAATGTGCAACAGGCTTGCCTGCCAAACCCTGCTTGTTAAGACCTATTGGTGGACTTGACTGCTGATTGTTATAACTTGCATTGTGTGTGTTCATTTAGAAAATAAAGTAATCACTATGACTTTAATTTCATAATAGATGAAAAAAGTACAGTTTTTCTCTAAATTTCTTTTCTTCTTTTTTTTACGTTTCCACCATCCCCTCATTTTTATTCAGTGCCCCTCAACTGCACCCCAGGCTACTACCCCCCCCGATCATTCCAACACCCCCCGGGGGCAATATCAACCACATTGGGAAGCACATCAGAAGTAACATAACCTGCCAAAATTCAAACCTGGAAAGGCCAGAAATATGCTCCTTGTTTTTTTAAAAAAAGTATTTTATGTTAAACAATGCAGGGGAGAATTCACCTACTGAAAACCAGGATTTGGACCCGATAATTGGACACTTTACTAATTATCTATATTTTGATGGTGATATAGAAGTAGCCTCTCCTACCACAGGATCAGGGAAGGAAATGGAAATTCAGGCATAGATTATTCTGATTTGTAGTCATAAATAGACAATTCCGATTGAAAAGTCAACTATTGAGTTTGGACCTCTAGCAGGTATAATATTACTGATGATGAAAGAGGAAGAATAATGGAAGATAATTCATCAGAAAGGAGGCAGTTTATTCATAGAAGGAAAACAGATACTAATGTTGCTGTTGGCAACATATATTGACAATGACTTGGAGAATGATGTAAATACTGCAGATGGAAGAGAAGCTGAACATGACATGATATTAATATCAAGAAAGTTTCTAGAGCAGACGATTAAACAGTCAGATCATGGACTAGAGGGCATACTTATCCAACTAGCAAATAACACCAAATTAGGAAGGGTAATTAATATCCAAGATGACAGGATGAGAAATCAAAATTCCTGTAACGGACTGGAGAGTTGAGTCAAAATTTACAAAATGAATTTCAACAGGGAAAGGTTTAAGGTACTATAGTGAAAAAACAAAATGCGTAGGTATAGGACCTGGCTTGACAATAGCACACATGAAAAGGATCTAGGAGTCTTAGAGGATCATAAGTTGCGTATGAGTCAACAGTGTGATGTGTCAACTAAAAAAGCTAATGTGATTCTAGGCTGTATCAATAGTATTGTGTGTACATCCAAGTAATAGTACCACTTCATTCCATTTTGGCTAGACCTCATCCTATATCCAGTTCTGGGCACCACAATTTAAGAAGGACATTGACATGTCTAGAACATGTCCATGGAGAGTAACAAAAATGGTAGAAGGCTGGAATGAATAGTCTATGAGAAGTGGCTTAGGGAGCTGGGTATGCTTTGGTTGAAAAAGAAAAAGTTAAGACATGACAGCCATGTTTTAAACTTTAAGCATTTGAAAGGAGGTTGTATTGAAGATGAATTGTTTTTATGGCCCCAGACACTAGGTCACAAAGCAATAGATCCCAACTATAGGAAGAGATTCTACCTAAACATTAGGAAGTATTTCATGATGGCAAGAACTATTTGGCAGTAAAATACACTGCCTTGTAGTATGGTGGAGTATCCTTCTCTGGAGGTTTTTAAACAGAGACTGGATGGTCATCAGTCAGGAGTGCTTGGACTCTCAAATGGCAGGGGCTTTGGCCCAAATGGCTCTTGTGGTCCCCAACTCTATGATTCTATGCTGTGTTCAGAAATAAGGCTGTCATATGAAAAGGTTAATAACAGAATCTATTTTGAAGCTTTTATTTTATTGTAGTTTTAACATATTCAGTAATTAAACATTGTTATACTTAACACTTCCCCTTAACAAATTATACAGAACATGTATGTCTTAATGCCTGTAGTATTTCAGAAATAAGGCTGTCATATGAAAAGGTTAATAACAGAATCTAAAGTAAAACACAAAGTTGTAAAGGTACACCAAGACCAAGGGAATGCCATTAATGGAGAGAAAGAAATCAAAAGTGATCATCACACCAATGAGGTGATTTATAAACAAATTCAAATTAGATCTGACAGCTTCTTTTTACATGCAAGAGTAGGGGAACCAGTTATATAGGAGCAATCTTATTGCAGGAACCTCTAATAAACTTAGTACAAAGTGAGATTTATTAATTACTAGCTTGGGGACCCGGCGGTGCCCGGGTTATTTGAGGAAGGCATTGTGTGCCATAGTTCGTCATTGGTGTGGGCCACAGTGCTCTAAGGAATTGAATTAAAGTACTGCAAGTCCCATCATCCATGGTCCACCCTTCCTCAAACTGCACCAGGTGTAGGGTGCATCTTCGAGGGTCTGTGTGCCAAGTTTGGTCTTGTTCTGTCATTGTTGGAGGCCTAGTCAGGAAAATCAAGTTGAGGAAGCCTAACAATATCCCATGAGCTGAGGCCTAGTCAGGAAAATCAAGTTAAGGAAGCCTTGTTGTCAATTTTGGGCCTGGTCTGTGATTTATAGGGGCTGCAGTGTTGTTTGGGAAGTGAATGATGTGAAGGTACTGCAAATCCCATCATTCGTGGCCCATGCTGCCCTAAACCACACCAGGTTGTGAAGTGGGCCATTGGTCCCTTGTTTGCCATGTTTGGTCCTGATCTGTCATTGCTGTGGGCCGCAGTGGCTGACTGCCTGAGGCCTTTTGCTTTCCCTCTGAGTCACCTTAGAAGTGTATTGGGTGAAGGTACTGAACATTCCATTTCCAACAGAAAAAACTGTCAACTGGCTAACTTCAATTCCAGCCATTTATGCCTGCCTCAGGCCCTTTCCTCTCTGTGCTGTGTTGGAATGTTGGGAGGCTCGCCAGTCACAGCCATTTATGCAAATAATCCGACAGTTGCAGCCAATTGAAACGCTGGCACATATTCACTCGGTCACAACACCCACCCATCGCCCGCAAACACTGACTTTTATTATATACTGTACATAGATTTATTTATTTGCCATATTTCTAATCCGCCCTTCTCAACCCCATAAGGGGGACTCAGGGAGGCTTACATTCAGCCCCATCAAGAGGCTATTTCAACAATACAATAAAATCACAACATCAACTTAGCATATTAAAACAACATAATTAAAAACTATACAAAGTCATAATTACACATTAAACCAGCCTCAGATTAAGATGTTCCTTTGCATCCAACATGATGAATTATAAACAGATGTTGTAGACCAGGCATGGGCAAACTTTGGCCCTTCAGGTGTTTTGAATTTCAACTCCCAGAAATCCCATCTAGTTTACTAGCTGTTAGGAATTGTGGGACTTGAAGTCCAAAACACATAGAGGACCAAAGTTTGACCATGCCTGTTGTAGACTTATGTCCCCCACCCTTTGAATATAAAGCAAGGTAATTTTATCCAAAGATTTTTAATCAGTTAGAAACCAGTCAAACTCAGTTATGGAGACAAACTGAAATCAAAAGTGGAGAAGATATTGGTATTGCTGCAAATGTAATAACAAGTACACTGCTGTTCATCACCACATGCAAAATGGGCTTCTGGTACACTATACAACAGGGACTATCATTAGGGGAGAAAGGACCTCATCAGAGACCACTCTAAAAAAGTAACAGGTATATGTCCCATGATATCAGATATCAGTCTAATGTTCTTTCTTTTTCTTAAAAGGAAAAGAATAATATAATTTCAGACTGTTCTTTTCATTAAGCTTGGCAGAAAATAAATTGCCCAAAGTAGGAGTTGGATCTGAAATAGAGGGCAGCGCTTGTAAAGGACATTGAGGTTCCCTGATCAGAAAATTAAAAGTGGCAATTAAAACTGAAGCAATCGATACAAAGAGAAAAGCTGTGGCCATGGTAATCAGTGTCAAAGCTAGTGACTTCAGTATCGAACAATGACCCAATTTGTCAAAGGTTTTCAATATCAGGAGAGCTTTACCTGTCAGAAGAGGAGGAAATCTGGAGAGGGTGTTTCTTGGCTGAGTAACTAGGCACTTTAGTGGTATTCGCCAAGATTTAGTAGTCACTGCCTCGAGAAGCCCAGGCAGCCAGAGCGACTTCACTTTATGTAAGTTATTGTGATAGAAGAGACACTTAGAAAGACCATCAGATTGTGCTATCCTCCCCTTCATAGGAGATAGATGGTATAAAGAGCCCCACCGAATCATTGAGTTAACCAAGAGAATAAATCAAAAGCCACCAGAGTTGTGGAGAAAGGGTTCCTTCTCCAAAATATCAAACTTTAGAACGTTGTGGAAAATCTGCTTGTGGGAACCACAGAGACCCATGCGGAAGCAGCAAGTAATGCGTCTGGTAATAAAATAGAAAATTTCTCTTACTGTCTTTGTTCCTCCTCATATGAAATTGACAGAATAGCTTCCAGGATAAGCATATGTACACATGATTGCTTTAAGTAAACTTATTGGGAGCACACTTTTGACATCTAACAACTTATCTGCAGCTCTGTAGTTGTGGCAGGCTTTATAAAAAAAGGCAGAAGACATCCCCAAAGATATCAGAGTAAAATTATTGATTCCCACTGGGCTATAAAATTGCAACAGTTCGAAAATGGAGTTATAAAAGACAGACCACATTTTAAAACAAAACTTCCTGTGAGACCAACACTTAAGTTGACCACACCTGTTGGCTGTGGGTTAAATGGCTGCAAAAGAAAGAAAACATATACATTACCACTAGTTCCTCATCACTCTATGTTAACAGCAAGATTATTTTTCTGTCTGGGGAAACGGATAAATGTGCTGCAACGCTGACAAATATTTATGCTAAATATGCTATAGAAACCATGTGATTTTTAAAAATTTATTGCAGTTCATGCATATTTCATTAAGAGATTATCTGCACAGCAGTATACAAACATTGTGCAACAGAAAAACATATATGTGGTGAACAGAATGTCTGGAAATGAGAGAAGCAAATTCAAAAATCTTCTAATCTAAAAACTATACAGTTTGTATTAATTCATGGTTTGCACATAATTCTTCAGAATTTAAAATGACATTTTTTGCTGATATTTAACTGCTTATATCTAAGTCTTATTCTTTTATCCCAACTTTAATGAAGACATTATGTGTAAACCGCTTTGAGTCCCCCCAGGGGGCGAGAAAAGTGGTATATAAATACTGCAAGAAAATAAATAAATAAATTCAGTGCTTTTTCTAAATTATCTGATGATTGGATTAACTGCTAAAAATGTGAACTAATGCCAGTGGAAAATAATACACTTCAATACATATTTGGTGATTGGTAACATCAGCAATGCCTGGATGTTATAATTTCTGTATGAATACCAATTCTTAATTTTTTCCTTAATTATGCTCTTAAATTTAAATAAACTAATGACCATGTTATTGGATCAAAATAGATAAATTTGACGCTTCAGATAAAAAAATAAATACACTGCAAACAAATACCATATTTTAAATAAGACATATTTTACAATTAAACTCTCTGTACGTATTTTTTTCCAAATTAGTTGTCTGTTGTAAATATTTTCAACACTTCTAATACTATGGTTTGGGAATTTATTTACTGTTCTTCACAATCACTGATTTCCTTAAGAAGAATGTAGCTTCCACCTAATGGTGGATTTCATTTTCCATATCTTTAGCTGCATCATCATTACTGATAATCTACCAGTTAACTACCGTCTTATACTCTAGTCAGCAAGTGACTAAGGAATCAGTCAATAAAGGAAAAAAGAACTTTCTTTTGTCTAACTAACTCTAAATGTATCTATCTTAGCAAATTAATAGGAATCTGATCTGTTATTGCCCTCAATTCTACTAGAGCTTGTAATGAAGTCAAAAGCAGGGGTGCAAGAAGAGCAAATAAATAATTTAGCAATTTAAACATATTGTTATGGCACTAAGAAACTACTACCGTGTTTCCCCGAAAGTAAGACAGCGTCTTACTTTCTTTTGACCCCCAAAATCCCCACTACGGCTTACTTTCGGGGTACGGCTTACATTAGCCGACGGTACCTGCCGTACTCGAAAGTAAGCCCTTCCCCTTGGCGCAGCGGCCACTCGGTCCCGCCGCCTCCTCGGTCCCGCCTCCTCCTCCGCGCCGCCTCCTCCGCCCGCCGCCTCCTCTCCGCCTCCGTTGCTGCCCGCCGCCGCCTGCCTCCTCCTCCTCGCCTCCGCCTCCGCCCGCCTACCGCCTCCGGTGCCGCCGCCCGCCGCCGACAGTGGCCCCACGCCTGTGCCAGGCGCAGGCGCGCTGGCGCCTCCAGCCTTCTGCCCATGCGCGAATGTCTGCGCATGGGCAGAAGGTACCGAGCGCCCCGGGCGTGCCTGCATCAGCGTGCCTGCGTCAGCGCGCCAGCGTCAGATGCGCTCGGTCCCTCTGCCCATGCGCAGACATTCGCGCATGGGCAGAAGGTCTGAGCGCGCCGGCCAGCGCGCCAGGCACAGGCATGGGGTCGCTGTGCGGCGGCGGCGGCGGAGGAGGCAGGCAGTGGCGGGCGGTGCCGGAGGTAGGAGGCGGCAGAGGAGGCAGGCGGCGGGCGGCGACGGAGGCGGAGGGAGGCGGGACTGAGGAGGAGGCGGGACCGAGTGACGCGGCGGCCGGGGGTACGTCTTATTTTCGGGGTACGGCTTACATTAGCCGACCCCCTGACACCCCGATACGTCTTACAATCGGGGTGTCATACTTTCGGGAAACACGGTAAGAAGTTGCTGTCTATCAATAATCTGTTTCCTAATGTGATTAACCTCTTGCTTTGTTCAAAGTCAAAGAACGTGCTTCAGTACTACTGAAATTGTTACAGAAACTGAAATGAAACATGTTCACAAAAGAATCAAGGCAGAATAAAGAATACAGAAGGGAATGAACTACACAGCAGTAGAAGTGTACACTTTATGAACCTTGGCCTAAGACATAACCTGAACACACAGGACACAGCCTCCTCACTGAAGATTAGTTCAGTATCTGGATAGGAGACTACTTGAGTACCCAACATAGGCTCCTGTGTATTTCTAGAGGAATAATGAAATATAAATATAAAGTCAGGAAAAGCATTTATAACAGCACAACAGATCCACTTGAAAGCAGATAATTTACTGATAAGAACAGGTTGATTACTTGTAACTATTGTTCTTCAAGTTGCCACTGGCAAACTCAAACAAATGGAGTCATCTTAACCTGTGTAATGCAACATTTGGAAAAGTCTACAGTTGAGGTAACTCAGTTCCTATCAATGTACATAATTCTACATACATAAATAGTATATGGCATTCTGATAGGTATGAGTTCACCAGAGTGGCATAACAGCTTAAGTAAACAAACACAATTGGCAAGGTTCAATTGGTCAATATGAAAATCTTTGAAGTGACATTGCAAAGTATATCTAAGATTCTGAGTAACAAATAAACTATTTCTCTTTTTGAACTCCTTTGTTCTACCTGGCAAGGATATAATCATCATCATCATCACAACCATCATCATTTTTATTTATACCTCATCACCATCTCCCTGAAGGGACTCGGGGCAGCTCACAGATGCACTTTGAAGTATTGCATATAAAACAGAAAATAGATAACATATAAAACAACCTAAGTCTAAAAACATCCCTTTTCTAACATCTGAGTTTTGTCATGTGCATTTCTGACTGTTAAATGATTCCTTAACAGAAACAGGTAATGTAATCTTTTCATTCTAATCAAATGTTGTCACCACTTTTGGAAGAATGGGGGATCTACACATAGGGGACATAGGTCCTTTGCTTTCCTAGCATATGTTATAGCAATTGTGGTATATGTTATGGCCATCTTTCACATTAAGAGATGGAGGTCCATGATTGCCAATAGTTTAAATTTGTGGTTCCCAAAGTGGACGGTACCGCCCCCTAGTGGGCGGTGAGGCGATCCAAGGGGGCGGTGGGAAGCTCAGGAGAATTTGGGGGGGCACTGAAGCCCTGTAAGGGGGAGGTGGCGGGATTCCAACTCACAGGCATGAGAGTGTGCACCTGCCAGTTGGAAATCCCGTGCAGGCGCTGCCTGGAAACCGCAGTGCGCACCCCCTTACTCTCCTCAACTCCGCCCACGGCGCAGTCATGTATCACCCCTTCCAATCCAACAGGTCCCTTGGAAGGAAGGGGCAATAAGGGACTGTGCCATGGGCGGAGTTGAGGAGAGGAAGGGGGGGTGCGCGGCGGTTTCCTGGCAACGCCTGCCCAGGGATTCCAACTGGCAGGCTGAGACAGTTGCACGCTTGCGAGTGAGTGCTTTCCAGTTAGTGCAGTGGAGAAGGAAAGCCTCCGCGTGTACAGAAGCCCTCTGAGTCTCCTATGGAACACCCTCCCAGCGAAATAAATAAATAAATATGAGTCGCTGCGGCGTTTGCAGGGGCCTTCTGGGAGATAGCTGTGGCACGAAAGAAAATGCAAGTAGCTCCCAATTTCCAAGGTCCAGTATTCTCTATTGCTCACGTCTAGTTCAATTTCATTGCTGTTGGGAGTTCAGAATGCTCTTTGATTGTAGGTGAACTATAAATCCCAGCAGCTGCAACTCCCAAATGACAAAATCAATCCCTCGCAACCCCCACCAGTATTCAAATTTGGGCATATTGAGTATTTGTGCCAAATTTGGTCCAGATCCAGGGTTGCTTGGATTCAGAGTGCTCTCCAAATGTAGGTGAACTACTGTACATCTCCCCTAAATCACTGTGAATTCCTCCCAAACCCCTCCAGTATTTTCTGTTGGTCATGGGGGTTCTGTGTGCCAAGTTTGATCCAGGTCTGTCATTCATGGGAAATCAGAGCTGAATTGGTCGAAGGTACTGCAAATCCCATCATCCGTTGTCCATACTCCCCCAAACATATTGTTTTTGTGATTAATCACTATGCTTTAATTATGTTCAATTTGTAACAATGAAAATACATCCTGCATATTAGATATTTGCATTAGAATTTATAAGAGTAGCAAAATTATTTATGAAGTAGATACGAAAATATGGATGGGGTCACCACAACATGAGGAACCTTATTTAGGGCTCATGGCATTAGAAAGTTTGAGAACTACTGCATTAATACATGTATCTTTCTGTTTAATTGCTATTAATTTTTTTTTAAAAAAAATTAATTTCTAGGGGGGCGGTGAGTAAATTTTTTTCTGAAAAGGGGGCGGTAGGCCAAAAAAGTTTGGGAACCACTGGTTTAAATAGTTTAGACATTATTTGTGATAATACAAGTTGTAAATCCCAAGCAGGGAGCTGACTTCAGAGCAGAGGGTAAAATTTCTTGTATCCCTTTATTAATTTATTTATTACATTTATATCCCGATCTTCTCACCCCGAAGAGGACTCAGAGCGGTCTTACAGATAGGCAGTCATTTGATGCCATAAACATACATACAGTACAATAAACAAATGCATTAAAACTAAAACATTAAAACATATAGATATTAAAACAATTATTAAAATCACACCATCCAAAATCATGAGCCAATGTTGTTCTATTTCTCATTTCACTATTCCATATTCTCTTGTTGCACTAAAACTTATTATCCAAAATCTTGGTCCACCACATTTTTACTTTCTTCCTGAAGGTCGGGAGGGGCTACTGTAATTTCGCTGGGATGGAGTTCCATAGGAGAGAAGGCCCAAAAACCCTAGCCTGCACTTGTAACTGGTGACTTTCTACTACTCTGCTGGAGTGTCCTAACCTACTGCATCTGCACATGGTTTGGTAACTGCACAGTGGCAGACAGGAAGGTGCTCCAAAGGGTCATCATCTCTGCACAGAGAATCGTTAGTTGTCCTCTCCTGTCTTTGGAAGAACTGCATAGGTCCCACAGCCTTAAGAAATCTCAGAACAATCTTGGCTTCTTTTTTTATTGCCATCTGGGTGACAGGGTGACACAGACATGGACAAACAGACTGAGAGATAGCTTTTTTCTTAGAGCTGTGGCTATGTTGAAATCCATGGTTTTGCATTGATGTGGTATTGGGGGCTGTGTGGTGGTGGTTGGAGTGTGGAAGGATGGCTGTGTTATTTTGTGATGTGTGCTGAGGAAGGCATTTAATTTTATTGTGCAATAGCATAATGTCAATAAAGCTATTTTATTTAATTCTATTCCATTTTATTATAATAGATGTCATACAAGATGGGGGGGGTTATGCAAAGACATATCTCACTTTACAGGCAGTTCTCAAGTTACAAACAAGATAGGTTCTATAGGTTTGTTCTTAAGTTGAATTTATATGTAAGTTGGAACTGATACATTTGTAAAGTGTGACTCCAGATATATAGATACACGCACGCACGCACGCACACACACACACATTTCACTTTCTGTCCCTGTGTTAATTGGATTTTGAAAAATTCGGCTTGTTGTGGAAACAAAGATTGGTCAGAAAGCTTCAAGATGAGACACCTTTTGCCCATGATAATTCTTTCAGGAGTGAATTTCCCTTCCCAGAGGCAGATTTCTCTCACTTCCTATTGTCTCACTCCCATTCTTAATTATGAATCATTTGCAAGTCGGATGCTTGTACCTCAAGAACTGCTTGTGTTAGGCTACTGGTCTCCAGAAGAAGAGCAATTGCAAATGCACACGTTGTCATTTCTAAGCATTTTAATCTAATCTCATGGGCAAGATTGCTTAAATTGTATTAGACAACACAACTGTAGCTCATTCAGTAAACAAACTAGGAGGAATAAAGTTAGAGAAACTGCTTCCCATTCCCAACTTCTCTATTGAGTTTCAGACTTTTGACCCATTTTTCAGACTACTGCGTTTCAGACTTCTAACCCTGAAGGTCAGCACTTCAATCTGTGAGACAGGGTGAACTCCTGTTTGTCAGCTCCAGTTCCCGCCAACCTAGTAATTCCAAAGCATGTAATGTGAGTAGATAAATAAGCATCACTTTGGTGGGAAGAGGCAAAGAGACGCTCCAAGCAATCTTGCCGCCACACAATCAGGAGATGACAACACAGGTTTGAAAAATGGAGATCACTCACCCCACCCCCACCCCCACCCCCCGAGCCAGAGCTGAAGCACTGCCTCTAGAAGCTGGAAATAAAAAGGTGAAGTCTCTGCCTTTGTTTGTGTGTCTCATTTGTATATGATTGCCGTGGTGAAGTGTTAATTTTTAATTACAGGTTAAATGTAATTTTATATATCTGTTAAATGTTAAAGGTAACATAGGCCATGGCAGGGTGATATTAAGGGCCACCCTCTGCAGGGAGGTGGAGTTACCATGGTAACAGTGGGCGGAGCCAGCCAAGGCTAGGTTAGAATGCTGAGAGATTTGAATTTAGTCAGTTGGGGGCTGTGAGGCTCAGAGAGAGTAGTTAGAGTTTTCCTGTCAGTGAAGCTAGAGGGTAGCTTTGGCTGGGCAGTCTGTTCTTAGAGCTGTAGAGAGACAGTTCTGATAGATTGTGCTTGCGAGCCAATCTGGTTAAAAAAGAGCCCAAGGGCTGACCAGGCAGCAAGTGCCTGGTATAGTAGGACTTAAGTTGACCTGTCAGAGGTACTTGGCAGTGGTCAGTTGATCAGCCGTCTGTCAGTTAGAGGAAGGAAATCTAACTGAAGAGGCTGGAAGTTAGCTAGGTAGCTAAGTTTGTTAACTAAGTTATCCTTTAGTAGGAAGGAAAGAATTTAAGAGAACTAACTGAAACTAATCTTTGTAACATCCTCTTGAAAGAAAAGTTATTGTAACCACCAAGCATTGTACCAAGCACCTTAGCTTTGCAAGAATCTCAATAATAAACTCTTTACAGTTTCATTTGAACACATACCTCTCTAGAAGTCTTTTCAAGAATAAATGGTGGCAGCGAATAAGTTAACACAGGCAGAGAGGTGGGATTCTAAAAGAAGGTCCACCCTGAGCAGTGGTCAAGCGGTCAGCGGACATCGCATCATTACAATTGGTGGCAGCAGTGGGAGAGCTTGCCCTGCCACAGTTCTCCACAGTGTGAAGAAACAGATCTCTACAATTGCAAAAAGCTCTGAATGTTTGCTGATGTATTTAAATTCTATAATCTGCTCTAAGCCCCCTAGGGGAGAAGGGTGGACTATAAATAAAGTGTAATTATTATTATTATTATATTATTATTATTAAAGGGAAAGCAGTCCTAGTGCTACTGCTTTGTTCAGGTAAGTTTCAAAAGTTGTTGTAATGTAGCATGGCACATGGATATTCATGTGAAACCTAGACAAATAGTCCTTGTTCAATACATTTGGGTTGTAGCCATTATCTTCACAGGACTCTTACACAAAATTAGCACCAAACAGGAAGGATGCATATAATCCTTTTTCCCCCAATTAGGCCACAATCCTATTTACAGGAATGAAATGCAGCTGAGAACAATAAATTTAAAAAATGGTACATTTGACTAAGAAGTGGGCTTTATGAATAAACTGGGATGTGTTTTTAAAATAAAACAGCTCATATACATTTTAATCTTCTTCAACAAAGATAAAAAGTCATAAAACAATAATGATAGAGCAGAAATGCTGACTAATCAAACATACAAACTGGTGAAACCATCACTGAAATTGTAATCTATTATATAAAAGCACTTTGTATAAGTTTCAAAAGTTGAAAATATAAAGCACATTCTAGCATCATAGACCTCCAAGTGATTTAGGAATGCAAATATGAGAGCCTGGGTACTATTTTTTCTGAAACTATTTGTAAAAATGTGATCCAAAGATAGTGATGTAGAGAAATGGATGATGTTATCAGACGCTGGATCAAGGAGTTCCCAAAAGTTTTTCCAAAGTGAATCTGAGTGTGTTCAAAGATGGCACAAATGCATTGAAACCGGTGGATACTATTTCGAACAGCATCATGTTGCATTACAAAGATTATGCAATTTATAGAGATTATGAAATTAAGTTTTTGATATTTTACAAAATATTTTTGTATACAATAGCTCTGTTTTACAAACATTTAAGAGTGATCCGACAATGAGTTCTACATAATGGAACTATGGAACTCGCTGCCGCCGGAGACACAAGCCTTGCAGAACCTGATGGCGTTCCGCAGGTCCTGCAAGACCTAGCTGTTTAGACAGGCGTTCGATGTCTGACAGCGCCTAATTAACGCTTGCCATCCTGCCATACCACTACCATTCTCCATGTACCAGCTATGTCTGGCTATGATTTTATGTGACTGTTTTAAGATGTAATTTTATGTGTTTTTAACCATGTGTTTTATATGCTGTTTTTATATGTTGTAAATCGCCCTGAGCCTCGGGAAGGGCGGTTTATCAAATCGAAATAAAATATTAATGTGAGAAGTCCTATGTCTAGCTTGCTGGAGAGGTAAAGGATAACATATACAAGTATACAAATAGCTGATAGCTCTCATTTGCATTTACTTCATTTTTAACAGACAGAAAATACCTTATACATTACTAGCTGTACCCGGCACGCGTTGCTGTGCCCTATTTAGGAAATGCGAGATGTAAGGGTTGGAAATGATGTTACTTACGGTCTTGGTGGGGTCATGTAGGCATGAATTGCGCACTTTCTATGTGTGCTCCAAATGATGTCATCTGGAAGCATGATTTGTATTGTCTTATATAGCGGAGGAAGTGTTTTGATTCTGGAGTGTGTCCACTCAGCAAAGTCTGTTGTGGTTGTGGTGGAGTGGCAAGTGGTGGTAGAGAGACTTTACCGGCTAGGCAGCACATTCCTGTTGTTTCTGCTGGGTATTTCAGGGCTTTGCAGTGTGTGCAGATGTGCGTTAGGGTGCCAATGTCAGCCTCTGGCACCATGCTGTAGTCTTCTGCAGCGTTGTATCTGAAGGCTAGGCGGTGGAATTGGTTGTGGTGTTTTTGAAGTTTGTTTTCTGTGTTGCGACGTCCTGTTTCTGTGCTCCTTGCGCACTGCTGTTGTGTTGCATTTCTGCGTCTTTGTTGTTCCTGGCTGCGCGCTTCTTCTTGTCGTGCAGTTCTTTGCATTTGGTTCTCAGCTGTGCATCGTGCAGTGACCTGTTGTCTGTGTCTCTGCTGCGCAGTGTGTTTCTGTTCTGGCGTTTGTTCTGCCCTTTTTGTTTGATGTATGTAGCGTTGTGAGTGTGTCGTCCGATGCTGTTATTTTTATAAGTCATGGCTTGTCTTTTGGGTCAGTTTATGTCTGTGTGGAAGGAAGGAATGGTTTTAGTTTGTGGTGTTTGTAGGTGTTGTGTGTACGGGGTCCCGTAAGGTTGGTGGGATGGGTTGTGATTGGAAGTTGTGTTGTGTGGGTAGGAATTTGCTGGAGAATTGCTCCCTCAGAGTTTGGTTTTGGCAGTTTAACCCTCAAACACCAACTGAAATATCTCAGCATTCTATCCTAGCCTTGGATGGCTCTTGCCAGCGTTGCTATGGTTACAGCAGTTATGCAAATCCGCCCTTATTGGCAGCCAATCATGTTGTTCAGAATGTAGAGGCTGGGTGATTCGTTGGCTGCCCCAGAGGATACTGGGAAATGTAGTTTTATTTTTACTCGTTGTTTTGGGGGCCATTTAGGTTTTGGGGGGGAAAGTTTCTTTGCTACAAACGTACCTTGCTTGAGGCCTATTTCTGTTGGCAAGTATTGTTTTTCTGCGTTGTATGGTTTCTTTGTTTGAGGTATACATCACATGACGTGAACCCATTTATATAATAGATGAACAACTGTGTTTCTTTTCTGTAATTGGTGGTAGAAACCAGAAACCATACTAGGAAAAGCGTCAGCCCTTGCTCTTTATGAAAAGCTAGTTTAGATTTGGAACAATGTATATGTAAAAAGTAAAACCAACCCTCATCTTTGCAACTTCAAAGTATAAACAACAAGTCCTGAATACCCTCATTTCCATTGTTAGTTTATCATTTAAGGCTATGTTCCATACCTCCCTATACCAAGCTTCCAATGTAAGATTAGTTATTATTTTCCAATGCCTTGCTATTATTATTCTTGCCACTGTGAGTAAAATAATCATCAATTCTTTCTTTTCAATTTCTAAATTCAACATTGTGGTGTCCATTAGTAATGCTAACCTAGCATCCAGTGTAATATTTAGCCCTATAATATTGCTTATTTTGATAAATATATCATCCCAAAAATTCTTCACTTGGGGGCATTCCCAGCATAAATGAAAATATGTCCCTTTGTGCATGCCACATCTTCAGCAGAGATTGCTTTACATAAGAACATAAGAAGAGCCATGCTGAATCGGGCCTCAGCCCATCTAGTCCAGCATTCTGTGTCACACAGTGGCCCACTAGTTGTACACAGGGATCTCTAGCAGAAAGGAGGGCAAAACCCTCACCTGCTCCCGACCCCCCACAACCAGTACCCGGGGAAATCCTGCCTGCCTCCATCAACACAGAGGTGGCACTTGGATGTCCATTTCAGTAACGACTGATTCCCTTGGTATCCATGAATCTGTCTAATGCTGCCTTGAAGCTGTCCAGGCTGACAGCTGTCACAACCTCTTCTGGAAGTGAGTTCCATAACCCAATGACCCTCTGGGTGAAGAAATATTTCCCTTTATTAGTCCTAACTTTCCTACCTTGGAGCTTTAGGGAGTGCCCCCTAGTCCTAGTGTTGTGTGACAGAAAAAATATTTTCTTTATTCACCTTTTCTATCCCATGCATGATTTTATACACTTCGATCAAGTCACCTCTTAAACGCCGTCTTTCAAGGCTGAAAAGACCAAGGCGTTGCAACCTGATGTCATAAGGTAGCTGCTCCATCCCTTGGATCATTTTTGTTGCCCTTTTCTGTACCTTTTCCAGTTCCGTTATATCCTTCTTGAGGTGCGGTGACCAGAATTGTACATAGTACTCCAGATGTGGCCTCACCATAGATTTGTAGAGAGGCAATACAACATTTGCCGACCTATTTTCGATTCCCTTCCTGATCATGCCAAGCATAAAATTTGCTTTTTTCACTGCTGCAGCGCACTGGGTTGACATCTTCATTGAGCTGTCCACCAAAACCCCGAGATCCCTTTCCTGGTTTGTCTCAGAAAGCTTTGATCCCATCAGTTGATAAGTGTATTTGGGGTTCTTTGCCCCGATGTGCATGACTTTACACTTGTTTAGGTTAAAATGCATTTGCCACTTTGTTGCCCATTCACTCAATTTCGAGAGATCTTTCTGGAGCTCTTTACAGTCAGTTTCATTTTTAACTACCCTGAACAGTTTAGTGTCATCTGCAAACTTTGCTACCTCACAATTTACTTCTACATCCAGATCATTTATGAATAAATTAAAAAGTAACGGTCCTAAAACTGAACCTTGGGGTACGCCACTTCTCACCTCTTTCCATCCAGAGAAGTGTCCATTTATTACCCTCTTTGTTTCCTACAGTTTAGCCAGGTTCCAATCCAGGACAAGACCTGTCCCCTGATTCCATGGCTGAAGAGCTTATTTAGGAGCCTTCGGTGAGGGACTTTGTCAAAAGCCTTTTGAAAGTCAAGGTAAACAAGATCGACTGGGTCCCCTTTATCTATGTGTTTATTTACACCCTCAAAGAATTCTATCAAGTTAGTAAGACATGATTTGCCTTTGCAGAAACCATGTTGATTTTCCTTCAGCAATGCCTGTTCTTCTATGTGCTTGGTAATTTTTTCTTTAATAATGGTTTCCATCACTTTGCCTGGAACTGAGGTTAGACTAACTGGCCTATAATTTCCTGGATCACCCCTGGATCCTTTCTTGAAGATCGGAGTTACATTTGCCTCCCTCCAGTCCTCGGGTACTTGCTTGCTATCTATCTGATGTTGTTTGACCGGTGTGGTGTATCATCTCCATATAACTTTAAATACATTTTCTTTTAAACTTGTTGATAAATTCTTAACCACTCTCCACTTCAGGCCCCTCCCGCTGCCCCCCGGTTGTTCCAGGCTTGAAACAAAGCCAGCACCAGGCCAGCGGCGGCGGGGACAGCTCCCTGGTAATGGGGCCTGTCGCTCTTCCTCCTCCCTCTTCCTCTTCCTCAGGCTGTGCCCCTCAAGGATGCCGAGGGTGCAGGGGGAGGAAGAGCAGCAGCAGGAGGAGTGGCAGGCCCCATTTCCAGGGAGACTGGCCGGGGGTGGTGGCCAGCTGAGCTGTCCCTGCCACCGCTGGCCTGGTGCTGGCTCAGTCTCAAGCCTGGAGCGACCAGGGGGTAGAAATGGCAGGAGGGGCCATCCTCGGGAGCGGGGTGAGAGCGGCCGGGGACAATCTTTCCCGCTGCCCCTCACTCCACTACCAGCCACCCACCCCCTGCGCCCCTCTGCCACCCCGTCCACCATTCGCACCCTCCAGGCCCCACATCATCCCAAGCCTGGAGAGGGAGAGAGGGTTGGGGACCTGCAGGAGTCTGGACAGCCTGAGGTGGATGGATACCTGTCGGGAGGGCTTGGATTGTGTCTTCCTGCCTGGGAAGAGTGAGTGGGATTGGACTGGATGGCCATTGGGGTCCCTTCCAACTTAAGGGTTCCATTATTATTGTCATTATTGT
The DNA here is from genome assembly GCA_030556195.1 of Anolis apletophallus. Classification (NCBI taxonomy): domain Eukaryota; kingdom Metazoa; phylum Chordata; class Lepidosauria; order Squamata; family Anolidae; genus Anolis; species Anolis apletophallus. The sequence goes on along the minus strand of JARBWK010000004.1, from coordinate 53,144,295 downwards.
CATTATTATTATCAAACAGAGCTTTATGTCTACCTTTTGGGAGGGCTTGCATTGTGTCTTCCTACCTGTCAGGAGGAGGGTTGGACTGGATTGCCATTGGGGTTCCTTCCAACTCAAGAGTTCCATCATCATCATCATCATTAAGCAGAGCTGGATGGCCACTTGTTGGGAGGGCTTGCATTGTGTCTTCCTGCCTGGCAGGAGTGAGTGGGGTTGGACTGGATTACCATTGAGGTCCCTTCCAACTCAAGGGTTCCATTATTATTATATTCATTATTACCAATTAGAGCTGGATGGCCACCTGTTGGGATGACTTGCATTGTGTCTTCTTGCCTCCCAGGAGGGGGTTTGGACTGGATGGCCATGGGGGTCCCTTCCAACTCTAGGGTTCTATTATTGTTGTTGTTATTGTTATTATTAAGCAGAGCAGGATGGCCACCTGTCAGGAGGGCTTGGACATGTGTTCCTGTCTGGCAGAATTAGGGTTAGTTCCTTCCAATTCTAGGTTTCCATTGTTGTTGTTGTTAGGGAAAGGACATTGGACTCAGCCCTGGTCTCACTCTAGGTAAGGTAAAGCAGAACTTTATAGAATTTTATTACACTCCATGGACCCACAACTGTTAAATAAATAATAAACATACAGGATTATACAGGTAAGGTAAAGGTTTTCTCCTGATGTTAAGTCCAGTCGCGTCCAACTCTGGGGGTTGGTGCTCATCTCCATTTCTAAGCTGAAGAGCTAGGTACTGCTTTGATAGTCTTGGATTTGAAATCAAATCTGATGGGTTTTTTTTAAAAAAATTGGTGTGAGTTAGAAGAGGGGTAGTCTTATATGGCGAGTATATCCCAAACTTTATATTTTAACTGGGAAAGTTGGGGGTCGTCTTATACGCCCAGAAAATACGGTGTGTGTGTGTGTATAGTGTCAAAAAAGCAATCCTTGATTTTGCCATTTCACTATGCCATTATATATAATGAGACTTGAGCTTCTATGCAGGGTGGGTGGTGGATGGGTGGTCCTGAAACCAAATCCAAGTGGACACCAAGAGCCCACTATGTAAAGTGGAAAAAAGAATACATTCTGAGTTTCCTTCTGCCCTGAAAGTCATAACTAATGTATGTTGAGCCTTTAAGTGGAAGCATTTCATATTGTAGAGCAATCACCATGGAGATCTATGTGTACCCACTGCTCCAAAGAAATACAAATGGTAATATTAAAAGTGTTATCAATTGACTGAAGTGAGAAATCATATTTACTGACAGCCCCTTAAAGAAGTTACTAATGGGACCTGGCCTGGATCAGGTTCACACATTAATGTTAAACATAGCTTTGATTATAGCAGAATTTTCAAAACACCGTGATTTCCGTTATCAATTGAGTTCTAGGGCTGCTGATTCACAAATAACATATGTATGAGCTATATGTCAGGACTATACATCAAATACATTTGCTTGGGAGTCACTTGCAAGTATGAATCACCCATATGTGGTGTAGTCACTTTGGTGGCTTTTACACTGAAAAATTGAGTATATCTCTATAATATAAAATCAATGCATCCACATATATAGTTTGATTTCAAACTGTTCAAAGCTTTAAAGATCAAGAAACCATGAAGAAAGTTGGTGTGGAATACTGACATTAAACATTATTCTTACTTCTGAAAAATAGCAATTTGTTGTTTTTTCCAAGCTAACATGGAAGAGATATTTTACTGTCCAAAATGTAAAATGTATTTCACAATTAGAAGTTCAAGATTTATTTGATGACATTTTGCCATTTTATTATGTAAAGGTCTAAGTGATTACTCAAACTAGAATGATACCACCTCTAAATTAAGGTTGTTTTTTTTTTTTAAAAAAAGGACAACAGATCAAGAGCAATAGTGAGATATGAAAGTATAGGCTCTGTGATCCCTCATATCATCACAAGAACAGACTCAAGAGCATGCCAGATTCACTGAAAGACAAACACACTTTCTAGCGTTAAACACATACTCAACACATACTCATAAACAACTGGATTCAACTGTACTGAATTTGAAGTATGGAATAACAGTGTTCAGATATTTAAAATCCATGCTAGAGCACCTACATATGTGGCCGGTGCCATGATTTGAGTTTATATGATTTGAGCTTATATGATATGAGGTCAAGGTGAGGAGGAGGAGGAGGAAGACCCCCCATGCTCCTTTCCCCCTTTTGGGGGGCGGCGGCGAGGGGTCCCCTGAGCATGCGCAGAGTGCCAGCTCATGGGGAGGACTGGCCCAAGGAGCCGAGTGGGGCTTGATATGGCCAAGGCCTTGGATGGAGTGCTTTGGCATTGTCGTCCCTATACAGCAGGCCTGGGCCAACTTGGGCCCTCCTTCCCTCCAGGTGTTTTAGAGAACAACTCCTCTGAACTCTACCAACAATGGAATTGAACCAAACTTGGCACACAGAACTCCCATAACCAACAGAAGACACTACAAAGGGTTTGGTGAGCATTGACCTTGTGTTTTGGAGTTGTGGTTCACCTACATCCAGAGAGCACTGTGGACTCAAGCAATGTTGGATATGGATCAAACTTGGCATGAATACTCCATATGCTGAAATGTGAACACTGCTGGACTTTGGGGAAAACAGACCTTCACATTTGGGAGTTGTAGTTACTAGTTCATATACAATCAAAGAGCTTTCTGTACCCCACCAATTATAGAATTGGGCCCAACTTCCAACACAGAACCCCCATGATCAACAGAAAATACTGTGTTTTCTGGTGGTCTTCGGTGACCCTTCTGACACCCCCCATGACCCCCAGGTTGAGAAATGCTGCCTTAACGCCATCCAGTCCAACTCCCTTCCCCAGGGCAAGAAAATGTAATCAAAGCTTTCCTGACAGTCATCCAGCCATCAATATAGAAAGATATGTATGATTCACACACACACATGTATATGACAGACATACTGCCATAGATTTGAAATGGACAAAGGACAATTTGCCCTAAACAAGGACAATTCTGTTGCATGTTCCAGAGTAAGCAAACCAGACAATCTCCACATCAACACTAACAAAGAAACAACAAGAAATACTGTTTACCCACAAGCATAAGGAAATAACATTAGAAACCAACGCTTTCTCATTACTTTATGTTCCAGATCACCAGACTGGACCACAACAACGCATGGCAGGGCACAGCTAGTGTCAATATAAATTGTAAGAGTCACAATGGAGTGAATTTTAATGAGCTGTGTAAAACTGCTGTAGTTATATACAGATCCAGTATGGTATAGTAATTATCTGCTTCTTTCCTATGGGGGTGGATACATTGACCATGGTATAGCCATTGAGTGTTGGACTATGATTCTAGGGACCAGGATTTGAATTCCTGCTCAACAATGGAAAATAACTGGATGATCTAGGTCAGTGGTTCTCAACCTGTGGGTCCCCAGATGTTTTGGCCTACAACTCTCAGAAATCCCAGCCAGTTTACCAGCTGTTAGGACAGTGGTTCTCAACCTGTGGGTCCCCAGGTGTTTTGGCCTACAACCCCCAGAAATACCAGCCAATTTACCAGCTGTTAGGAATTCTGGGAGTTGAAGGCCAAAACATCTGGGGACTCGCTGATCTAGGTTAAGTCAAAAGAACACAAAAGCAAAAAATACCCTCTGAACAACTATACCTCTTGATAGTATCCTTGTAAGTTGCAAGTGACTTGAAGGTCCACTACACAACTGACAGTTGTAATAAAGAAATGAGTTCTAACAATATAATCCATAAATATATACTACAAAACACTTTTTCAAACAATTAAAATACTGAATACAATTTATGCTGCCTAATTTCATATCTCCTTATGTCTCTCTTGACAAAGCGGTTTCCAACATATTCATGGCAAAATTCAATCCCTTACAAAGCATGAAAATCTAACATGAAACAACAGTATCATAAAACTATTAATTAAATAATAAAACACAACTACCTTTAAACATTAAAACAAGGAATTAAAACATATTAATATAAACATTAAAATCACATGATCCAAAAGCAATTTTTTTGCTTCAAAAAAGTATGTCACCCAGTCAACCAATTCACTTTAAACTGAAACCATATGGCAGTTATTAGGTCTTAACCTGAGAAACTCAGTTTTAAAATAATGGAGCCTGAAGTTCTTGACTCCAAAAAGACATATCCTGCTTAAGTCTTTATTACATGCTATTAATGGAAATCCAGGAAAGGAAGAGGGAGATAGGTGGTTCTGGAGTTATAAAAAGCGGAATAGAACCACGAACAAAATGAGAAGGAAAATGGGAGAGATGAATTGAGCAATTCAGAAGGGGCATGTTGTAAATTACCAAACTTGTAAATTACCAATATGGCCCAATAAGAATTCAAATGTTCATGAACTCCTGGAAATATGTACTACTTGAATACAACTTAAAGAAGTTCTGATGTCTGCAAGTATGCTTCCTATCTGGATTCATACCTGGATCCAACGTGCTTCAGATGAAATTCAAGACTCTATATGTCTGGAGATCTCAATACTCGAAGGAGTGCCCATCACTACATTTATATTGCTGAAGAACTTATGCCTACAAAATGAATTCTCATCTGTATTCTATCATTGGAAGCCAAACAATGTAGGAGGGCATGATTTAGGGCCTTTCTGCTTTGACATTTAGTTGTGGAATATCCTCTTCTTAAAGGCCCAACTGCTGCTGAAACCGATTTCATGTGCTCTTCTATTAAAACCTTTGGGAAATGTATTTAATCCAAATTTGTAAATATACACAGGTTTAAATTAAAATGATATCAAAATTTCTCATTTAAAATTGTCCATTTTAAATACACTTTTATTCTGGTTAATTATTTCTACTGGGTTTTTTTAAACTAGCCAAACTGATGTTATTGTTCACCATCCTAAATGCCCATATTAGAGAAATATAAATATTTTAATAAATGAATAAATGAACAACACATGTGTGTGTGCCTTCAAGTCACCTATCAACTTATGGTGGCTCCATGAAATCCATACAATTTTCTTAAACCAGGAGTACTTGGAAAAGGTTTTATCCATTCCTTCCTCTAAAATACAGCCTAAAGAACTTGGTATTACAGAGTGCAAGGCTTGCTGAGTATTTCTGCTTACATGAAATCCACACTAGACAAACAGTAAACAATGCAATGAAACAAAATGACAGTAATGTGGCTTCAGCTGTTTACATGCCATTGTGGCTACATTTGTTGTTGTGTGTCTTCAAGTCATTTCTGACCCATGGTCATTTCTGACCCATATCATAGTATATTTTGGCAAGATTTCTTCAGAAGCAGTTTGTCACCGCCTTCCTCTGAGGCTGAGTATTGCTTGCCCAAGGTCACCCAGTGGGTTCCAGCCACACATTTTAAAGAAATGTGTGACTGGAAGTGTCATAATTTTGATTCATATGCGCCAGAATGGTGTGGTTCACACATTTTACTATGTAAGGGCCTTAAGCACACGTTGAAGCAACAAATACACAGTTAAAGGGTTTTTTATGACATTTTTGTCAGTACAAATATAGTATAACTCCATTGTCCACAACTCTCCACAGTTCACCTACACATGCTCTGAAAAACATTTCTCCCAGAAGTGCTTATGGGTATTTCTAGATAGTCCAGTGCAATTCTGCGGTATGTTTCCAGCCCAAGTATAGTCAAAACATAGGGCTCACTATTTCCATGGCTTTAGGTATCCCACATGGGTCTGGGGATCTAAATCCCTAAAACCCTCAGATCTCACCTGAAGTTAGAAGCTAAGCAGTGGCGGCAATGGATGGGCTTCCCATGCTCCCTTTCCCCTCAGTTTTGGGCACTGGTAGGTGTGGGTTCTGGGCCTGCACACACACACACACACACACACACTCTTTACAAGGAGAGTGCATGTGTGGCTTGCAGGCTCAAAGCACCCACGCCTGCCAGGACCTGCAGCTGAGAACCAAGCATCTCTTACTTGGCACTCAGCTGCAGGCCCTGGCAGGCGCAGATGCTTTGAGCCTGCAAGCCACACACACACTCTCCTTGTAAAGAGAGTGCATGTGTGGCTTGCAGGCTCAAAGAGCTCAACCCTGCCAGGGCCTACAGATGAGTACTGAAAATCAGGTGACCAAATGGTTCCCGTTCCTACTTTCCTTTCATTGATATTTTTGTACCGAGTGTGTGTGTGTACCATTTTGTGGCATCCGAATGCAACAAACGGTATGAAAACACAAATTAAATGGCTGAAATGGTTACAGGGCCCATGACGAATACAGAGGTTGTAAATTACTTCATAGTGTTTTAGCGACTTAATAGCCTTCCCCTCCCTCTGTACCAATAGTTGTTAAATAAATAAATTAACATGATAAAATTGTTCCCATAGGAAAAGTTGAAACTATTAGACACATTTCAGCATACCATACATTTGATCTTCATATTTGTTATTTATTATTTACTTTCTTCAAAAACATGTATCTAGTTACGTGACAACTTTAGGGTATTTCTCTTCACCAGGTCTCCTAGATTATAGATAAGTTGGCTAGATTTTTCACAGCTCCTATTATGACCTATCACAATGTTTTGTTAACTAAATTTCATAAATCATGATGCTGAGGCTACCATTTTGCTGTAGTGCATATTTATATCATGTTATACATTTTATATTCTGGTCTTAATTGTAACAAATTATGCATCATATAAAGTTATTACTGATAGCACATACCTTCCTGATCTCTTTCCAAAAATTAAATAGTGTCCCGATTCCATTGTAAATCCCATTATAGCCCCTTTCAAAATTAACCTGAGAAGAACACTAGGAGCACATGGGAAAGTAACTGTGCACACTGAAAAAGACAGGAACCAAACACTCTCTTGAAATTTCTCTTCAATTAAATCTGCAAGGAGAAAGGAAAAAAACCCTTGCTGTGCCATTAAGAGTTTATGAGAGGGTTGTCAACTGGCTGTAACACAGATAGAGCTCCAGACACAAATCCGGTTCACTACAACCAGTATGGGTTTGTCCATAATTTCAAATGTCATTTTCACAACTTGGAATCAAATGAATAACCAACTCCTGTAGGGAAAAGGATTGCAAGGCTAAAGCACAAATTGACCCTGAGGGGAAACTAGAAGGTGATAGGGTCTCTGTGAAGATGGAGTAATGCTGACAGGCGATAGGGAAAAGACAATGCTTTCTTTGCCTTAGTCTTCTCACAAAAAGAAAGCCATCCTCACCCTCAGCAACATGGAGTGGACAAAGGATTGCAGGAAATCCAACTCCAAATAGAGAAACGGGTTGTCCAGGAATACCTGGCCGCCCTAAACAAATTCAAGTTCCCAGGGCCAGATCAACTACATCCAAGAGTATTGAAGCAACTAGCAGAAGTTATTTCAGAACCACTGGCAATCATCTTTGGAGAAAGGGACAAGTCCCAGCAGATTGGAGCAGGGCAAATATGGTCCCTTATCTTCAAGAAGAGAAAAAAGGACAATGCAAAAAATTACCATGTGGTCAGCCTCACATCGATACCGGGCAAGAATTTAGAAAAGATCATCAAGGAAGTGGTCTGCAAACACTTAGAAAATAATGCAGTCATTGCTAATAGTCAATATGGATTTATCAAAAACAAGCCATGCCAGACTAATCTGATCTCTTTTTTTGATAGAGTTACAAGCTGGGTAGATGTAGGGAATGCCATCGATGTAGCATATCTGGATTTCAGTAGGCCTTCAACAAGGTCCCCCATGACCTTCTGGCAAGCAAACTAGTCAAATGTGGGCTAGGCAAAACTACAGCTGGGTGGATCTGTAATTGGTTAAGTGAACAAACCCAGAGGGTGCTCACCAAGGCTTCCTCTTCATTCTGGAAAGAAGTGAAGAATGGAGTACCGAAGAGTCCCATCCTGGGCCCGGTTCTGTTCAACATCTTTCTTAATGACTAGTCTTAGATGAAAGGTTAGAAGGCATTATAATAAAGTTTGCAGATGACACCAAATTGGGAGGGATATTATTACCCCATAAGACAGGAGCAGAATTCAAAACATTCTGAACAGATTAGAGAGATGGACCAAAACTAACAAAATGAAGTTCAACAGTGACAAATGCAGATACTCCACTTAGGTAGAAAAAATGAAATGCAAAGACACAGAATGGGGGATACCTGGCTCGGCAGCAGTAAGTGTGAAAAAGATCTTGGAGTCCACATGGACAACAAGTTAAACATGAGTCAGCAATGTCACTATACTCCTATTTATGCAGGCCAAAATCCCACTGACCTTTTTGCCACCGCAAAAAAAGTAAATGGGATTTGGCCTGCATAAATAGGAATATAGTGTCTAGATTTAGGGAAGTCATGCTATCTCTCTATTTTGTCTTAGTCAGACCATACGTGGAATACTGTGTCCAATTCTGGACATCGCAATTGAAGGGAGATGTTGACAAGCTGGAATGTAGCCAAAGGAGGGTGACTAAAATGATCAGGGGTTGGGAGAAGGAGCCCTATGAGGAGCAGCTCAAAATGCTGGGCATTTATAGCCTGGCAGAAGCGAAGGCTGAGAGGAGACATGATGGCCATGTACAAATATATGAGGGGAAGTGATCGGGAGGAGTGAGTAAGCTTGTTTTCTGCTGCCCTGGAGAATAATATGTGGAACAATGCCTTCAAACTACACAAAAGGAGATTCAATCTGAACATTAGGAAGAACTTCCTAACTATGGGAGCTGTTCAGCAGTGGAACTCTTTGCCACGGAGTGTGGTGGATGCTCCTTCTTTGGAGGCTTTTAAACAGAGGCTGGATGGCCACCTGTCAGGAGTGCTTTGAATGTGATTTTCCTGCTTCTTGGCAGGGGGTTGGACTAGATCGCCCACGAGGTCTCTTCCAACTCTATGATTCTATGAAATAAATTTATCAACAGAACTCATAACTCCGAAACCTTTACCTGTTGTATGTATAACTTTAAGAGAAAAGCAGATGTAATATGTATGTTACACTACTACATTATTTAGGGCACAAATATGATGCATAATAATATCAACCCCGACTGTACTGTGTGTGACTGACTTCAACACAGACTACTTAAAGCTTTTTTGTTTTGTAAAAACCAGTTTCTACAAATCCTAGTCTAAATACTTATGACATGAATAGAAGGTGGCAGAGCTATATGCACAGTGGATGACTGAAAAACCAGTATCCAAATCAGTTTTGGAATGCTTTTCCTGAAAAGTAAGGACTTTTGTGCTCACAGATACCCATGTGACAAATGGCCAGGTATGTAGAAAAATAATGCCTGTATAATCAAGCCAAGACAAAGATGACCTTGAACTCATACCTGAAGAGATAATCATGACAATAAATTTTACCATTAGTAAAAATGTTCAAGAAAACATTTTGTTGGTTTGTGAATAATCTATTATAGAAAACTATTCACATAATAAAGGCCGTTGTTATGAAATCAAGTTGTCTTTCATATCTAACTTTTATTTTTGATAGAAAGCATGGGATTCTTCAAGTTGTCATCTTCTCCTCATATAATTGTTATGGTGGATTTTGCTGGTTTTTAAAAGCCGAATACAGTTAAAAACTTAGCAAATACTGTAGTACTTATTGCAATTATGGCTTGTACTAGTTATCGGGTATATATAAAAATGTGTTTAATTCTTCAGGACGGCTCTAACCCATTCATTTAAAACTCATGACCTGGAAGGAATATGCCTTTATACCAAGAATGTTAGTTTAATCAATTATTGCTCATTGTCAGTAGACTAAACGAAGAAAATTGTACTGCACAATGTGCAGAAGACAAGCCACACCTCAAATATTATTTATTTACTTATTTCGATTTTACTTATGAATTCATCTTTATTTTAATGTATAATTTCTACACTATCAGTTCTTAATCTTTTGAGTGCTGCAACCTCTAGATTTTTTTTAGATAGAATACCTTTATTGTCATTGTGCTGTTGCACAACTAAATTAAATGCTTTCCCCAGCACGCACCACAAAACTGCACACCCATCTCTCCACACCTTAATCACCACTGCACAGCCCCCAATTTCAATCAGTCCAGATTATTTCAGTCAGGGTGTAACTGGATAGAAAGTAAAAAATATATAGTCTTAAGTTGGGGTGATTGGCTAACCAGGAGTGTGCATTTGTTTCATTAAGGTATTTATTAATGTCATCATGGCAAATAATTTCACTAGTCATTGGTCATCAAAATAATCCTACCTTATAATAATTTCTAATAGTAATTGCCACTATCATACAACTCTTGCAGAAATTAATAGTGCAGAAACATTTGAAATCTGATCTCTAAAAATCCCATATACACAGCCTTGACGCAGAAATGCCTCCTGCAGTCATTTAAAAAGTGGATCTTAATCCAAATCTATATAGTTTACATAGTAAAGAACAACAGTATCATATCTGCAGGAAATATGTACCCAGACTTCACTTGCATACGTGAAATCATGGATAATAGCGAATAATAATTTCCACTGGCCAAATAATGGAAGTAACCAGAAGAGGATTAGCTTGCACAGGAAGTCCTAAGTGAATAAGTGAAACTATGGCTAAGAGAAACCGAACACATGGGTTTTGTGAATATTAGGTCTTACTGTATAATCTCAGTGTGAAATGCCACAAAGCAGAATAGAACTGGGGACCCTGGCTTAAAAATCCAGCTGTCTGGCAAATATGAGGTGACAAGGGTTCTATGTCCTCATTTTGGAATGATATTTTTGAGGATGAAATATCCTGTAGTGGTTATACCACTGCAAACATTAATTACACCTTAGTTCTTGGAAACAGATTTCACATCAAAAATGGTATTTTAAAAATTATTTAACACCATGGCAATATTCAACTATCTTTGGGGTTTCGCAGTATTTTTCTAGTGAAGTGTTCTGACCCAACTTGCTGGAATAGTGTTATAGCCCTGGATAATGCTAGGTATTCAGGCAGAATCAAGGTCAGTACAGCATATCAGTAGAGCAATTATCCTAGGACAGCTTGGAAGCTGAGTCAGAAGGAGATTACAAGATTTGGATGGAAGACATATGGTAAAGCTACAAAGAAGCTAGGTCACTCACTGCTAACAAATAAACGATTCACTCTTTCATATCTGGCAATCGATAGATCTGAATACTGTACATCAAACATTAAATCTGTTAGAACTCATTGGCAGTATTTCCCTTAACAGTATTAAACATAAGATTGAAGCTTCTCTGAACGTACTCTTCTGTGCTTGGATAATGCAGATTTCTGAAGGAGGCCCCATCCATAATGAGTAGGGATGCAATTTATATTTCAGAAAAGCTTTCCAGAGCGATCCCATTCTACAAAAGTAGACAAGGAATATAGGATCTTATGGAAAAAGTAACATATTTGATGAATACTTGTTAATTCACATCAATCCTGACAATTATACATGTAATAATAGCCTTAATAGCTTTATTTTTATATCTAAGGGACTCGGGGTGGCTTACAGAGAGACATGCTCAACAAAACAGGTTAAAATAAGCATTGAAAAACAAGCAATATTAAACATCAATAAACATAAAATCAGACATTATAAAAATGATTAAAAGCTATAATGGCCGAGGAAATAAAGTGCTGGGTTCAGTTCATAATTACTAAGTGCAATGAATCCTAAGAAGGGCCAGGGAAAGTGCGACAATCGAAGGGCTGGGCTAGGAGGCAAATGTCCTTAGGCAATTAAAGTGTTAGAAGTGACAGAAAAGGACCATGTTAAAGTGCAGGAGATGGATAGGTCAGGAAATTCTGTGGTGAACTGCCTAATCAAAGGCACCACGTAACAGTCAAGTTTTTAATTCCTTGCAGAAAATGGAGAGAGTGGGAGCCTGTCTGATCTCCCTACACATACCCTTTGGATACTATTTACTATTCAGAACCTGCAGAACCCACACCTGTGGTTTTACTTACCTGCACCTGAATAAAAAAAATTCTCTCCAGGAATTGCTAGGTCTGTCAGGTAATTCTATGGCCTGCTCCCCTCTGAAGTTATCACTGAGTTGCCCTGGAGCACCCAGCAAATTCCCAGAAGATACTTCTCTAGTAGTTTCTAGGTCTCCAGGAAGATGATGTTATGCTAGGACTAGAAGTTAGATAATTCAGTGGGATTTGGTTGTACACACAGTTTCAGGACAAGCTGGGAATGTATCTCCCATTGATATGTACGATTTCAGATGTCATTTATCACATGTTAAGGACTTCATGTCTATAAGCAATCAGCTTATAAAAGTCTTAACACTTCAATATGAACATATCTAAAAGACCTACATTTGTGTCTTTTATTATTATTTTCCTTTTGTTCAGTCCATGCTCTTGATGGCATGCCCTTTCCACATATAAAACCATTGAACAGTTTGCAAATCTGAAAAACAGAACCCTAAGTTGCTCATAAGTTGCTCATACCTGAAATATCCTTTCTAATACTTGGCTGCAACTTTCCTTAAATCCAGTATTTTATATTTAACCCCAAATGAGAGAGACAACAAAACATATACATGGCTTTTTACTTCCAAAAGTGTCACACCACCACAAATAACAACAATTCAACAAAATATTAAAATCATATATAAGAGATAACTTATCAAGATCCATTTCCAATGACAAAAATTGTACTTGCACATCTTAGACTAAGACTTTCAGAGTAGATTGCCATTGCTTCAATACACCCATGAACCTATGTACCTCTCCTTTCAGAAGATGTTTATACACTACAGAGTCCCCTGCCTTCTTGCCATATGATTGGAATACTGTCCACTCTACTCATATGTAAATAAAATATGCATGTATCACCAGTTGCTTTTTTCACATCCTCTTTCTCTGACACAGACACATTATACACTCCAAAAGTTTAATTACAAACTCAGACACACATGACTACTCAGTTAAATCTCAAAATGTGAATCTATGTATGATTAGGAGTACACTTGTGAGCCCAAAACTCATTTTTCAGAATTCTGCAATGCAACTAGAAAGCCTTAAAAAAAAACCCCACAAGGAAAAATGTAGACAAGACTGTATATGAGGGGAAGACCATTTATCTAATTTTTTAAAAAATAAAATGTTTATATCTTGGGCTATATATAATAATTTCATGGAAGCATGCAAATTAAACAGGCTAGAAAAAATTAAAACAATACGTATTAGACAATATAATAAATTACTAAAATAAGATCATTTAAAACATGTTAAGACAGTTAACAACATTCACATGAGCAGATTTGGATGCAATCAGCCGGGTTTTTGCCTGATGTCAGAATGTCTCCAGCATTAGTGCCAATTAGGTCTCTAAGAGCAGCATATTCAACAATCGGGGTGTATAATAGAAAATGGCCCTATGGTGTATCTCCCCTACTAGCAAGATACAAAAGAGGGAGAAACAACATGTATTGGGAGAAATGCCTACAAATCTGTTTTTAATATATGAAAATATTTTAAGTTAAATTTGAGTATATACTTTCCATTCATTCTGGTTTTGTGGCTATGTATTTTTATTTTGAACTTGAATATTCAGTTGTTATTTGCTGTTACTTCCTTCTTTGTACAGTGTTCCCTCACTACTTTGTGGTTTGCCTATTGCGGACTCGCTGTTTCGCGGATTTTTAAAAAATATATATCATGGTATTTTTGTTGTTTTGTGGGGTTTTGCTGCTACCACTCTCCAAGGCACTTTCCCTCCTCAGTCCTCTCTCCCTCCCTCCCACCTTGAAGGGCCTTTCCTCCCTTTCCTTCACTTTATTTTAAGTTTATAAAGACTTAAAATAGTGTATAACTACTAAAATAATGTATAAATATTAAAATAAATAGAGCATCCCTACATCACCTATTTGTGGGAGGTCCTGGAACCTAACCCCAGCAATAAGTGAGGGAACACTGTACTCTGTTCTTTGAAACCTCATTTCCAGAATGATAGTGCAATGCTCAAACCACTACACTACACTGGCTTTTAAAAAAAAGGATACATATGTCTTCACTAACAGTTTTGCAAACCACAAATTAGATATATCTATACAAATCTTGGTGAAACTGCAGTTCTTTTCATTCCTGATATCAAACCACAGTAACCCAGTAATCATTCCCAAACACATGCACACTTTTCCAACTAACAAACATACAAAAGATTGGCCTAAAGTAATCTAGCGAGCTTTCTGGCTAAGATAGTAAACCAAATATTTGTGGCTTTCATCCAACACGTTACACTATATATCACATTGGCTTTGAAGACAAGCTGTTTAGATGTAACAAATCAGATTCAATAGCATATTGCTTCTGAACAAAAAAGGTTCCATTTATCCACTATTGCCAATAGACAAGTTTTTTTATTTTCCACGTGATATTAGCAAAATATAGAAATGATTCTGTGGGTATTCCCATTACTAAATTACACAAAAACAAAGCATAGGGATGGTGAATATAAATATATGACACAGAAACAAATACATTTTGTAGTGACTAGTTACTGATGTTATCCAATACTCTAAACAAAATATGCCACTGAAGCAACCGTATTATACACAATGCTATACCTTACACATTCAGAGGGCAGAACTGAGGGAGAAATCAATCAATAAGCATCATGTCGTAAAAATCTCTTTAGTATAGACGATTTCCAATGTACTCAATAGCTTTAACAATATCACAGTGGTGCAATGTCATGCAATTTACACACAATATAACAAGTAACATAGACAGATGCAGCCCTTACAATCTACTGGGCCAGAGCAATGCTCACACTCAGTCAGAGTCACCCTTTGTAGTCAGTTGGAGTTTGTCAACTCACATACTGTAGTCCGAGTCACTGGGGAGCCTTGAAGCATAGGGAGCTGGCTTGCTGCCAAGTGGGCAGGCGCCACGGCGGGAGGTAAGCTGACGCCAAGGTGGCCGTTTCGCGTGTACCGCTTCCTCAGGACGCTTGGGACTTCTAGCCGCTCCTCCCCGGTATGGAAGTGAATCAATGTTTGACTCAGGGGTGAAACAGGAGATTTCGCATATTCTGCGATGTAATACCTATCGGTCTCAAGAATGATCTCCTGGGCTGGAATCAGTAAGGTATAGCATTGTGTATAATATAGTTACTGATGTTCTCAATTGATCTCAAGGAAAACTACCCATACAGAATATATAAATTCCAATTCAGGAGTTTCACTCTGGACCCCACATGTCTCTGTGAAAATGAAAACTATGCCGCTGCCTGGAAAGATGTATAAACATTCAGATTTAAATAACTTCCATAATGACCTTTGCCCTTGGAAAATTGTCCACAAAATTTAATCGACTCTGTTATATAGAATCATTTTAATCAATATATACAACAACAATATTGATTATGGTCCATAGACCCATCAGTATAATCAATATATGTGTTTCTAATAGAACAGATGTCAGACATGAGCAGAAAAAGTCTCGTAGGACTTCAAGAGAACAAAGCTTAAACAAAAATTCAATGATGTGTATTATTTAGAGTAAGTACTGAAAGTTGCAATTTATAATACTTTATTTTTTCACCATGGGTTGTGAACAAGCAAGTTTCCCTGGAAGCTGTCATCATACCTGCTTCATCAAAAAGAGTATTAACTGTTGCAGAAAAAAATATATATGCTGAAACATAAGTATTGTTTATTTAGACAGATATGTCCAAAGTCATAATGGTTTACTGTTTTCCAGTAGAAGCAGTACATCAAGACTACAAATAGAGCTAGTCAAATTTGACTCTCAAGAACCCTCCTGAAGTTCTATATACAACACCATCTGATGCAAACATTTAATGTGTCACCTAAAAATACATAAGTAAAAGATGCAGACCCTTGTGCTATATTAGTAGTTCTAGAGCTATCTATGTATGGCACTTACCCACCAATGCTGTAGGAAACAAAATTATGTCAGGCAGTATAAGTAGGTATACGTACCTATACAAAGGCACCATTGCATGCTTTCAATTAATTCACTGATGACCCCTGATCATCTGGACTGACAACATGTCACTGTTAGAAAATTGCTTAATGTCCACATTTGCATATAACTCTCTCACACACTCTCTCACTACAATCATTCAGTTTGATTTATGACTTCTGGCAACCCAATAAATTTCAACAAGGATTTCTTAGGGAAGAAATATCCAGAGGTGTTTGCTATTGCCTGTTCCTTGGTGGTTTCTCATCCAAGCACTAACCAGGACTTATCATACTTAGCATGGGACTTTGTTTTTTAAAAAAAGTCTTGTTAACAATATATTCCAAACACCAGAAACACAGAGGTCCTATGGTTGTTGTCATTTCAAGCTCTTCAAGCATTAACAGCACTACAATCATTCATATTAATGTACATGGAAACCAATTGGAAATGCCAAACTTAAACTAGCATTAGAGATTAATCCATTCAAAAACCAGCCATGACCACATACTCTACCCATGAGGCCAGTATAAAAATATTGCTGTGTAGATTGCAATGTAGAGTGCTCCTATTCAAAATTCTATAAAAACCAAGATATGGTGGTAGTCCCATTCAGACCCACACCTTTGGCTTCAAGGCTTACTGAAGTCATCCCTCCAGAATATTGCTTGCCAGTCTTTTAGGAGCAACTGAACATACAAAAGTTTTTCATTCTACTCCCTCTCTCTGGCCATCCTGACCCTACTCAACACAGTCCCCATGGGAAGCTGTAAAAAAGAGGGATCTGTAAAGCTTCAGTGGATGATAGTTTCAAAATTTACTGACAGATCTGTGGACATTTAAATTTTTTAAAGCATAAATCAGTCTGTTGAAGTTTGTGATTAGTCATATAAAAATTCAGATGTAAATTAGTACATGCAGGTAATCCCACTGTATGTACTGTATGGTCCAGTCATTAGGCATGCCCCCTGAACATTATGCCTCTGACATGAATAGATTCCACAGTCCTTAGGTCTGGCCTCCATGTTTAGATTGGGGGTCAGGGAAAGATTGTGTTATTTCCGAAAACCTGAATATTTTTCCAAGCTTGCTGATCCTCTTTCTCAGTTGCCCCATTTTGGTTACCATCCTGTCAGCACAGCATAGCAGAACTCAGTATTATAGAAATATGAATATTCCATATATGTCAATATATAAACAACACAATGACACAAACATGATTTTTCACAATTCAGACTACAAGAACAATGCAAATGTGAATATAGTACTCTTATTCAGTTCTGAAAACATTAAAATTTACATATCTATCACTATATAAACCAAACTGCAAAGGACTGCCTTTATTCCACATAAACTCTACTCAGTATAATCAAACAGGATTCACTGCATTTCTTCATTAACCTGAAACTCCAGATATGCAACTATGAACCAACAGCTGCACGATCCTTTCAGGCAAACTGTTAACAGCAAGGAGTAGGAGATGATGCACAGAACTAGCATGTCTTCATTTCCAGTTCCAAAAATGAAATCAAATCTGTAAATGCTAGACTGTGCTAGCACATTCCATACTGGTTTAGCCAATGATTTTGTTAATTCCCAAGTTTAGAAATAAGCATAACATTTTTTTCTCTAAATTGAAAGTATGATTCCAATCAAAATTGTCTCTGTGCTTTCCAATCTTCTGAATAACTGCATATTTCATAATGAACTAACTAAATATTTGAAGTAAAATCCTGCAAGACTAATAATATACCTGCAATTTTACCAACTCACAACACAGAATATGACTATTGGTATTTGTTAAAATAATAAAATCCCAAGATTATATCATTAATGGGCAGCTGAAATGTTACACTGGAAGACAAATGTTTTAATGACTAATAAAATATTTGACTATCACATAGATAGAAGAAACACAATATTTGTTTTCCTATAACACATTTACTAAAAATACTACCTATTACACAGTATTGTCTGTACATATGTTCACTGTAAATATCATGAAATGTTTTTGAGTTTGAGACTAAGCTATATGGTACACTAATTTCCTCCCCTTCCCCCAATAAAAATAAAAACATATATGACAGACCATGGAGGACAGCTAAACTTCCATCACAACATATTCACTACACCAATTATAAATAAGTTGATGATGACAGTATTTCTAATATCCACTAAAAAAAACTTGACAAGACAATACTATGTGGTTTGAGTCCAGGTTACTTACAAGATAGCCTCCTCCAGCACAACCTCCCCTTTAGGACACTGAGGTCCTCTGGCGGATGCTTACTCCAACCAACCATAACCTGATTGGCAACCATCACCCAGACAACCTTTTCACTGGCTGCCCCAAGAGTGGAATGACCTTCCAGAAGAGCTCCGACAGTTAAACGAGCTATTAGAATTCAAGACCTAACTGAAGACCCATCTCTTCCAGCAGGCCTACCGAATCAACTTTGAATCATCAGTGTTTGATCTGCATTCTAATTGTGCTGTATCATTGTATCCTGTGTTTTGATGTTTTTATAACGGTGTGTTTTGATAGATGTATTTTCCTGTAAGTTTTATGTTGATATGTTTTGACTTTGCTGTACCCTGCCTCGAGCCATTAGGAGAGGTGCGTACCAAATAATTTATTATTATTACTATTATTAATGTATAGAGACCTGGATTTCTCCATTAGCCCTTCTCCAAAGCACATATCGCTTACCTGAAATCCTTGAGATATGTTCTAGATTTCAGATTTTTAAAAAAATATTTGCATTTATACAATGAGATATCTTAAGAGATTTCGGATTTTTTAAAAAATATTTGCATTTATACAATGAGATATCTTAAGAGACGGGGTGCAAGTCTCAGCACTAAATTCATGTATGTTTCATATACACTTAATACACAGAAAACTAATTTTATACACAATATTTTAAATAATTTTGTGTGTGAAACCATTTATCAATGGTAGAAATTTAAATAACAGTTGAAGGACAGAAATTTGGAAAAATTGTCCTGAAGTTGAACGTGAAAAGAGTGTGTGAGGGGAGGAGGGGTGGTAAG
Organism: Anolis apletophallus; assembly: GCA_030556195.1. Classification (NCBI taxonomy): domain Eukaryota; kingdom Metazoa; phylum Chordata; class Lepidosauria; order Squamata; family Anolidae; genus Anolis; species Anolis apletophallus. The sequence goes on along the minus strand of JARBWK010000004.1, from coordinate 53,125,332 downwards.
GGCACATAGGGCTGCATCCAGTTTTAGTCTCAGCTTGAAATCAAGGGGATCTAAATAGTATTGTCTGAAAAGACAATTTGAATAGACCTACTGTAGTGGAGAGTAAAATAGTTATCTAAAAGATCATACACGGAGATCATAAAAAATTACAGTAGATTTAAAAATACAAGGTGATCAAACCAGGAAAAAGCTCTCCGTAGAACATTACAAACACTAATACAATTCCTATTTTATTTATTCAACTAATCACCTTTCTCCATTATGGGACCCCCCAAAAAGCTGAGTTTTATATTGTCTTTTTTAAGAACACTACACAATATTGACTAAATGAAGATTGCAATTTATTTAAAGTGCTCTTAACAGTAAACAAGAAATGGATATTCACACTTCCAAAGGCACTCTAAAGATATGAGGAGGAAGGAAGGGGGGGCTTATGGAATACTTCCCAATTTCATAGCGTTCACTGGCAATTCAGATATTATCTTGGGTGCTAAATTGAAAGTGTGTGGAGGCTCATACAGGTGTCGGTAGTTCTTCAGGTCAGTGCTATTCAAAGGTAATATGTGAATGGATAAGGTTCATACATCATCAATTGTTGCCACAGGGACAGTTTCTAAGAAAGAAACAATTGTAGCCAATTATTGACACAAACAGTTCTTCTCACACTGGACAAGAAAATTTCTGTTGGACTCGCACATCAGACAACTCAAGAAGTATTGTATCAAGTAACCTGGTTTTAAAGGGTAATAGTAGCATTTTAAACTAGGCCCAGAAACAGAGAGGCAACCAATGTAACTGATACAGAATACATAAAACCTGATCCAAGACCATCTAAAGCTTTTGCAATATAGTTTCCAGACCATCTTCAAGAGCTACTCCAAGTAAAGCCTATTAAAAGTATAGATATATGTTACTAAACCAAAGTCACCTCTCTTGCTCTCTCTAGGTAGTTACAATTGGCAATCAACTAAAATTGGAAAAAATCACTCCTGCAAATAGTACCATCTAAACATTGAGAATGGAAAAACTGTCAAACTGAAAATCACTCTTTAGAACAGTGGTTCTCAACCTTTCTAATGCCGTGACCCCTAAATACAGTTCCTCATGTTGTAGTGACCCCCAAACATAAAATTATTTTTGTTGCTACTTTTACTACTGTTATGAATTGTAATGTAAAATATCTGACATGCAGGATGTATTTTTATTGTTACAAATTGAACATACTTAAAGCATAGTGATTCATCACAAAAACAATATGCTTGGGGGAGTATGGACAATGGATGATGGGATTTGCAATACCTTCAACTGATTAGCTCTGACTTCCACATACCACTGAGACCCCCCACAAATTATAGCCCTGGACCAAACTTGAACAGAGAACCCCCACAACCAACAGAAAATACAGGAGGGGTTTGGAAGAAATTGACAATGTCTTAGGGGAGATGTAGTTCACCTACATCCGGAGAGCACTGTGAACCCAAACAACTATGGATCTGGACCAAACTTGGCAGGAATACTCAATATGAACACTAATGGAGTTTGAGAAAAATAGACCCTGACATTTGGGAGTTGCGGTGGCTTGGAGTTATGGTTCACCTACCATCAAAGAGCATTCAGAACACCAACAACAATGGAATTGAACCAAACTTGGCATACAGAACTCCCATGGCCAACAGAAAATACAGGAGAAGTTTGGGGAAAACAGACCCTGACATTTTGGGGTTGCAGTTGCATGGAGTTATAGTTCACCTGCCATCAAATAGCATTCTGAACACCAACAACATGGATTTTTTTCTTTAAGAAAAAAATATTTTATTGACACCAGTACAGTAACATCACATCAAACTTCATTCTTGAATATTATGATACATTATATATACGTATCCCTTGTTACTTCTTAGTAATCTTATATTACCTCCCTTTACCTTGCCCTTGTGTCAAATACGAATTTTCCCCTCCCCCTCTCCCCTCCTCCCTCCCTCAGGGAACAGTAATTATCTTATTTCAACTATTAATTTAATTGAGCAATCGTACAAAGAGAATGGTTCAGCACTTTATATCTCTCTTTTCCTTCTACCTTTTCTATCAGTCTTTTCCATTTCTGAATCCAGGTCTTCTTAAATCGGCCTGCTAGAAATTTGATTCTGCTTTCATAAATATAATCCTAAAGCATATATTCTGCTATATACGCATGCCATTTTTCAACCTTCCACTTCCCATGGGCCTTCCAGCGCAAAGCCACAGTTGCTTGGGCAGCTACTACCACATATTTTATAATTTCTCTCCATGCTGTGATATTTTCTTTTTTATCTAATTTCTGTTTGAAAAATTCTATTTTATTCAAAGATAATTTATTTCCTATTATTCCTTCCATTTCCCACATCACCTTCCTGTAGAACTCCATCAGATTCCCATCACATATGAAAATAGGAGCCAATTTTCCCACATTTATGCCAACAAAGTTTTGTGGTAGTTTTTGTCATATGTGCGATTTTAATTGGAGTTCTGTACCATCTAGTTAATATTTTCCTTTGTGTTTCTCTAATCTTTATATGTTTAATAATTTTGACGAAATCAATCCAATATCCTATCTCTGAAACTTTATTATTTAAGTCCTCTTTCCACATTTCTACTAAAGCTTGTTTCAGATTACATTGTATTCCAACTAGTTTCTTATAGATAAACCCAACAACATGTAATTGAACCAAACTTGGCATACAGAACTCCCATGATGAAGAGAAAATACTGGAGAGGTTTGGGGAAAACAGATCCTGACATTTGGGAGTTGCAGTTGCTTGAAGTTATAGTTCACCTGCTGTCAAATAGCATTCTGAACACCAGCAACATGGAATTGAACCAAACTTGGCATACAGAACTCCTATGACCAACAGAAAATACTGGAGAGGTTTGGGGAAAGTAGGGAAAATAGGATTGGAGTTATAGTTCTCCTGCCATCAAAGAGCACCCTGAAAATTTATCCTGAACTCCTCCCCCTCCCCCCCAATTTGGAGACTCAGTTGGAAGAGAACCGAGGTGGAAGAAGAAGAGCCCAGAGGAGGAGGAGGACGGCAGGCAGGAAGAGAACAGTGCAGGGCATCAAGAAGTGGAGGCCTCAAAGGACAGCGAGAGGAGGGCAGGGCAGGGCAGCAGCATGCCTTCTTCCCCTCCAGGGTCTTCCTCCTCTGTGTTTGGAGAGCCCAAACGGAGAGGAGGAGGAAGAAGAACCCAGAGGAGAGGGACGAAGGCAGGCCTTGGTGCTGCCGCCACTGCCCCACACACCTCTCGCTGCTCTTCGAGGCTTCCGCCAGAAGTAGAGGCGTTGAATGGCAGCGAGAGGAGTGCGGGGCAGGGCAACACCACCACCGAGGTCTGCCTTCCTTCTTCCCCTTCAGGGTCTTCTTCCTCCTCCCCAATTGGAGAGCCCAAACGGAGAGGAGGAAGAAGAGCCCAGAGGAGAGGGAAAAAGGCAGGCCTTGGTGCCGCTGCTCTGCACACCTCTTGCTGCTCGAGGCTTCCACCAGAAGTGGAGGCCTCAAAGGGCAGCAAGAGGAGCGCGGGGCAGGGAAGCAGCAGAAAGGCCTTTTCCTCCTCTCCATTCTCTTCTGGCGGTGCCTCTAAATAGAAGTACAGGCCTTTCTGCGGGGGCATGGCCTCCTCTTCTTCTTTCTCCTCCTCGCCACCAGATTCACCTCCCTGCCGCGCCTGGGGCTCCTGCATTGCCCCCAGGGGCCTAGAAGCCATTGCAGGGAGGCGGAGCCAAAGGAGGTGGCATCACGACCCCTCAGAAATGGCCAGTTCATCCCTCTGGGGGTCGCGACCCTCAGGTTGAGAACCGCTGCTTTAGAGGGAGTACTATCACAGCCTGGGTCAACTGTATAATTCTATCCATTTCTGCCCATTTTTTGAATTAAGCTTCTTTCTGGATTAGGAATGTATATTTTTCATTCATACCAAAATTGTCTTTAGACATCTAATTACAATTTGCACCACTACCATGGAAGTAGAAAAAAAGAGAGACAGAACTGCTATCATCTGCACACAATTTGATAGTATAACTCAGAAGTTTCATGAGGATATTTAAGTGGTTGGGGTGCATGAAAAATGTTGAGGCATGTCAAATAGCCATTCCTAGAGGGTAGAACAGAAGTTCTCCAGCACTACGTTCTGAATCTTTCTCTCCACTTAGGGCCAAACTATTATAATGGTATGCTTACCATCCAGAGACAGAAAATAAACTAAACCAACAAATCCAAAAATGGCCGAGAGATCTGTAAGAACCAAAAGTTTTAAACTCTACATGTCAATTTCCTGATCTAAGTCATTGATTCCCAAAAGCAATTAAAGGAACGTGTAGTCAAATCCAGACCAGAATGGAAAAAAATGATCAGCTCTAGCATTTTTCTTTAGAATTGTATACTGAAGACTAGGTGATAATTTACAATGTCTCAGAACCTCAATGGAGCTTCTTAAGATATATGGCTCTTTTAAAACAGATAGGTTAATCCTCTCTCTTAAATAAGGTGTTCACCAATTGTGATACCTACATAGTTATCCTAGCTCTGCATACTTCACAATCCATAAAAGCAGATGATTGATTCCAGCCTGTAAGCACCTTGTTCATTTCTTCACTAATTAGAAACCAGAGTGTAGAGTGTTTACTTTTGATTAAACACTATGGTAAAGTACATTATTCTCTGTACATATTATCTCATGGGTCTGAAGTAAAAGGGCTTACATACAGTTTTTAAAAAATATAATTAAGATCAGATGAGGGGAAGTATGGTATGTTGGTTGTATTGACAACTGTCTAAAAACATGAAAAATGTATATCCCAGCAAAAACCATTATTTTAAAGCAGGGAACTTTGAAAATATATGAACAAATTCCTATACACACTGCACATATCTTATTTGTAGTGCAAAAAAATGAAAGAACAATACAATATTTAAAATGAATAATAATTTTAACCAACATAATCTTACTAGTATTTCAATGGGAAGCATGGGCCTGCTTTTGGCTGATGATAGCAACAAGTTAATTAGGACTGTTGTTGTGTGCCTTCAAGTCTAAAGTTTAGGGCAGGTAAATTACCTTGGAGGACCACATCCAGCCCATAGGCCTTAGTTTGGGGAGCCTTGTTTTAAAGTCTCACTGTATGGTCAGGCATTACTTCTGGGAATGTTGCCTATAGCTATTTGTTTTCAGGATTACTGCTTTGAATATTTGTATACATCTATATACTGCTTTTCCATTTTAAAATCCAAAGCATGAAATGGGTACCAGATCTTGTCTGATCTAGGAAGCTAAGCAGGGTCAGCCTGGGTTAGTGCTTGAACAGGAGCCAATAAATACCAGGTGCTCTATGCTATACAATATTTTAGAGGAAGGATCTGACAACACCACCTTAATATTCCTTCCCCATCAAAACCCTATCAAATTTATGGGGTTGCCATAAGGTAGCAGGTGTCTTGAAGGAATACACACAACTGGTAAGAGTTATATTTAGGAAAATGAACAGAAAATGCCAGGGGAACAGAACTTCAGTCGACAGTGGAAACAGTCAATATTGGGAGTCTGACTAATTTTAATGGATAGCCTTCTCATAGTGGGAGCCACAACAGCCATGTCACCCTCACAGTACAATAAACAGACCCTCTCCAAGTATGAACTAAATAACAAAATAGGAATTGGAAAATTATTAAGTATCTAATGAACATCAAACGTTTTCAGTGAACATCATCTAATCTTAATGATCAGTCACAGTCCACGATTTCAGATAAAGATCATTCTCACTAACTGAAATGCTAAGGACAAATACAAAGCAAATGTTCTGCCATTATACTATGGTAGTTTTCCAAAGTTATTCAACTTGAAAAATTTAGCCTTCAAAGAACATTTGAAAAACACAACTTTTAATAAAATCCTTTAGGTTTTGGAAAAACTTCTTTTTAAAAAATGTAGATGGAGCTGTCTATTCTCTGGGGGCACCCCACAAATTGTTCATTCCCTGGAGACATCTTACAAATAAGGAGTTCTGAAGCCTTCCAGAAAGATCTGACATATGCTTGAGGAATAAAGGAGGGAAAAAAAGAGGAAGAAGTAATCTCCTACTAATAATATTGGGAGATTACTACATTACATAAAACAGCACTGAGTTAAAAGATACAGGGAAAAACATTAACAAAAGATTTTAAAATGTGAAATATGCAACCTTCAAAGAGTGGCCAAGTGAAGTTCTTGTGGAAAGAAGACCAAATCTGAAAGGCCATGGCCTAAGTGACTCCAATTTGACCTTTCCTAGTGGTGTACTCAGAACAACAAGAAGGCTGGCACACTTTTACAGATACAAAACATTGTGATTTGAATGCAACATCTCTAACAAAAGGAAGGCTTGGATGAAAAATAAGATTACTTCCACATTTAGAAAAAAAAGGAAGAGAGAAGAAAACTCCCACTTTAGCATTCCTTATATGGAATTCCAAAAAATCCAAAATTGTCCGCATGGAAGGCTGAAAAAGTGACATCTCTGCCTTCTGGTGGTATCATGCACACAAACTTAGTTTCATGCACATCATTATTAACAAATATTGTTTGAAGTTACCTTCAGGCTATGTGAATATGGTGTATATGAAATATAAATGAATTTTGTGTGTAGACTTGAATTTCATCTCCAGGATATCTCATTATGTACATACAATATATGCAATCGTAAGTATTCCAAAATCTGAAAATATCCAAAATTCAAAACACTTCTGGTTGCAAGCATTTCATATAAAGGATCCTGACCCTGTGTTACAAACAATAGTAGGGATTAACATAATTATCTTTCCAAACAAAGCAATATAAATTTCTTACTGATATAAGATTCTGACTACATGCTGCCATGCATACAAGCTTTGCTCTAATAAGCCAAAATTTAAAAAATGATTGAAACTGTGAAGAATCTGGAATACAGAAAACATAAAGCATTTTTTAAAAGCAGGAGTTTGGCAAAGGTTGTCAACAAGATCACATGTATCCAACTTCAACTACATGGAATTACATCTTTGAAAGAAATATTACAAAAATCTTGCTACAAAGTATTTCTCTCATACTCCCTCTTGCAGTAAACAAGCCATTTTCATTCTGAATGTAACAATGATAGCAGAAACAACCGAAAATGTTTTCCTTAACATTTATTTGCCCTTACAAAATCAAAGCATCTTCAGATGGATACAAGATAAAGTTATTCAAGTGCTAAAGCGATTCCATAGGTGTCCACTACCATTTTTATTCTATCATAAAGAAAAGCCCCAAATCTGCCACTATGAGACTGTTATTGGGGGGAAGACCCCCTTTCACTTTCATCTGCTTCAATTACCAAGCTTATTATGTTTCCCTCTCCAAGACAGAGCACTTGGTCTGGCATTTTCAAACCACCTATCAAACTGGACACTCCAGGTAGCCCTAGTGGCGGTTCAGCCAACCCTTGCAACTTAAGTTTTCTGCAAACGTGGCTGTGGCATAATAGGTTACCTTTGGCAGGCCTTCCAGCTTTATCTCAACTGGGGATGCATCTGCACAGCAGACTTGATGCACTTTGACACCACTTTAGCAGTCATGGCTCGATGCTATGGAATCATGGGAATTGCCATCTTTAGCCTTCTCTGGTCCAGTGGTTCTCAGCCTGTGGGTCCCCAGATGTTTTGGCCTTCAACTCCCATAAATCCTAACAGCTGGTAAACTGGCTGGGTTTTCTGGGAGTTGTAGGCCAAAACACCTGGGGACCCACAGATTGAGAACCACTGCACTAGTCATTCGCCAAACTACGACTCCCATGATTCCATAGTGTTCTGCCATGGTAGTTAAAAGTGGTGTCAAAGGTCCCTTCCACACAGCTGAATAAAATCCCACATTATCTGCTTTGAACTGGAATATATGAGTGTGGACTCAGGGCCCTTCCACATAGCCATATAACGCAGAATATCAAGGCAGAAAATCCCAAAATATCTGTTTTGAACTGGATTATCTAAGGGCCTTTCCACACAGTTCTATACCTCAGAATATCAAGGCAAAAAAAAATCCCACAATCAAAGCAAGAAATCCCACAATATCTGAGTGTGGACTCAGGACCCTTCTACATAGCTCTATATTCCAGAATATCAAGGCAGGAAATCTCACAATATCTGAGTGTGGATAATCCAGTTCAAAACAGATAACAGTATGGACTCAGATAACCCAGTTCAAAGCAGATATTGTGGTATTTTCTGCCTTGATATTCTGGGATACAGGGCTATGCGGAAGGGCCCTGAGTCCTCACTGCCATATATTCCAGTTCAAAGGAGAAAATGTGGGATTTTATTCAGTTGTGTAGAAGGGGCCCAAGATAACCCAGGGCCCTTCCACGCAGCCATATAACCAAGAATATCAAGGCAGAAAATCCCACAATATCTGCTTTGAACTGGGTTATCTGTGTCCACACTGCCATATAACCCAGTTCAAAGCAGATGACGTGTGGAAAGGGGCCCTAGAGAGGCAAAGAAGGGCAGACTGTGGGCCCTTCCACACAGCCCTATATCCCAGAATATCAAAGCAGAAAAACCCACATCTGAGTCCACACTCAGGTAACCCCGTTCAAAGCAGATATTGTGGTATTTCCTGCCTTGACATTCTGGGATATAGGGCTATGTGGAAGGACCCTGAGTCCTCACTGCCATATATTCCAGTTCAGAGGAAAAAAAATTGGGATTTTATTCAGTTGTGTAGAAGGGGCCCAAGATAACCCAGGGCCCTTCCACGCAGCCATATAACCAAGAATATGAAGGCAGAAAATCCCACAATATCTGCTTTGAACTGGGTTATCTGTGTCCACACTGCCATATAACCCAGTTCAAAGCAGATGACGTGTGGAAAGGGACCCTAGAGAGATGAAGAAGGGCCCCTTCCACACAGCCCTATATCCCAGAATATCAAAGCAGAAAAACCCACATCTGCGTCCACACTCAGATAACCCAGTTCAAAGCAGATATCATGGGCTATAGGGCTATGTGGAAGGGCCCCTAGTTCAATACAGATATTAAGGGATTTTCTGCCTTGATATTCTGGGTCATATGACTGTGTGGAAGGGCCTCTAGTTCAATACAGATATTAAGGGATATTCTGCCTTGATATTCTGGGTTATATGGCTGTGTGGAAGGGCCTCTAGTTCAATACAGATATTAAGGGATATTCTGCCTTGATATTCTGGGTTATATGGCTGTGTGGAAGGGCCTCTAGTTCAATACAGATATTAAGGGATTTTCTGCCTTGATATTCTGGGTTATATGACTGTGTGGAAGGGCCTCTAGTTCAATACAGATATTATGGGATATTCTGCCTTGATATTCTGGGTTATATGGCTGTGTGGAAGGGGCCCTAGTTCAATACAGATATTAAGGGATATTCTGCCTTGATATTCTGGGTTATATGGCTGTGTGGAAGGGCCTCTAGTTCAATACAGATATTAAGGGATATTCTGCCTTGATATTCTGGGTTATATGGCTGTGTGGAAGGGCCTCTAGTTCAATACAGATATTAAGGGATATTCTGCCTTGATATTCTGGGTTATATGGCTGTGTGGAAGGGCCTCTAGTTCAATACAGATATTAAGGGATATTCTGCCTTGATATTCTGGGTTATAGGGGCTGTGTGGAAGGGCCTCTAGTTCAATACAGATATTAAGGGATATTCTGCCTTGATATTCTGGGTTATATGGCTGTGTGGAAGGGCCTCTAGTTCAATACAGATATTAAGGGATATTCTGCCTTGATATTCTGGGTTATATGGCTGTGTGGAAGGGCCTCTAGTTCAATACAGATATTAAGGGATATTCTGCCTTGATATTCTGGGTTATATGGCTGTGTGGAAGGGCCTCTAGTTCAATACAGATATTAAGGGATATTCTGCCTTGATATTCTGGGTTATATGGCTGTGTGGAAGGGCCTCTAGTTCAATACAGATATTAAGGGATATTCTGCCTTGATATTCTGGGTTATATGGCTGTGTGGAAGGGCCTCTAGTTCAATACAGATATTAGGGATATTCTGCCTTGATATTCTGGGTTATATGGCTGTGTGGAAGGGCCTCTAGTTCAATACAGATATTAAGGGATATTCTGCCTTGATATTCTGGGTTATATGGCTGTGTGGAAGGGCCTCTAGTTCAATACAGATATTAAGGGATATTCTGCCTTGATATTCTGGGTTATATGGCTGTGTGGAAGGGCCTCTAGTTCAATACAGATATTAAGGGATATTCTGCCTTGATATTCTGGGTTATATGGCTGTGTGGAAGGGGCCCTAGTTCAATACAGATATTAAGGGATATTCTGCCTTGATATTCTGGGTTATATGGCTGTGTGGAAGGGCCTCTAGTTCAATACAGATATTAAGGGATTTTTTTGCCTTGATATTCTGGGTTATATGGCTGTGTGGAAGGGCCTCTAGTTCAATACAGATATTAAGGGATTTTTCTGCCTTGATATTCTGAGTTATATGGCTGTGTGGATGGGCCCCTAGTTCAATACAGATATTAAGGGATTTTCTGCCTTGATATTCTGGGTTATATGGCTGTGTGGAAGGGCCTCTAGTTCAATACAGATATTAAGGGATATTCTGCCTTGATATTCTGGGTTATATGACTGTGTGGAAGGGCCTCTAGTTCAATACAGATATTAAGGGATTTTTCTGCCTTGATATTCTGGGTTATATGGCTGTGTGGAAGGGCCCCTAGTTCAATACATCTATTAAGGGATTTTTTTTGCCTTGATATTATGGGTTATATGACTGTGTGGAAGGGCCTCTAGTTCAATACAGATATTAAGGGATTTTTCTGCCTTGATATTCTGGGTTATATGGCTGTGTGGAAGGGCCTCTAGTTCAATACAGATATTAAGGGATATTCTGCCTTGATATTCTGGGTTATATGGCTGTGTGGAAGGGCCTCTAGTTCAATACAGATATTAAGGGATTTTTCTGCCTTGATATTCTGGGTTATATGGCTGTGTGGAAGGGCCCTAGTTCAATACAGATCTATTAAGGGATTTTTTGCCTTGATATTCTGGGTTATATGACTGTGTGGAAGGGCCTCTAGTTCAATACATCTATTAAGGGATATTCTGCCTTGATATTCTGGGATATATGGCTGTGTGGAAGGGCCTCTAGTTCAATACAGATATTAAGGGATATTCTGCCTTGATATTCTGGGTTATATGGCTGTGTGGAAGGGCCTCTAGTTCAATACATCTATTAAGGGATTTTTTTGCCTTGATATTGTGGGTTATATGACTGTGTGGAAGGGCCTCTAGTTCAATACAGATATTAAGGGATTTTTCTGCCTTGATATTCTGGGTTATATGGCTGTGTGGAAGGGCCTCTAGTTCAATACATCTATTAAGGGATTTTTCTGCCTTGATATTCTGGGTTATATGACTGTGTGGAAGGGCCTCTAGTTCAATACAGATATTAAGGGATTTTTCTGCCTTGATATTCTGGGTTATATGGCTTGATATTCTGGGTTATATGTGTGGAAGGGCCTCTAGTTCAATACATCTATTAAGGGATATTCTGCCTTGATATTCTGGGTTATATGACTGTGTGGAAGGGCCTCTAGTTCAATACAGATATTAAGGGATATTCTGCCTTGATATTCTGGGTTATATGGCTGTGTGGAAGGGCCCCTAGTTCAATACATCTATTAAGGGATTTTTTTGCCTTGATATTGTGGGTTATATGACTGTGTGGAAGGGCCTCTAGTTCAATACAGATATTAAGGGATTTTTCTGCCTTGATATTCTGGGTTATATGGCTGTGTGGAAGGGCCTCTAGTTCAATACATCTATTAAGGGATTTTTTTGCCTTGATATTGTGGGTTATATGACTGTGTGGAAGGGCCTCTAGTTCAATACATCTATTAAGGGATTTTTTTGCCTTGATATTGTGGGTTATATGACTGTGTGGAAGGGCCTCTAGTTCAATACAGATATTAAGGGATATTCTGCCTTGATATTCTGGGTTATATGGCTGTGTGGAAGGGCCTCTAGTTCAATACATCTATTAAGGGATTTTTCTGCCTTGATATTCTGGGTTATATGGCTGTGTGGAAGGGCCCCTAGTTCAATACATCTATTAAGGGATTTTTTTTGCCTTGATATTGTGGGTTATATGACTGTGTGGAAGGGCCTCTAGTTCAATACAGATATTAAGGGATTTTTCTGCCTTGATATTCTGGGTTATATGGCTGTGTGGAAGGGTCCAAAGTGTGTATATGATGTACCCAGGGTGGGGAGGGGGGGGGGGAAACACCCGAGTATTACCTGAGTGTCCTTTACATCGCCGGTTTGATGATGCAGCAGCAGCGCCCAAGGAAGGCACCTGGCATTAGTAGGAGGGAAGGAGGGAGAGGGGGAGGAGAGCCGGGGAGGAGAAACACACCCCGTCCCTGCCTTGTCTACCTTGTAGGAGAGAGAGAGTGTGTGTGTGAGAGAGAAGGAAAAACCCCGCTTTGCTGCAGGAGCGCCGTTTAATCATGGTGGCCGGAGGAGGGGGAGAGAGAAAGAGAGAGAGAGGAGAGGGCTCCCTTTCCCCACAGACTGGAGCCCAGGTGGGAGCAGCCCCGAGCTGTTCCCGAGCATCCTTTCCCCCCTCCCCCCGCGGTTGGGGAGGAGGCTTTGCAGCCCACCGCCGCTCCTCCCTCCGCGGCGGCTGCCTCCTCCACCTCCCCTCCATGGGTGCCTCTTGCTACTTACTTGCCGATCACCTCGCAGAGCTCGTAAACGTCCTCGAAGAGCCCTCCCCCGCGTGGTTGGGGAGGAGGCTTTGCAGCCCACCGCCGCGCCTCCCTCCGCGGCGGCTGCCTCCTCCACCTCCCCTCCATGGGTGCCTCTTGCTACTTACTTGCCGATCACCTCGCAGAGCTCGTAAACGTCCTCGAAGAGCACATCGTCGTCGGCCATGGTCCGGCGGGGGGGAGGCGAGCCGCCCCGGGGCGGGAGGGGCCGCGAGCACGGTCCCCCTCCTCGTCCTCCTCCTCCTCCGCGCGCCCCGCCGCCGCCGCCGCGCTAAAATCCCGGCCAAATCCTCCAATGGCCGCGCGAGGAAAAGCCCCCCTCGGTGGCCGCTCCTTGCGGTGGGCCGCAGCCTTTCCCCGCGCGCCCCTCTCTCAATTCCAGGCGTCGTCGTCTTCCTTCTCACCTTTCGCCGCCGGGGATTAATCCATAGAGGGGATGGAGACGGAGGATGGAGCCGCGGAAGGCTAGGCAGGCGGGCAGGCAGAGCGAGCCCCTCATTCGCTCCCTTCCCCCGCTTCTTGTCCACACACTCGCTCACTCGCTCCCCTCCTCCCAACGAGAGAGAGAGAGAGACAGAGAGAGAGAGAGCGAGCGCGCGCCCAGGCGAAGAGAAAGGCGCGGCTCCGTCCACGCGCCACCCCAACGCTGTTTAATGAAGGGAGAAACAAGACAGAGTGTGTGTGTGTGCGCGCTCGCTCGCTCGCCTGCGCGTCACCGCCGAGGCCCACCGACACCTTTCTTATCAAGTCACGCAACCCGCCCAGAGCCAAGCATGCGCGCGCATCCTTCCCTTTTTTTTATTTTTACGTTCGAACGCGCGCTCTCGCGCTCACGGCTAAGTCGGGGAGGGGAAGCATAGCTGGCTTTTTTCCCCCTCCTTAACTCCTTTCCTCCTCCTCCCTCCCTCCCCCGAGCAAAGCCACGCCCACAAATCCCCTCACGGGGAAATTGCGAAGAAGTTTGTACTGCGCAGGCGCTGGCGGTTGTTGACGTCACTTCAACGGGGGGGAAAAGGAGGAGAAGGCTTTCCTTGACTAGCGGGAATGCGGAGGCTGAGAAGCGGCAGGCAACACAAGCCATTGCGCTGAAGCTCCTTTTTTAGTACCCAACAGACCTCACAACTTCTGGGGATGCCTGCCATAGATGCAGGCGAAACGTCAGGAGAGAATGCTTCTGGAACATGGCCTTACAGCCCGACAAACTTACAGCAGCACAGTGATTCCCTCAAGAACAGGAAACGTAATTTTGGTGGACAGGGAAAGAGATTTAAAGAAAGGCTTAAAGCCGACCTGAAAAACTGTGGCAAGCACTGGCCCCTGAGTGCTGTGGATCAGCCAGTCTTTGAAGCTGCAAGGCCATTCAATGCTATTCAAGGTGGCCAATTGCAACGTTCACACTTGCTTCAAGCAGACAGTTCTTTCTCCTTCCCTGGACATTCAACAGATATATAAACCCAATTTTCCTAGTTTACAACAGACCTCACAACCTCTGAGGATGCCTGCCATAGATGCAGGCAAAGCGTCAGGTGAGAATGCTTCTGGAACATGGCCATACAGCCCGGAAAACTTACAGCAACCGGGCATGAAAGCCTTCGACAACACTTTCTCCTCTTTAGCCTGTTTTCTTTCTTTTCTGAATATTGCATATAGTAGATCAGGGGTGTTCACACTTTTTCAGCAGGACTCATCCTACTTTCTAAAGCAACCAAGTCCAAAAGATCTACCTGCCCCTCCGCGCTCTTGCCAATGGACCTTTCTGGTGGAGCACAGTCCGTGCACAGAACTGGCCTCACCCTTTAAACCAAAGGTTCATTGCAGGAAGGAGAAAGCATGGCAGGGCATCCCAGTCATAGGAGCGCTCCGCCCTGCCTTCTCTAGATGGTTGACCTTACAGAGGCTGCACAGCTGCCTCTGCCCGGTTTGAAGGCAGGTTTTCCTTCTCCAGAGGTTGCCAAAAGGCTTGTGCCCATCCTTCCTGCAATGCCCCGCAGGCAGACCCGCAAGAGCGTGAGCCAGCAGCAGGAGGCCGTGGTAGCACAGGGTGTATGCCACATGGCAGGAGTGCCCCATCCGGCTGGTGAGGCCCGAAGATCACCTGGAAGAGGGCCAAAGATCTACTAGTAGCTCCCGAGCTACCTAATGAGCACCCCTGTAGTAGATTGACAAAGTGTGGAGGATAAGTGGCTGAGGCGTTTCTTCTTTGTCGGCTTCTATTTGATCGAAATATTTAGAATTTAGATTTATTTTTCTTTCAGTTTACAAGACATTTATTTTCGGAAAGGCCACTTTGGAATCCTCCCAGTTCAACAATGGGTGTGTCTACACCAGGTATTGGCAAACTTGGGCCCTCCAGAGGTTTTGGACTTCAACTCCCACAATTCCTCACAGCCTCAGGCCCCTTCCTTTCCCCCCCTCAGTCGCTTAAGCGGCTGAGAGGGAAAAGGAAGGGGCCTGAGGCTGTGAGGAATTGTGGGAGTTGAAGTCCAAAACCCCTGGAGGGCCATAGGTTTCCTCATGCCTGGTCTTCATTGACAATATAATGTCGTTCCAGACTGCATTATATGACACAGTACATCCCGCCAAAGTAAACCCTGTTTGGGCAGGCATGTATACGAAAAATACATGGAGGGAATGTAAAATATAGTGGAAATGTAAAACATGCCATGTCAACAACTGTCAATGCAAAACATTTTGGAATGGTGACAACTATTGATTTAACAATGATTGTGATGAGTAGTTAAAAGGACATAGGTGGGAGTCAGGTTTTGCTCAGATAAACATATATAGTGGAGGAATGGCTTTGTCTAGTGAGTTTGTATGCGTGTCGGGCCAATAAAATCTTGTTGTAAAGCAGGTGTGAAGAGAATACCTTTGCATATATATGGCTGTGATGAAAGCTCTAATGGTTTAATATATATAGTGTGTCAACAAACCATTGTCTATGGCAGTGTTTCCCAACCTTTTTTGAGCCGTGGCACATTTTTTACATTTACAAAATCCTGGGGGCACACCACCAACCAAAATGACACAAAACTCTAACACAGTAATACATATAGTTAATATGTTTTTAAATGTATTTATACACTCAGTGTGAAACCTGGGCCTGTTTCGATGAACACAACATAGATATCCTGGCAGGAATGGCAGAAAGACACACACAAAGGTCTTGATCAACAGCTGGGAGTTATAGTTCACCTGCAATCAAAGAGCATTCTGAACTCCACCAACGATGGAATGGAATCAAACTTCCCACACAGAACTACCATAAGAGAGCCCGAATGGAGAAGAAAAAGTGTTCGGCAGGAGGGGGAAGAAAGGGTATTGGAGGTTCCAATTTCTCACGGCACACCTGATGATCGCTCACGGCACACTGGTTGGGAAACACTGGTCTATGGATTGGAAATTATTGATATATCCTAATTCAGTGGTTTCTCTTCCCAGACTTCTTTTAGTTTTTATGCATTGAACAACTTGTCCAAGCAGGTTGAAATACTCTGCAACTGTTTTTTTTTGTAGTTTGATATTTCCATTTCTAATATCAGATATACTGTATCTACTCAAGTATAATGTGCTGTCAAATGTAATACGCACATCAGTTTTTACCCCCCCCCCCCCAAAAGGATTTTCAGTCAAATATAATACACCCAGCAGTAAAGGCACAGTGAATCAGGCAGCATGAATTAGGTCATTTGGGAAGCCATGCCTCTTGTCAGGCCAAGATTGGTGAACTCTTCAGCCTCATACAGTTCCCAAATGGCCTCATTAACAAAGCCTTCAAAACCAAGAGAGAGGTTTTGAAGGCTTTGGTAATGAAGCTACTTGGGAAACATATGGGGCTGTGCTTCAGGGGAACAGGTCAGAGTTTCCAAGGCCCATACGGGAAGCAGGATGCTTCTCCTTTGGCCAGAGTGGCCTGAAAGCTGTACAGCACTTCTGAGCCTAAGTGACAGGAAAGACTGCCAGCTGCGTATCCTCCAGGTGCCACAGAGCCCTAAGGCAACCTTCAGGAATAGCCTCTTAGCCCCCTGTCTCCCCCTCTAGTTTCTGGAGTTCCAGCTTCCTGTGGACCTTTTCATGCAGGTACGGTTATAACACTCCATTGAATCTAATGTGCACCTCAATTCTGATGATGTCATTTAGTAAAAAAGAAAAGGTGAGCATTACACCCAAGTAAATATATATGTCCATTTATCCACATGCATAAAGACTTTCCTGTTTGTGCAATTAATTTTATTATTATGACATACATTTCTATCCCACCCTTCTCCCCACAAGGGGACTCAGGGCGGCCTTACATAAGCATTCAAATATGCTATCCCTATATACCAATGAAATCACAATTAAAACTATAAAATCAATTTAAAAACATTATACAAATTCAACAATAAAATCATTAACATAAATTAACATGCCAATACCCCAAAGCCAAGGCGGGAGAATCCAGTGTTGCAATATCCCCCCCCCCTTTCATATTATCATTCCCTTCTAGTCAAACGCCTGGTTCCAGAGCCAGGTCTTCATTTGTCTTTTAAAGCAGTGTTTTCCAACCTTTTTTGAGCCATGGCACATTTTTTACATTTACAAAATCCTGGAGCACACTACCAACCAAAACGACACAAAATGACACTCTTAACACAGTAATACATATAGTTAATATGTTTTTAAATGTATTTATACACTCAGTGTGAAACCTGGACCTGTTTCAATGAACACAACATGGATATCCTGGAAGACACAAACTTCCCACACAGAACTCCCATGACCAAGAGAAAATACTATAAGAGTTTGGTGGGCATTGACCTTGGGTTTTGGAGTTGTAGTTCACCTATATCCAGAGAGCACTGTGGACTGAAACAATGTTGGATCAGGACCAAACTTGGCATGAATACTCAATATGCCCAAATGTGAACACAGATGGAGTTTGAGGAAAATAGACATTTGGGAGTTACAGTTTCTGAGATGTATAGTTAACACACAATCAAAGAGCATCCTGAACTCTTGCAACAATGGAATTGAACCAAACTTGGCATATTGAACTCTCATTACCAACAGAAAGTACTGAAAGGGTTTGCTTGGGAATTGACCTTGAGTTTGGAAGTTGTAGTTCACCTACACCCAGAGAGCACTGTGGACTCAAACAATGTTATGTTTTGTTGTTTGTTTTCTATCCAGAATCACAATGTTGGAAGGAGGCTCACCACTTTAAGGTCCCTAAAACAGGCATGGGAAAACCTCGGCCCTCTGGGTGCTTTGGACTTCAATTCCCATAATTCCTAACAGCCGGAGGCCCTTTCCTGCTTAAATGGCTGAGGAGGGAAAAGGAAAGGGGAGGCTCTAGGAATGGTGGCGAGCCTTACATAAGCATTCAAAGTTTGCCCATCCATATTACAGACCTCTTCCTTCCCCTTTAAAACTATAAAATCAATCCTTAAAAACTTTTTCTTCAAATTCAACAATATTTTGATCTGAACATAAATTAACGTGATGCCAATACTGTGCAGACTCACCCCAGAGCAAAGAGAGAATCCAGTGCAGAGCAATACTGGGAAGAAGGGAGCCCGAGTGAAAAGAAAAAGTGTTTGGCTCTTTGGAGGTTGCCATTTTTCTAGTCGGCACACCTGATGATCGCTCATGGCACACTGGTTGGGAAACACTGTTCTAAAGGATAGGAGAGAGGTGGCCAACCTGATGTCCTTAGGGAGGAAGTTCCACAGACGGGGCACTGCTGAAAAGGCCCTGTCTCTCGTCCCCACCAACTGCATTTGCGAAGGTGGCAGGATCGAGAGCAAGGCCTCTCCCGATGATCTTAAGTTTCTTGATGGTTCATAACAGGATATACGTTCGGAGAGGTAATCTGAACCAGAACCATTCAGGGCTTTAAAGGTTAAAACCAGCACTTTGAATTGTGCTCAGAAGCTGATCGGTAGCCAGTATAGCTGGCGCCACAGAGGAGTAGTATACTCCCTGTACGCCGCTCCATTTAACAACATGGCTGTTGACCGTTGGACTAGTTGAAGCTTCCAAGGCATCCTCACATAGAGAGCATTGCAGTAGTCCATTCGGGATGTAACCAGAGCCTGAACCACCGTGGCCAGGTCAGACTTCCCAAGGAATGGGCGCAGCTGGTGCACAAGTTTTAAATGTGCAAAAGCTCTCCCAGCCACCGCCAAGACCTGGGGTTCCAGGCTCAGTGATGAGTCTAGGATCGCTCCCAGACTGCGAACCTGTGTCTTCAGGGGGAGTGTAACCCCGTCTAACACAGGCTGTAACCCTATCCCCTGTTCGGCCTTTTTACAGACCAGGAGTACCTCTGTCTTGTCTGGATTAAGTTTCAATCTGTTCGCCCTCATCCAGGCCAACACAGCAGCCAAGCACTGGTTCAGGACCTCCACAGCCTCCTTAGTAACAGGTGGGAAGGAGTGATAGAGCTACACATCTTCTGCGTACAGATGACATCTGACCCCAAAACTCCGAATGATCTCTCCCAGTGGCTTCATGTATATGTTAAACAACATGGGGGGACAGAATAGAACCCTGCGGGACCCCACAAGTAACAAGATAATGAAGAGGAGTATTCCTGACATGGGGTGACATATATCACATTGAAGGATGAACAGGATCTGAAACAATGGGTAATACTAGACTAAATGAACCAATAATCTGACCATGTAAAAACAAATGTTATGTTTTCCTTTTCATCTTCAGTAAGTAACAGAATATAAGATTGAATCAACGAAGGCATTCAGGTTTTCTTCATCCATATCTAATGATCTCGGGACTAGTATCTTCACACCCTCAACAGTAACATTGGCCTCAATCCAGAATATGATGACTGCAGTGCAAAATTGCTCTGTTTTGAGAAGCTTCCCTGTGCAAGATATAATTTGTGGTGCCACAGAACAGCACCAGGTAAATGGTGTGATAAAAAGCACACACCTACACTGATTCTGGGCATTGCTTTCATAGTTCACACACCCCAGCAGGTACTCAGTGCCATTTAGTGAAGATCACTTGTTTCATTTGTCATGGGATGAGCTACTTTTGGTGCAAGTGGATAATATAAACTGTATTAGAGGAAATGTGTTTAAAAGACATTTATTTGTGTAAGAGAGATGAAGAGGCAGAAGCATTATCACACAGCTGTTCCTCATTGGCTGAATTCATCCCTAACACACAGTAGTTCAGGTACCCCTGAATTTTGCTGCGGAATGCACTTTTATAAAAGGAACTTTGTACTGTTTAGAATTAGGCCAATACATCAAACACTTTCATGCATGTTTAGGATGGAACGGCAAACTTTAATCAGAAAATTCACGGCTCTGGTCAATTTGGAACTTGGTGTAAAAAATTGGCAACTTCAGCTTTGGCAACACTATGTAGATCTCTCTCTCTCTCTCTCTCTCTCTCTCTCTCTCTCTCTCTCTCTGTGAGTTGATGTGTTTCTTAGTATAATGACCAAACCACACTCCCTAATTTTCATATTTACTCGAGTCTAATGTGCCATTGAATCTAATGCACACCTCAATTTTCAAAACCCTGAAATTATATATGCTGCCAAATGTAATGTAGTGGAAAAAAGTGGACTTTTTGTAATTTGGCCAAAAATGTGCATTTTACAGTGGCTGCATGCTTAGAATTCCTTCTTTGAAAACAAATGTGTTAGGACACCAAATCTTTCAGAATGAAAAAAAACCCCTTGGGGTTCATCTATGCTGTAGAGCAGGGCTGTCCAACTGGCAGCCCAGGGGGGGGGGCGTATACGCCCCCCCAGCCCCTTCCCTACTGCCCCCTAAGCTTTTTAATAAAAAATAAAAATACTTCCGGGTTCGGAGCAAGTATCACGAGAATACGCAATCCACATGGGATTTCGCTGTCAACGCGAGATCACGCCGGCGTTGACAGCGAAATCCCATGTGGATTGCGAATTCTCGCGATACTCTTCGGCTACTCTACTACTGGATCGCTGAGGCCCACAGACATGATTAGGACCTTCTTCGACTCAGTTGGTCGTCGCCTTTCTCGTCGTCCGGGTACTCCTGGATCTTGCGCGTTTGGAAAAGGTAGGCCGAAGCAGGGGGCTCCTCAGGGGGCTCCTCATTTCTCCCCCATCTCCCTCATGTATTAAAAATAAAATTAAATATATTTAAAGATGAAATAAGGGGAGATGGGATACATTAAAATAAGGGGGGAGGGGAGGATGGAATTAAATATATTAAATATTAAATAAAAATAAGGGGAGGATGGAATTAAATATATTTAATATTAAATAAAAATAAGGGGGAGGGGCAGGGGGCGCAGCTGGGGGAGAGGGCGGAGCCGGGGGCAGGGAGGGGATGTGGGTGGAGCCGGGGGCAGAGGCAGATCCTTAGGCCCCCCAGGTCATCACTGACCGGAATTCAGGCCCCTGGTCCGGTAGAAGTTGGACAGCCCTGCTGTAGAGAATGAATCCACTTTAACTGCCCTAGCTCAATACTATGGGGTCATGGAGGCTGCCAAAAAATTCCGATGCCTCAGCAAACTATATATCCCGGCTTTACATAACATTGAACCATGACAATTAAATTAGAAATGGCATTACTCAAATAGGAGATCCAGGTGCTCCTGAAGTAACTTCCCCTTTTGCTTTGGCCCAGCACTAAGGTTATCATATCATGTGAATCTAATGCGCATTCTAATTTTGGGAAGGTAATTTAGCAGCCCAAAAAGGTGAGCATTAGATTCAAGTAAATACTACCGTG
This sequence comes from Anolis apletophallus, assembly GCA_030556195.1. NCBI lineage: Eukaryota > Metazoa > Chordata > Lepidosauria > Squamata > Anolidae > Anolis > Anolis apletophallus. Next base: position 53,103,790 of record JARBWK010000004.1, on the reverse strand, counting down.
TCACTAAAATATTCAAGATTCCACCTTCTTTAGTTGCTCAAAATAAAAGTGAGATGTAGCTTTTAATTTTGATAAAAGGATGTTCTCAAATGGGTGATGGTGTTAAGCACTTTCCTCTTGGTTCAGATCATGTGGTGTTAATGTTGCGAATCCAGATGTTTTCTCTTTCTCCTTGTCCCCATACCTTATGGGTCTCTTTCACCAAGAAGTCATAGTGACTGTGATGCCGTATTTGTAATATCTAGTCCTTTGCTGCTGCAATGTTACATACATATACATACATGGGCAAATGTACATGCATGCACATATGATGGCAGCAGAAAAAAACATGCATTGAACTGCTAGCTGTATACTGTAGCATGTTATGAATTGGAGGTATATCTCCTTCAGGGGAAAAGCACCTCTACCAAAGGTTTTCTTTTTAAGACTTGCTTTCTTTTCTACTTCCTTCAATAAAAGGACTTCTATACCCCTGCTTTCATGTTAATGTATTATATCATATTGATCCCATCATGTTCTCCATTGCTAGTTTTGGAGGGATTATTATAATCCTAATATTCTATAATCATTATTCCTTGCTATACTCTTGGAAACAGAAGGCAAGGCTTAAAGAAACCATAGTCTAATCTACACTTAATAAAAGAAACTATTGCTTACATAGGTAGGTTTGCAAATAGACAAAATAATATCTATTCTTCACTGTCCTGGAATCATCAATATATCACCATAGGGTGTCTCCATGTATTTAGTAAAAGGGAAGCTCAACTATTCACAGTCTTGTAAACGAGACACTGAATGTAGAATAACACAGATAAACTGTTTTAAAATGGCTTAGACAGACACTACACAGGAAAACTGCCAACCGGAATTATGTAAGTATTTGGCTAGGGGATATGTCAGGAATACACTGACCTCTTTTGAGCCATGTAGTCTTCTCCCCTGTCCCTCGCACTCTTCTTTCTGATGAGATTTTCTGCCTATATTTCTGGGAGAACGACCAGTAAACTCTTTCTATGAGTTTCTGATTAAGTATTAAGGAAGTTTGCCTTCATAACAGAAGCAGGTTTGGGCAGGGAAACTCAACGACTTCTTTCACAGCTTCGCAATGAGGGAGTAACCACTATCCACCTACACTTTTAGAACTGTCACTCCTTTAATACATGTGTCCTGATCAAGTGATATGATTTAAAAACTTAACTCTTAATTAACTCATTTCTGTAGGAATAAATTCCTTTTTATATTTAAGGACACAGTCTTTTAAACCTAGTACTACAATAATATCATGTGACCCACTGAATATTGGTGGATTACAAGATAGATAGCCAGCATGGACATAGGTGCTAGGAACTGCATTCCAACAATAACCGGAGCATTAGATATTTCCCACACCTGCAATATATAAGAACCAAGATTATAACATAGTTTTTGAATAAAAAATAGAAGAAGAAAATAAAAAGGGCAATATTGTGGGAATTTACTATAGACGGTTTCACTTTCTCAGCAGAAGATGCAAAAGCACTGTTTGAACAGGTACTGTACTTCTTTATTGCCCTGCCCTGAAATCTTCAGATATACAGTATAGCTAGAAATATTTTCATAAACAAAAATAAAATTAAAGAACAATCATATCACACGAAATAGTGTGACAGCCCGAGGATTGTGCAGCTGTTGCTAGTTGTAGAAAGAACTTTAATTTCCAGAAGCTGTCAGCTAATGGACATTGGCTGTTTGAAAATGTTCTGGGCAAAATAAGCATAGTGACTGTTCACAGTATCAAAAATATGTGCTCATACAATCATCTTAGCAGGATTATGCGAATTAGCCTCTGGAATTTACTGTTAACACCTGGAATTAACTTCTGGAAAATTAGCGGGCGAATGAACCTTTGGTGTTGTGAATGAAATTACTTGACATTACAAGATCTTCCTCCTACTTCACAAAATGGGATGCCATGATAAATGTGATAAATCCAAATTCTATTGTAAATCCCACTTTGAATAGACCCACTGAATCAATAGAGACTTGATTTATTTACCGAACATTTATTTACGCTCCATTGATGCATGAGATCTATCATAGATGAGATTAGCGATTGGACTATAATTTACTATAATACACTGAAGGAAGGAGGGGCGGGGCCGACACGAGCGAGGAGGGGGTGGCGGGAAGCCGCGTTAGAGGCCCTAGGGCCTATGGCGCTCCGCGCGCAGGCACAGGAGCGCCCGAAGATCGAACTTTTATTTTATTTTTTAAAATTTGGGGGGTCCGGACCTGCCGCCTCCCCATGGCTGCCGCCCTAGGCAGGGTGGCCTTATGGGTAATCCGGGCCTGGGTACGGCCCTCCAGGAAGGACTGGAGCCACTGTAAGATGGTGCCTACCAGTCCCATCCCCAGTGGGACAGCGCAGCAGGATACCATGAGCAATGGTATTGAAGGCCTTTGAGAGCTCCAGGAGAACCAACAGGGACACGCTATCCTTGTCAGCTAGACAACTGCCAAGGCGACCAATGTCATCTATGTTCCATAGCCAGGCCCTGGAGTTGGAAGGCCACCACACGTTCCAAAACATTGCTCAAAAAAGGATAATTGTCCCTTATAGAGGGGTTTAGGGATGGCTTTTTAAACATAGGCCTCACAACTGCCTCCTTTAGGCAAGTTGGAACTTTGCCTTTTTCTAAGGAGGCATTGACCACCACCTTCAGTCACTCTGCCAGTCCCTCTCTGGCCTGTTTGATCAGCCAAGAAGGGCAAGGATCTAGAATACATGGATAATAGTGTGTCCCTGTTGGTTTTATGGATCTCTCAGTGGCTTTCAATACCATTGACCATGATATCCTTCTGGGCTGTGCTCGCTGGGATGAGACTGGAAGGCATTGTCTTACAGTGGCTCTGGGTCTTCCTGGAGGGCTGTACCCAGAAGGTGGTGCTGGGGGTTTCCCAGGCCATTGGCCTGGGAGGGTTTCTTGGGGTTCCAAATTGTTCCCCATGCTGTTTAACACATACATGAAACTGCTGAGAGGTCATCCAGAGTTTTGCCACCTATATGCGGATAACACCAACTCTACTACTCCTTTTGACCTAAAGCCAAGAAGAATTCCTGATCCTAAGCCAGCTTCTGACATCAGTAATGGACTGGATGAAACTTAATTCAGATAAGACAGAGGTGCTCCTTGTTATTCAGAAGGCAGACCAGGAAATAGGGATCCAGCCTGTGCTGGATAGGGTCATACTCCCCCTGAAGACACAGGCCTGCAGTTTGGGGGTCCTCCTGGACTCAGCACTGAGCCTGGAGGTCCAGGTATCTGCAGTGGTCAAGGGGGCTTTTGCATAATTAAAACCTGTGTGCTAACTACGCCTGTTCCTTGAGAAGCCGGATCTGGCCATGGTGGTACATGTCTTAGTTACATCCCTTCTGGATTATTGTAACACACTCTATGGGGGGCTGTCTCTAAAGAGTGCTCGGAAACTTCAGCTAGCCCAAAGAGCTGCAGCCAGGTTGCTCAATGGGGCTGGCTACAGGGAGCAGATAACCCTCTTATTGAAGCAGCTCCATTAGCTGCCAGTATGCTTCCAGGCAAAATTCAAAGTGCTGATTATGACCTTTAAAGCCCTAGATGGTTCAGGTCCAGGCTATTTGGCTAACTGCATCCCCTTGTATGAATCCACCTGGGAATGAGAGAGTGGGTCTTCTTGGTGGCTTCCCCTTGACTCTGGAACTCCCTGCCCAGGAAAGCCAGAATGGCTCCTTCCTGGCTATCCTTCCGATGGCAAGCTTTAACCTTTTTATTCAGGCAGGCTGTTTAAAGAAGAGTGTTTTAAAGATCAGTTCAGGGAGTTTTTAATTCAGGAGTGCTGTGAGTGGGATTGGGGAGAATATGAGTTTTAAAAACTATTTTAGTACATCTACTGTATTTTAATTTTATTTTGCTACACTGCTACTATTGAATTGCTTTTTAGTTGCTTTTTAACATTTGTATTTCACTTTTTAAACTTACTTTGTGTGGAGTGTTAACCACCTAAATAAATAAATATGCTTCCCATTGAATCAAATCCTGAATTCAAGAAGGACCCTTAACCAAAAATGTAGTTGCAGTCAGAGTTATACTAAATATTTTTATTACTACCCCCTCCCCATGTTTATTACTGTTAGTCTTCTACGATTAGAGCATATTTGATTACTAGCATCAATGCCATCACAATGTTGGTATGTTTTAAGAGGACAATAATATATATATCCAAGTAAGCCAGTGATAAGTAACTTTATACCACAATTAGCAACTATATGTATGTTGAAGTATTTTGCTTTGTCTAAAATTGCAATGAACAATCTACCCCCTGAATGCAGCATAATGTGTCATTACAGTTATTGGAAGGGAGCTTTAGATCAGACTTCTGAAACAAGGATAGCATCACTGGAGTTTCTGACATATTAGCATAAACAGGCTACCACCTAAAAGATTACAAAGCATGTAGAAAAATGTTCTTGGTTTGACGCATAAAACATTTATATTCTACTAGCTGTACCCACCACGCATTGCTGTGGCCAACCTTCCCTCCCTCTTTCTCTCCTTCCCTCCCTCCCTCTTTCCTTCCTTCCCTCTTTTTCTTTCCCTTCTTCTTTCTTCTATCTCTACCTGTTTCTTTCCTCCCTTCCTTTGCTCTTTAGTTACATCTTTCCTTCTCTTTCCTTCCTACTCTCCCTCTTTCTGTCTTTCATTCCTTCTCTCCTTCCTTCCCTCTTTTCTTTCACTTTTCTACCCTTCCTTCCTTCCTTCCTTCCCTCTTTCCATCCCTCCTTATCTCCTTCCTTCCCCCTTTCTCTCCTTCCTTCCCTCTTTCCCTCCTTCTCTTGTTACTTCTTGACTGTCCCTTCCAACGCTATTCTATGAGTCTATTTAATTTGTATTATATAGTAATATATAATAGTAACATATTATATAGTAATCAATATAACAGTAATATATAAAATATCATAATTATATCTTATATAGATGTTTTATAATATATTGTGTGTGTATATATATTATAGTTATATATTTTGAAATACATATGTATTATATAGCAACAATTCTTCTCGTAATTGTTTTATTTTGTTTTTAATGTTATGGTTGATGTATTTTATTGAAATGTCTATTGTAAGCCGCCCCAAGCCTCTGGGAGTGGCAGGTAACAAATCCAATAAATAAATAATAATAAATAATATACAAAAATAGTAATATATAAAGTATTGTAAGTATATACATGCAACCAGTCAACCAACATCCATAGACATATATATATATGAGTCTACACTGCCATATAATCCAGTTCTAAGTAGATAATCTGGATTTTACATGGCAGAGTAGAAGGGGTTTCAAAAATATTTTAAAAAATGTACTCCAAAATTGTTCACATGGGTGGCTGAGTTGGCTCAATGTAAACAAACTTTGTTTCCTGTCCAAAATTATTGTATAAAATTACCTTCTGTTTATGAATATAAGGTGTATATGAAACACCAAAAAAAGAGAGAGAAAGAGAGAAAAGATTTGGATCACATCTCCTATATAACTCTTTGGGTATGTATATGGAAATGCCAGTGTTCTACATTCTGAAAACTTTTGGTTCCAAACATTTCACATAATGGATACTCAACATTTACAAATGTCTACTACTGGAATAAGTTTTTTACTTATTGTCAGTGAAAACAAGGGACTGAAGTCATTTAAGAGACTTAAAATTTGGCGAGTATGGGAAAAATGATGAATCAGTATCTGGGTCTTCAAAAGCATAACATGAGCCCTGTTCTCCACATATTAAAGATCTATCAAATTCAGAGTTTGGGGGATTACTTGGGCCTACAATTCCTAGAATCTTCTAGCCAGCGTGGCTATTTCAGGCTCCTTCTACACTGCCATATAATCCAGTTTATCAAAGCAGATAATCCACATTATCTGATTTGAACTGGATTATATGAATCTACACTGCCATATAACCCAGTTCAAAGCAAATAATCTGGATTTTATATGGCAGTGTAGATGGTGCCTCAGTTAAATCCACTTTTACGATTTCCTTCCTGATTGGCTCCTGAGAAGTCAATAGTCCCTGTCCAGCAGTTAGTATTGAGAGATACTCTGCTTCTGTACCTGGGGTTTCCCTAAAGCCATTGTGACTATGGCCCCTTCCACGCAGCTGTAAAAATCCACATTGAACTGGATTATATGGCAGTATGGACTCAGATAATCCAGTTCGAAGCAGATATTGTGGATTATCTGCCTTGATAGTCTGTGTTATATGGCAGTGTGGAGGGGCCCTAGTAGTCATTGCTAGACGTGCCACACTTTAATCTGGCTATTTGCTTTTAAAGCTATCTAAGCCTTTTGTTACTGCCACATATTCTGGCAACCAATTCCAAAATTAATTATGTTCTGTGTGAGGAATCATAGAATTGAAAGAGAGTTTAGAAAACATGTAGTCCAATCCACAGCTCAATGTTGGCTCTTCAGTGCAGAATGTCGCTACCACTTCCCTGACAGATGGCAGCTCAGCCTCTGCTTAAATACCTCCAGACACTAAAGGAGAACCCACCACCTCCTGAGACCATCTGTTCCACAGCTGAATAGATCTCACTGTTGGGACATTTTTTCTGATGTTTAGTTCAAATCTGCTTCTATGCATTTTCCACCCATTGGTACTATTTCTGATTTTAGAAAAACAGAGAACTAAGCTGCTTCATCTTCTTCTTCCTGTCAATATATGCATTCAGAATAAGTCTTTACGATATTTGAAGATTACTTCTCTAGGCTAACTATGCTTTGTCAACTGTTCCTCGTAGCACTTCGGCCACATCAACACTACCATATAATGCAATTTCATAATACAGTTTAACTGCGGTGCAACTGAACATATAAAGCAGCTTTAAACTGCATTGTATTGCAATGTAGAGAGGGCCTAAATGGGGCCTCTGACTCATTTATAGAACTATTTCCTTGTCTCCTCTTTTCTGAATATCGGTTTCTACCACAAAGGCCCCAGAGGTTAAGATCCTTTCGGGGGGGGGGGGGTGTGTGCTCTCAGTCCCACCTCCTTCTCAGGCGTGGTTGGTGGGGACGAGAGACAGGGCCTTCTTAGTGGTGGCCCCTCAGCTGTGGAATTCCCTTCCTAGTAAAATCAGATCCGTCCCTTCCCTCCTGACTTTAAGAAAGAAACTAAAATTGTGGATGTGGGACCAAGCTTTCGGACAATGTTTTTTCAGTGTAATAAGCGATTACGGAATAGTGCAATGTCAACTGGAATGTCCTTGGACTATAATTTTGGATTGTGTGGTTTTAATAATTGGTTTTAATGTTTAGGTGTTTTTAACATTTGGTTTGAATGCATATATTTATTTTGTTGTGAGTATGCTTAAGCAGCATCAAATTGTTGCCTACTTGTGAGCCACTCCGAGTACCCTTTGGGGTGAAAATGGTGGCATATCTGTATACCTTAATAAAGCGGAATGTATGTATGTATGTATGTGTGCGGAGGGCGGAAGGGCAGATATGTGCCAGCTATTTGCATAAAGTCCTTTGATTGGCCAGCCTTGGCACTCCAGAATTCTAAGTGCCAGCTATTTGCATAAAGTCCTTTGATTGGCCAGCCTTGGCACTCCAAAATTCTAAGGCACCAGACAGAGGGCATTGATAGCCACTGATTAGCCAGCATCCCAGAATCCAGGCCTCTACATTCAAACAACAGGATTTTTTCCCACTGAGGGGGAAAATGCACCATCAACATTCCCTCCTGTAGCAACCCCGTTCTCATTCGTGCCTGGGGGGCAGGGGACGGCCCCGGGGGTCCCGCTTGCATTAGGGCCAATTGCGGCTGATGGGGAGATAGATGAAGGGGATGATGAGGTAGCTGGGCCTTCATCTCCCACTGAGAGTTTGGAATGGGATGATGGCTGGCCCGATGGGTATGAAAGCTGGGAAAGTCAGGCTGACACTGAGAGTGCTGATTCAGATAATCAGTATGAGAGACCAGGTGGTTTCGGTTCGCAAGAAAGGGTCAGGGAGATAGCGGAGGATGAGCCCATGGAAGCTGAAAGGGAGTCTGGCTCTCACGAAGATAGCGACCCAGGTGCTGGGAGGCAAGGACGGAGCTTTGATAAGAGACGGAGCATTGAGTCCAGTAGGAGGGAATGGCACCGAAGCCTAGAGCGCCACAGGAGCGTTAGGTCCCGTAGCACAGATTGGCGCCGAAGCCTAGAGCGTCGGGGGTCTCACCAAGGGAATTAAGTATAGGATCCGTGGGAACGGATCCTCAGTTGCTCGGCCACTTCTGATTTGAAGGGAGTGAAGCGAGTGAAGATCCACGGAGCCAGGATTTGGGCTCGTGCCTTGCCAAGAAGTTTCTTGAGCCTTGATTCCCTGAACTTTGCCTTGTTTGCATTGCCACGGACCAAGTCTGTTTGATCCGCATTGTTTTGTGGAACTTTTGCCAAGCTTTTGCCTTTGGATTTACCTACGAACTCTTTACCATTTTGATTGAACTTTTGATACTTTTATGGACAATTTACCTTTTCACCTGTTTTTCATTATTCAATAAATAGTTAGCTGATTACCGTCTCTGTGTGTGTGATTAAGGGGCTGGGCCGAGACCCCGCATTGTGACACCTCCCCACTTGGCTCTGTGAAAACAAAATGGAATCCTACTTTCTCCTCCCCCTCAGCTTTTAGAAAACGGCTGCCTGCCATTCCACCTTTTAAAATTACCAATTACCAGCAGAGCAGGCCAGAACATTACTGGCCCCAAAAGAAAGTTTAGGGCAGGATGGCCCACGAATGATGGGATTTGCATCCCAATTCACTTCCCAGAAAACACTGTAGCCCCTACAAATCACAGACCAGGCCCATAATTTACAGTAAGGCTTCATTAACTTGATTTTCCTGACTAGGCCTCAGTTAATAGGACATTGTGTATAGCCAGGCCCCAAAAGAGAGTTTAGGGCAGGATGGGCCACGAATGATGGGATTTGCATCCCATTCACTTCCCAGAAAACACTGTAGCCCCTACAAATCACAAACCAGGCCCAAACCCTGACTAGGCCTCAGTTAATGGGACATTATGTATGGCCTGAATTAACAGTAACCAACCTTGGCACACTGAGCCCCTATGACCCATGATTCATTCTACTGCAGTTTGGAGTAGGGAGGACCATGGATGATGAGACTTGAAGTACCATCACAGGTTATGAGATTTGTAGTACTTTCAAACTCTTCATTCCCCACAGACCAAGGCGGCCCTGAACCACAAGACCAAACTTGGCACACAGTACCCCCATGACCCACACTCCATCCTACTGCAGTTTAGAGGAGGATGGACCATGAAGGATGGGATTTCAAGTATCCATTCACTTCCCAAGCCCGCTGCGACCTCATCCAGTGCATAATCATGACCACACTTGCCACAAAAGCCCCCATGACCCAATGGATGTCCTGATGCAGTTTGGAGGGTGGACCAACTGCAGTAGTCTCACCTTCTGAGACTACTGCGACCCTCATCCAATGAATGATCAACACCAAACGTGGCACTAAGAGCCCCTATGACCCACTCTACATCCTGGTGCTGTTGGGAGGAGGATGGACCATGGCCAATGGGACTTGCAGTACCTTCACTAACTTCCTGAGACCACTGCAAGCCACATACACATCTAATAGGAACCAACCTTGGCACACAATGCCTTCCTCAAATAACCCGGGCACCACCGGGTCCTCCGCTAGTAAATATAATAAATAAAATGCCTTTTGTAGGTCTCTGCAGTCTTCCTCCAGCAGCAGGGCTGGCACGTAATATGGGTAGGATCTTCACTGGTATGGCGTGAAATTGTAGGCTTGACTTTTCAGTCTGAATGGCACAGATACATTGCCTTTCTTGATGTGCTCTCAATAGTTTAGTTTGGGCCACCATCCCATCCTTCACACTAATGCCATGCAAAGCATCATACAAATATTATATAATTTGTCTGGATTATGCCTACTTTAAAGGATCATGAGAGTGCAGGAAATTAGGGCCTGACTCATCTTCAAGGAACCATGCAGTACTTAGCCATGTATCCATGGTTGATTCTCAGGCCCCTCCTACACTGCCCTATATCCTAGGAACCGATCTCAGACTACCTGCTTTGAACTGGAGTATATGAGGGCCCTTTCACACAGACATATAACCCAGAATATCAAGGCAGATAATCCACAACATCTGCTTTGAACTGGGTTATCTGAGTCCACACTGCCATATAACCCAGTTCAAAGCAGATAATGTAGGGTTTTATACAGCTATGTAGAAGGGGGTCTGAGTTTATACTGCTAGATAATCTGGGATAAACAGATAACCTGGGATTAGATCCTGGGATATAGGGCAGTGTAGAAGGGTCCTACATAGACAAGTCAGAGAAAGAGGCTTGTTATCTGCTACCCAGAACAGTGCTCCATCCCAGGCTTACACTATTCTGCAATAAAATATAGTTGTGGTTGTTTTATCTTCAATTTGTGCGCCTCTGTGTTTTTTGTTTACTCTCCCAATGACAATCCATTATCACTATTCTCACAAGGGAGCACTCCCAGCTGGATACTTACTTCTGACAGATGTAGACTAGAGTGTGACCTGGATACTCTGCTCCTGTTCATACAGACCAATGTATGAAACTGCACCAATTTCTTTGTATGATTCATATTCAGCTGAGTTTTGCTAAGACACTTGTATCTGTATCTTAATTTTTTTTGGATTTGCCTCCTCAGTAGTAATTTTGTAATGAAGGTACAGTATATGTGGATTGGTGGTGGGGGGATAAGCACGTGTGTGTGAAGAATAACAAAACAGATACCAGACAAGACAATGTTTTGGCTTCTGTACTAATAGTATAGTATCTGGATCAAGGGTGGGCAATTACCGGCCTCCCGGTGCTTTGGACTTCAACTCCCAGAAATCCTAGCCAGTTTACCAGCTCTTAGGATTTCTGGGAGTTGAAGTCAAAAACACCTGGAGGGCCGGTAATTGCCCATCCCTGATCTAGATTGAGCGAAATACCGTCTGTTCTGCTTTGGTCAGAACTCACCTGGAATCCCATGTTCAGTTCTGGGTATCACAATTCAAGAGGGATATTGACAAGCTGGAACATGTGCAGACAAGGGCAACCAAAATTATCAAAGTTTGGAAGCCAAGCTCTATAAGGAGCAGCTGAGGGAGCAGGGTACATTTAACTTGGAGAAAAAAAAGGCTGAGAGGAGACATGATAGTCATGTTTAAATATGACTATTTGAAAGGATGTCACATTGAAGAGAGGGCAAGCTTGTTTTCTGGTGCTCTGGAGAGTAGGACATGGAGCAATGGAGTCAAATTGCAGGAAAATAGATTCCACCTGAATATTAAGAAGGATGATGTTAAGGGCTGCTTGACAGTAGAATATGCTGCTTCAGAGTGTGTGTGGAGGCTCCTATTTTGTTTTTTGTTTTTTTAACTGAGTCTGGATAGCCATTTGTCAGAAGTGCCTTGCTGGTGTTTTCCTGCATGGCAGGGGGTTGGACTGGATGATTCTTGTGGACTCTTCCAATTCTACAATTCTGTGAGTGTTCTTTGTACTTGTTCTTTACAGAAGTTCAACTCACACCATTCCTGACAGTTTGCCACATGGGTAGTGCTGATGGGAATGCAAATCAAAAAGTTTAGGGAGGTATTAAAGCTGATCATACCTGTGCATTCTCAAGACTAGGAATTTTCATAGATCAATTAAATTAAAAATATGAAAATAAATAAAGCCCCTGGCCCTGATGGATTCTCGGCCATATATTATAAAACATTCCAAAATGAATTGGCACCATATTTGAAAAGAAATTATGAACTAAATAAGACAATCTCAACAGATGCCAAACTCATGGAAACAAGCGACTATCAGTATAATACATAAAGAAAACATGGACCCAGAGAAGGTAAAAATTATAGACCAATTTCCCTATTGAATCTAGATTATAAAATTTTTAGTTTCATTATAGCAGAGAGACTCAAAAACTTACTCAAGAAAACAATAAAGGAAGAACAATGTCACGATGCACGGACTTGACCGGCCCCTTAATCACACACACAGAGACAGACTGAAGGCTAACTACTTTATTGAAGATAAAAACAGTTCAAAAGGTAAATTGTCCATAAAAATAGCAAAGCAAATCCAAAGGCAAGTAAATCCAAAGGCAGAAAGTAATCAATGTCCAAAACAACTTGGTAAAGTTTCCCAAAGTCTTTGGCAAGGCTCCGCACAGCAATGCGGACTCAGGAACAAGGCAAGACTATAGATGCAAGGCAAGTCTTTATGTCCACTAGCCAACTTAGCTCCGTGGACCAACTTCGCTTCACGTCTGCTCAGAAGAGACGTGGCCGAAGTACTGGGGATTCGTTCCCACGGATCCTATACTTAATCTTTCGGCCGATGTCCCCGACGCTCTAGGCTTCGTCGTCTCCAATCTCTGCTGACGGACCTCGGCCTGTCTAGGCTGTGGTACCATCCCCTTCTGCTAGACTCGATGTTTCGTCTCCTATCAAAGGTTCGGCCTTGTCTCCCAGCACCTGGGTCTATATCTCCATGAGAGCTCTCCTCCCTAGAATCTTCCCAGCCACTCTCTTCCATGTTTTCGCTCACAGGATCCTGTGAGCCTCTCCCACCTGGCCGTTCATAACTTTCGCTATCACTGCTTTCCATTTGCACCTGGTTATCTATGTCTACGTAAGGGTCAAGCCAACCTCCTTCCCATGCCAAACTTTCTGTAGGCGAAGGAGGCCCACTGATGGGAAACTGTCCTTCTTCTAACCCTTCCAAATCCTCTTCTGAATCTAGCTCTGCTGCTGCAGGCCCTAATGCCAATGGGACCCCCGGTCCTAGCCCCTGTCCTCCAGGCACAAACGAGAACTGCTGTGCTACAAACAATCAGACTTTTTACCAAACTGGCAACAAAGAGAAAATGTCAGAATAATTATAGATTTAATTAAATATTATGAAATAAAAAAGAAGAAGTAATGCTACTGGTGTTGGACGCCGAAAAAGCATTTGACAATGTAATTGGAATTTCTTCAAATTATTATTTATGTATTATTTCAATTATTTATGCCCCGCCCTTCTCTACCCCTGAAGGGGGACTCAGTATAGGTGTTACTTGGCAACTCACAGGCTTCCCTGCAAGAAGCCAGGCAGCGACGTTCTGCACTAGTTTGAGTCTCTGGATCACAGTCAAGGGAAGGGCAATATAAAGAGCATTACAGTAGTCAAGTCTTGAGATGACTGTGGCCTGGATCACCGAGGCTAGGTCGTTCCGGGACAGATAGGGAGCCAACCGCTTTGCCTGACGCAGATGAAAAAACGCGGTCCTGCTGACAGTGGAGATTTGGGTCTCCAAGAGGACTCCAAGGCTTTTTACTAATGATGATGGGCGCAGTGCTATATGGCTATATAGCCTGGAGAACTCACAGCAACTAAGTATTGCACGCATTTTCATTCGCCCCAACTTACCGAATTCCCACCCTCTCCTTCCCTGACTGTAACATGCTCCCTAATTATTATTATTAAACAAACAAACAAAAAAATGAGGTATGACAGGTTGCAAGCAAAAAATTGGCACTCCCCTGGAATTTGTTGCCTGGAGCAAATATTTCATAGCAAGGTTAGCAGCCACATGAATATTCTGGCACATCATTTTATGGTTCTTATTATTTTTTACATTGTGATTTCTCATTGCCTGGACAATCTCCCCCCACCCCCAACCAACCCATTATCTCTTTCTATAATAATTAAATCATGAGCAAAATCATAGAAATACAATAACATTTTTATATCATCACTAATTCGACGTGAAGAGCACTAGCAGCTGTGCTTTGACAATATGAAATGTAATCAATAATCAAGCCAACAAAGATTTCCATATATTGTATAGTAAACTGTGTAGAATACCATTGGAAGGGGGAACATAGACTTTGAAATGTTTTTCATAAAGCTTGTTTAATAAAATTAATACAGTGGGCCTATAAGCATGTAAACTCTTCTTTTTAAATACTGCCAAATTGTAAGACTATGGATTTTTAGTCAATAAAAAAACCTATTGAGTTTTGTGTGGTGGATTTTTGGTGTGTACCAGACTGGTGTTTCAGAAATAATAATGAAGTATATTCAGAGGGCTATGTTCATAATGAATTGACATGCAAATTTGTAGAAGAAACATTTGCTATTTTATGCTTTCCAAAGATGGTTGTGTTAACCTGTCACATAAAGCATCAAAAGGGAAATGGGGGTAATAGAGAGAAATAAATTATTAGCACCTTTGAGACTAACTAGTTTATGTCAGCTTGTACTTTCGTGGACACTATTCACTTCCTCAAATGTGCTGAAAAATATCAGTAAAAGTCCACACTGAAATAAGTACCAAACATACTACTAGATTGGATTGTTGTGAGTTTTCCGGGCTGTACGGCAGTGTTTCAGAAGTATTCTTTCCTGTCATTGCAATCCACAAGCATGTGGACAATTTCGACAAAAAGGAGGAAACCATGAAGATGAACAAAATCTGACTACCAGTATTAAAATATTATACAATCAGGACAGTAAATAAAGAACAACACTCAAAAACAGGGGAATTCCTGATAGGAAACAATCAGGGCCAACTATTCACCTCCTAACAAAGGATTCCCTCAGGCAGTAAGAAGCAAGACCTTGAAACTGCTAGGCCATTAAATGCTAATCAAAGTGGCCAATTGCAACATTCACAGCTACCTCAAACAGACAAGAGTTATTTCTCCTACACTGGACGTTCCACAGATATATAAACTCCATTTTTCTAGTTTCCAACAGACCTCACAACCTCTGAGGATGTCTGCTAAAGATGCAGGTGAAACATCAGGAGAGAATGCTTCTGGAACATGGCCATACGGCCCAGAAAACTCACAACAGCCCAGTGATTCTGGCCATGAAAGCCTTCAACAATACATACTACTAGATTCCTTCATCCCACAAACATACTCTTCTTTCTTTCTTTCTTTCCTTACATCCTTCTTTCCTTCTTTCCTTCCTTCCTTTCTAAAAAGCCCACTTGGATGATTTTATGTTAGGAGTGTTCAAGGTGATAGCCAACAGGTGAGCTGATACCTCTTAAGGCCTGATAGGAGGGATGACTTCCTGTACTTGTAGGATTCGTATTTACACAGGTTTCTAGAAGTTACCCACAAGGAGGAGCCTCCATTGCCAAATTAACTCCCCCTTCAGTTTTCTCTAGGAAAACTAATGGAAAGAAAGGCACTTTTTCCTGCCTCCAAATTGGAAAGATATAGAGCTTAATTAAACTTAGTAAAAACTTTAAAAACACAGGCAATATCTGTTCTTCTGCTCTTTGCTAACAGAGTTGTTTTCTCCCTTTTGGCTGTACTTGAAATTTGAAACTCCCCTTTGGCTGTACTCTTGAAACAATGCATCCAAATGCTCATTTTTTAAAAAAATGAAGAGGAAAAGAGTTTGTTTTTTTGGCAGGGAGAACAACAGGAAGCATTTACCACACACAGAGAATTCCAAATAAAATCAGTGAAGTTAATCTAACTGACATGGTTACACATTACCTCCTTAAGCAGAGTCTTGGGTTTCAGAGGATTCATAGAGCTTTTGGCAGAGAAGGTGGCACAAGAGAGACAGTACCTTGCCCATCATTCAGATGCTGTTGGCAAAATGGTGAGCCATGAGCAGCTTGTAACGTCATGAAAATCTATATTCAGGGGGAAAAAACCCAGCCTTTATGTGAGACTAACAGTTGCTTTGACCAATTGTACCGCACTCTTCTTATTGTTAATAATCCAGCCACCAAACCAGAAAATTATTAGGGACCTGTGTTCACCTTCCTTAAAATCCTAAACTTGAGGTACTGCCAGGAGTGGTAACCCTTTCCAGGCCAAGAGTCAAATTCCAATTTTTGGAAGGGCCTGTATTCTAGTCACAATTGGGTATTCAGCAAATTACTAATTCCCCACAAAACTCCTGACCTCCCCCCCCCCCCCCCAAATCTTATCAGGCTTTACATTATTAACTGTTCTGAATAATGAGATAATGTAATGTCCAAAAGGTAGGAACGGTGTCGTGGCTAGAGAGTGATGTAAGATAGAGAACAGGAGGGGACAGTAATTGCCATCCTGTTTCTCTGGGCCACCTAAGCCAGAGTTCTCAGTTAGAATTTGGACTATTCCTGGTTTTCAGGTAATGTGAGGCAAGGCTGAGTTTATTTATTTATTTATTATTTCAATTTGCTAAACCGCCCTTCCCGAGTTAAGGTGGCCTTGTCCCACATTACCAGATCAGATCATCCAACCCATATGATCAGTGTAGATGTACCCCAGGAGGCACTGTCAACATCAAGATATTGAGGTTAACATACATATACTGCTGACAACCTCCTGTTTGAGAGGTGATACTACAAATATGGGAGGTAAGAATACTCCACCTGATTTTAACCAATAGTAAAGAGTTGGCCAGTGAATTAAAGTAGCAGGGCATTTTGTAAAAAAAACTATGTATTGCTTTCATTACTTAATAGAAAGTTGTAGCTGAGCATCTTTAACTGATACCTTAGACTTCAGTAAAGCTGATTTTAGTAAACTCAGGGCCATTCCACACAGACCCAGAATATCAAGGCCATATGACCCAGAATATCAAGGCAGGAAATCCCACAATATCTGCTTTGAACTGAGTTATCTGAGTCCACGTTGCCATATATTCCAGTTCAAAGCAGATATATGGGATTTCCTGCCTTGATATTCACAGTTATATGGCTGTGTAGAAGGTTCCTCAGAGAAATGAAATATAGGATATCATGACTAGGGGCCCTTCCATGCAGCCACATAACCCAGAATATCAAGGCAGAAAATCCCACAATATCTGTTTTGAACTGGGTTATCTGAGTCCACACTGAGATAATGAGGGATTTTCTGCCTTGATATTCTGGGATATACTGCTGCGTAGAAGGGCCCTAAAGATACTCAAGAGGCAGGATGAGCTAAACACTATCTCCTAGTGATGCTCTAATTCTGGATTTCTTGCATCAAGCAAGTAGTTAGATGGAGGGCTTATTTACAAAGGAATGAAAACCTGGACCTCACCCTGAGCTGACCCCTGGGTATTCCAGTTCTGTGCCATATTAAACTGCTTTTGCCTCATTTCAAGAAAAATCAAGGGATGCTCCAGTGTTGCTTGAAACTCAAAAGTGCCCCCTGGCTCTGAGACAATGTGTAGAGCTGGATTGTGTCCAATTTGGATTTGCCCACAGTCCAGATGGGGCATTGCCACAATCAACCTTTCCCTTGTATTCATCACTGCAGGCATGTAGCCAGGGGGGCTAAAGGGGCTTCAGCCCCCCCCCGAAATTCTCAGGATGGTCCGCGAGAAGGCCTTACTGGTACATTATTTAAACTGTTATGTTTATTCATATCATGATCTGATCACCATGCTCATTATATCCCACCTTCATGGAGTTATTGGGATAACAATACAAAAGGTTTGCTAGGGTAAACCCTCTTCCACCCAGTCTCAGCCCCCCCCGAACCAAAATCCTGGCTATGGCCCTGCATCACTGTACGGAAAAGGGAAGAGATTGTGCATGTGTTGCTAGAGTTGCTGCTCCCAGACAGTCTCAGAGCACTGTGTGAGCACCTTATACTGTTGCTGACATCAGCGGTGGAATTGGTTCCCTCGTTCTTCCTGTTTGTGTAAGCACATCTGCTGATGACAGATTGGGGTAACCAGAATGACCAGGAGTTCTGGGCCAGCTGAGAGTGGTGATAGCAACACAAAAGGTGAAGTGATGGTCCTGTGGAGCCAATGTGATCTTGGCCCATCTGGACCATATGGACTTAGACATACTGCTGTTGTGGCTTCATGTCATCCCTGGGGCTAGTCTGGAGCATTTCTGCTCTAGACCCACCTTAAATTTACCAGCCAGTGTAGACATGACCAGAGTAACTCACAAAATGTACAGCATACTCGTATTTACAGCATAGAGTTGTTTTAGGGTAGGGGTTTTTTTTTGGTGAATGGCTTCCTGGAATTTTATTTTTAAAGACAATCTAAGTGACTAGGGGAGCTTTAGAGGCCATTTTGATCTACACCAGTGTAGGGATTGAATTTTTTTTAAAGTAGCTCAATTTCCTGCTCATTGTTGGAAATGCAGAGTTCGTCTGTCCTCCTCTCTTAGTACTGGATAAAATGATATAGGCTTTTTAAAAGTAAGTGCAATATTTTTGATAAAATATGTTATAGTACAGTATGTATGGAAACCTATTGTCTTTCCCAGGTCTTCTTATCATACCACAGCTTGGTCCAACTGCTGCTCTGTAATCAATGGAACTGAAACAAATAATAGTCAAATCCATTTTCCTAGTATACATTTTGAAAAAAAGCAGTAGACAGAAGAAGCCTAGCTTTAAAAAATGATTACTAAGACAAGTAACAATAACATTGATGTGTGCTTCTAAAATAACTGGTTTGTTATTGTTCATAGCTGCATTTATTTAGTTTGTCTTTTTGAAACATGTCATCTCTCTTTTTTATTTGTCTTACAAAAGATGTCGCTTGCATAGAAACACAATTCAGATGGTTATTCTGATTTTCTGTTGGCAGGCATTCTTCTGCTAAAAGGGAGTCCACTTTGATAATGACAGTATGGGATTGCATGTCAAAATAATTTTAGTTAGACTTTTGTACCAATTCAGTTCTGAAAATAAGAGAACTAATTATAGAGCTCTGACAAAGCTGGTGTCTTGCTGTAACCAGAAGGCAATATACTGTAACTTAGAACCTAAGAACTGTATTTTTTAGAGCAAGGAAGTCTTTTCCTCTATCCTGGAATGTAGGCCATTCACAAACTTGACATTTAGGATAAATCTATGGGCTTCCTCTTGCTCAAGAAGATAGCTAATGACTGCTCTATCCATGGACAGAATAGCAGTAACAATTCACTGTACCAGAGTATTTCCTGGTACAGGTTTTTGGTATCCTGCTTGCTTTGCTGTATGCTTGGACATTTCATTATCTCCAGTTCCTAGAAGAATACTCAGTGGAACCACAACATTAGTCTCTTTGCCTTTTCTTTTCACTGGAATAACTTTGACATGCCCACATTGCTCCCCAGGATGTTTCTCAGTGAATTTATGATAGTAATCATTCAACAATCTAGCATAGGAGCTCACTTTTCTAATATTTATGTGAATAGTTCTACAGTTTAACATTTCTTTTCTTAAAAACCTCTAGACATATATTTTATGAATCCTGGTGATCCTATTATTACTACTGCACGGTCATTGTGATGACAACAACAACAATGACAAGCTAATTGTTTATTATCATTTAATTCATAATATAGATTAAAAAATCTAGTTGTGTCCTGGTAGAGACCAATAAACAGGTTATATTAGTGTGTTCCCCTTTTGTATTGTTTGCTTTGTGTGCATATAGGGTTGGTGTACACATGAGTTTGGATACTGGCATTTACCAGCCATGTGTTGATCTGTGTGAGCTAGATTTTCCATGTCAAAACCAAAATCCTTGGAATAGCATATAAAGGCCCAGTTGTGCAGATACCTATTGTAGTCAAACAACCATCAGGACATATAGTATACCTGCCCCTCACTAGGCAAAGCCATGCAACACGATACTCTCTAAGTCCCTGAAAGGACTCCTATACCCTACCAATGCCCTATGGACACTGGTTACCCAATCCACGACCCATGCCAACCACAGCACAAAGTTGTGATAAAATTGTTTTACAACTGCATAACATAACACAGAATATGAGGAGAGAGAGTGGGCTGAAGCTCAGAGCAAATTGGTTCGAAGCCTGGCTTGTACTTGTACTTGACCCTTCAACCAGAGTGAAGACCTCCATAGATGTTACTGTACTTGAGTGGCCAAACCAGTCAGTCAATGGATTCAAACTATAATTTAAGTCCATTGGCTGATTCTTCCTGCCAACAAGAGCTGCCCCTTTCCCAGGTTGCAGGGGTTTTGGGAAGAAAGCTGGCAGATGCAGCTCCAACAATGAGCCCAGCTCACTTTTTATTTATTTATTTGTTTTATTTATACACCACCTTTCCCACCCCGCAGGGGACTCAAAGCGGCCTACAAACTTGGGCAAAAATTCAATGCTGCATCATAAAACAATGATAAAACAAGCCATATCAAACTATAAAACAGCTAAAACATAACAGATAAAAAACATAACACAGTGCTGAGTCTTGGTTTTCATACTTATTGATTTTCCCATGGTCATTATTCAAGCTGTTGAGGTCAGTTCTGTATTACCCTATTCTCCAAATACCTGTTTACAAAGCCAGGTCTTTAACTTTTTCCTGAAGACCAGGGGAGATGGGGCCAGCCTGATGTCCACAAGTGAGGGGTCACCACTGATAATGCCTTGTTTTTGTCCCCACCAGTCACACTTATGAGGGGTGTGTGACCGAGAGCAGGGCCACCCCAGCAGATCTTAATGCTCTCGTTGACTCATAATGGGAGATAGTTCAGACAGGTAAGTTGGACCGGACAACTACACTCCTGCCCCACCACACAATCACTTCTGCCCAGAAAGCTGGGCACCATGTAAAGTGAAGCAGTAGAGAATTAACAGGAATTACGCCTTTCAAACTGGAACAACTGGAGGGGAGGACCAATGTTTGTCTTGATAGACGTGAAACTGCATAGAAAGTCTATCATACTGAGAAATACTGAGGCTTGTACACACGTCGCAGCTGCTAACATGATTAAAGGTAAGTGAATGAAAAAGGAAACTAATTAAAACAAATGTCTAGATATAATTACTACAATAACCCATATCTTTAAAATATGGTATGTCTGTTCACAAGCTTTTGCCCTCTAGGTGTTTAAACTTCAGCTCCCAGAATTCCTGACTGTTGACCAAGTCTGCTAGGGCTTCTAGAGGACCAAAGTTTGAAAATCTGTGCGTCTCAAAGCATTTCTTTTTTAGGTTGACATGATGAAATAACCTTTTGAGAAGTCTGATACGTAACTGTGGAAGAAACAGGCATTACATTTCGGTAAGCCTCTATTTTTATGTTTCTAAATCCTGCATGTCATAAAACCAGCAGATACCTCTGCATGATCAGAATTAAAAATTAGTTGAGAACAGTGTTTGACTTCCAAATTACTTAGTTACTCTGTTGCTCTGGAAATATGCACAGACAAATGAGAGGGGGGAAGCATTCTCTACACTTATGATTTACTTTAAAAAAATCAGCTTCTAAACCTTCACACATGCAAATGTTAGAAGTTGAAGAAGGGAATTTAAATCTTCAAATCATCTCTCTGAATGAAAACATGTATGTGCCATAAAAAGCATCCGTTTTCCAGATGCAATGATTTATAGTGCTGTCTGTGGTCACTCCAGACATTTTATTGCCGCTGTAATCATTCACTCTAGCAGCCGATATGCATCTATCACATTCAAATGACTTTTCTTATAAAATGGAGATAAGCAGAGCAAAGGTAATGCATGCTCCAATATGGTATCCTGAATGCTTTGTCATTCTTTTTAAACACAACATCTCATACCACAAAACAAAATATCACATCTAGGGTGTTGAGCAGCAGCAGGATTTGTTTACAAAAATGTTTCTAGTATGCTTTTTATTGTGAGATCTCAAGTCATCACACAATTAAAAGAATGTAAACAACTCAATTCCAGGTAAAAATATGAACCAATTTAAATAGGGTGAAAGCACATTAAAAAGATCACCAAGTTAACCTTAGTGCCTAGAAACCAACATTGATGTCATTCGGGCCTCATGGGGAAAGGGCATTCCATGAATGGGGTGCCAATCCCTTTCTACTGTCCCCCAATCTCACTTTTAGTCTGGTTGGGGAGCAGGGCCTCCACCTGAAGTTGGACAACGTCATGTGATGATTGCAGAAAACAATGCAAGATTCCTTGGGATCCATATTGGCAGAAATGGGAGAAATAAATAAAATACTAAAATAAACAAATAAAAATAAACAATCCCTAGGTAATACTACATAGTTAATTTTCTTAACATAGTATAATATCTAAAGCTATCTCAAGACTTGTTTGTATAGAAGCTGTGTAGAAACTCCATATTCTTAATCTATCAAGGAGGCTGTGTGCTTCAAATGGCACAGGCTTGAGTTCACAGCTGGGCTTATATTCAGAATAATGGAGTACCAACACTTCCTCTTGCTTCATATTTCTCAGCTGCCTTACCTGCGGCCAAAACCAGTATGTGTTGTTGATGCTCCATCTTCATCAAAATTTGAGGCAGAATGGGGAGTTGAGGACTTCTAAACCTGTTTTTGCATTTTTCCTAATTCCTCTTTCTTTTCTCATTCTCTGTACTACCTTTGTTTTGCAACACTTTGCCCAATGTAATTCCCAATACATCCAATGGAGTTTACTTTAGATACTTTATATAGCCCAAAAGCTGAGAACTGGCAGGGATTCATTTTTAAAAAGTTATCAAAAATTCTCCTTGCTTTTACTGTTACAGAAATGCTTGAGGCTGTATTTTTTTAAAAAAATCCCCCGATTTTTGGAAGACCTGTACTTGCATATACAGTACATAGTGAAAGAGGAATAGATAAGGAAAGGAGGCTAGTCACATGTCCAGCACCCACTGAGTTATTTATCGCAAGGGCTGGAACCACACTTTTTGCCCTTTAGTAAAGTATCTGGGAAAGGAGTGGAAAATCCCCCCTACCCTGGTGAGTCTTGTTCTCTCTGGGCTGGGTGCAGGTGGTGGTCAATGACGGGTTTGCTCTGTGTTAGCCCCTGTGGCTGTTTCCAGCATGCCTAGAAGAAGAACATGGAAGCACGTGAGTGTTTGCTTTTTACAGGGGCCTTGTGTAAGTGGACCCCTCTCCTGCTCTTTTCTTGTCTTCATCGGGGCTCCTTGAAGAAAATCTCAGGAGATGCTGAATGGGTTACTAGCCCTTTCCCCAAAAGTGGTATTGGGTAGTTGGCACAACACATTTTATTTTTTGGAGAATTTTGGATTTCTAGATAAGGGAGACTCAGTCTGTAAACCTGAATTACAAACAATGGTGTCAGTGAATCAGAGTCATTAGTTAATGTACACTTTTCCTATTGATTTTGTTCTTTTTTATAAGCAGGTTGTTTTACTGCTAACTTCATTATTTTCCTACTAAATCTGTCTTGTTCCCTTTTTGTTCCATATTTCTCAGAAATTTGTTTGATGCGAATTAGCAGAGACCCAGAAAAATAAAACCAGATATTAAAATGTATTTATGTCCTATTTCTCTCTTACAACTCGTGCCTATATTAGAGTACATAAAATACTAATGAAGACATAGGGCAGTAGTGACTTGCAGCAATTGATTTGCAGTGGGGTTTACATGCTCACCCTTTGCCATATGGATTTAATATCACCACTGATTTACACCTACTACCAGATGACATTCTTCTCTAAAGTCATTCTCTATTATTTGAAGATTTAGTGTTTGAGCATCTGATTCTCTTTTACTCAAGAGATTTAATTTCATTCTCAGCATATCCGTGACTTCAAGGATTTTGCATGCATATAGCTATGGGCAATGCTTTACTTTCATTCTGCTAGCTTCTAATTTCAGATTTATGGAAGTCAAACTGAAAAGATGTGCTGACTCCAACAAGATATTTATGCTCACTGTTATGGCAACCTGGGATTACAGATTTTCTAGATTTCCTTCATGAGGTATCAATTAAATGGGTGAAAAAGACTGAGGTGAATTACTGCTTAATGCTACTTTGAAGGGACTCTTTTTTTTTGCAGTACACTATAAAAAGAAATCCTGGTACAGCTGTGAACCATCCACCACAAATTGCAATGGGGGAAAAACACCAAGTTTCCTGTAAAATAGGATAGAAAACTTGTGGCCTTCCAGATGTTGTTGAACTGCAGCATTCAACATAGCCAGCATTACTTATAGCAAGGAATGATGAAAACAAGCTGGAAGGTGACAACCAGTTCCCTGCTGCAAATATGTTCAGGGTGATCCACTTTGTTAAATCTGCTTTTTAAGTAGGTCTCTAAGATCAACTAAACAATTTAACATGTGAAAGATGTACATTTTGATTTTTTTTAAAGGTGACTCAAAACACTGTACTTGAGTCCAGCACTGTTTTCAATTCTGTGACTAAATTCTTACTTATATCTGCTTTGAATTGTGTTATCTGAGTCCACACTGCCATATATTCCAGTTCAAAGCAGAAAATGTGGGATTTTATTCAGCTGTGTGTAAGGGGCCTCAGAGGCCCCCTCTATATTGCCATATAATGATGAGTGTAGACTCATATAATGCATTTCAGTGAGGTTAAACTGCATTATGAGTCTACACAGACCATATAATGCAATTTCAAACTGCATTATATGGCAATGTAGATGGGGCCAAGCATCCTCTCCTAGTTTCCGAGGTAGAAACTCTTGTTGATCAGCTGCTGCATGCCCAGAGATGTCAGTAAAACTCCTGTATATTTTCAGACCATTTTGATATAGTAATCGTTCCATGTAGACATGACAAAGAGAGATACATTGACATCTGCAGAAGACATGAGCACGAATACTACAAGTTATGGGAGCAAAAGAAACTGGCATTATCACATAGCTAATTTTTGACATTCTATGGGAAGACCTATTATTACACTATGTAACATGATTTTGGTTCCAGGTTTATAAATGTCATTTCCTCTATTATAAAAACTGCAAAACCTTTGTTTTTGCAGGCCATCTTGCAGCACATTTTGCTATAGTTTTTCAATGAATATCTCAGAGAGTCTCAATCAATTCAACATAGTTTGTGGCAGACACAAAAACAAAGTTTCTGGAGTATAACAACTACTTTCAAAGTGAGTACTGCACACTTGAATAGAAAAAAAATTCAAATTTTGTTATATAGTGTTATTGGAGACCAATTTATTCTACCCAGATGTTAATGAATAAAGATCCATGAAGATAAAAATGGACCTTGTCACACGGTCGGCGGTAGTGTCCTGGTCAGAGTGAGGCATGGGGCCCTTGTGTTGCCTCGCCAATTGCCAGGGCAATCACATAGAGGGAAGCCTCCCATGTTTCCAACACCATGGGGTGAAGTTGTGCACATTATTATTATTATTATTATTATTTCCGGTATTTCTTCCCCATCTCCGTCTCCTCTCTACCCTCGAAGGGGTACTCAGGATAGCTTACACTTGGCTCATTTGGGAGCTCGTTCCACAGGTGGGGGCCACAACTGAGAAGGCCCTGTCTGTCACGTCCCAGCCTGATTCCATAGCCAAGCAAGACCGAAGCCATCTTAAATCACAGGTATCAACCAAGTCTAAAGGGAAGCCTTTGCAGAGGCCTCCGTGTCAGCTCACAGTCAAGGCTAGCCGCAGCTCTTTTCCTTCCCAAGCTGATAAGAAGAGCTGGGGAGTCAAAGATTCACTTTCCCTTGTTCCGCCAGGTGCAGGCGTTAATGAGCTGACATATTTGCCTGCAGTAAAGAGCCTGAGAAAGTCAAGGCCCCAAACTGTCCATGGGAAAGAGTTACGACGCAGTAGGCGTCTTGAAGATCAACACCGTGTGGGACTTATTTAAGTTGGGTCCCGGTGGTGCTCCGCATCTCACGCCAACGTTCAGCTTTCCTTGCCAAACTTCACGGAACTTCAGTCCAGGACCAGGCCGTGGGCCTCCAAGTCAGCGTACTCAAGTTTTTAGCCAAGACACTGTTTGCCAAGGACTTTTCCAAGATTCTAGCCCATTGGGGTCTCAAGCTTTTTTCTTCATTTATTGGAACTTGAACTCTTTTGAACTATTGCTTTGCAATACTCAGATGCAGGGAGCATCTTTGGACTATATCTTTGATCTCTTTCCTCCTATCTACTTATTCTAAATAAAGCATTTAACCATTGCTGCTGGTGGTGGTTTACTGAGGGTCCCTCGGGACCTGGGGTGCAGCACTGTCTCTCGTCCTTGCCAGGCACATTTGCGATGTTGACGGGAGCGAGAGCAGGGCCTCCCCGGATGATCTTAGATTACGAGGTGGGACATAGAGGCATTCAGACAAGTAAGCTGGGCCAGAACCATATAGAGCTTTATAGGTCAAAACCAGCACTTTGAATTGAGTTCGGAGATGGACCGACAGCCAGTGGAGCTGACACAACAGGTATACGTGCTCCTCAGTTGCATCCATGTGATTGTTCTGCCAGTGAGGCAAGGCGAGGGCCTCATGTCTTGCTCTGAAGAGGAGTGCCGTCACCTGCTGGTGATGGCTGTGTAATGAGATCTTAAAGAGTGCGTCTACACTACAAAATTGACGCAGTTTAAATTGCTTTTAAATTGCTTTGGCTCAGTGCTATGGAATCACGGGAGTTTACATTTTACAAGGTCTTCTCTGCCTTCTCTGCCAAAGAGTACTGGTGCCTCACCAAACTGCAACTCCCAGGTTTCCATAACATTGAACCATGGCAGTCAAAGTGGTATCACATTGCAATAGTTCTATGAATGTGCTTGTGGCTAGTCTTCATTCTGCAATTGGTCTTAAAGCAAAGTCTTTTAAAATTTGAATTGCAATTCCTTAAAGCCCTAGGTGGCATCACTGCTGGCCATGCTGGCTGCAAATACTTTTACAGTGCATGTAGTCCAAAGAGTAACTTTTCCAAACTCTTCATTGGACTGGCTGACAAATCATTTCTGGGGTAATTGCAACCAGGGTTGTAGGGCAGCTTTTCCTATGGAGACCAATTTGATGGGCAATTTCATTCTGTCACCCTGGAGATGTGCTTTGGAAACAGGAGAAATATTTTCAGACATTGAACTCTAACGAGGGAGGATGGAGGCAAAACAACTGGTTTCATCCTCCTCAATATTATGAAACAGGATGCAGGGCATTTCAAGACAGAGACAATTTGATTTCGATTCAAGGCAATTTTGTTCACCTGTTTTACTTTTGGAATGGGGAATAGAAGTCATGTTGGACTGATAATGGGAATTGTTCTTGAAATTTATCAAGATCAAAGGATTTGGCTGTTTAATCTCTGCTGCTTGGAAAAGTCCCTTTTTGGCCATTGGGATTTATTTGCAGCTCAAAATACCATATATATTCAAGTACAAGCTGACCCAAATATAAGCCAGGGCACCTAATTTTACCACAAAAAACTGGGAAAACATTGACTCGAGTATAAGTCGAGGGTGGAAAATGCAGCAGCTACTGGAAAACTTCAAAATAAAAATAGATACCAATAAAATTACATTAATTGAGGCACCAGTAGGTTAAATGTTTATGAATATTTACATCAAACTGTAATTTAAGATAAGACTGTCCAACTCTGATTAAAGGATTATTCTAACCTTCTTCAATGCTGCTTACGTATCCTTCCAATAATACAGTAAAATAATAAATTTAATAAAAATAGAGTAAAATAATGGAAATGTAATAACAGCAATAATGAGTAAAATAATAAATGTAATAATAACAAAAACAACAACAAAGTAAAATAATAAATAACCTTGACTTGAGTATAAGCTGAGAAGGGCTTTTCAGCCTTAAAAAGGGCAAAAAATTTGGCTTATACAAGTATACACAGTAACTTTTCCAAACTCTATTAAGATTACAAGAAGTTGAGCTACACACAGATTCCACCTTATTTTATTTATAAAAACCAGTAAGCCTCAAGCTTACATCGATACAATGAATATATGAAGAAGAGGATGTTGTTAGAAGAACATTAAGTCTCATGATAGCTGGCACTGAAATATTTGGTAACTCTACTCTTTTATATAAATTCAGTACAACAAAACACGCGTTGTTCCTTCACATCAGTCTAGTTCTTCAAATCCAGACATATTTTATTGTGTAACTAAGTATCCGTCAAGCTGATATTTGTATGCCATGCCAAAAATAAACCTTGTACATAGTGTAATCTTTGATTTCATT
This sequence comes from Anolis apletophallus, assembly GCA_030556195.1. Taxonomy (NCBI): domain Eukaryota; kingdom Metazoa; phylum Chordata; class Lepidosauria; order Squamata; family Anolidae; genus Anolis; species Anolis apletophallus. The sequence goes on along the minus strand of JARBWK010000004.1, from coordinate 53,075,835 downwards.
GTACTGCAAACATGTGCTGAAATTTCCAGACGGCATTATAAAAATAAATCAAAGTTAGCTGCATTACCCTACAGGCTTCAATTTGCTCATGTTTTTAATGAAGCCACATTGTAGGAAGCTACTCCAACTTACAGTTGAGCTGATGTGACACCTGCCACCTTGTTTCTATCAAAATTCCCACGAAAATTTACTGCTGCTTCCCTATTAGATTTTCTGGCCCCAGTCTATACAATGCGGCATATAGCGATACATCACAATCCTCCTTCTCATACAAATGCTGAGCAGATGGCTGTTGTACCACTCTCAAAGTAACCATCTTCTGCTGATGCAACAAAGGAAAGAGACCACTGGGATTTGGTTTCTCCAGTTGGCAGTTTTAAATTGCAACAATTGTGTACAAAACATCAGGATGCCTATTCTCAAGTCTGTGAAGTATCCTATTGAACAGGCAACAAAGAAGCCCAGAGGAGAAGCTCTATGTGCCACCTGTTTCCTTGCTAAGTTAGGTCAGCTTTTGGGAAAGTTAATTTTTGCTGGCTATACCTCTCAGATTCCCCCAGCCAGCATACTGCCATGCAGTGTTGGTTGCCTAGGGTCACTACCTTGGGACTGTCGCAGGCACTGAGATATCAGAGCCAGAACCAGAGACCTAGAGAAGATCCAGTGTTTGGTATCATAAGACATTGGCTCTATGGTAAGGTCACAAAGGTGATGTGCAAGGGGAATATACTAGTAATGTTCTTAAGCATGACATATTAGACATAAATCATAGGTGCTTTACTTACTTAGGCGATCCCTTGTAGCTTGAGGATGATTGTCTTCCAGATGTGGTGTCTTGGCAATGGGTCTGTAGGTGGCTGTGGAGCCCTATTCTTGATCCACATGTTTTTCCGCAGTGAGGACATTGGTTTCTAGACGGAAGGAGGTCCTGGTCAGGATTGGTTTGATGTGCCTTCCTCTTGGCATGTTTCTCCCTTTCGCCCTCAATTCGTGCCTCTTCAAATTCTACAGCACTGCTGGTCACAGCTGACCTCCAGCTAGAGCGCTCAAGGGCCAGGGCTTCCCAGTTCTTGGTGTCTATGCCACTCTACTCCAAACTCAAGAATGTAAAATGGAATGTTGGAGGACAGGAAAAGAGATTTAAAGTTGGGCTCGAAGCCATAGACCATAGGTGTGCAGAGTATGCAATTACAAAGCAAGTATAACAAACGAGGGGGATTTATAATACACAAATCTTTCAAAGCAGTGCTCCCATTCTGAGATTCTTCCCTCTGTCCTAGAACTGGAGAAGAGGAGCCAAGCTCTGAGAGCAAGGCCCACAGCCAGAGTGGCTAGAAAGATTTCGGGAGACCCAAAAATTAACTTTGGCATTCTCTAAGTTGAGGCAAGTAATTTTTCTGAAATATTTAACATCTCATGTGATTACCAATTGTGCCAGAGGCAATGAACAAAACCAAAGTCCAAATAGAATAAAGGGTAGCAATGCAGCAATAAAAATAAATGTGCCAGAGAAAAGATATTAACAAAATCAATAAAAATAAATGGTTAAACACAGGATAGTGGCAGAACTTTCTGGAAGGAAATATAGAAAACAGCTAACAATACTCTGAAAGAGAGACTGAGCTGAGATTGTATTTAATGTTGAAGTCTGTGTAACCACAGTTTTGAAAGGGATTTATGGAAGGTGGAGTGTTTGGACATTCATTTAAGATCCAACCAAGGAGGTTTGGTTCCTCCCTGGGCTGCCAGGTTACTAATGAGTGCTGGTTACAGGGAGTGGTCAACCCCCTGTTTAAAGAGCTCCACTGGTTGCTAATAAGTCTCCGGTCCCAATTCAAGTTGCAAGTGATCACCTACAAAGCCCTAAATGGCTCAGGACCTGCCCATCTTTGAGATCGCATCTTCTCCTACGAACCAGCACGTACCTTAAGATCTTCTGGGGAGGCTCTGCTCTTGCTTTCACCACCATCTCAAGCTTGGTTTGTGGGAACTAGGGAGAGAGCCTTGTTGGTGGCGGCCCCTCAGCTTTTGAACTCTCTACTTAAGGAGATCAGATTGGCACCTTCCCTATCCGTCTTCCGCAAGGACCTAAAAACCTGGATGTTCCATGGTGCATTTGATTAGGCAGTTCACCAGAGAATTTGGATCTATCTCGCCATATCTTTTTGCACCTTAGTTGGCCCTCCCACCTGTAATTCTATTACTGTAAATGCCTAAGGACATTACGCTCCTAGCTGTGACCTTAATTGAATTTGTAGCGAATCTTGCACTTCCCTACCACTATCTAGGAACATTTGCATATTCACTGTTCCCCCTGCACTCAGCATTTAATCCTCAGCCATTATACTGTTTTTAAAATGTGTATTGTGATTGTAATGGTTTTTTAAATGTATGTTCGATTTTAATTGTTTTATTTTTATTTTATTGTATGTGTTTTAATCTGTATTTTTGAGCTTGTGCCTTGTAAACTGCCCTGAGTCCATTCAGGGAGATGGTGGCAGGGTATAAAGTTATTATTATTTTACTGACACAAAACCACAGTATGTCACAGCAAATGAGATCTATATGCTGGATTTTGTATAAAAAAATCACAAGTTGAACACTTCCCAAGTGTCTAGGACTGTGTGATGTATTTCCGAATGATGCGCGCAGATCCAAGTAAGGTGGCCTTTTGCAGTTGATCATGATTTTGTTAATGTTTATTGTTTCCAAATGCTGGCTGAGATGTTTTGGCACAGCACCCAGTGTGCCAATGACCATGGGGACCACCTGTATTGGTTTATGCCTGAGCTTTGCAGTTCAATTTTGAGGTCTTGATAACGGATGAGCTTTTCCTGTTGTTTTTTCTCAATGCGGCTGTCACCCAGTATGGCGACTTTTTTCTTTCCCACAATCATGATGTCTGGTGTATTGTGTTCCAAAATTTTGTCAGTCTGGATTTGAAAGTCCCACAGTATTTTTGTATGTTCATTTACCATGACCTTTGTGGGTTTATGATCCCACCAATTCTTCACTGCAGGCAGGTGGTACTTGTGACATAAGTTCCAGTGAATCATTTGGGCCACAGAGTTGTGTCTTTGTAGTCTGTCTGTGCGGTTTTCTTGCAACAGCTGAGGATATGGTCCGTGGTTTCATCGGCTTCCTTGCACAGCCTGCATTTTGGGTCATCAGCTGATTTTTCAATCCTGGCCTTAATTACATTTGTTCTGATGGCTTGCTTCTGGGCTGCAAGAATCAGGCCTTCCGTCTCCTTCTCCAGTGTTCCATTCGTGAGCCATAACCAGGTCTTCTCCTAGCCAACCTTTTCTTAAATTTTGTCAAGGAACTACCCATGTAATGCTTTGTTGTGCCAGTTGTCAGCTCTGGTTTGGAGTGCAGTTTTCTTGTACTGTCTCTTTGTCTGCTGTGCTTTGAGAAGTTTCCAATTACTAACTTCAATTAAAGCAGGTTCTTTGCTTTCCTTGACATATTCTGCTTATTATTATTATTATTATTATTATGTTTAACTCCAAAATGGTTTAAAAAACAAAAAAACCTGGACTGTTCCTAAAACATAGAACATAGAAGCTCTCTTATTGGTGTAAAATGGACAAAGAAACAAAAGAAATATAAAATGATTATATCACATTATATGAATGCCTGTGGGTTCTTCCTTCCCATTATGAAACATTCAATTGCACAATTTAATTGGTTTTCTTTGGGATGGGGGTTGGAAGATGTATGGGATTTGGGCTGCACCATGCAGGAGAGCAAAATGAAACAATATTATATGCAATACATTCCCACTGGTATTGTTTTTTCATTTGATTCTTTTTATTTTGTAATCTCCTTTATATGTTTTTTAAGAGGTTCCAATCAATGCAACTTTATATTATTATTGATTAAATACGAACTTTAATTTGAGACGAAACAAACAAATATCTTTTCAATAGCCATGGGTCAGTTGCTTGGCAAAGGGCCTTTGTGAATAATAATGTCTTTGCCTGCTAGAAAGTTGGGTCATCAGAAGCAGGGCTAGATGCTGGCTTTCCCTGGAAGATGAGTTCTAGAGCCTGTGGGGAGCCACTTGGAAAACCCGGTTTTTTTTCTTTTCTTAAATGAACTTAATTTTAAAAGTTTTAAAAGTTAAATTAAAAGTCAAAAAAGTTAATCAAGAAAAGAAATATAGAGTATAAACACACACAAAAAATGCGAAGAAGAAAAAAATGTAGACGACCTCTGATTTGGCCTGGTCAAAATAAAACAACATAAGCTTTATCCTCTAGGCCTCTCAATGTTGACATCTCCTGTCTTTTTTATTCTCTCTGTGTCGGGTACAAGTGGTAGCTCTATGCTTGATCTTGAAGCCCATTTTCAAGGCACTTGTCCTGCCAAACCCCACAATTGGGAGGGTGGAAAGAGCACTCATAAGTGTCTAACGGCAGTTCTAGACAGGCCTTTATCCCAGGATCATTTGCGTTTAAAAAACGCGGATGTTCCTGGGGGCCTGTCTACACCCACCCCAGAAAGGGGATGGTGTCCAGATGTTCTGCTGGGACTAGCCTGTCAGAACATCTGGGGACCCTCCCCGAAAGCCCTTTTAAAAGTAAAGAAAACTTACTCAGCCCCAGTACAGTGTTGCAGAACCTCTGCCGACTTGTAGATATGAGACACCAGGGGAGGGGGGGAAATTGCTAATTTAGTCTGGAAAACTGTGGGAATGGTGTTGGGACTGCAGTCCAGATACCAGAAATAGTAGGTTTATCCCACGCCTTCCAAGAAGGCACGGAATAAACCCACTATCTAATTAATTTGCTAAAAACCAGGATTTTCCTGGCTTGTAGCGAATTAATTCAGAATTGTCCAGAATATTGTCTGGACAGCCCATTCTTTATTGCGGGAGTTACCACAATAATGGTACTGTCTGGACGGGCCCTAGAACATCTGCTTTTTATAGGGGCTTTCTGTAAGCAGAGGCATCTTTCTCATCTTCTCTTTCCCCCACCAGGGGTTCTTAAGGAAAAAGGGAGCCCTGGATGTGTTACTAGTCCCTTTTCCCATAGGTAGAAGTGGGTAAAATGTTCTAGTTTTGGAGTATTTGGGATTTCAGGTTTCCAGATAATCTGGAGCACTATGATCCATTTTAACTGCCATGGTTAACTTGCTATGGATGTGCAGTGTAGGAAAGGGCATTTTAGATTCTCTGCCAGAGAGCTCTTCTAGTACCTCACAAAACTGCAACAGGATAAATGTATGATTAAGGCCGAACCATAGTATTATAGTTGTGTAGCATGTATGAGCCCCATCCAAGAAACTTGTCATTTCAAAGAAAGTATTAGAGGGAAGTTAATTGTTGTGGCTTTAAACATTTATCAATCCTTTTATTGGCTTGTTTTAATGGATTTATTGTTATTTTTTTAAAAAATAATGAGTTCACTGGTTTTTATAGTAGAATTTTTAAAAGGGCAAGATGAAGTGATAAAATAAGTTTAAATTTAAATAATGTTGTATATCAATATTCTCCATAAGAACATAAGAAGAGCCATGCTGAATCGGACCTCAGCCCATCTAGTCCAGCATTCTGTATCACACAGTGGCCCCTAGTTGTACACGGGGATCTCGAGCAGAAGGGAGGGCAAAACCCTGACCTGCTCCCGACCCCCCACAACCAGTACCTAGGGAAATCCTGCCTACCTCAACCAACTCCGAGGTGGCATTTGAATGTCCTTTTCCGTAACTACCGATACACTTGGTATACATGAATCTGTCTAATCCTGCCTTGAAGTTGTTCAGGCTGACAGCTGTCACAACCTCTTCTGGAAGTAAATTCCATAACCCAATGACCCTCTGGGTGAAGAAATATTTCCCTTTATTAGTCCTAATTTTCCTACCTTGGAGCTTCAGGGAGTGCCCTCTAGTCCTAGTGTTTTGTGACAAAGAAAATAATTTTTCTTTATTCACCTTTTCTATCCCATGCATGATTTTATACACTTCGATCAAGTCACCTCTTAGACGCTGTCTTTCAAGGCTGAAAAGACCAGGCGTTGCAACCTGGTTTCATAAGGGAGCCGCTCCATCCCTTGGATCATTCTTGTTGCCCTTTTCTGTACCTTTTCCAGTTCCGTTATATCCTTCTTAAGGTGCGGAGACCAGAATTGTACACAGTACTCCAAATGTGGCCTTACCATAGATTTGTAGAGAGGTAATACAACATTTGCTGACCTATTTTCGATTCCCTTTCTGATCATGCCAAGCATAGAATTTGCTTTTTTCACTGCTGCTGCGCACTGGGTTGACATCTTCATTGAGCTGTCCACCAAAACCCCAAGATCTCTTTCCTGGTTTGTCTCGGAAAGCTTTGACCCCATCAATTGGTAGGTGTAGTTGGGGTTCTTTGCCCCGATGTGCATGACTTTACACTTGTTTAGGTTAAAATGCATTTGCCACTTTGTTGCCCATTCACTCAATTTCGAGAGATCTTTCAGTTTTGTTTATAACACTCTAACAGATCACAATAAAAAATAACACAAATTAACCAGTGTCACCAATTTCTACATTTCTTTTGTATTAAATGGATATATTCCCATTTTGCTAATCAAGAATATTTTGCAGATAGGGGACTCTGTTCAAGCATGTTTTTTCTTTCAATCAATAACAGTTTACTGGAAAGAAACATACTTTTCCAGCCGTAAAGTTAATGTTTCTGCACACGAGAGCAATATTATGTTGTTGGCATACCTGTAAACACATCAACAGAGTGTTTTTATCTTTAATATTCAAGTGTGCCTCTGACATTAGCTTGACCTCCACTAGCTCAGGAAGGGACATGCACACTTGCTTATAGAATTTATAATAATTTACTATGTTGATGCTATTCTACCAGGGGTAGACAGATTAGGTTTTTGCTCATGTCTTCTGAAAGTAAGCAGCATAGTTGAGACGTCTCTCTGTCTTCATTTAACTGTTTTGGTCTAAATTTGACCTACATTTTCTCACAGTACTTGTTCAATCACCAGCTGAATGGACCTCCTTAGCCTGATGTCCCATTAAAATCAATGGATTTATAATCTAGTAAATTTTATTCCAGTTTTTCAGTCTGAGCACCAGATTGCTGTAGTTAAACATATAAATAATGAGCTAAAACCATAAGAATTCTATTGTCAAAGGCTTTCATGGCTGGAATCACTGGGTTGTTGTAGGTTTTTTGGGCTATATGGCCATGTTCTAGAAGCATTCTCTCCTGGCGTTTAACCCACATCTATGGCAGGCATCGCCAGAGGTTGTGAGGTCTGTTGGAAACTAGGAGAATTGGGTTTATATATCTCTGGAAAGTCCAGGGTGGGAGAAAGAACTCTTGTTTGTTGGAGAAGCATTCTGATTTTCTTCATCCTAGTTGTTTATGGATGTATAAGCTACTTTTAAACTCCGTTCAGTTTTCAAACGATTAAAAAAATTGACTATACAAAAGAAAACGTGTCAGTATCCCAGCAGGGAAAATAGCACAAACTCAGCTAAACTCCATCACATATGAAGTTTAAAAACTTGCTTAAAGTAGTATTCTTAATACAGGGCCGTAACCAGGATTTTGATTCGGGGCTGAGTTTGGTTCGGGGCTGAGACTGGGTGGAAGAGGGTCTACCCTAGCAACAAATTGTGGTGGGGTGTGTTTCTGTTCGAAGCAATAAAAGATCAATGTGGGAGATCTCTTTCACAATCTTATTTCAATTTAATTCATCTTCATTCTTTTCCAATTATAAGTGGATGGTGGATTGAAGATCCATATGGCATCAAAACACTGGTGTTTTCCTTCACAAAATTATAATTCATAGGGTAACATGTCATCAAATATAATCCGGATTACACTCAATGTCGGGTCGACGGTATCAAGCCATCCGTTTCGCCGTTTCCGGCTTCTTCGGGACCTGCCACATACTATCTATTGTCCAATCCACTGGTCCAATATCTATTAAATTAAACATAAATGGTTTTCAATACATAATCAATATATAATCAATATGCGTCCACATACATATATGCTATGACTGAATATTTTGGGTATGTATTGATTTTGCTATATGTATGTAATGCCTCCTGAAATGTATTGATGTATTGATTGCCTCTTGCCTACTACTTTGGGGAATGTGTTTTCTTATGTGGGATCACACCTATATGTATAGGTTACAAAAATGTATATATGAAAGTAATATGGGATTATATATTGAACCAATGAGACAAGGAAATGTGGGTTTTTGATCTGCCACAGTTTGTGCTATTATATCTTCCTTTAAGACAGCACATACTAGGGATTGATTCAGGTTTCTTTTCCTGTGTATCAATGTGTGCACGATCTCCAAGGAGAGGGTGAAGAAAAAGTGGTATCTCTTCCTTCTTGATCCAGAGGGAAAGAAAACGCAAACCTTCAGCTCCTTTCAGTTAATTGGATTTTATTAGGCTCCAGTGAATCCAGCTGTCACTAATTATAAAAGTTGCAGGTTTTGCAATAATCAGCCAACAAGAAATGAGTCAGAATGGAGATCCCATTGAGTACATTTTCTACATTGTTGCTTTTAGTTCAGTTTTCTAAAGGAATGATATGCAATGTTCCTCCAGAAACTTAAGAGACTAGACAAGCCTTTGAAAATGAAAAAAAAATCTATTTCAATATAGCAAATGTAATTTTTGATTAAACATTGAAGTATTTTGGAAGCCTAAGGGTGATTTTTGTTCGAGCATGTAAAAATCAGTTGTTGAAGCTGTTAACTGAAAATGCAAAGCATGAAGCTGATTGGTTGGGCCATGCCTAAGAGGCTAGCTGAGCCTGGGAGTTTTGGCAACAGTTACATTTTGATGCAATGAGCTGTTGCAGACAAAGACAAGAGGATTTTGCTTCTGAGTTGCTGGAAGAGGATACTAAAGACCATTTGAATTTCTCTCAAATGATATTGTGTGAGTCAATGCAACTGTTCACAAGACTGCATATATGTTGCTCTGCATTTTAAAGAGTAAACTTTCTGTTCTTTACTGATCATCTGCATGGCATATCTTTTCTCTGGTAAGACCAGGTTTGGATTGGTAAAAAGCATTAACTATGTGTTACAATTTTGTAGAGAGAAGAACTCAAATTTTCTCCCCCAAAAGTAGCAATCATCTTAGAGTTTTACCTCAGTTCCCCTGTGAAAATATTGATGATGGGCCATTGAAAAAAATAACAATTTCCCTAAATTCTTAGTGATTGGAAAAAAAACAGTTCCTAGAATAATATGCAGCACTTAATCTGAAATACCAGGCCTAATTGGATTTGAAGGAAAAGTCTTTATAACCAAGCTTCCCCCTGGAAATTTATATTTTTAAAATTTTTGAAACCAGTAATTCCTTTTCAAGGCTTATATTTACAAAATTTGATTCATGAAATCCTCCTGATGTGGTTTGGTGAAAATCCGTTAAAGAACAGCAACTCAGGATATGTTGTTTCTCCCCAGACTATTATCTATTATATAAAGGGGTTCCCGTCATGGAACGACTATCCCAAACAGAGAAACCTTACAACGCAGAAACACAAAACTTGCCAACAGAAATAGGCCTCAAGCAAGGTACGTTTGTAGCAAAGAAACTTCCCCCCCCCCAAAACCTAGAAGGCCCCCAAAACAACAAGTAAAAAAACCTACATTTCCCAGCATCCTCCGGGGCTGCCAACGACTCTCCCAGCATCTACATTCTGAAAACATGATTGGCTGCCAATAAGGGCGGATTTGCATAACTCCTGTACTGGCCAGCCAACATGAACATTCTGACCCCTAATAAACTGTCAGAGGAGGATAAGGCAAAGGGCTGAGGCACAAGCACAAACACAAACACCCAATTCACTTCCCACAGAAAATTTACACCCCTACAAATCACAGACCACGCCCAAAATATTGACAGTAAGGCTTCATTAACTTAATTTCCCTGACTAGGCCTCACTTAATGGGATGCTGTTTACGCTCTGAATTGACAGTAAGGCTTCATTAACTTGATTCTCCCAACTATGCCTCAGCTCATTGGACATTGTGTATGGCCTGAATTGACAGTAAGGCTTCATTAACTTGCTGTTCCTGACTAGGCCTCAGCTCATGGGACATTGTGTATGGCCTGAATTTACAGTAACCTACCTTGGCACACAGAGCCCCTATGACCTACGCTACATTCTACTACAGTTTGGAGGAGGGTGGACCATGGATTATGGGACTTGAAGTACCTCCATGGATAATGGGATTTGTACTACTTCAAAACCCATCATTCCCCACAGACCACTGTGGCCCAGAACCAAGACCGATAAAGACCAAACTTGGCACACAATGCCCCCACGACCCACAGTCCATCCGACTGCAGTTCAGAGGAGGACACACCATGGATAATGGGATTTCAAGTACCTCCACTCACTTCCAAAGTTAACTTCAAGCATCAACCTCTACATCAACACAGTAGATGGAAAGACAAAAACATTGTATATCCACAAGCTATGCAGAACGCCAGCAACACCACACACCAACAACTCACCAGGACTTCAACATCCCACCCACCAAAACAACCCACAACGACACAGCCAGGGCCCCAACAACACCATAACTAACAACAATTCCAACCCTTACATATTCAGACTTTCTCGCATCTCCTAAATAGGGCACAGCAACGCGTGCCAGGTACAGCTAGTTTTGTATATAGAGAGAGGAAAGCTGTTGTTACTGCTGTGTGCCTTTAAGTCATTTCTGATCTATGGCAAACCTATCGCACGCTTTTCTTGGTAAAATATGTTCAAAGACATTTGCCATTGCTTTCCTCTGAGACTAAGATTGTGTGACATGCCTAAGATCACCCAGTGGATTTCCATGGTTGAAGAGAGATTCAAATCCTGGTTTCCAGGGCCCTAGCCTAATATGCAAACCCCTGCACTCTGCTGGCTCTAGAAGAAAGCTTATGACTTTATCTATTCTATTGCTTATTATGTTAGTGAAATTATAATAGTTGTGTTTTGTATTTTTTTATTTGTTTATTTACATTACTTATATTCGGCCCTTCTTACCCTGAAGGGGACTCAGGGTGGATCACAGAACACATATATGGCAAAACTTCAAGGCCAATTATGCAATGACAAGACAGGCAACAGATAGAAATATATTTAGGGTTTTTTCCTCATCATTCAGCATATTTTGGAGGCTGTGCTTGGTTCCGGCCACAGGGGGTGCTGTTGCTCCATCTTGATGAAGAGCTTTCTTTGTTCAAAAACTTTCCTCTGAAACGCTGTGCCTAAAATACCTTAATGCAGTTCCTATTCATCTACTCACATTGCTGTTTTTGATCCACTAGATGAGCAGAGGAGCTGGGCTGAAGGTCAGGAGATCACCTTGACCCAGCTTTGAACTGCCAACCTTTCCGTTGGCAAGATTTAATGCAGCTGCAGTTGGTGATTAACCTGCTGTGCTAAAGCAGGTTAAGATCAGGCACTGTACCCGAGGACTGGAGGGAGGCAAATGTAACTCCGATCTTCAAGAAAGGATCCAGGGGTGATCCAGGAAATTATAGGCCAGTTAGTCTAACCTCAGTTCCAGGCAAAGTGATGGAAACCATTATTAAAGAAAAAATTACTAAGCACATAGAAGAACAGGCATTGCTGAAGGAAAATCAACATGGTTTCTGCAAAGGCAAATCATGTCTTACTAACTTGTTAGAATTCTTTGAGGGTGTAAATAAACACATAGATAAAGGGGACCCAGTCGATATTGTTTACCTTGACTTTCAAAAGGCTTTTGACAAAGTCCCTCACCAAAGGCTCCTAAATAAGCTCTTCAGCCATGGAATCAGGGGACAGGTCTTGTCCTGGATTGGAACCTGGCTAAACTGTAGGAAACAAAGGGTGGTAATAAACGGACATTTCTCTGGGTGGAAAGAGGTGAGAAGTGGCGTACTCAAGGTTCAGTTTTGGGTCCGTTACTTTTTAATTTATTCATTAATGACCTGGATGTAGGAGTAAATTCTGAGGTAGCAAAGTTTGCAGATGACACTAAATTGTTCAGGGTAGTTAAAAATGAAACTGATTGTAAAGAGCTCCAGAAAGATCTCTCGAAATTGAGTGAATGGGCAACAAAGTGGCAAATGCATTTTAACCTAAACAAGTGTAAAGTCATGCACATCGGGGCAAAGAACCCCAAGTACACCTACAAATTGATGGGATCAAAGCTTTCCGAGACAAACCAGGAAAGGGATCTTGGGGTTTTGGTGGACAGCTCAATGAAGATGTCAACCCAGTGCGCTGCAGCAGTGAAAAAGCAAATTCTATGCTTGGCATGATCAGGAAGGGAATCGAAAATAGGTCGGCAAATGTTGTATTGCCTCTCTACAAATCTATGGTGAGTCCACATCTGGAGTACTGTGTACAATTCTGGTCACCGCACCTCAAGAAGGATATAACGGAACTGGAAAAGGTACAAGGAAGGGCAACAAGAATGATCCAAGGGATGGAGCAGCTCCCTTATGAAATCAGGTTGCAACGCCTTGGTCTTTTCAGCCTTGAAAGACGGCGTCTAAGAGGTGACTTGATCGAAGTGTATAAAATCATGCATGGGATAGAAAAGGTGAATAAAGAAAAAATATTTTCTCTGTCACACAACACTAGGACTAGGGGGCACTCCTGAAGCTCCAAGGTAGGAAAATTAGGACTAATAAAGGAAATATTTCTTCACCCAGAGGGTCATTGGGTTATGGAACTCACTTCCAGAGGAGGTTGTGACAGCTGTCAGCCTGGACAGCTTCAAGGCAGGATTAGACAGATTCATGGATACCAAGGGAATCGGTAGTTACTGAAATGGACATCCAAGTGCCACCTCTGTGTTGATGGAGGCAGGCAGGATTTTCCCCGGATACTGGTTGTGGGGGTCGGGAGCAGGTGAGGTTTTGCCCTCCTTTCTGCTAGAGATCCCTGTGTACAACTGGTGGGCCACTGTGTGACACAGAATGCTGGACTAGATGGGCTGAGGCCCGATTCAGCATGGCTCTTCTTATGTTCTTATGTTCTATGCGATCAATGAAAAAACTGTTTACGAAATTAGAGGGTGGTGGGGAAATTTGTTTCTAAAATGTTTCCAGAATTGGACAGAATCTGTAACGTAACTATAATGAGTTAAGTACTATTTTGTTACTTTTTCTTAAGTAATTAATTGTGCTAATGGGGAAACTTCAGGGGTGCCTTTCTCCCTCATTGTTAGAGCTATTGGCAATAAACTTACTACAGTAATAGAACACATTTATCACTATCAGCCCATTAAGTTTCAGAATGTTTCATTCATCCATAAATTTGGGGGGAATTTTCAAAATTTTTACAAACAACATTTTAAAAAACCCCTGCAAGAGCTATATCTTTGAATTTTCTATTCAATGATACAAGATAACAGGTGATCATTCCCTCCAAGTTTTAGAAATATTCATACATCTACCAATCTATAAGAATCTTTAAAGTCACAACAGCTATCTCATTAGGTATCTCTCATATTAACCAATATAACTTCAATTTAGGGATTTCTTCCCAGCCTAGCAGTGATTTACTTACTTGAAGTATCAGCCAGACTCAACTATTTATTGGAACTCCGGCTGCTGCTAGGAGGGACAAATCTCCCCCGTAACCTGATTGGGGCTTTCTGATGCTGAGCAGAATTCTGGGAAATGTAGTTTAGGGCAGGTCCTTTTGAATTATCTGTCATAGGGCTCCTTGCCTTCCCAAACTACATTTCCCAAAATTCTGTGCTCTCTGTCTTCTCTGCTGCTTTCCTCTCTCCACAGCAAGAGGCCATTAATTTAAAGATGAATTATTTATTTACTTTGCTTCTAGACCGCCTCTCTCAGCCTGAAGGTGACTCGAGGCAGTGTACAAATGGCAAGAACTGCCCAAGACAAACATATCAACAATTATCAATACAATTCCATCATATACAAATTAGCACTTAATGTTAAAAACACAATATCAGCGTCTCATTATTAAATCGGTATCCAATAGCATCGTCTTCGTCCCATAGGTCTCAATTTGGTAATCATACTACATCTGCAAATGCCCGGTCAAATAGCCAGGTCTTGAACTTCTTGCGAAATGTCAAGAGGGAGGGGGCTGATCTGATGTCATAAGGAAGGTTGTTCCAAAGCCGAGGAGCCACCATTGAAAAGGCCCTGTCTCTCGTCCCCACCAATCGTGCCTGCAAAGCAGGCGGGACGGAGAGCAGGGCCTCTCCGGATGATCTTAAGCATCTTGAAAGTTCGTAGGGGGAGATGCGTTCGGACATGTAAGTTGGACCAGAACCATTAAGGGCTTTAAAGGCTAAAGCCAGCACTTTGAATTGTGCCCGGTAGCAAACTGGTAGCCAGTGGAGCTGGCGCAACAGGGGTGTTGTGCGCTCCCTGAGTGCCGCTCCTGTTATGAATGGGAGCTTTTTAAGCTTTGCTCTGAAAATGAAACTGACTTTGGGGGAGTTTTAGTTTGCTTACATCCAGAGAGCACTGTGAACCCAAACTATGATAGATTTGGATCCAACTTAGCAGGCATACCGTAAATGCTCAAATTTGAATAATGGAGGGGTTTGAGGGGAATTACTTTAATTTTGGGGAGTGGTAGTTCACCTACATCCAGAAACACTGTGACCCTCACTGACAATGAACCCAGCTGAAACTTGGCACATAGAACCCGCATGACCAACTGAACATAGAAGATTCTGGGGAAACTGACCTTTATTTCTGGGAGTTGTAGTTCACCTACATCCAGAGAAGCTGTGACCCCCACCAACAATAGACCAGGACCAAACATGCCCCCCCCCCAATGACCAGTTGAACCAACTGGAGGGCTTTGAGGGTACTGAGCCACTATGATGGGAGTTACAGTTCATCCTGCAGCCAGTGAGCACGCTGAACCCACCAATGACACACTGAACCCAAACTTGCCACGCATAGTCAATATGAGCAACTTTAAGTACTGATGGCATTTGAAGGGGTTAATCTGGCATGATGTAAATTTTAGTTCACCCAAAACCTAATGCATTTTCTCAATGGGACCATTCATAATTTTTAAAATGACTTTTTCTAATAACTCGGGCATTGATGAGTACCCAAGCTAATATATTATTAAATTGAATGTGTGCACGTACTTACTTAGAATACGATGTTATTCTGAATGCTAGGAGACACACACACCTGTATAGTTCTATACCAGGGGGTCCCCAAACTCAGGCCTGCAGGCTAGATATGGCCCTCCAAAGCCATTTACTTTCCTAAATTTTCAATGATTTGAAGGCACCCAACAACAAATCCTAATTAACTTGACTATCTCATCAGCAAAAAGCAGGCCCACATTGTTCCATCGAAATACTGGTAAGTTTATGTTGCTTAAAATAGTTCTTTATTTTAAATATTGTATTGTTCTTTCATATTTTTTGCACTATAAATAATATATGTGCAGTGTGCATAGGAATTCATTCTGTCTCTCCCCCCTCAAACTATAGTCCAGCCTCCGAACAGTCAAAGTTACCATACACTGGTCTTCTGATTAAAAAGTTTGAGGACCCATGTCCTGTACAAATCAAATATCCCTTATCTGAAATGCTTGGGACCAGAAGGGCATTGAATTCTGGATTGTTTAGGATTTTGGAATACCTGAATTTGCAGACATGAATATGATGTGATATCTTTGAAATAGGGGCCAAGTCTAAATACAAAATCCATTTATGTTTCATATAAACCTTGTCTTCATAGGCTGACAGTATTTTTATACACACATGTTAATAGTTTTGTGAATGAAACAAAGTTTGTATACACTGAACTATAAGAAAATAAAGGTGTCACTATCTCAGTCTCCTATGTAGACAATTTCAGATTTTGGAATATTTTGGATTTAAGTGATTCTTTTGTAAGGTACATATTCTACAGCATTTGTGACCTCATTTGCAAGTATGTTTTGGAATTATTAAATTAAGCTAACCAGTTTTTAGAAAGTTAAGCAAATTCATGCATAGAAGTAATGGTTCAAAATGACATAAAAACCAGATGGGTGACTGGAACTTTGCCCATGGTTTTTGGAAAATCACATTTAGTTTTCAGATTTGCTTTTATAGGACTTGAACATATAACTCATGCTTTTTGGTAAACCTAAAGCAAACAAAACTGTCATTTGCAGTGGAAAATATTGCTCAGTTTTGAAATGTCATGTAATTTGCCACCAAGACACTATTAATTCCCTGTTCTCCCAGCATGAGACATTTTTTAAAAAAATGTTTAAGACTTGTTGAAAAACTTTTTTTCTGAATTGTTTGGGAAATCACTTCTCAAACTCAAAATTAGACACTGGAACTTGTTAGCATGCCATTTTAAGCTTTAATTTTCTACAATGACAAAAATATAAATTAATAACAGCGCGCGCTCTCTCTCTATATATTATAACTTCTCTTGAAGGCAAAAAAACCTGGGTCATTCTGGTTTTGCCTCTTCTAAGTTGATTAAGAACTTACTATATTTTGCTATCATTATGTCAGGCTTATCATATAGAGTCACATCCTGCTATGCACAACAATTTTCTTTCAAAATGAAACCAAGAACATGTGTCTTGTTAAGCAAGGCAGGGAGTGAATATGTTGAATTGTGAAGCTGTAACACCTATCCATAGAGTTAAGACCAATAAATGTTGGCTGTCTTTTAGACACCTTCTACTGTAGAAGCATCAAGAACTACTGAGATATCTAATCAGAGAAGATGGGATGTTTCTTAGGTAAAAAGATAAGACTAATTAAATTGTCAGATATCACAAGTTTGTATTGTGTTAAGGGGACTGTAGCGCAAGAGCACACCTGTGTAAGACAACCATGGCTTGAGATTTATTAGAAGTAGAATATTTAATGTGGGTACCTTATGTCAAATTGCTACCAATCTACAATGAGGAACCAGCTATTTATACTGCAAGTTGAATGTTGGCCTTATAACTGAACTCTGGTACAGAGAGAAGACTATCCCTTACTTGAAAGCAAATGCGTCTATCAAAACTAATGGATGTAAAACAGTGCACAAAAATAGGCCCAGCATCTGAGTATTGAAGAGTATTTTTCATCCCCCCCCCCTCTCATAGATGCATGAATGAGTAGATAAATTGCTGGATCTCATCCCTTTGTGCCCGGGCACTGTTAATGTGCAACTCCAATCATACTTCACTATTGGCTATCCTGGCAGCTGGAACCTGTACTTCATTAACATTTGAAGCACCACAAGTTGCCATTCCCTGCTCTGAATATGGAAAATCAGTGGCGATATAGTGAAATGCTTCAAGGGATTTATGAAGAAGGTGTTTGTTCTAGAGAGATATAAACCCTTCATCTGTGCGCAAATTGTTTGCAAGGAATGATTGTTCTGACCGCTATTTGTTGTTCTGAAATGGATGAAACTCTCCGTGTGTAGATATAGATATAAATATTAATATAGATAGATATGACATTTTAATAATGCCACACACCAGCCCCCTCAATCACCACTAATCTATTTTATTCCTTTGGGCAGAGATAGCAGAGGGCCGATGCCAAGCTTTGGAGCTTCTTTCATAGCCAGCATCTGGCTTGTTGGCACGTTTCTCAGAATTGTGTTGTGTGACTTGCTGGGACCTCTGCCTGCCTGCCTGAAATAAACCCACATTAAACAGAAGCATTATTGATCTTTCTGCTCTGGCCTTGTGGTCTGCCCTCACAGGTGTTCTGGCTCTTAGTGAAAGCGCCGAGAAGCAAGACAGAGTTGTGTAAATGCTTTGCTCCTTTCTTTGGGTCCTTTGATATGAACAACAGGCCGTCTTTGCAATACAACACATCCTCGCATGGGGCCTAGGAGATGCTAGGAAGAGATCTGCCTCCTGGGATGGTATTCACAGAAAATGGTGGGAATGAATCTGTAATAATACAATGGCTACTACGAATTGTTTCACATACAATTATGTTTATTGTATCATACAGATATTAGTGTGTTTAAGTCTATAATGGTGTTTCTACTTACCCTGAATGGGAAATACAGTCACTGATATTGAATTATAACCTGCCACTGATAAAACCTATGTAGTGGTGAGGAATCTGATTTAAAGAAAGGAGGGATATGTGGTGAATGATGCTGAACTTCAATCCTGCTCAGTCCAAACCTAAAAGTCCCTGAAACTGTTCTATAGAGGTTCATTTGTAAAACATGGCTTTGGTTTTCTGATAGGCTGAACTGGATGCTGTAAGTTCGGTGACACTAGATTTTGGACCTAATCATTTGGCAGAGTTGGGATGGGGATAAGATAAGGGGCAGCAGTGTATGAAGTATTGTATCCTGGTATATGTATTGTAGTGTGTATCATTCCATTTAGTTCACTGTGTGATAAACCAGTCTTGTGTTCATTTTGGAAAGCAAAGTTCTGCCCTGAATGTTCCAGCGCATGCTGTGGACAAGTAAGCTGCAAACTTACTTGCCCACATATTCGTAGGAGGCTTCAATGTATTCCTTATCCATACCTCCTAGTTCAAAATATAACAAAAGCTGGGTTGCATTTTAAAGACATCAGCTGACATTTAGTATTTCAGTTATGGATTTATAATATACTATGTTTAGTAATATTCTGTCTCATTCTCACGTCACAGGCTATCACTTGTGGCTGAGTATGATTGCCTTCCAAGTGTAGGGTCTTGGTGATTCTTGATCTGCATGAATACATGGGCTTCCAGATGGAAGGCAGTCCCAACAAGGGTTGGCTCGATGTGCCTTCCTCTTGACTTGTTTGTGCCTTTCTCCCTCCATTTGTGCCTCTTTGAATTCCACAGCACTGTTGGTCACAGCTGACCTCCAGTTAGAATGCTCAAGGGCCAGGGCTTCACAGTTCTTGAAGTCTATGCCACAGTTTTTAAGCTTAGCTTTAAGCCCATCTTTAAATCTTTTTTCCTGTATTGTCTACCAACATTCTGATTTCATTCTTAAGTTAAGAGTATAGTAACTGCTTTGGGAGATGGTGATTAGGCATTCGGACAACATGGCCAGTCCAGTGAAGTTGGTAGTGAAGGATCATCACTTCAGTGCTGGCGGTCTTTGCTTCTTCCAGAATGCTAACATTTGTCCACTTGTCTTCCCAAGAGATTTGCAGGATTTTTCAGCAGCAACGCTGATGGAATAATTTCAGAAGTTGAGAGTGACATTTGTAGATGGTCCATGTTTTGCAGGCGTATAACAGGGTTGGGAGGACAATAGATGTATAAACAAGCATCTTGGTATCTCTACAAATGTCCCGATCCTCAAACACTCTTTGCTTCATTCAAAAAAATAAAAATAATAATGCTGCTCTCGCAGAGTTCAGACAATGTTGTATTTCAGTGTCAATGCTGACTTTTTGGATAGGTGGCTGCCAAGGTAGTGGAAATGGCCAAATTTTTCTCTCTTTAGTATTTATGCCTGTATGACATCACTTGGATTGAGTTTTACTACTCCTCTGGGAGTAAACACACACTCACACATGTGCACATATAAAAAACCAGTTATTAGATTTTTCAGTACAAGCATCTATTTTTAATGTTTTACTCTCCTTAAATACCATGGGCTGGCAGAAAAGCAGAATAAAATATTTTAAATAAATAAAAACCCATATCTAAAAACAAATAACGGAAGTGAAATAATAATGGACTTTAAAAAAACTCATAGCCTATGTTATACTGATAGCATCTATCAGTATCTGCATAGTGCATACCCTTATGTTTCCTACTTCTAATCTGTGCCAGGGAAAAGGCAGGGAGAGGATATCGAACAGCAGTTTCCAAAGGAGGATTAAGTTCCTTATATCTTTATTAAAATGTGACTCACATTCTGAGGGCTCTTGGAATGCAGAAAACAAAGCTGGCAGGAGTTCAAGTAGCAGAAAAAAAGCCCAAGGTGGCATCTGTTTGATGGGGACTTGTAGCTTTAAAAAAATCACATCTAGTAGGCCAGGAAGAAGGCAGCCTGACTACCTATTGTTCACACTTTGCGTCCCATGCCAATTGATAATTCTATTCACAAATATGTCTTCACCATGAAATACCATGTTACAGATTCCTACTTTCTGACTCACATAGATTTGCATTAGGTAAGCCAGTCTTTCTCAACCAGTGTGCCGTGATGAATCTCCTGCTGTGCCGCGAGAAAAGCTCTCTGTCCCCCTTCCTCCCCCCCTTCCTGCCGAACTCCTGCTGCTTGGGGGGGGGGGGGGGAGGGTAGGAAGGGCCGGGCAGTGGCGAAGAAAAAAAAAGGGACCGAGGCGCCGCCTCCTTCGGCTGTTTCCCCAGCCAGCCTCCAATCCGCCATGACTCCCACCATGACTCTCGCCCCTCGCTCGCTGAAGCCGCGTGGAGGAGGAGCCCCGCCCACTGAAGCCCATTCACCGCTCATGCTCCTCCTCTGTAGGAGAGCTGAAGCTGGGGGGAGGGGGCGGGGCATGTAGGTGAGCTGAAGCTGGGGGAGGGGCGGGGCACTGCGCGGCCTGGCTCTGCCCCCTTCCCTGGCTTTGGCACTCCCAGCAGCTGCTCCAGCCTTGAGGGGCAGTGCCAAGCCAGCATTGTGCTGGCTCTGGCACCGCTGGCTTGGCACTGCCCCCTCAAGGCTGGAGCAGCTGCTGGGAGAGGTGAAGCCGGGGTAGGGGCGGGGTGGG
Organism: Anolis apletophallus; assembly: GCA_030556195.1. Classification (NCBI taxonomy): domain Eukaryota; kingdom Metazoa; phylum Chordata; class Lepidosauria; order Squamata; family Anolidae; genus Anolis; species Anolis apletophallus. The sequence goes on along the minus strand of JARBWK010000004.1, from coordinate 53,055,173 downwards.
GCTCCGCCCCTCCCCAGCTTCGGCACTCCCAGCAGCTGCTCCCAGCAGGCCACCAACCCCCAACCGTTCTTTACTGTGTTAGAGTGTCATTTTGTGTCATTTTGGTTGGTGGTGTGCCCCCGGATTTTTTTAGTGTTAAAAGTGTGCCGCGGCTCAAAAAAGGTTGGGAAACACTGAGGTAAGCAACTTTGATTTTTTTGGTAGTCACTTTCACTGGGTCATAGTTGAGGTGCAATGTGGGACTAGGCTCATAAAGCATGAAGAAAAAAGTTTTAATTCCTCTCCAACTTCTCATTTCCACTAGGACTTATATTACTGTTATTCCACAAGACCAAGAGACTCCTTAGTGTTTTTTTTTGCTATTCACTAGTCTCCAGAGCAAGGCAAAGTCTATAATTATCAGCAAAATTAATCATAAAGAAATAAATAAAATGTTCAGCAGATGCTTCCCCATAGGTAGAGTGATCCTAGCTTGCCAACCATTTGTCTAAATTAGGTATCTCACTCTTTGGCTTCCTGAGATTCAATATGCTTTATATTATATTGCATTGGTTTTTATATTATTGTCTTGAAAATGTGTTTTACAATTGTATTAGTTTCAGTTTGTATTATCCCTTCCTTTCTACTGTGTGCGTATTAGATTATACACTTTTGGCGGAGCTGGCTGTTTTCTGATGGCACTAAATGAATAGATGATGCTGATGACAATAATGATCCAGGCATTAAAGGAGCTCCCAAGGTGCTGTATTCTATATTCAGTCACAGTGCTCACGCAAAACATATTGTATAAGCATTTGCTCTTTTTCAGAGATGGCTCAATTGTGGCCTCCTGCACACCTTATAATTCTGCAAGATTGCACATAGCCTTCTTACTTTTGATTTGGTGGAAGGGGAACTAATTGATCATTGTGCAAAGGATGAATTCAAGACTTTGGTCTTCTGCTAAAAGAGCTACTTTCATTATGTTTAAATAACATTTAAGTAAAGCCTGCCAAGATGAAAAAGAAATGAAAGAAATAAAATATACACAGAGAGAGTCAGAGCAAGCCAACTAGATAGTTCAGATAAGGCTGTCACACAGATGTATAATGTGTTTATTCACCATTTAGAAAAAATGTAGCACAACTTTAATAGAAATATTACTCAAGTTAAACTTAATATTTATGGATCAGCACCAAAATAAATGTTGGGTGTCTTCCTGAGATTTCATTTAGATAAAGGGAGGATTGTTAAACATTTTTGAAAACATGTAACAATATATCAAGATCCCACTTCGGTTGCTTACAGCATTTAGGATGAGTTTGTACAACCAACTAAAATTGTAGTGACTGTTGTAGCATTATTGTCCATCTTCAGGAATCCTTGCAGAGTACATGAGGTCTCAGTCTGAAAATGAGGATAAAATTGTCTCTGAATATATAGAACGTATTTATTTCATTCATATCCCATTTTGGGATTCATGAATTCATATCCCATTTCATTCATACCCCATATTTCCTTTAAAACAGGAGCACAGGAAAGTCCAAAACAAAATTAAAAAGGAGGAAAAAATAGAGGCTTAACTTGCAAAAGTTTTTTCTTGATCAATATCTACACAATTCCCCTATCTAGCCTTGCCAATACAGTAAAAATCTCACAATTCATGTCAGAGAACACCACAGTAGGGAAATGTACTGTTAATAAAAAATAACCGTGAGAGAACACCTCTCTAAGAATTTCTAGATCCACTAAATATTGGAAGAAAATATTGGAAGAACCATAAGAAAAGAAGAATGGGAAGAAATATGGAATAAAAATAAAATAAAATACACACATGCAGAGGACTTGAAGGAAAAATGGATAAAAAGCGCATACAGATGGTATATGACCCCACAAAATTGGACAAATGCTATGGAAACATAAACACAAAATGCTGGAAATGTGGGGAAAAAGAAGGATCATATTTCCACATGTGGTGGTCATGCAATAAAGTGAAGATCTTTTGGAAGAAAATACAGGATATAATACAAAAATATTAAACACAAAAATACCACTGAGACCAGAAATACTGTATATTTGCTGGGGATAATAGAGCAGAAATTGGATAAAAATACTGATAAACTTTTGCTTTTGTTAACCACGGTAGCAAGGATCTGTTATGCAAAATTATGGAAAAAGAGATACCAGAAGAGGATGATTGGCTAAGAAAAATTCTAGACATAAGAAATATGGATAGACTTATTTACCTAATATCAAAAAGCAAGGGAAGTCCAATAAAAGAAACTGACTGGAGAAAAATTACTGAATATCTAAAACAAAAAAATTAAGATTTTTATATAAAAAAGAAAATAATACACTGGAACCAAAAAGATGGAAAGAAGGAAAAGGAGGAAACCTCTAAGATGACACTCGGGGAGTCAAGAAAACTGTTATTTATTTATTTATTCTTTTTCCTGTTTCTCTTTGCCTTCTTCTCTTTTTCTCTCCTCATTTCTTTTCTTTCTGCTCTTTTTCTCTTTTTGTTTTTACTGTTTTTAAAGGAAATTCTCAATAAAGATTATTTTTAAAAAAGAATTTCTAAGTCCACTAGAGTGAATATTAATCAAATCTGCAAAAAATCAACTCTCCAAAAATTAAAACTGCAAATGTGGAGGGCATTACATTTATTTATTTATTACTTCATTTCTACTCCGCCTTTCTTGACCCTAGAGGGGACTCAAGGCGGCTTACAAATCTGGCAAAAATGCATTGCCGCATAGGTAAACAATAACACATCTATAAAAATATAAATAATCTACACATATAAGCAATTACATGACAATGAACACAACATTTAAGAACACATTCATGAAGTATTGTATCCACCTGTTTACAGCTACTTTCTCGGCAGCCAGAAAGTTGCCAAATGCGCAAATCAAATGTTTTTAGATGCTGAATAAAAAAGTTGGGGAAGAACAGCTAGGATGGGCCCAGGTTACTTCCCTTTCCCCTTCGTAAAGGTGTCCCACATGCTGGATAAAAATTGAATTCTGCTTAAAAATAAGTGACTGCAAACTCTTCAGATTTCTCATTCCGGTATGGACAGTTCTGATTAATCCTTTGTCATCTCATTTTTTAGATGTCTTACATTTCCACTTTACTGGTTGGCTTCAGCTACAAATGGATTTCAAAATGTAGAAGGCGTTTGCATTCACTTAGCAGGGAGAAGAGGAGAGGAGAGAATTGATTTTTCTTTCCTCAGTCAACTCAAGCAAAAGCAAACTGCTGCATCCTCTCCTCACTTATGTGTTCCTCTTCATTAATTACCTTTTCCATATCTACCAAACTCTGATGATGCTTGGCCACATGTATCCTGATTTTTCATATGTGAACTGTTGGAAGGTATGTAGCTGGAATGTTTTTTGTTTCATAAGAGAAGCTGGTAATAAGGATATGATAAACAAGGGAATGCCAAAATATGATACACAAAGGGTTTTATATGAACACACAATAAAAACCATCGTGATGGAAACTAATTGTGGAAAGTAACTTGAACTTTCTTTTCTGGCTGCTGGGTTAATTTTTCTGTCCAAAAACCATGAAAAGGCTTCACACTACATTGCACACACTGGGAAAATCAGAATTTAGCCCTGAGTAATAGCCTATGTAGCAAGCCAACCAGCTAAGTGTAGTGTACGGTTTTTCTGTTTCTCTAGGGTTGTTTTCATCAGTTGCCATCAGATCAGGTATTCAAACAAAGAGGCCTAAATATTATAAAGGCACCAGTTTCCATCTGAACTTGGAGGCTAAGCTAAAAATGGTCAGTTGTCAGAACCCCAATCTCTGCCTGCCTCTAAATTTCAAGAATACTGCAATAGGTAATGTTTCAAACTTAAGTAATATTGAATATGATTTCAGATTTATATGACTATAATTCTGTTGCTTGTCAAAGGCTAGATAAAATGCTTCCTCTTGAATCTTGAATTAGAAAGAGAGGTTGCCAAAGGACATCCTGACCTGAGATGAACTGTACTGCATGTTGAAAGTGTAGTACTTTTCCAACAGTTACGAGCCCAGTTTTACCAAGCTGAAAACAAAGAGATTTTTAAATTCCAGAGTCCCTTCATTATCTTATCTTGGGTGATAGTTAGATTAGCTGTAGGTGAGATCTGTAACAAAAGGTTGCATTGTGGAGTGCTTCTGCTCAGTGCTCTAAACAGCCAGCTGTGCTTTCTTTCGGGATACTTCATTATAAGTCTCTCACTTTTTCTTATTTTCTCCCACAGAATACTTTACAAGCTTTGCCAATATGTTTGCTTTTTTGAAATGGAAGATCCTGCATCATACAAATACATTCTTTTATCTTTCTTAAACTGCACAATTAAAAAAGATTCCGAGTATGAATCAATCTGCACCAAACATAGTATGGGTATAGGAAACTTTGACCTCTGGAACAATGGGCCCATCTACACTGGCAGATAATCTGGTGTAGATGGTACATTAGCCTAGGCATCCAAACAACACATCCAGGCTAATGTGTTCAAACCTGATGTAAACAATTTAATCCAGTTTACTGCATTGAAAAAGATACCTGCAAAGATTTGGATCCATGAAGAGTTGGAAGCAATAGGGACAGGCATGGAGCCAATTGGGACTGCCTCCTGGGATCACCAACTTTGCCAGCTCAGGGAGGTGAGATGTCATTGCCTCCCTACCCTCCCTGTTCCCCTCCCCGTTTCATGCCCAAATTACAAGGAAAGCTTCCTCACTACTTCAGGAGGCGTCCCTGTTGTTGTGTAGTGCTCAGTGATGATGCCATCGAGCTTTGGAGAGGAAATCTGCCTACACCTCTTTAAAACTTTATGGTGCCATAACGGAGCACTTTGTAACAACAGGGAAGCCTCCTGCACTAGTAAAAAACTTTCCTTGTTGTTTGGGGGTAGGGAGGGAAGGGTGGCACTGACCATGTCTACCCATACTGAGAGTGAATTGGCATGGGTGGGGTATGTGACCATCTCCCTGCCAATGAGGTGGATTTTTCTCTGTCTGTGGTCCCAAAATGTGGCACAAACTGACATCTTAATGCTGTTCATTCCACAATTTGGGATGTACAGAACGACCCTACGTTTTGTTGCCAAACCATACATTATGTTGATATTACTTGAGATTGTCACACGACCTAAATTCAGCTATTTGTCTGATACAGCTTTAGGGAAACAGAGTTTTCCTGTTTTCAATTTCAAAAAAGACAAAAAAAGGCAAAATGTTACAGCAAATTTGCTGCTTTTTGCCATTGGGTTTCTTATTTCCCCCCCCAACCAGTCTAATATACTGGGACAATCATTGTCATTTTCTACCAAATGGTGATGCAGTGAAGCTTTGGTTCAGATCTTGGACTCACTAGGAGATATTTACATTTCTTCTGTGGATGGCTGGAAAGAGGACTTTGGCATTCTTACAAGATGTGAGGAAATAAAAGAAGTGTACATTATATCTTAAACTTAATTCTAAACCATAAACAATTGGAATTTGCATCTGAATGTACCACAAAACTCACATGATGGTTGGTATCCTACTAGCGCCATATGCAAGCATAAATTCAATCTATGCAGGACTCTTTTCGTTTTCCCCCCAGTTTGTAACATTTGTCCTTCCTCCTCAATGAACAAAGCTCTTCTAGAACTCTGCAGCCCGAGGCCAGTCAATGTCTGATGGAATACAGAGGGATTAGAGAAGCAATGTAGATGACTCTGGAAGATTTTTAGAGATAATGTCCTTGTTTTGCATTCGCCTAAGGGAACATAGTCAGATGCTTCTCCAAAGTGCTGCCCCAAGCTCTCCACCAGTCACAGAACAACCATGGAGTAGGGAATGCTGCAGGTAAATAATGAGTCCTGGGATATATCAGTGGGGACCTGTAGGGTATTTATACCATAGTTGCACTGGGAATGTGGCGCAGCTGGCTGGGTGTCAGTGGCATAAGATCTCTACTGACCAGAAGGTCATGAGTTCGAGGCGTGCCCGGGTCAGGATGAGCTCTTGACCAATTGTGTAGCTCATCGACCTTTGCAACCCGAAAGAAGGTTGCATCTGTCAAGTAGGAAATTTAGGTACCACTTGTGTGGGGAGGCTAAATTTAACTGATTTATGAGGCCATAAAATCTCTCCAGGAAGTATACAAAAAGAATGAAGGAATGCAACAGCTCCTCCTGGTGGCCAGAAGCTGGAATGTTAAATTGCCTTTATTTCTGTCTATATATGTTGTATGTCAAATTACATTGAATGTTTGCCTGCCTATGTGCATTGTGATCCGCCCTGAGTCCCCTGCGGGGTGAGAAGGGCGGAATATAAATGATGTAAATAAATAATAAATAAACCCTTAATGGCTAACTATAATTTTAAATAAAAAGGTTTTTTTTACAGTAGTCCAAAATTACATAAAACCTATTAGGAGAGTCTGGTCAATTTCAATCAATTTTAGAAATAGAGCGCAAATGGGATTTTCTATTTGCTGCATTATCTAAGAGCTGCATTGCATAGAGGAGTATGATTTCTTAAAGCAGATTTCAGAACTTTTAAAGGCATGGAGAAATCAGTTTGTGTTCTGCAAACACTGAAGGGTGTCTCTGCAGAGATCACTAGAGGACTTTGCCTTTCTTTTGGCAAACTAGGATATTACTGTATCTGCATTCTAGAAAAAAACAAATATTTGTAAATAATCATGACTCTTACAAACCATCATGAAACCTCCAGTAATTCCCTTTGAAAGGAAATCTGACCTGGGTAATTCCTATATCCTTGGAGTGTTATTTTACTTGGGGAAGTAGGGTGACTGTAACAGGATTATTCTTTTAACTCAAATACCAAATTTCATTAGCACATTATTTTATCATATTTATTTTGCTACATTTTAAATGTAGATTAGGTTTCTATCAAGGGCTCGCATATAATTCTTCTAATGACCATGGGATCGTTCTTACAAAATCTTCATCTGCTATAGACTTGCTACTTCTCTTTGTGATATTTGTGATGCTGCTGTTATAGAACTTAGCATAGGAAATCCATTACTCAGGTTGGGTGTGGAAAGGTCTAGGAAAGCAAAGAATCTACTTTGTGCTGGAAGGCACAAAGAATTAAAAGTAAATATCAGAGCAGGTGGAGTGAAGCATCATGTTCTCAGAATAGGTGGTCCCTGGGGGAACACTGCAGTTGATGGCTTTAGCCTTTGCACAGCATTATATGGATGCAAATTCTCATTTAAGCAGCAATTTTATAGATGCTGTTTCTAGTATCATGGTTGCTCGCCATAATTTATACCACTCACAAAATATAATTGTGAGAAATAAGTATTGCATTAAGTTTGAAATTAACTTGTTTAACTAAAAGGAAGATTGTGTACAGTTCTGGGAAGGCAGAATGAATTAACTTCATAGTAGCATGTCCTCAATCTACAGCGAGCCTTTGAGTGAATATAAATGCCACATCATGTAAATATCATCTATACGCTTGGGCAGAAGTCAGTTTCCTACAAACATCTAAGACAAAATATCAGCAGTTATATTAGGAAATAATGCTGCTTATCTGGTTTTAAAACACATAAATCTTAACATAAAATAAAATTATATGCTATGTCATTACTAAACCCAGTTCGATCATTTGGCCAAACCAAAGAGATGATAACATTTTATTAGAATCTCAGAACTATAGAATGATAGAGTTGGAAGAGACCACACGGGCCATCTAGTCCAACCTCCTGCCATGCAGGAAAAACACCATAAAAGTATATTTTTGTGGACTGAGCTGTGGCATAGCTAGTTAGTAGCCAGCTGCATTAAATCACTACTGACCAAGAGGTCATAAATTCGAAGCTAGCCTGGGTCAGAGTGGGGTCCTAACCATTAATAGTCTAGTTTGTCAGTTGCATCTGTGAAGTAGGAAATTTAGGTACGGCTTTATGCAGGGAAACTAATTTAATTAATTTACAACACCATAAAAAAACCTTCCAGAAGCGTGTGTAAGAATGAGAAAGTACTCCATCAAGGCCTTGGTGTCACAAGTGGGCGGTGAAGTGGCAGCTCCCCCTGTGGCCGGAATTGAGCAAACCCTCATGAAGCCAGAAAGCTGGAATGTTAAATTTTATTTATATATTATTTATTTATTTATTTATATTTTCGATTTGTATACCGTCATTTCCAAATTGCCTCTGTGTCTGTCTATATATGTTGTATGTCTAAAAGCATTGCATGTTTGCCATGTATATGCTCATTGTAATCTGCCCTGAGTCCCCTGCAGGGTGAGAAGGGTGGAATATAAATTCTGTGAATAAATTAATATTGTTGTGCACTTTCACATTATTTCACACTTATGATGACTCAATGGTAAACATCATAGGATTTCTTGGCAAGATTTGATCAAAGGGAGTTTTCCAGTGGAAACTGAGGGAGCGTGATTTGCTCAAGGTTACCTAGGAGGAAATATGACAATTCATTATTTGGTTTTTTAATGAGATCAAGAGAGGTTTGTCCTGAGTTCTGTTGTCAGTGAAATATCAAATCTGGTTCAGAAGAAATTAGTTTTTGATGTCCCATTAAAAAGCAAAGAATGAAGAAATACTGGAAAAGTCATTATCATAGACCAAATTGCAACAATGCTGTCATAAAATGTTAGATCAAATTATGATTTTAGTAGTAGCCCAATGGCAATTGATCATTCAGCAAAACACATGTTGTCTAGTAGACTCTCCTGCTTCATGTTCCAAGGGAGGTTTTGAGAACCATCCCAGGTTGGAAGTTCCTGTGTGTTGATTTGATTCATTGGAACATTTCTGTGCATGTTCACTGTCATTGCATTTCTCTCTCTCCAAATTCACTCATTGTGGTCAGTGTTTTTTTTGCTATGAAAAGATGTGGGTGGAATGAGGGTTCCCGGCTGCAATTCATGGCTAGCAGCAACAGAAACAAATATGTTGCCATGGATTTCAGCAAGTCAAACCCCTTGCACACAGAAATTCTAATGCTTACTGAATAAATGAATTTTCAGAAATTAACTCTAATTCCTCTTTAGATCTGTCATAATTTTAAAGATAATCTTGACCAACTGAATTTGTTTGTAAAAGAAGGGAAAGAAAAGAAGTGTGTGTGTGAGAAAACAGAATGGGTGTGTGAGAGAGATCCAGCTGAAGTATTGGATTAATAAAGAGACTTCTGACCTTGGATCTTGCTTGTTATCCATTTCAGTTTTGTGTATTTGAAGTGAAGAAATACATGCCAGGAGAAAAATGGCAATGTTTGCTGTTATTTTAGGGTTAAACAAGATGTGATGGGAATACGTATTCCTTGGAATTAACTCAACCCCTCCCTCCAACCACATTTCTTCAGAAATATGTGTCTGAGTCATCAGAGTTGAAAATTAAACCTCTGTTTACTTTCCAATGACCATTTATAAATCAAAGCATGCTATATGCAAGGTATGTAGATATCCTGTGTTATGACAAACAGATGTCTTTCATCATTTGGGGAGTACTAATGGAAAAGAATTTGTTAAACATAACATTTAATTTGCTACCACTCCCCATGAAGAAAGTATTGTAATAGCAATAGTGTTTGGAAAGTATAGCAATGGCTAAACAATCTTCTTTCCTTGCATTGCCTTGTATTGTGCAGGATAAGACTGGAAATGAATTTCTTCACAATTGTGTAATGTACTGCTCCTGTATTTCAGATAGGGACATCATGATGCAAATTAGGAATGGAGTGTGGGACATCTATTGATGAAATGTGGATGTGGTGAGCCTTTTTTGGGGGGGGGGGAGGATTCAGAGCCTATGGTTTGATCCTAGCCTGAGTATACCTCAAACATGAACTTGAGGCATTCAGTGACGCTACTAATGACCTCGTCACACCATGCACTGCGGCGAATCCTGCAAATGTCATTGGGGGTGGGGGAAACCCACTGCTCCACACCCTGCATTGCCTGAGGAAGTTGATCCCATGGTGGGAAACATCAATTGGACAGCTTCCCCCATTGCTTCCTATGCAACATGAGAAGCTTCCCATGTTGTTGTGGCAGCGGCATGTGCCAGCTCCGCCCTAGATCATCCACAGAGCCCCACCAGAAGTTCCAGTGCTGGGAGCAAGCAGGCTCTTTGGATGACCTAGGGCTTAACTGGAATATGCTGCCAGAAAAAAGCCCTGTCTGATGAGGTAGTAAGTTTAGATCACTAAACTTGGTGAACTGTACAATAATAAGCCAAAGCAGTACAGAAGCTTTGGGGGCAGGAAAAAGTTAGAAGAGGTTACATAAAACATGGCCTCATGAAAACTTCCATGTCAGGCTCTATCTCATCTGACCAAGAACAATGCATGGCTGTTGTTCTTGTCAGAGTCTGCTGCATTGCTTTGCTTTGTCTTGCCTTGATCCATCCACTCTGTGTTGTTTGTTTTTCAATTTCTTTGGCTTCCACTTCAATGTCACCCACAGCTCATTGCATCCAGCCTTTATTCTCAGAAGTTTGTTCCTGGATTCAGATGAAGCCAAGTCTAATATCTCTGATAAACACTTGCTTATAACACAGGTTGAACATTCCTTATCAGGAATTCCAAAATTCTCCAAAATTTCCCACTCAATTGTCTGGGATAGCAACAACCCTGTTTTTAATAATTATGTGTTCCCATATTTATTTCATAATGTGTGTTTATGCAAATATAGGAATTCTAAAATCTAAAATCTAAAAACCTCCTTTAGATAAGGGATACTGACTTTCAGCTATCATGCTGGGTATCATTGGTCTTTGTAGCCTATAATCGGGGTGGAAATTGGGATTGAAGTATATGGAATTTTTCAGTTTCTCTCTCACAATGTGCAGAGTTGAGAGACTTATGGAGAGAAGAAGTGGTAAATTGGTTTCTGGGTTGTCCATCCATCACTGCACTGAATATTTTCTTCTATTCTTTCCTGAGCTTTTCTGGACAAAGTAAAACACAAAATGAAATATCTAGCGGATCCACTGCAAGGTTGGCATTTTTCACTGTCTGCCCTTTTGTCTTCCCCCTTAGTCTTTAGATGTAGCATAGATATCCATGCCATTGATGGTACAGAGAATAGGAATCCAGAATGGCATAAGTGGGATAATATGGATATGTGAGGCATGTGTTGACTACTTAAGCCACTCCCACGCACCCTAGAATGACATCCTTTGGAGTCTTACCTCTCTATAGAAATTGTTATAACAAAATGTGGATAAGCTTAAATGAAATCAGAAGTAACTTCCCTGTCATTTCCAGTTTTGTTGTAAACAGGAAGTGCAGCTTATAGGTACAGAGTGGGTGCATGGGCAATGCGGTGGGGGCAACTTCTGGTCCTTCTGCAGCAGCTCATTCCTGCTCTACAATATGTCAGCGGGCAAAGCCAATCTATCAGATACGCTGCAAACACAACAGCCAGGAATGTACTACTTTATTCATTCCCAACTTATTAGAATTTCCCCTTTTCCAAACAGGATGAAAATAGGATTGGATAGTTTTTGTTTTTATTAATTTTGCATTTTAGAGTGTTTTTAGGTGGGGAATTATACAAATCCTCACACAGGAAAGCCTTTTTTGTTGCACAAAATGACATTTTTGCATAGAAAACAATGTGAAATGCTGTTTGTGTGTAAAATATTGTGCGCGTATTATTTACATGAGAAGCCACTGTGGCATAGAGATTTTAGGACAGGATTAGGATATTAGAGGCCAGATCCTTGCTCAGTCTATAAAACCCACAGCCTGGTCTTGAGCCTAAGAATAAAATAATGACAAAGCTTCATAAGAAAACTCTATGAGAGGGCCACACTATATCCAAATTGTCTTGAAAGAATGCAACAAGAATCATACTTTACAACCTTAGTGACAGTAATTTTAAAGCATGGTCCCACATCCCATCTTTTTTAAACAATGATTGTCAATTTTATTCAGAAGTGCCTTTCAGACTGTAAAGTCCAGATTCCGATATCAAAAACAAAGAGACGTGTTACCAAGGGGAAAGTTAGAATCAGTTCACAAAGCTGCAGATATATGGCTATTAACAGGTGAAGATCATTTTTTTCACTTTGAAATATGTTTCCAGTTTATTGGCAGCAAGCCAACAACATTATTGAGCTTTTATTTAGATATATGACAACCTATTAAGTATTTTTTTTCTGTCCAAATACTTTATGGCACTGTAAAAAGACAAATCAGAATGACTTTTCCTTTTGGCCAAATATTACTTTTGAAGCACCTTATATTCCTGTATATTTTTGAACTTCTTAACAAACTGATGTATTAATGGGGTGATGAGATTGTTAGTGTCTCTCTTTTTCTTTTAATACTCATTAGGAATACTGCCTTATATGGTTGATGTATACATATTTTGTGCATATTCTATTGTGGGCTCTGCCAGCAAAGCCTATATAAAATCTATTCTGAAGTAAGTCCTCTGACTTTTGGGGCCTTCTCTCAAACGATAGTTTCCCAGAATCTTACTGTGTTCCTACAGGCCTTTAATGACTGGGAATAATAATAATTATTATTATTTATACCCTACCTTTTCTCTCCACAAGGAGATGCAAACCAGCTTACATTAAAAGCATTTGAGTGCAATTTAGCATTTACAAACATATAAACATTTAAACAGAATTAAATATCATGGGTACTAAAGAATTCAGTTAAAATCCATACATATATATTCAAACAAAAACCCACAGCAATCCCTGACTTAATCTTTAAAATGCTCTTCTTTAAAAAGCCTGTCTTAATAAAAAGGTTTTAGCCTGCCACTGCCCCTCAATTCTGGAACTCCCTGCCCCGGGAAGCCTTTCTGGCTTCCTTGGGCAGGGAGTTCCAGAGTTGAGGGGCAGCCACTGAAAAGGCCCACTCTCTCGTTCCCAGAAACTGGGCTTGAGATAAAGGAGGGATCGAGAGAAGGGCTTCTCCTGAAGATCTAAGGGCAGGGTCGTACAAGGGGATGCAGTCAGCCAAATAGCCTGTACCTGAGTAATCTAGGGCTGTAAAGGTCATAACCAGCATTTTGAATTGTGTGGGATGCTTGGGTAGCACAGAATTCCAAACAAAAGAGTGAAAAGGCTGGTTGAAAAAGGACAATACACTGAGGGTCCATCTACATCGGCCACAAGCACCAGATCAGGCCAGAAGTATTTTCTTGGGTTTAGATAACATCCAGGGAGTTCCGCACCATAATTTAGGGTAAAATTCGTTCACCAGAATCTACTCTGCATTTGCAGCAAGCAGGAAATGCCCCGAAGCTCCCCTAAAACTCCGGAGTAACCCTGTACTTCAGGGTTGGTGTGAACAACTAGTTCTAATTCAGAACCTGTCCTACTGTACACACAGGCCAGTGCTGCCATTCTATTTCTCTGAACACTATGTAGCATAGGAAAAAGGGAATGGCAATTACATTTTGCATCATTTGTCACTAACAGTGGCTATAGTGCTCCAGAGAGCTCCTGGCTGATGCGGGCACCCTTGTTTACATTGGCAAAGGCACCCAGTGACAACCGGGATCTCTCCAGAGCTCCATGGCCACTGTTTGGTGACAAATGACACAAAAAGTAAGGATGGCTATCCATGGGGCATTCTGCAGTTTGGGAGTGGAGAGGTGTAAGTGCTTTAGAAGAATCTGGAGCCTGTTTGAAGCAGCAATGCATTTGATCACCCTCAGATTTAGGTGCCTATGTAGATTGGCCCAAAGTCTCTCCTATGTACCAGATCTCAGAAACATATACTTTGGATTGCAGCCCCAGAATTTACCAGCCTGCATATTGTAGTCCAACCCACAGCCCCCCCCCCAAATATTTCCAAACTCTGCTCTGAACCCAACATAGAAACCAAGCAAGTGGCTAGGTGAGCCAGCCCTTAATTAGTAAAATTTTAAACATGCTAATAGTTTATATGAGGTGCTTGAAATAATGCCATATTGGTTTGTAATCTAAAGAAAAACACACCACTGACAAAAACCAATGGAAATAGCTATTAAAAGAAGACTGAAAACAGTAACTATTCTTAATGCATGAGAACAGGATGGACAGTACAATATTATTGAAAGAGGATGAAGGAGGAGGCGAAATCTGCATTATAGAGACTCACCATGGCCATATGGTGTGTATTTATTGGTCTGTGCAGGATTCTGCTAGACCAGCCTTCACTGTCAGTTGGCTGGCATATATATGACTGGCATATAAATCAGAACAGCAGGAGAACCAAGATGCCCCCATAAACATGTCTAGTTCATATCAATGCTTTGAATTAAATATGTGATTCTACTAAGAATTTTAAATAAAAAGCATTTTGTGTTGTAAATCTCTTATTTTCTTTGCCCTGTTCTGCTCTTTTTCTTTTCTTTTAATGGCACTACTACTTATATAAGACTTCTGTTAGTATTAATTCCACTAAACTATGAACTCTTGAAATTCACTTTTGTTCTAACCCAAAGCTATATATTGTATGAAAAGATGAGATTTGGTGAATGTGTGGATCAACAACTATCTTTTGCCATCCAAAAATGCTGCATGATTCAAACAATTATTAAATTGCAGGAGATAAAGCCTTTCCTGAATGAGCTAAACAGAATTTTTTGATAGCAAGCTGTGACTCGAAATCCATTTGGGATCCCTTTGTATTATCTAGAATTCCTAATTTTATCATATCTATTTTTTAATAAAAGGGATGCAGTGTTTAAGAAACAACCCCATTGTTCCCTAGCAATAGTCTGTTTGTGCTTGTGCGCAAAAGGGTTTTATATCTGTACTTTAGAAGATAAGAATGAATAAGAGAGCCCCAGTCTGAGCTGTCGTCAGCCCTAAGGACAGCACTCGCATGCCTAAGCAGCAGAAAAGCAACCGAGAAAGTAGCGCATAACTTCCTGCAATTTTAATCAGACTGTTCATTCTACAGCACTTTGACCTTCCATTTCAGTATATTACCATTCTTTCATATAAAGATTTCGAAGGCTAGGAATACATACACTCCAGTGATATTAATTCCAAACACCAATAATGGTTTTATTGAAGCCAAAATAATTGGGGTGAGGAAAGTGTTTGATAAATAGCTGCACATACCTATACTCTTGTCTCGCACATGGAAGCAGAGTTCCATAAATAGATTTGCAGCATTACCCTGTAATTTCTATTCTGAGATATATCTCATTCAAGAAGATGAGATTTACTTCTAAGTAGGCAAATACAGCTTCTACAAATAGCAAACACAACTTGTGATT
Organism: Anolis apletophallus; assembly: GCA_030556195.1. Lineage (NCBI taxonomy): Eukaryota > Metazoa > Chordata > Lepidosauria > Squamata > Anolidae > Anolis > Anolis apletophallus. Next base: position 53,039,963 of record JARBWK010000004.1, on the reverse strand, counting down.
TGAATAAAAATACTGGAGTTGTGATGATCTGCAGGGGCTTCTGGTACCTGAAGTCAACATTCCTTGGAAGACCAAAGGTACCACATATCTGACCTTATCACATGCCCCCCTTTCCATTTCGCCATCACATGGGAGAAGTGTGTTAGTTCCATTGCAGCCTTCATGTGTCGACAAGGAAGCATCTGAGGATGCTTCCACACTCGTTGGGATGGGACCTCCACCAGAAGTTGAGGGATGTTGTGTGATGGGCTGGGGCAGAAGCATCCTAGGATGCTAAAAATTCTTCATTTGATAGAAAACCCTAGTTTCCCACACTATGGAGCTTAGGCTTTTCAAGTACTTGTTATTTTCTTGAGAAACAAATAGAGGAACAGGATATTTTGGCCAAAATTGATTAGCTACCCGTAGAACAGTATTTCCCAAACTGTGGTCTGTGGATCACCAGTGGTCCTCGAGAACGAAAATATGGTCTGCGGCCTCACCATTACTACAATGTTGCCTTGAAACCACGCAGCATTGAGAGCGACTAGTCTCGGAAAACCCTCTTATAGAGGAAAGGCTGACTACCCACAAAAGGTTACTACTACCACATCAGTTCTAGGATATTAAATATGGTTTTCTATGGATGAGTAGATGGCGACTACTGAATCCAATGAAATTTTCTGAATCAGCACCCCAAATAACCAAACCGAATCTAAAGTTGAAAAAAATCCTTTTGGTATTAATGTTGGAGAGTGGTCCCTGGTCAAAGTGGTTCCTGTTCAAGTGGTCCCTGGTCAAAAAAGGTTTGGGATCCACTGCCATAGAATAACAGAATAATTTGCCCAAAAAGAATTAGCTAACTCTCAAAAGTCCCTATAATTCAGTAGGCTTGCAGTGGATGGCATGAGGAAATATAATTTACTAATATCCCCAAATTGCTGGGAATCTGGGAATGGGGAATTAAAAGAAAAACTTCTCCTGTTTGAAAATCATCTAAAATAGTGATCAGGGCCAAGCAACCCAAGCCAGAACAGGGATTCTTACTATTGCAAGAATTCTAGCTCTCCACATTACAGGCAACCTCAGAAAAGCAGATATAGACTTTTCCGTGTCACCCTGGAAAGTGTGTATGTTTGCAGACATCAGCCATTTTACTAGTTATCCGATCACCAAAAACAGAGCATATTTATTTTGGTACTGAATGATCTATAATGTGTATAATCCTCTTCCCCCATTTTTTTCTCTTCCCAAAAATTCCAAGTTGCAGATTCTTTTGGGTGGAACATCTGGTTTTAATGTAGGTTGTGAGAATCTCATTTTCCCACACTGTAGTTATTCCGTAATGATGGTATTTTTCCTATCACATTTGCCCAGGATAACTTGTATAGCGGTCAATATTTGAAGCAGCAAAGGAGCTGTTTTAGACCACAGTCTTCAACAAAAACCACAGAAAAGGTTTTCCATAATGGTAAGCCCAAAAACACAGATGGGAAAGAAACACATTTTATTTTTATGTCCTTTCTTTCTTTACATTCTTTTCTTTATATCAGTGGTTCTTAAAGTGTGCTCCGCGCTTCCCTCCTCTTCCTCCCCTCCAAGTTTTTCCTCCTCTTTCTTGCCCCCTTTGCCACCCAAAGCCTTTTTTCCTCACCTTCCTCTTTGCCTAGAATAAGATCCTTTCCCCCTCACCTTCCTTGCTTTCAAAATCTTATTTCCCTCCCACTGCTCAGGGGGTGCTTTGATTGCCCCCCCCCACTTGCATGGCAGAAAGGCATTCAACTGGATAATAATAATAAAATCTCTAAGAAAACAATTATTATAATAAGAAAAACAAGCAAGCAAATAAATACATTATCTTGTTAAAAACTGCAGTAATTGGGAAAAGTTTTAAATCATTAAAGACTCCACAGCCAGAGTGCCACAATTGAGAAGTCCCTCTCACAAGTCCTCAGGATGTATTACTCCCACTACTAAAATACAGAAGAGGGACACTACAGAAGACCTTAAACCTCATGTAGGAACTGGGGAATTGTTGTTTCTGTTAAATGTTTGATGTTTTTTTCTTATGTCTTTAAAATTTATTTTTAGTTGCAGAGTCATAATTTTGTGTTTATATGTCGGGTTGTTTAAATTTTGTTAGTATGGATGTATTGTTGTTATATTCTGGCATTGAATGTTTGCCTTTTATATTTGGAATCCGCCCTGAGATAGAGTGAAATATAAATAAAGTTGTTGTTGTTGTTGTTGTTATTATTATTATTAGGTACATACCGAGAGAGGTTCAAACACCACATTTTCAAGCTGACTTCAGATTACAATGATATTGGCAACCAATGCCCTTTGATACTAAAGAACATTACACATACTTGAACTTGGTTAGAACTCTAGCAGAGGGTTCAGCCCTCTGTTCAGCTATGGAAACTGCTTGAGTGACCTTGGGCCAACTCACCATTCACTCACCCCAAAAGGAGGGCAATTGCAGGGAATTGCCATACCCTCAGCTTTGCATAAATGCATGTCAGTGAAGATGCATGTCTGGAAGGCATTTCCCTCACTTCATGTTTTTGTCATTTACACTTATATCTTGCTTCCCCCCCCCCCCAAATGAGCTGAAAAGACAGTATATGTTTTCCTCCTCTCCACTTTATCCTCTGCCAGATACATTAATCTGAAAGGGAATGGCTGATCCAAGTGATTTTAATGGTTGCATAGGAAGACCATTCTGCCACTACATTCTCTGGCATCTGATTCTTCAGGTCACTTAAAGATCTAAGAAATGTAAGAGGTTATAGTGTTAAGGTTTGTCCTCAGCATCTGTAAAGAATACATAAAGTAGGCACTTCAAGCAGCAGGCTAAAGTACTTGGTTGTCTACTCCACCGCAAATCTTCTTTGTCACACTCTACTTCATGAATCTTATGATGTCGCTTGTCTCTTAATAATTCTTGTATTATGCGTACGTATGCACTGCAAAAATGGGAGGAGAAGCATAGGGACACACAAGACACAATGTGAGGCAAACAAAACAAAACAGCAAGAAATGAAATGTGACAAAGGGCAGTGGTGCGTGTGAGTCTAATTGATCAGACGCTGCTTTGTCAAAGTAGGAACAGACAAAATGGCACAATGTGTACAGTGCATGCAGGCAGTGAAATCTAGGTTAATTATTCCAAGGGATGTTTAGCTTCTCCAGACACTTGACTGTGTCAGAGTACTCAAGCACTGTGAAGAGCACTTTGTCTGTACTAGGTTTTGGTGTTGGCAGTTGTTTATGCATTCATGGGACTAAGCATCGTTCATGAGGGCCATGTGGCACAGCATCAATCTGCAAATATTGGGATCATTTCTGAAAGTAATCTTGGACAAATCACATACAAATAGTATAACGCACTCAAGAACTGAAAACACAGAGAATAGATATTATTAAAGCCTAGAAAAACAGTACAGTACAACTTGTGGGACCAATACCTGCTATTTCACCTACACACACCCAACAAAATACAGGCAGTCCCCAAGGTATGAACAAGATAGATCCAGTAGGTTTGTTCTTAAGTAGAATTTGTTTGTAAGTCAGAACAAGTACAGATTTAAAGTGTAACACTAGATAGATATAGGTATAGGAATAAGCATAGGTATGGGTATAGGTATAGATATATAGATATACACCATGCTGTGGATAACACAGGGAAGGGTTAACACCCCTGTGGTGTTCGTTTTGCTGTTTGTGATAATCAGAGTTTGAAATTTTGGCTAGTTGTGGAAACAAAGAATGAAGGAGTTTTTATGGGGGAAGGCTTTAGTTGAGATACCTTTTCCCCATGAAAATTCCTTCAGGAGTGAATTCCCCTTCTGAGGGGTAGACTTCTTTCACTTTCTGTTGTCTTATCCTCATTTTAAACTATAAGTCAAGGAGTGCCTGTATGTGCTCTCCTGGAATTTTCTAGATCCTCCAGATGATCCTATGATTTATTTCTGACAGACATTATCACAGAATCTTGCTGGAGGATGTAGCACATTCTAGGTTCTCCAGTGAGACTGTATGGCAGTGGTTTTCAACTTGTGAGTCCCCAGATGCTTTGGCCTACAACTCCCAGAAATCCCAGCCAATTTACCAGCAGTTAGGATTTCTGAGAGTTGAAAGCCAAAACATCTGGGGACCCACAGATTGAGAACCACTGCTCTATGGCAACTTCTAGAAAAGTCATTTATTTTAGTAGGGCTTCTTATTGTCCACAGTTTCTTGCTTCCACAGTAAGTTCAGGAACATATTCCTCATGGACATAGAGGCTGTACTATAGTGTCAACACTATGATAGTGAAGTTGGTGAACAGGAAGATTCTTGGCTCTTTTGACCTGTTAGCATGATTTGGTTTGTGTAATGTTTAAAGATCCTGGGAAATATGGAAGTAGTGAAGACACTGAGATTGACACAAGGCCTAAATGATTTATGTTGTGTTTGTGATTGTTGTTTATAGTTTTATAGTTTTAATGATTTTAATTTATTGCCATTGTTGTTGATTTTATATGACATGTGATGTTTGTGAGGAATTGCATTTTGCCGTAGATTATGTTGTGAACCACTATGAGACCCCCTAGGGGTGAGAAAAGCGGTTTATTTATTATTTATTTACTATATTTATATCCTGCCCTTCTCACCCCGAAGGGGAATCGGGGCGGCTATATAAATGCAATAATAATAATAATAATAATAATTCTTAACTGGTACAAGTAATCAGTTTTGCAATAATTAAGAATACCTAGTCTTAAAACACTAAGTTTTTCTTTTTCTTTCTGCTTTTCTCTCCTCTCTCCCTTTTGCTGTTTTGCTACTGTTTCTCTCAATCCATTCCAGTATTTGTTCAACTCCGTTTGTATGTAACATAAACATAATTTTATACCTGCATATCATGAGGCAGCTTGTTATCTTTTTCTCTTTGTCTTCCTCTTTAAATCTCCTTCCCTGTTGTTCAACTATTTCAATAATTTTAGAGCTCTGCAAAGGAACACAGCATATGAAATGATCTGAAATCCCTCTAGATATGGGTAACTCAGGTCTGACAGTAGCTTTATCTATAGATATGATTCAGAAAATCTGCCACCTAGTGACTGAAGTTGGTACTGTGGCTAAAAGAGAATTTAGTAACTAAAATTCGTAATTGAAACTGTATCTGAGGTGCAACTTTTAGGAAACCCTTAGTACCTGTTAGAAGTTTCAAGTGTCTATGTTTCATGGTTATCAAGCTATAGAAAAAGGCTTACACTCAGATAAATACTCTTTTGTTAGTACAGCTGCATTGAGTCTCATATTGAGAGAAAGGAAGTGTATAAACAAATAAATCATAGCAATTATTTATACCACACTTTTTCATTTTAAAATGCACAAGAATGATAATAGGGTGAGGATGCAATTTGCCTCTGGCTATGTTTTACCTTTTAATGCACTATGAATCTAGTATACCTGACTGACCTTTTTAAAACTCAAAATTGGCTCTTTTTTAGTTCCATTGATTCTTTCTCCTATAAGATATCCAGATAATTTGTTCATTTGTTAGAAATGCTGTGCCAAGCTATATTTAATCAAGGTTATAGCATGATGTGTGAAAACGTCATACCATGAGAGTTTTCTTGAGGAATTAATGTTCTGTATTCATTTACAAATAATAGACATTTTTAATTAGACATCGACCAGGGCTGTGTTGAGATGCATTTCACTGAGGAGAGACAAAGGAAAAAAATTAGGGAGAGGAATAGAAGGGTTTGGATGATAGTCACTATAACAGGGTCTTGTATGGAAAAATATTTTCATAGATAATGCTTGCATTAAACCAATTAATCAATTTTTAAATAGAAAATATGTTTTGAATCTTTCAAAAAAGTTTTGTACAGAGTAAATAAAAGTTGATTACGAAGTAAATGCCTATTGCACAAAGAGACACTGTACAAATCACCCTCCTATAATGATCTGAGCTGCTAGTAAGTGTAATGAGCCATGTTTTTTCTATAAGCCTGTGGGAGAAATTACTTCATGTATGTTACTTTCAAAAGCAGAGATTACTAAATTTACTTTTCTCTGATGAAGCATTGAACACTTATGTAGTGTCAGCACATGTGTCAAGTTGAGAATAAATTTTCACACAGCTGTAGATACACCAAAGGTTAGTCTTGTGGCATACAAAATGTACAGGAACTAAAAGGCTTCTTGTACTTGTACAAGAAGGCTAGTAATTGGGGATGTTTGTTTGTTTGTTTATCTGAAGAGACAATTTGGCTAAAGAAATATTTCATTTGGGAGAGCAGACTTCTAAAGGGGGAGGTGGCTGTAATTTAATGTCCAGTCACTGTTCTACTGAACACTAAATTAAATATATTCCAAATTTTGTCAAAGGGTAAAACAGGATCTCTAAGGGTGGTTCTACTATAATGAAACTATAATGGGGCATCACCCCAGTGTGCACTGCAGCATGCAGTAAGCGAAAACAACCTCAACAGATGCTCTGATCCGCTGCAGCGAATCAGAGTATACAGATGTAGCACAGCAGTTCTTGTTTGTGCCTGGGGGCCAGGGGCCAGGACCGGGGGTCCCATTGGCATTGGGGCCTGCAGCAGCAGAGCTAGATTCTGAAGAGGATTTAGAAGGGTTAGAAGAAGGAGAGTTTCCCATCAGCGGGCCTCCTTCGCCCACAGAAAGTTTGGCATGGGAAGGAGGTTGGCTTGACCCTTACGAAGAGACAGATAACCAGGTGCAAATGGAAAGCAGTGATAGCGAAAGAGAGCGGCTGGGAAGATTCTAGGAGGAGAGCTCTCATGGAGATAGAGACCCAGGTGCTGGGAGACAAGGCCGAACCTTTGACAGGAGACGAAGCATCGAGTCTAGCAGAAGGGGATGGTACCATAGCCTAGACAGGCCGAGGTCGGTCAGTAAAGATTGAGACAGCGAAGCCTAGAGCGCCGGGGACCTCGGCCGAAAGATTAAGTATGGGATCCGTGGACGAATCCCCAGTACTTCGGCCACGTCTCTTCTGGGTAGACGTAGCGAAGTTGGTCCACGGAGCTAAGTTGGCTAGTGGCCACCAAGTCTTGCCTTGCATCCTGTATCTTGCCTTGTTCCTGAATCCGCATTGTTGTGCGGGGCTTTGACAAGCTTTTTGGATTATTCACCAAGCTGCTTTTGGACAATTGATTGCTTACAGCCTTTGGATTGCTTTTGCTATTTTTATGGACAATATTCCTTTTGAACTGTTTCTATATATTCAATAAAGTAGTTAGCCTTCAGTCCGTCTCTGTGTGTGTGATTAAGGGGCCGGTCAAGTCCGTGCATTGTGACAGTAGACTTGTAGCCAGAAAAATGTTTTGGTGTGTGTGTGTGAGTGTGTTGGGGGTTGAAACGTTTTTTTTAATTCTTTCAGTAAATCATATAGTGCCATAACACAAAATAATTTAAATTCTATCATTTTAGAATTTAGAGTTAATTAAATCAAATTCGATTTTAGCTACAAAGTTTCAAGCCTTAAAAAACCCTGAAAATGACTCTTAATTGGTAATTTCATGGTTACAAAAGAATACCACAACGAGTTTGAGGTTTCTTAAGAGTTTCCACATATGCTTCCGAATTAATTGTCGTCCCTTTAGGCATGATGTCCACTAGCAGGACTCCTCAATCCCAGAAGACAGCTGTTATGACTTTTTCTGCTGAAGGTGTAGTTTGAATTCCCTTTTTGTGGGAGAATTCAAATCATGCTACTTCATTTATTGCCTTTTCGTCTCAGGTTCAAAATGGTGTAACCATGTTTCATTTCCTGTCATGATTCTTGAAAGAAATTTGCTTCTCTCATTCTCATAGCTGGCCAAGAGTTCACTGTATATGAATTTTCAGGTTTCCTTGTGTGTATCTGTCAACTTCCTTGGGATCCACCTTGCACAGACCTTCTTCAACTGCAACTGCTTCAGTGTTCTGCACATTACCGCTTCCCCAATGCCCAATTGGAGTGAAATTACCTTGACAGTTACGCGTCTTATCAGTCTTAATCATGTTGTTCATGTGCTCCACATGGTCAGTTGTTTGTGCGGTGTGTGGTCTGCTGCTTCATGGAGCATCCTGAATATTGGTATGCCCTTTTCTGCCAGATAACCTGTGCGCCCTGTGACAAATACTGCAAATGACAGTGTCACGCCCATACACCTTCTTCAGGACTCATCCAAACAGTACCTTTATTGCCGTATCTACTGCAATAAAGAAGGGTCTGTCCAGACAATGTTCTGTACAATCCCAAATTAATTCCTGGTTTGTAGTGAAAACCCTGGTTTGTAGTGAATTAATTAGATAGTGGGTGTATTCTGTGCCTTCTTGGAAGGCATGGGATACACTCATTATTTCTGGTTCTGGAAGTCCAGACAGTATTCCTACAGTTTACTGGGCTAAATGACTCCTTAGAAAAGTAAAATAAACTTACCCTCCCCCTGTGCACTCTTGTAGCACCTCTCCAGGTGTGTAGAAATGACGTGCCAGGAGAGCGGGGGAGGGAGGGGGGAGAGGAGGAAAATTGCTCCTCCCTGTTCTCCTGGCACATCATTTCTATGTACTGGGAGAGGTGCTACGAGAGTGGACTGGGGGGCCAGGTAAGTTTATTTTACTTTTCTAAGGGAGTTTGGGGCTTTGGCGGAGGTTGGTAGGGCCTCCAGATGTTCTCGTGGGCCAGTCCTGCGTGCACTTTCTGGGGTGGGTGTGGACAGGCCCTCAGGATAACCCGCGTTTTTTAAACACGGACTCTCCTAGGATAAAGGCCTGTCTGGATCTGCCCTCAGTTTCTTGTGGATGTCCTCCACTGTCTCATTTTCACAAATCAGTAGCTTAGTTACAGCATACTGTTTCTGAGGGATATTAAGAAAAATAGCCATATTGGGGGAGTGCTGTGACAACATAATACACGGGAATGGGTTGAATTAAATATGAATAAAACAGGAATGATTGTTCTGTGCTCTCAGCAAATAGCAGAGATGTAGAATAAAATCTGGTTTTAAATTTTAAAAAAACTTTTTGAGTGATTTTTGTAGCTTATCAGGTCGCTTCTCTATTATTGCTGTCATAAGTGTCTCTAAGAATGGTAGGCTCTCTTTTAAGGTAAGACCTTAAAACCCTGGTAGACTAAGGGCCCATCAAGACAGTCCCTTTATTGCAGAAACTTCTGCAATAAAAAGGGGACTGTCCAGACAACATTCTGGCCAGTCCATATTAATTCGGCACAAACCAAGAAAACCCTAGTTTGTGCCGAATTAATTTGTTAGTGCATTTATTCTGCGCGTTCTTGGAAGACACAGAATAAATGCACGACTTCCAGGTCTGGACTGCAGAATGCGGCAGTCCAGACAGTATTCCCACAGTTTATCAGGATAAATAAGCCTGGTAAACTGTGGGAATACCCACCCCCTCCCCCCAAGCCCCTAGATCCCGTATAAAACAAACAACTTATATGTTGTCCAGTTGAAGCCCCAGTGACCTCTCCCGGTATGTAGAAATTACATGCCAGGAGAGCGGGGGGTGGTGGTGGTGGTGGGGGAGAAAAATCTGGACACCCATGCCTGCTTTCTGGCATGGGTGCAGACAGTCCCTCACAAAGATCCACATTTTTAACGCTTGTGGGATAAAGGGCTGTCTAGATCCACCCTAACATGAAATAATGTGGTCTTTCAGATATCCTGGAGTCTTATGAACAGAACTTGAAAGTAATGAAATCCAAGCTTAGTTAGCTCTAGTTACCTCTTATCTCTTATTACCTTTCTTGTGGTTAGGATGTAACAAAGGACATTCAAGTGCCACCTCGGAGTTGGTTGAGGTAGGCAGGATTTCCCTGGGTACTGGTTGTGGGGGGTCGGGAGCAGGTCAGGGTTTTGCCCTCCCTTCTGCTCGAGATCCCCGTGTACAACTGGTGGGCCACTGTGTGATACAGAATGCTGGACTAGATGGGCTGAGGTCCGATTCAGCATGGCTCTTCTTATGTTCTTAACAAAATCACATTTCAAGAGTAACATGATGAGGTCAGTTTGGTGTAATTTATTTCAAGCATTTATATCCCGTCCTTCTCACTCCAGGGGGTGGGCGGCTTACAAAAGACAACCATTAGATGCCAGACATTGAACTAACAATGAACACTAAATGACAAATAAACAATTAAAACCATTCAAAAATTCAAAAATGTAAATTAAAATTTTTAAATGGGCAATAATTTCTAAATAGTTTAAAAATTACTTTGAAAGAGCACTACCTCTGCAGTGATAGGTCCACTGGCTACCCCTTCCTCTCCCTAAAACATTAAACTAAAATTCTAGATTATAAAATATATGAAAATGATAGCATGTCCTGATTTAATTTGGAAGGCTACATTGCTGCAAAGCAGAACTACAGAGAAATGGGAGGGAAATCTAGGAAACACCAGGCTCACCATTTTTGTTGCTGTTAAGTGAGCCAATTAGCAAACATCTTGGGTAGATAATTTTACCCTTGATAATAGATCAGCAATCTTTTACACAGAGGCAAATAGCAACCTGAGCTGAATTTCTGAGCAAGTAATAAATGAAGCAGGGCTTCGATCTCTCTCTCTCTCTCTCTCTCTCTCTCTCTCTCTCTCTCTCTCTCTCTTCTATATCTATATAATAAAGCGGAATGTTTGTATGTATGTATGTATGCATGCATGCATGCATGTGGGTGGGTTTGTATGTATGTGCCGCCGTTCTGATTGGCTGCCACTTTCACAGACCACAGCGACCAGCGCGGGTGATGGACCTGCACCAAACTTGGGACACATAACCCTCCTGACCCTCTTTACGTCCTGGTGTGGTTTGGGGGACATGAACCACGGATTATGGGATTGGTAGTACATTCAAACACTTTGGTTCCCACAGACCACTGCGGCCACCTAAAAGGACCAAAACAGACCACACGTGGCACACACATCCCCCATTACCCACTCTACATCCTGGGGCACTTGGGAGGAGGATGGACCATGGATTATGGGACTTGAACTACCTCTACTCACTTCCTAAGTCTGCTGCGACCCTCATCCAATTACTGATCGAGACCACACTTGGCACACATAACCCCCATGACTGCCTTCATGTCCTGGTGAGGTTTTTTTGGGGGGGCTGCCAATGGACGATGGGATTTGTAGTACTTTCACACCCCTCTACTACCACAGACCACTGCGGCCCCCAACAAACACCTATAAAAACCACACTTGGCACACAGAGCCCCAGTGACCCACGCTACATCCTACTGCAGTTTAGAGTAGGGCAGGCCATGGATGATGGGACTTGAAGTACCTTCCCTCACTTTCCAAGACTGCTGCAAACCTAATCCAATGACTGATCAAGACCAAACCTGCCACACAGAGCCCTCATGACCCACTCTACATTCTGGTGCAGTTTGGTGTGAGACGGACCATGGGTGATGGGACTTGAAGTACCTTCACTCACTTCCGGAAAACAATGCAACACTCATCCATTTGCCAATACAGACCACACTTGGCACACAGAGCCCCCATGACCGAATCTACATCCTACTGCAATTTGGAGGAGGGTACACCATGGATAATGGGACTCGCACTACCTTCACTAACTTCCTGAAACCACTACAAGCCATGTACACTTATGATAAGGACCAACCTTGACACACACTGCCTTTCTCAAATGACCCGGGCACTGCCAGATCCCCAAGCTTATATATATATATATATATATATATATATATATGTGTGTGTGTGTGTGTGTGTGTGTGTGTGTGTACTTGTATATGTATGTGTGTGTGTGTCTGCTGATGTATAGGATGGGCTGAGGCTCCCAACTGTAGTTGGTGACCTACAGTGGTGTTTAGAAAAGATATCAAACTTTTCAACATTTCCATTCAAAAGAACGATTAAGTGATCTTTTGGAAATTATACCATGGAGAACAGGTCAAGAAAGGGTCAACAGGGCAGCAGCAACATATTTCTGTGTGGTATGCAAATCGCTGTTCAGATTTCAAGCACTCTGAGGCCACTTCTACACTGTCATATAATCCAGATTATCAGAGCAGATAATTCACATCTGCTTTGAACTGGATGATATGAGTCTACATTGTCATATAATCCAGTAGAAAGCAGATATAAAAGGGGCCTGATTATTCAGTCACTTTCACTTTGAACTTACCTTAGTACCTCACCTTCAGTACACTTGATTTTGTGATCACATCTGATTTTCATGAAGCTAAGTAGACAGCTCTCAGGCCCCTTCCAAACTGCTCCTATATCTCAGGATCCAGGGCTGTAGCCAGGATTTTGTTTGGGGGGCCGAGTTTGGTTGGGGGGGCTGAGACTGGGTGGAAGAGGGCTACCCTAGCAAACCTTTTGTATTGTTATCCCAATAACCCCATTAATGTGGGATATAATGAGCATGGTGATCAGATCATGATATGAATAAACATGACAGTTTAAATAATGTACCAGTAAGGCCTTCTCGCGGACAACCCTGAGAATTTTTTTGGGGGTGAAGCCCCTTAGCCCCGGCTACATGCCTGTCAGGATCTGATTCCAAATTATCAAGGGTGCTTCCAGACAGCCCTTTTAAGGCGAGAGTTCCCAGAATTAAAAGGGGGCTGTCCAGATGATGTCTTAGGCAAACCCAAATTAATTTGTCAGGGAAATCTTGGTTTGTGGGCAATTGATTTGTTAGTGGGTTTATTCTGCGCCTTCTTGGAAGGCGTGGGAAAAACCCACTATTTCCTTCAAAAGTTCTGGAATTTTGACGGGGCAGTCCTGGTAGTATTTCTGTGGTTCTCTGGTCTAAATTAACCCAAAACACGATGAGGACACCAACCCCCCTTCAAAAGCCCCTCAATCCCTTTTAAAAGTAAAAGAACTTACCCAGCCTCCATTAGAGTGGTGCAGGAGCTCTTCTGGCACATAGAAATGATGTGCCAGGGAAGCAGGGGAGTGGGGGAGAGGAGCAATTTTCCTCCCCCCCCCTTCTCCTGGTGCATCTCTCGTTGCACTTTTTGCAACTGTGTAGTAATGGTGAGGCTGCAGACCACATTTTTGTTCTTACTGAGCACTGGTGGTCAGGGCCCTTTCACACAGCCATATAACACAGAATATCAAGGCAGATAATCCACAATATCTGCTTTGAACTGGGTTATCTGAGTCCACACTGCCATATAATCCAGTTCAGTGTGGATTTTATACAGCTGTGTGGAAGAGGCCTCAGATAATCCAGTTTAAAGCAGATAATGTGGATTATTTGCTTTGATATACTGAATTATATGTCAGTGTAGAAGGGACCTCAGACCACTTCTAAACTGCAATATAAAACCCAGATTGTCGAAGGTTTTCATGGCTGGAATCACTGGATTGTTGTGAGGATGCCTGCCATAGATGCAGGTGAAACATCACGAGAGAATGCTTCTGGAACATGGCCATACAGCCCGGAAAACTCACAACAACCCAAAATCCAGATTATCTGGTTTGAACTGGATTATATGGCAGTGTAGAGTCATATAATCCAATTGAAAGCAGATAATGTGGATCTGCTTTAAATTGGAATATATGGTAGTGTAGAAGGGACCTCAGTGGGTGCACTAGCCCCTTGTAAAAGTGTATTGAAATGAAAACGATCTGAAGACATTTTCCCCATCTGGATTTATTTTTAAGTCACTGTAAAATTTTAAACTAACCATACACATGGAAAGATTGTATGTAACTAAAGGTGTGCTGAACATCTGAGACAATTTAAAACATTTAAAGGCGTAATAGCCTAGAGCAAAATCTGATCCAATTTACTTGCAATACAGCAAAATCCATTTCTAAAAATAGCATGCAGGTGTGCATGGCTCAGTGCTTGTATATATGCAGACATTCCAGGTAAACTGATTAAGCAGCCACTGTTATGATTTCTGGTGTACTTATTATGTATGTAATCATTTTTAATGGCAGCTCTAGGTTTTTAAAAAATCCTTTGCATAATTCAGTATCTTTGTGTGCCCAGCTAATAAGCCTTACATAACAATGGAAGACTGACTGAGTCCCCTTCCACACAGCTGCATAATATCCTCATTGAACTGGATTATATGGCAATGTGGACTCAGAAAACCCAGTTCAAAACAGATATTGTGGATTATCTGGGTCATATGGCTGTGGGCTATCCCACACAGCCCTATATCCCAGAATATCAAGGCAGAAAATCCCACATTATTGAAGTGTGGACTCAGATAATCCAGTTCAAAGCATATATTATGGAATTTCCTGCCTTGATATTCTGGGATAAAGGGCTCTGTGGAAGGGTCCTTAGATGATATTTATTTATTTATTTATTTCCAACATTTCTACCCCACTCTTCTCAACCCCCGAAGGTGGACTCAGAGCGGCCTAACAAAGGCAACAATTCGATGCCAAAACAGTATAAATACAATATAAAAACAAAAACATTGAGCATTAAAATACATTAAAATAAAATTAACATTAATACATCATATACATTCACTTAAGTTAAAAACAGTGTTCCTTCCATAATAGGAGCATTGAGCCATATCCATCAACTTGCCATTAGAATCAATCCAAAGTGCTGTATTGTGCTAATGTGGAAACGCCTGGTCCCATAGCCAAGATTTCACTTTTTTCCTGAATGCCAGGAGGGATGAGGTTGATCGTATGTCTCTTGGGAGTGCGTTCCACAGACGGGGAGCCACCACCGAGAAGGCCCTCTCTCTCGTCCCCACCAACCTTGTTTGAGAAGTCGGCGGGAGCGAGAGCAAGGTCTCCCCAGATGATCTTAAATTATGAGGTGGGACGTAGAGGATGATGCGTTCGGACAAGTAAGCTGGGCCAGAACCGTATAGAGCTTTAAAGCTCAAAACCAGCACTTTGAATTGAGCTCAGAATTGGACAGCCAGCCAGTGGAGTTGACACAACAGGGGGGTGATATGCTCCCTGTATGTAGCTCCGGTTAGTAATCTGGCTGCCACCAGTTGGACTAGTTGTAATTTCCGAACTGTCTTCAAAGGCAGCCACACGTAGAGTGCGTTGCAGTAATCTATTCGGGATGTAACCAGATTGTCGACGACCGTAGCCAGATCAGACTTCCCAAGGTACTGGCGCAGCTGGCGCATGAGTCTTAACTGTGCAAAAGCTCCCCCCGGCCACCACAAGACCTGGGGTTCCAGGCTCAGCGATGAATCCAGGATCACTCCCAAACTGCGAACCTGCGTCTTCAGGGGGAGTGTAACCCCATCCAACACAGGCTGTAACCCTATGCCCTGTTTGGCCTTTCAACTGACCAGGAGGACCTCTGTCTTGTCTGGATTAAGTCTCAATTTGCTAGCCCTCATCCAGTCCGACACAGCAGCCAAGCTCCGGTTCAAAGTCTGAACAGCCTCCTTAGTGACAGGTGGAAAGGAGTGACAGATCTGGACGTCATCTGCGTACAGATAACACCTTACTCCAAAACTCCGAATGATCTCTCCCAGCGGTTTCATGTAGATGTTAAATAACATTGGGGACAGTACTGAACCCTGAGGGACTCCACAGAACAACGGTTGCAGAGCTGATCAAGTGTCACCCAATAACACCTTCTGGGTACGACCCTCCAGGAAGGATTGGAGCCACTGCAGAGCAGTACCCCCAAGCCCCATTTCTGCAAGGCGACCCAGAAGGATACCATGGTCAATGGTATCGAAAGCCGCTGAGAGGTCCAGCAGAACCAGCAGGGACACACTCCCCCTGTCGAGTTCCCGGCGTAGATCATCTACCAAGGCGACCAAGGCTGTTTCAGTACCATGTTCCGGCCTAAAGCCAGACTGTGCCGGATCAAGATAATCAGTGTTTACCAAGATACCAAGATATATAATACTGATTTTTCCTTTCTACTTATGTATTTTATTCAATTATTTATTTCCTCCATGCAGCCAGGGCATCCCAAACTGTTTTTAAGGTATGAGGTTGGGCGAGTGGAGGCTAAATATTGGCAGGCAAATTGTCATTTTAACTACTTGCAGAAGGAGGACAAATTACTATCCTATCTATTATCTCTTCCATTTTACTGTATAAGGTTGAAATGCTTCTCCTAAGGGTCAAATTAAATGTTTTGCATGTATTTAGATGAGGTGCCGCATGAAATGGTGAAAGATATATGCTTGTTATGCCATATGATTTTCGTCATTAGTACATCTTGCTTCTGATATGTCTGTTTTATTTTTCTTTACTTACTTTGTCTCTACCCTGCCTTTCTTGACCCGGGAGAAGACTCAAGGTGGCTTACAAATCCGGCAAAAAGTCGATGCCGCACAGGTGAACAATAAGATTCATCCCATAAAAATATAAGCAATCTAAGCATATAAGCAATTAAAACACACAACAATCTATCAAACAGATTAAAACCACATATAAAATGCGGAGTCATGATCTCATGTCCAAATCGTTTTCCAAAATCCATAGTCCATAATTCAAGCTGTTCAAGTCTCATTCCATAGTTTTCCTATTCACCAAATGCCTGTGTAAAAAGCCAGATCTTCAGTTTCTTTGTAAAAACTAGGAAGGGTGGGGCCTGCCTGATGTCACTGGGGAGGGAGTTCCACAGCCGAGGGGCCACCACTGAGAAGGCCCTGTCTCTCGTCCCAACCAATTGCACTTGTCAAGAGGCTGGGACAGAGAGTAGGGCCTCCGATTGGCTTTAAGACAATCTTAAAGCTCTTGTAGGCTCATAGAGGGAGATTCATTCAGACAGGTAAGTTGGACCAGAACCGTATAGGGTTCATTTTCATTGGAAAATAAACATGGGTCCCTTCTACACAGCTGTATAAAAGACTCATATAATCCAGTTCAAATCAGATAATGTGGATTATCTGATTTGATAATCTGGATTATATAGCAATGCAGAAGGAGCATTACAGGCAGGAAACAGAAAGAAAAAAACAAACCAAGCACTTAATTCAGCCCTTTGTGGTTTTGAGGAAAATAATCCCCTAACACTTCCACAGACAACCCCCCAAACAGACAATAAATCTTTTTCAGCCATATAACCAAATTCAATTCCAGGGAATGCAGCAAAAGTCAGATAAATTCACTCCTGGAGGGTGTGATGAGCAAGGTCCAAAGGCAAATAACCAGGAGCAGAACTTCCACCATATTTTATCTTAATCCTTGACCAATAACTAAAGATCAAACTATATATTAAGAGGAATACACATTCATTGGGGTTTATTCTCCCACAATGAGATTTCATCAGAGATATGTGCTTCAGCAATCAGACTGGCAACTTAAAACCAAGGGTTCTTCCACACAGCCATACTTACTTACTTACTCGTAGCTCAAAGATGATGGCCTTCCAGATGTGGTGTCTTGGCAGTGAGTCCATAGGTGGCTGTGGAGCCCTATTCTTGATCCACGTGTTCTCCCGCAGTGAGGATATCGGTTTCCAGATGGAAGGTGGTTCCGGTCAGGGTTGGCTTGATGTGCTTTCCTCTTGGCACATTTCTCCATTTCGCCCTCTATTCGTGCCTCTTTGAATTCTGCAGCACTGCTGGTCACAGCTGAATTCCAGTTAGAGTGCTGAAGGGCCAGGGCCACTGGAGTCATGCACTCCAATGAGGGGCTGCAGGGGAGGTTCCAGACCAAGCACATAGCCATATAACACAGAATATATAGGCAGATAATCCACATTATCCACTTTGAACTGGATTATTTGAGCCCACACTGCCATATAATCTAGTTCAAAACGGATAATCCAGATTTTAGATGGCAGTGTAGAAGGGGCCTAACTGGTCTTGTTTATCTCCCATTGTAGAAAATTTGAAAACCAATTAGATTGTTTTGTTCTATGACACTCATTGATCTTTTAAATGAGAAAAGATGTATTAGTGTCCTTGGTTATGCATATGTAAATGAATAAATGATGATATATCAGTAGTTACTTGTTTGTGTTTATATTTGACAAACATTATCATACCCAAGAGGAAACTCCTTTCTGGGGATATAATTCTGCTCCTCCATTTTCTAATTTTTCTCTCATAAGATTGTGCTTTATATAAACCCCTTATAGCTTGATGCATTTTGACAGGGAGAGAAGATGCATTCACTCAGATTTTGGGAAAATAAATACTTTGTTGCTTTTTCTTCACCATTTCACAACTTCTTCATTCACCAGTATCTCTATCTACACAATGCATGAAGAGATTTCTCTCTTAAAACCCCCTACACTGCCATATAATCCAGATTACCACACTATCTGCTTTGAACTGGATTATATGAGTCTACGCTGCCATATAATCCAATTCAAAGCAGATAATCTGGATTTTATATGGCAATGTAAAAGGGGCCTAGGGAGGGAAGTCTACAACCGAGGGGCCACTACGGAGAAGCCCCTGTCTCTCATTCCCACCAACTGCACTTGCAAAGAAGGTGGGATTGAGAGCAGGGCCTCCCCAGACTATCTTAATCTCCAAGAAGGTTCATAGGGTGAGATATGTTCTGACAGGTAGGCTGGGCCGGAACCATTTAGGATTTTATAGGTTTAAGACAGCACTTTGAATTGTGCTCAGTAGCAGATTGGCAGCTAGTGGTGGTATGCTCCCTGTACACTATTCCGGTGAGCAGCCTGGCTGCCGCTCCTTGAACCAATTGTAGCTTTTGAGCAGTCTTCAAAAGCAACCCGACGTAGAGCTTATTGCAGTAATCTATATGGGATGTAACCAGAGCGTGGACCACCGTAGCCAAGTCAGAATTCCCAAGATATGGGCGCAGCTGGTGCACAAGTTTTAATTGTGCAAAGGTTCCCCTGGCCACCACCAAGACCTGGGATTCCAGGCTCAGCGATGAGTCCAGGATCACTCCCAACTGCAAACGTGTGCCTTTAGGGGAGGTGTAAACCCATCCAGCACAGGCTGTGCAACCCCATTGATTTGGAAAGGGAGTAAAAGGTCAAAGGAAGTGCAACCAAAAAGGAAATGCAATCAAGAAGGAAAGCAAAGTGGATGTGCATTTACGTCCCTGGTGTTTAGGTTAATCTATCTTGGTTTTCATCAGCTGCCTGAAGCCTGTGGGGTGAAAATAGGATCACCAGGTCTCAGGTTACTGGGTGAAGCTTCAGGAAATGGCTGTGCTTCTTTGGATTTCTATGCAAGGAGACAAATCTCACTGCCTTTGTAAAAATGTGTATTGAAATACAGTAGTTTATTGGATAATGAATATGTTTGCGTGTTCATGCATTTGGCTGCATTTCATCAAGGAGGAGTTTCAGGGGTAGTCTAGCAAAGGTTTAGAAATACATAAGGATATATAGACACAAAAGTATTTTAAGGTTTGAATTTCATGTCTTTTAAATAAAGTTTCCAGCACATATTCTATGCAAGAACATAATGTATAACAAAGTAAATCAAGGACATTTTTATGTGGATAGATTTTGTAAATGGATACCAATACCATACCAAATGACAAAAGGGGATTTATTTATTTACAGTAGTTTTACCCTGCCCTTCTCAATCCCCCTGGGGGGGGGGGGAGGGGGGGAGATGACGACGACAGACGGACTCAGAGCGCCTGACAAAGGCAGCAATTCGATGCCACAATATACAATATAAAACCATAGAACATACAGCATTAAAATAGTAACAGTAAAATTAAACACTTAATCAACATTCAATTAAGTTAAAAACAGTAAATATGATCTGTCATGGATTTTGGTTATCCTCTTCCTCCACAATATATACTGTTGAATTTTTCTTCCTTCAAGAGGAAAAAAAATAGACTGTATTGGCCAAAGTTTAAACAATACATTCTATTTACTCCCCCTCCTTTGGAAAGAAAAAAGGCTGTACTACATATATTGTAGAGGAGATGTTTAGACTCTAAATATAAAATACATTTTGCAAAACCCAATAAAATTGAGACTTGCTGTAGTATAGCAATAGAAGAAACATCGGACAAAGCCTGAATTGTTCTAGATAGTTGTGATTTTTTACAAGTAGTTTTCACACTAAAAATGTGCTGTTGAAGTGAATGATATCACAACAAAAAGTCTAAATGTGTTGAGTAGGAAACGTTTAAATAAATACATATTGTTGTCCATTTTTTACTTTCTAGAAGCATTGTCCAAATGTCCTACTTTCAGGACCTCCTTGGGGGAGTTGAAAATGATTCAAGACCCTTTCACATTGAACTATTACAACACTATTAGTACCTAGAATACAGCCATGGCTGTTAAAATAATATTGTATAACTACATAGCATAAAAGGATTCTAAGATTCAACTAGTCATAAATGGTTGCAGACAGTCTTGGAGTTTCATACTATCAGTGAATAATTTCAAATTATATTTCCATTGATATCTAAACATTTATTTGAGGTTTGCTAAATTGTTTTGAACTATGATTTCAAGCAAAGAGAAGGCTCTGGAGGTGCTATGCCTTTGCCTCCACCTTTCCAGCAAAATAAGCTGATCTAAATTAAAGAAGGCTTTATAGTCTCTAAGGAGCTCATCACATAGGGTGTTTTCCACATTGTAGGACACTTTAAGTCCATTTCAAGGACGAAACCGGCTGTCGTCCATTGCCTTTCATCCTTGAAATGGAGCTAAAGCGTGCTGAACGGAGGGAGTTCAGAACATGGGTGAGGAATTGTGTTCTGAGCTCCTGGTGTGTGCCAGAACCATCACTAATGCTGAAAAACATATGTGATGGGATCTGACAGATTCGCCTGTATTGAATGGTTTCAGTGACATGGAGGAATGGGCATTCCTCACCACTTTGCTTTCACTGTATTTTCCCGTTAATAGCAATCTAGGCTCGAAATTGTGCTCTTGCTAACTTTTTAACATAACACTGGGCTAATGGAGGGAAGGAAAGCCTAGAAAGAGGGAATCATGGCAAAGTGGTTTATAATTATACTAGTATAATGAAGAGAAGCAAGGTCTTGCAAGAGGGGATCATTGCAAAGGGGTTTAAAATTACACTGGCACAATGAAGGAAAGCAATTCTTTGTAAGAGGGGATTGTGGCAAAGAGGTTTGTCAGGAAGCCAACCTCAGCCATGAGAATCGACTGACTGATCACCCTGACATGGGAGGCCAAAGGAGGGGAAATGGGAGGGAAAGACAAGAACGGGGAGATACAACACCAAAAAGGGCTATCTGGCTCAAGGTTGTTATGAGAATCGAAGGACTGAAGATGTTAAAATGTAACCGGAGGGAAAGGAGATAGCTTCTTAGGGTATACAGTGTTCCCTCACTTATTGCTGGGGTTAGATTCCAGGACCTTCCGCAATAAGTGAAAAACCGTGATGTAGGGATACTCTACTTATTTTAATATTTATTCATTATTTTAGTAGTTATACACTATTTTAAGTCTTTATAAACTTAAAATAAAATGAAGGAAAGGAAGGAAAGGCCCTTCAAGGCTGAAGGAAGGGAGAGAGGACTGAGGAGGGAAAGCACCTTGGAGAGCGGTGGTGGCGGCAAAACCCAACAAAATAGCGAAAATACCATGATATATATTACCTCAGCTTTCTGATATTGAAGTTTTCCTTGATTTAAAAAAAAAAGTAATACCAGGGGGTGGGGGTGGGTTTGGAGAAAAGGATGCTTCTGAACATGGCCAATAATATGTGAAAACCTGAAAAGAGAAAAATGTATGATGGGATGACGGAATTTGAAACGGGACAATTGGGGATCTAATTCTCTTTGCTAGACAGATGGCCCCCAAAGCTTCTCAAGGCCCTTGTGATGAGGTCCTAAGCCAGCAGTTTTTGTCTTCTAAGATCTGTTGTGAACTGTGCTAAACCCCAACTTGGGATAAGGAGGGGGATAAAAACCAGAGTGGTTGCTCTTTCTTCCATTTTTTCTTTTTTGAGGACTGTGCCCCTTTGTGGGCATGTGGGAACTATTTTGCAACATGTTTTTTTTCCAGGGTTGCTGCTTCTATTAAGCAGAGTGACACTGCTGCCTTGAGTGATTTGGGAGGAAAGCAAAGGTCAGGAACCACTGGTTTAGGCTGTGCCTCCTTGCCATAGAACTGACATTTCAGATAAACCTTGCCCGATGTTTTGTTTATTCTTGTGTTAGTGAATGAACAAGTGCATGAAAAGATTCATAGTAGATATGTCCCTTGAGAGTAGGGCTGGAGTCCTCTACACCCTTATGTGGGAATAAAGCACACTGAACTTATTTATTATTATTTCAGGAGTTTACCCCGCTCTTCTCAACCCCCGAGGGGGGACTCAGAGCGGCTTACAGCACGGCACAATTCGATGCCACATCAACAGCGGAAAACCCCAAACCCCACAACACATTAAAATACAACACATTAAAATACATTAAGACATTAAAATACAATCCCTCAGGAACATCTACAATCATTCCATTTAAAAACAATATTCAGCCATAAAAACATTGACCCTCTTCCTCCCTTCCGT
The DNA here is from genome assembly GCA_030556195.1 of Anolis apletophallus. Classification (NCBI taxonomy): domain Eukaryota; kingdom Metazoa; phylum Chordata; class Lepidosauria; order Squamata; family Anolidae; genus Anolis; species Anolis apletophallus. The sequence continues at coordinate 53,017,565 of JARBWK010000004.1, read as the reverse complement.
TAAAATCCCGTCAAATATGCTGCTTAGTGCTGGTGTGGGAAAGCCTGGTCCCAGAGCCAGGATTTAACCTTTTCCTGAATGCCAGGAGGGAGGAGGTGGACCGTACCACCATAGGGAGCGCATTCCACAGGCGGGGGGGCCACCACCGAGAAGGCCCTGTCCCTCGTCCCCACCAACCGCATCTGAGAAGTCGGCGGGAGCGAGAGCAGGGCCTCCCGGATGATCTTAGGCTACGGGATGGGACGTAGCGGTTGATGCGTTCGGACAAGTAAGCTGGGCCAGAACCGTATAGAGCTTTAAAGGTCAAAACCAGCACTTTGAATTGAGCCCGGAAGTGGACAGGCAGCCAGTGGAGCTGACACAACAGGGGGGTGGTATGCTCCCTGTATGTAGCTCCCGTTAGTAATCTGGCTGCCGCCCGCTGGACTAATTGCAATTTCCGAACTGTCTTCAAAGGCAGCCCCACGTAGAGTGCGTTGCAGTAATCTATTCGGGATGTGACCAGAGCGTGGACGACCGTAGCCAGATCAGACTTCCCAAGGTACGGGCGCAGCTGGCGCACGAGTCTCAACTGTGCAAAAGCTCCCTGGCCACCGCCGAGACCTGGGGTTCCAGGCTCAGCGCTGAGTCCAGGATCACTCCCAAGCTGCGAACCTGCGTCTTCAGGGGGAATGTAACCCCGTCCAACACAGGCTGTAACCCTATGCCCTGTTCGGCCTTACGACTGACCAGGAGGACCTCTGTCTTGTCTGGATTTAGTTTCAATTTGCTAGCCCTCATCCAGTCCGACACAGCGGCCAAGCACCGGTTCAAGGTCTGGACAGCCTCCTTGGTGACAGGTGGGAAGGAGTGACAGATCTGGACATCATCTGCGTACAGATAACACCTTACTCCGAAACTCCGAATGATCTCTCCCAGCGGTTTCATGTAGATGTTAAACAACATCGGGGACAGTACTGAACCCTGAGGGACTCCACAAGACAACGGCTGTGGAGCCGAACAGGTGTCACCCAATGACACCTTCTGGGTACGACCTTCCAGGAAGGATTGGAGCCACTGCAAAGCAGTACCCCCAAGCCCCATATCTGCAAGGCGACCCAGAAGGATACCGTGGTCAACGGTATCGAAAGCCGCTGAGAGGTCCAGCAGAACCAACAGGGACACACTCCCCTGTCGAGTTCCCGGCGTAGATCATCTACCAAGGCGACCAAGGCTGTCTCAGTCCCATGTCCCGGCCTAAAGCCAGACTGTGCCGGATCAAGATAATCAGTGTCCACCAAGACCCCTGGAGTTGCGAAGCCACCACACGTTCCATGACTTTGCCCAAATAGGGGAGATTGGAAACTGGCCGATAGTTCACTAATTGAGTGGGGTCCAGTGAAGGTTTCTTCAACAGCGGTTTTATAACAGCTTGCTTTAAGCTGGCTGGAATGATGCCTTCCCGAAGGGAGGCATTAACCACCACCTTCACCCACTCTGCCAGACCCCTCTGGCTTCCTTAATCAGCCAGGATGGGCAGGGGTCTAGGATGCATGTAGTGGGCCTCGCCTCTCCAAGGATCTTGTCCACATCCTCGAGCTGAACCAATTGAAACGAATCCATTAAAACCGGACAAGCAGGTGCTCGTGTCACATCCTCAGAGACTGCCGTTAAAGTGGTATCGAAATCGGAATGGATCAGAGCCACCTTATCCGCGAAGACCTTGGCAAACTCATCACAGCGTACCGTCGAGCCGCCAGGGATCTCGCACTGAGGCGGATTTAAAAGACCCCTGACGACTCGAAACAGTTCCGCTGGACGGTTCTCGCGGCGGCCACCTTGGCCGCAATAGATGTTTTTTGTGCGGCTTTTATTGCTGCGTCATAGGTCCTCAAATAGGAGACCAGGCGCGCCTGAGCTGATCCGCTCCGTTTCCGACGCCACACGCACTCTAGCCTCCTCTTTTTTCGCTTCATTGCTGCCAGCTCCTCGGTGAACCAAGGAGCTGGTTTAGCTCGGTTACTCAAGAGGGGGCGTTCTGGAGCGATCGTGTCAATAGCCCTTGTCATCTCCCTATTCCAGAGAGATACAAGAGCCTCAACAGGGTCACTTACCGAGGAGGCGGGAAAATCCCCAAGAGCCGTCAGGAATCCATTCGGATCCATAAGTCTCCTGGGGCGGACCATTCTAATAGGTCCATTCTAACTTGGTGGGGATTACTTTTGAAAAAACTCGAGTGTGCAGGACCACTGTAAATTTGAAGCACACAGACAAGAAAGCAAGAGATATAGAGAATAAGAGATATAATTATTCACAATAACAAAAACAGAATTTGCAAGGACCCGATTATTTCCAGCTGTGAAATGCTTAACTTCTTTGTCAAGTTCTAGGATATATTGGGCAATTCTGAGGCCCTTTGAAGACACTTTAGTATATAAACAGTCTGACGTGTTCCTAGTGCTCTCTTCTCAGCATGTCTTCATATATGTTATATGCCCAGCAAATGGTAATATTTAATATTGAATTGAGTATGACTTTTTTCTCCAAAGTACCAAACATAATTTGGGAGTGCCAGCAAATTCCTTTCTCAAACATGAGAAACATCAAAACAGGAAGCAAACTTTGCTTCGTGTTTTATTGGAACTTAATGTAACATTGGGGGTTACAAGAAAAAAGAATGTGCCTACTACATGGTGATAGATAATATGCCTGGAACCACCCCTCCACACCAACATATGGTCTTTGATGTGGCAAGTGAACTGACACATCAATCTTAATGAAGCAAAGTTTTGATTCGTCATACCTGCAACTTCTTTCTTGAGTCTTGGCTTTTTAGAGCTAGCCAAAGGCAAAATGCATGTCTTTGAAAAGTGGAGTTAGTAAGAATTCTCCCACTGACTTCAGTTGGCTTGGGAGAAGGCTGTGCATGCAGCATACATTATGAAAGTTGAGCCTAGATTAGTTGAAAAGAAGGAAAAACGCTTCCTCAACATTTGCTAAAAATTGCCTGTAACATTTAAAAGTATCACCTCCTGCTTGTGATGATTCAGTGCCCAGGTCTTTTCTTGCACAGATACCCCTATATTAAAACGATTATTTTTTCTAAGTTGACTCTTTAACAGAATATATTTGTAGAATTGGCAATTAATGGTATAATAATCAATGTTGAAGTGTACATGTTTGATGTGTCATAAAATATTCTTATCAGCTTTTACAATTATAAAAATACCTTGAAAACTACCACACTGAAACAACAAAAATATGCTTCACGAACAAATGAATTACTGATCATGCCTATGTATTTCTTTTCAAAACCCCCAAATTCCAAAGCCATTAGATACAAAATCTGAACAAGGCTGCATTAAGTAGTGTTTATCAATATAAATCTATGCAGGAGTAAAGCACAAATATAATGCTGAGATGTTGCATGAAGATTAGGTGATGCTTTGGGCTGGGGACATGTTGCATCGTTTCAGCAATGTTCTCATGTGGTCTGGATTGGGGCCAAGGGTAATTTGGGTGATGCGGGGTGTGGGCCAACAGCTTCCACATGCCCTTTGTCAGGCCCCCATGGATTCGCCACGATGTGTGGCGAATCCATAGGTTAATGTGATAAGGTCCTTAATGGCTGCGAATGGAATTCTACGGTAGGTTCAGGGGTCAGTGAATTGCTAACATCATGTCTAGACCCAGATGTAGATGAAAGGCCTTCTCTCCATCCAAACTGCCACTGCCCTGGCCTTGGAAGTATCGAAGAACAGCCAGTCTCATGGGACAAAATTTTAGGAGGAAGTAAATACTATATGCTTAATGTTATCTTATTGAAAGATTATGTTAATGAAATCTCACTGGCATGCCCCCACAGAGACCTCCACTATTTTCCCCAATTTAAGTTCCTTTTAGTTAGAAGGGACCAGTATTTTATGTACAATTGTTGTGGGAGGGGAAAGCAACCTTAGTTAGTCCTCTAAGATATACTTTTCCCTTTATGTATGTATGTATGTATTTATTTTTGGATTTGTAGACCACCACTCCCAAAGGCTCGGAGCGGTTTACAACACAACTCAGTAACAGACAATGGGTAAAACATAGAATAAGATATACATAAAACAGTAGATAAAACAGACTCTGTTACAGTATATGGAGTTTAGCTAAGTAATTGCAGGATCTTCTTGTCTGAATGTGTGTGTTGAGGAGAAACACCTGGACAATGAAGCAATTAAGCTTGAGCATTGAGTATATCATGAGGAGGGTTTTTCCTTGATCCTTTGTGTGAAGAAGGAGATCATGAAGACTGCCATGGATCTACCACAGGACTTGTCCTGGATCATTTAACAAAGGACTTCTTGCACCATCCAGGATGCAGATGATGCATAGTGATAATGCATTTGATCTTTGAGCAAGTAATCTGCAATGGACTATGTTTATTTTGAAGGCTTGTTTTGTTAAAGCTGCTTACTTAAGAGTAAAGTTTTGTTTTTCATTTACTCTGGCTCTGTGTGATTTAGCAGAGGTCTAAAACTGGAAAGACTACTGAGCTTCCGCACAGACTGACAAACTGCAACAGGTTATGGGCCCAGACTGTACAGTCTGTCCAGTTGCATAGTTGGACTATATATATTTTTGTTCCAGTTTTTGAAAGACAATTTTGTTTTGCATTGTGTGTTTGGTGGCAAAACAAGAAGATGGATTCTGGAGTGAATATGTCTTTCCCCATGGCCAGATTAAATGGCAATAACTATTCCATTTGGAAAGTCAGAATGGAAAGTTATTTGAGGAGAGAATCCTTATGGGAATGTACAGAGAATCCAGTGCAGCAACCAGCTTCAGCAGAGCAGCTGAGGGCTCTGGAAAGGGCAAGGTCTACTCTGATATTAGGAGTTGACAATGAACAGTTGGTTCATATATGCAGCTTGCCAACTCCCAATGCCATCTGGGTAAGACTCAGAGAAGTATATGCTTCCAGTTCGGCAGCAACAGTGGCTGTGCTGGCGAGACGACTCTACAGGAAGAGACTGGAGAAGAATGAGAGTCTGAGAGACCATTTGCAAGTTTTGCAGAATTTGTTTTTGCAATTGGAGGAGAGAGACTTTCATCTCACAGAAGCAAACAAATGTTTTATTGTGCTTTCATCCATGGATGATTCGTTTGATGGGATAGTGAATTCTCTAGAGTCACTTCCACAAGCACAATTGAACCTCCAATATATTTGTGCTAGACTTCTAGCTGACTGGGAGAGACGGAAGGATCGTTGCCTGGAGTCTGCAAATACAGCAGGGCATTCTCAAGGAAAGCAGTCAGCCGGAGTTGCACTCGAGGAGGAGAAAGAGAGAGTATGTGTGGTGAGAAAGTGCTTCACTTGTGGATCTCCAAATCATTTAAAGAGAAATTGCCCAAAGCAGCAGAAGAAGCAAGGAGGGAAGAAGATGAACCAGAGGAGCAGTTCTTCGCATGTAAGAATAGTGAAGTCCCAAAAGAGTCCAGCAGATGAGGACATATTTTATGTGGACTCTGGATGTTCACAGCATATAGTGAACAACAAAAATTTAATTTGTAATACTGTGAAACCTGAATGTTCAAATGTTACCCTTGCAGATGGAAAACAGTACAAAGTACACAGTCAAGGGGAAGTTTATGTTAAGCATTTGGACAGAACATTAAGGAATGTATTTTTAGTTCCAGAGCTTGAATATAACTTATTATCTGTTGGAAAACTTGATAAAGAAGGTTATGAAGTTAATTTTTCTGAAGGAAAAGTCAGGATTTTGAAAGGGAATAAGTTATGTGGAACTGAGTATTACAGGGGATTTGTATGTGTTAACCTCAAGAGGTAATACAGGTGATGTAAATATGATCAGTAAGAATACCCCATTACACCAGGAATGTATTCATGATTTACACAGAGCATTAGGTCACCCTAGTTTCAAAGTGTTGTATAAAATGCCAGGGTTTAGTGAAGGTATTAAGTTAAAGGATTGCAAGAAGTTTCTTGATTGCAATGTATGCAAGAAAACCAAAGCACAGTCAGCTCCAATAAGTAAGAAAAGTTTAAGAAACTCAGAGGAGATTTTTCAATTGGTACATGCTGATTTAATTGGGCCTTTTCAACCAAGTAAAGGTGGGGCCTGTTATATTCTGTGTTTATTAGATGACCATTCTTGTTTTTCTTGGTGTTTTTGTTGAAACAGAAGAATGAAGTTTTTGATATTTTCAAAAATTGGGTGGCATATGTGAAGAGGCAATTTGGAGTGGGATTAAAAGCTTTTCAAACAGATAGAGGAGGAGAATTTACCTCACACAGTTTGGAACATTTTCTGAAACAAGAGGGGATAAAGCACAGACTCACATGTGCTTATCAAAGTGCAGAAAATGGAAAGATTGAAAGATTTGTAAGGAAAGTCCAAACAGTCAAAGATTCTTTGTTAGAAGATTCTGGATTACCTAAAAACCTTTGGGGAGAAGCAGTATTGACTGCATGTTATTTGATTAATAGACTCTGGTGTGAGCCTATCCAGAACACGCCTTATTTTATGTTATACGGCAAGAAACCCCCATTAGGACATTTGAGAATTTTTGGAGCACAGGCATGGGTATTCATTCCAAAACAATTGAGAAGGAAAGGACAAGATAAAGCCAGGAGATTAACAATGGTTGGATATGCACAGGAGCAAAAGCTTGGAGATTTTTAGATAAAGAAGGAAACATTGTTATATCTAGATCTGCGAATTTTGCATGTAGCCAGAACTGGGACAAGATTCATGCTAATCAGGAAGTTTTCTTTCCTATTTCAAAAGAGGAAACTTGTGAGCAAGGTAGATCAACCACAGAGCAGGAAAGTGCTGCTTCACCTCAACTCATAAGTAAACCTATAATTAAGAAATTTAAGAGGCCTAGATCCTCAGATGAGGATGATGAGGTGAATGAAGATCCTGAGGAAGGAGCCAGTAAGAACATTACACTCAGGAGGAGTGAGAGAACCAGAAAGAAACCTGACTGGTTCACAGTACAACATGTTAGAGTGTGTTTGGTTAATCATGAGCCTCAGAGTTATGAAGAAATAGAAAGTTTGCCACATGGGGAGAAAGAAAAATGGTTAGAAGCTATAGATGAAGAGCTGAAAAGCATGGAAAGATTAAATGTGTATGAGCATGCAAATTTACCAGGTGGAAGTAATCCGGTTGACACAAAATGGATTTTTAAACAAAAGATTGATGCTGATGGTCAAGTATGGTACAAAGCGCGTCTGGTTGCTAGAGGGTTTACTCAGATTAAGGACATAGATTACACAGAAGTGTATTCGCCCACAGTTAGTCCTAATTCTGTAAGATTACTGTTAACTCTAGCAGCATGTTTAAATTTAAAGGTGTATCATTTTGACATAAGTACAGCATATCTGAATGCCAATCTGAAAGAAAACATATATATTGTACCACCACCAGGTTCGAAATATAGAGACACCAACGTATATTTTAAATTAAATCGCGCATTATATGGCTGGAGCAGTCCGGGCTTGCCTGGAACGAATGTTTAAATGATGCATTAACCAAAATGGGTTTTGAAAGAAGCCGAGCAGATCCATGTGTGTATGTAAGAAATGTACAGCATGATTATCAAGTATTGTTTGTATATGTTGATGATTTATCATTTTTGGCTGAGAGTCAAGCAGAAGTTGACAAGTTTGCAGAAGAATTAAGCAAACATTTTGTGTTAAGAAACCTTGGTCCAATACAATATTTTCTTGGTGTACAGATTATGAGGACTGAACAAGGTTTTGTGTTAAGCCAAAAAGGAAAGATAATGCAAATTTTGGAAAGGCTAAATATGGAAGAATGTAAAGGGGTCCAATCACCCATGATATTAGGTTTTCAAAATAAAGTGGAAAATGCTGATAAATTTGAAGAGCAGGCATTATACAAAAGCATCATTGGTCAGTTATTGCACATATGTAATTACACTAGAGCAGACATTGCATTTGCTGTGAATTTTCTAAGCAGGTATTCAGCCAACCCATCCATTGCTGCATGGAATGGACTAAAGAGAGTTGTGAGATATTTAAAGCAAACACAAGATTTTTGTTTGAAATTAAGTCCAGATGACTCACTATCCTTGCAGGTATATGCAGACAGTGATTTTGGCAATTGCACAGATAGAAAATCAACAACAGGGATTGTAGTTAAATTTTCTAATGCACTAATTGACTGGAAGTCAAAGAAGCAGGGTTATGTAGCTTTAAGTTCCAGTGAGGCTGAGTTTGGTGCAATCAGTTTAGCATACACAGAAGTCTGTGTAATTAAACAACTATTAAAGGACTTAATGATACCTGTTGAAAATCCTACGGTGATATATGAGGATAATCAATCATGCATTGCAATGGCAACACAGGCCAGAGTGAAACAAAGGAGCAAGCATGTGGATATCAAGTACAGCTGTGTAAGAGATGCAGTAAAAAATGGTGAAATTGATTTGGTATATTGTAATACAGATCTGAATTTGGCTGATGTATTGACAAAGCCACTGAGTGTACAGAAACATCAGAATGTTTTGAATGATCTGGGGATTTGTTGAATGTGCCATGTAATTGTGAATGTATTAGATGCTATGTATTACGTGTTTTCCTCTACACACAAGGAGGAGTGTTACAGTACAGTATGTCCTGGGTGACTTCAATGTCCACGCTGACGCAGCCCCCATTCCATCTGCAGCCGCGGACCTAATTTCGACCATGGCGACATTGGGCCTCTCCTTATGTAACTCGGGACCCACGCACTCGGCTGGGCACACCCTCGACCTGGTGTTCAGTGCAGGGGTTCAAGTGGACCTAGCCTCGGTAATCGAGGTTCCATGGTCAGACCACTGTGCTCTAAGTATCCGGGTTGAGCAACCGCCTCCCCCATGCATGGGCGCCGAACGGATTTTTGTTCGCCCAAAGAGACTTATGGAACCCGAGAGGTTCCTGAATGCTCTGAGGGATCTGGAGTCTACCAGCGTCTCAGTCGATGAGCTGGTGCAGGCTTGGAATGCCTCACTAGCTAGAGCTCTCGACGAGATTGCCCCTAGGCGCCCTCTCCGACCCCGCAATCATCGGTCCCCTTGGTATACAAGGGACCTCAGGGTTATGAAGCGGGAGAAGAGACGGTTAGAGCGAGTGGCGGAAACTCCGTGACGGAGCCTCAATATCGGCTTATAAGTTATTCAAAGAAACTTATGAGCAAGCTGTCAAGGCAGCCAAAAAAGTATACTTCTCTGCCTTGATAGCGTCTGCTAGCTCACGCCCGGCTCAACTCTTTAAGGTAATTCGATCTCTGACGACGGTCCCTACCGTCCCAAAAAACAGCGATCAGGCCCTTACCGCCGGTGTTTTCCAGAGCTTTTTTGCAGACAAGATACTGAGCCTCCGCCGGGACCTCCCGGCCACAATTGATACAGTGAGAGAGCTCGAGACTCCGTGGCCCTCCGCCGGGCCCACCATCGACCGGTTTCGGCCACTGGACGCAGATGCTGTTGATAAGATAGTGGCTGCAGCTCGCCCCACCACCTGCTCCCTCGACCCGTGCCCCTCCTGGCTGGTTAGATCCTGCCGGGAGGGGTTACGTGGGCCTCTGTTGAATGTCATAAACAGCTCCCTTGAGCAAGGAGTCTTTCCAGAGTGCTTAAAAGAGGCGGTGGTGGCTCCATTACTGAAGAAACCCTTCATTGGACCCTGCGGTTCCCTCCAACTACCGCCCAGTGTCGAATCTTCCATACCTGGGCAAGGTAGTTGAGAGGGCAGTAATGGAGCAGCTGCAGTCCTTCTTAGATGATGCAACATGGCTTGACCCCTTCCAGTCCGGCTTCCGTTCGGGGCATGGGACGGAGACGGTCCTGGTCTCCATCACAGACCAACTCCGCTGCCAGCTCGACCAAGGCGGGTCTGCGCTGCTCGTGTTATTGGACCTCACGGCAGCGTTTGACACGGTCGACCACAATCTTTTGATCCACCGCCTGGCCATGGCCGGAGTGAGGGGACTGTCCTTAAATGGCTGTCCTCCTTCCTCCGCCAGCGGTCTCAGCGTGTGAGGAGGGGCGGGGGAGGTCTCCGAGGGCTCCCATTAGTGTGTGGAGTCCCTCAGGGGGCCATTCTCTCCCCTCTATTATTTAACATCTACATGCAGCCGCTTGCACAGCTGGTGCGGAGTTATGGGCTGGTCTGCCATCAGTACGCCGATGACACCCAGCTCATTCTGAGGATGGAGGGCAGGCCGGAATCCGCCCCCGATAATTTCCAACATTGCCTCGAAGCCGTTACTGGATGGCTGCGAGCCAGTAGGTTGATGGTGAATCCGGCGAAGACGGAGATCTTGTGGCTGGGCGGCCCGGGCGGGGTGGGTGCCCGGCTTCCGACCCTGGACGGTGCGGCGCTGCATCCAGCGCCGTCTCTGTGAAGAGCCTGGGTGTCCAGTTGGACTCCCAGCTGACCATGGAGGCCCAGGTCTCCATGGCCAGCAAGGCTGCTTTTTTCCACCTCCGCCAGGCAAGGAGGCTGGCCCCCTACCTCTCCCGGAGCGACCTAGCCACGGTGATCCAAGCCACGGTCATCTCAAGGCTAGACTACTGTAACGCGCTTTACGTTGGCCTGCCTATGTCGTCGATCCGGAAGCTCAAGCTGGTGCAGAACACTGCCGCCCGGCTCCTGTCTGGGGCACCAGCAGGATGCCGTATAACACCAATTTTGCAGGATCTGCACTGGCTGCCTATTGAGCACCGGGTCGCCTTCAAAGTGCTGGTTCTTACCTTCAAGGCCATACACGGCCTGGGGCCAGCGTATCTGAGGGACCGTCTCACCCCATATTGCCCAGCGAGATCACTTCGGTCCGAAGAGGCCAACCTGTTGGTAGTACCATCTGTAAAGTCGGCACATCTAACATCGACCCGCCGGAGGGCGTTCTCTATTATAGCTCCCACACTATGGAACGCCCTCCCGGCCGAAGCCAGAGCCCTGAGAGATCTGCTGCCATTTAGACGGGCCTGCAAAACTCATTTGTTTAGGCAGGCCTTCGGCGAGTAGGCCTCGTCTATACTCTCTAGGCTGTGATATCTCCTGCTGCTCAATTGTTATATTGCATTTTGCTGTTTAATTGTTTTAACTGTTTTTAACTGTTTTTATGTTTTAACCTGTGGCGTTGTGCCACTGGCTCTGTGAGCCGCCGCGAGCCCCCGGGAGTCGGCGGCGAAGAAGCCCCAATAAATAAATAAATAAATAAATAAATAAATATGGAGTTTAGCTAAGTAATTGCAGGATCTTCTTGTTTGAATGTGTGTGTTGAGGAGAAACACCTGGACAATGAAGCAATTAAGCTTCAGCATTGAGTATATCATGAGGAGGGTTTTTCCTTGATCCTTTGTGTGAAGAAGGAGATCATGAAGACTGCCATGGATCTACCACAGGACTTGTCCTGGACCATTTAACAAAGAACTTCTTGCACCATCCAGGATGCAGATGATGCATGGTGATAATGCATTTGATCTTTGAGTAAGATATCTGCAATGGACTATGTTTATTTTGAAGGCTTGTTTTGTTAAAGCTGCTTACTTAAGAGTAAAGTTTTGTTTTTCATTTACTCTGGCTCTGTGTGATTTAGCAGAGGTCTAAAACTGGAAAGACTACTGAGCTTCCGCACAGACTGACAAACTGCAACAGACTCAACTAAACCCTGAAGTCAGTCATTAGTTCAAGGAGGGTTGTAGGAGTCTGGAGAAACAACCATTCAGCACTTTAACATTGACACTCTTTTGCATGGGACATATAAACAAAAGGACAAGAAGAAGCATGAGATAGGACTAATAATAATAGCTATTAATATTACGCCATCATCATTTATTTATTTATTTATTTATTTATTTACTTACTTACTTCATTTATATACAGCTTTTCTCCCCCAGGGCAGGGGGAACTCAAAGCAGTTTCCAACATATTCATGGAAAAAATATAATGCCTAACAACATATAAAAGATCTAGCATAAAAGCAACAGTAACATATAACTATTAAAGTATTAAACCATATTAAATGAAAAACAAACTACATCTAGACATTTAAATCATGGAATTAAACATATTAATATAAATATTAAAATCACATAATCTCCCAAAAGTTATTCAGGGTGGCTTACAAGCATGTAGTAGTGAAAAAAAATACAAAATACAGTTACATATTACATACAACACTGTAAATTTATATAAAACCAATAATATAATAAAAAACAGCATAAAACCCCTTCTAGTTAGATAGAAATACTCTATAAAACACAGCAATAACTGCAGATTAAAATACAGCCATGTCAGTGCTGGTCACATAAAGTGCAGGAATAATTAATTAACTGATTGTATTAATCATGTTCAAAGGCTTGCTTTTTTCTGAAAACATTGGAGTGTGAAAGCTAGTCTAATTTCTCTGGGGAGGGAGTTCTAAAGTTGAGGAGACACTACCAAGCAGGCCCTCTCCGTCTGCACCAACCACACTTGAGACATAGGCCTCTCTGCAGATCTTAGAGCCTGCTCTGGTTCATTGGGGCAGATGTGGTCTCAAAGTTAGATTGGACCTGAACCATGTAGGGCTTTGGAGGTGACTTGCACTTTAAATTGGAACTGGAAATTTGTCAGCAGTAAGTGAAGCTGCTTCAATAGGGCACAGTTTGCTCCCTATAAACTGCCCCAGTTAGTAATCTGGCAGCCAACCTTTGCACTAATTGCAGTTTCAGAGCCGTCTTCAAAGGCAGCCCCATGTAGAATGCATTGCAGTACTCCAGACACAGTCTCTCTCTCTCTCTCTCTCTCTCTCTCTCTCTCTCTCTCTCTCTGGCATTACTTCGCAAATGAAGATTCTTAGGAAGGACTCAACCCACGCTTTTTACAAGTGCATTGATGACTAAAAAGGCTAATCTGAGATAGGCAAGTTCGGTTGCAGAAAGCACAGCAGAAGATCTCCTTGGGTGATGTTGTTTCCAAGTTGTGGTTCTTTCTGCACGGTCATTTCTCTTCAAGACCCATTCAGCGTGTCTTCTCAAAAGAGGCCACAGCATTGTGGATAGTGCGTCTCCATGCCTCGCGATGTGAGGCCAGGGTGGACCCTGAAACAACATCTCAGGCTCGGCCAGATTGATCACCAACAATGGTCCAGACAAAGTAAGCAAAGCTTTTGTTCAGGCAAGACTTCTTCCCACTCTTCAAATACTTTTTATTAGTTAGTCCTGGGAGGAGTGAGAATCTGGATCTTTGTTGTTATTAAATTCTTGTTAACCATTCATCTGTGACATCCCAATCTGTTTGCAATCAGTTTAAGAAATCCTTCTTATAAACAGCTCGTTGGGGCAGAACATTCACCTTGATAGTATCAGTACAACTATGTTTAAATAAATGTGGGAAACTGATGTTCATGCAGGCCCTAGGGCTTTGCAAACTCTGTAATGCACCACAATGCTCCCTAGTTGATGCGGGGACAGTTTTCCATGTTATTGCCATTGAGGCAATTTTAGGTTCAGGAGAGACAATTTTTCAAAAAGGATGTTATGTTTTTTCATCACTTCATGTTAAGGCATATCTTGGATCTAAAATGGCTCTAAAACCGAAGAACTAGCCAAATCCCAAGAACATTGGTGACAATTAAAAAAAATAGAGTTCATAGCTCTCTCCAGAATGAACACAATGTGGCCTCCTTACCACCAACAACTGACCACTCCTGAAACAAACCAAGTTATTTTTTCTTGATTGAAGACTTCACTAGCAAGATCAAATTATAGCAAGGATTCAAATGTTCCTTAATATTTCAGTCCTGTTCTGCCCATTCCTGCTTGCTTGTCTGTTTTTTTTCCCTTTTCCTTTTAGAAGGTATATTACAAACTGGCAGTGGTTTTCCCAGGGATGTCATTTGCTTGGGGCTAGGGAAATGGAATTGCAAACATAAGTTAGTCAGATCAATATCAGTGGGTTTGAAAGAAGATAGTTCATGCATAGTTTAGCAAGTGGTCAAGGGAATATTCATTTGTGCTGAATCAACTTGATCTGAATATGACGTTGTTTTTTCTGTATGAAGTTATCTCCATTATTAAAAAAAGACTAAAGTTGCATGCCTTTTAGCAACTTATACAACAGACGTATGTTTGAGCAAACATGGGCAGGACTGTTATTCATGACATCAAAAGCTGCCAAAGATTTCCTGGTTTAAAACTGTGTGGATAAAAAATACGTAGGCATTTTAACTGGGTCACAATACTTTATTTATATAAGAGTAAGCTGCAAAATCATGCAAGCTGCAGTATTAGCAATTTAAACATTAAATACACTTTAGACGCAGTGTATTTTTATCCTGTCATAGTATATTTTAAGAGGAAAATGTATGCTTTTCAAATGTTCATTTTTCTGGAGAGGACCATGGCCCTGAGATAATAATGTATAATACTAAATCTTTATTTGTATCCTGCTTTATTCCACAAAGATACCCAAAGCGGCTTACAACATATGAAAAGTAATACAAGTCCAAAACAATCAACATATACAAGACATAAAAACACATAGGTTAAGAATCATGACTTTGAGAAGAACCCAAAGATCTAAGCTAGCTCTAATAATAATAATAATAATAATAATAATAATAATCTTTATTTATACCCCACCACCATCTCCCCAAAGGGGACTCGGGGAGGCTAACATGAAGCCAAGCCCAAAGATACAATACAGCAAAATAAAATACAAAAGGCAGACAACAAAAATACATCAGAATAAAATACATACAGTAGCAAAATAAAATAAAGCAAATTGATGTAATATAAAATTGAACACTATGGGCAGGCCAAATGGATGAGGTAAAATGATAAAACCTTGGATGAGGTAGGAATAGAAAAAGTATAATTGAGTGGAGCCCAAAAAGGATGAACAGTGGGGTTAGGCTTTTAGTTTAGGATGGGGGAAAGTGCATAATAGGGGCAACACTATGTACTGATAGCCCTAGGCATACTGCTTAGTATGTCCCAGAACGAGAGGATTGACACACAGTAGCTGCAGCGATATAAATTCTCACTTGCCTCATCTTCTATACAAGAAAGAGAAATGCTAAGAAGTTGGCTGCTCAACTGCTTGAGGGCAAATATTTTCCTGCACTCTTAGGAAGAGTGCATACACATGTGAGACCAATTCTTCTGCAACTTGTGAGAGTAATTTCTGTGCAAATTTTGCTCACTGATGCCTCACTGTGTGGAATTTAACAGATTTGAGACATCAAAGGGTTGCTTGCATATTTTTATTGATCAGGCATTCTTTCTCTGCTTATTGAGTGTGTCTGTTTGTCATTTTTCATGAAGGAGAAAGACCCTAGGTTTGCACAGAGATTTTCTGCACAAAATTATGGAAACACTAACTGCAATGTGCTCCTTGCTCATTCTTGTGCTGGAGGCAAGTGCACTCACAGAGACTACCAATTCTTTGACCTGAACAGACTGCCTCAGTTGATGTGTTGACACAGTCTCATCAAGAATGAGAAATTTTGTGAATTTTCTTTACACCCTCTGGGCACCTGTCACTGTCAATGCACTTCTTGGTTCGTGCAGAGGTGCCCTATACCTTGTGGTGTTATTTAATTTTTTAAGTAAAAGGAAAACCCCTTGAAGTGATCTCCCAGCTCTTCCAACATGATCACTTCAAAGTGAAGCAAGGGCCTCCAGCTGTTGACATGTTCCTCTCTCAGGAAATCCTATGACCCTGCCCCTCAGGGCTCAAGGAGACAATGATTATCAGGAGAAAAAGATGGCAAGCAATGCCAAATTGCTTTTAGTTTGCTCTATAACCTAGCCAAATATAAAGGAAATAATAGATGATCCATGTTGCAACTGATTGGTACATAGGACAGAGTTAGGAAGAGTAGAGATGTGATTGGAGAAACCAGAAGAAAGGCTCGAAAGAGCTGTAGGAACCTACATGTGGGGCATAATGAGAGAGATCAGTGTAGGGACTTGCTTTGGGCAATGAAGGGTGTGTTGTGTATACTGTATGTTGAGTGGTTTTGTATTTTTACATATCATGGTATGTATTTTCTGTATGGGGCAGGTGCTTTTGTTTCATGTGTTCATGTGTTTATTTGGATCTCGGCCTAGATTTGCAGTTCATTGTACCAAATATGTTCTGGCTGGGAATGGTTAGTGGGGATTGTGTCACATTATTCAAAATTTCACTTCAATGCAATTAGAAGTTTGTGAGGAGATGAGTCAAGTATCCTGAACATGTATCCTCTATTACACGGTTCCCTGTTTTCCATGTGGATTTTTATTTATTGTATCAGGAGTGAACCAAGGGTACAGTTGTAATGTATTTTTAAAAACCCATAAACTTTAGAAACTTGGCATCATATTAAATGTCGTTTGACCAGTGGCTGGCCACTTGGAGTGCCTCTATTGTTGCTATAAGGAGGTCCTCCATTGTGCATGTGGGAGGGGACAGGCTGCATTGTAATAGGTAGTCTGTGGTTTGCTCTTTTCCACACTTGCATGTCGTGGACTCCACTTAGTGGCCCCATTTCTTAAGGTTGGCTCTCCATCTTGTGGTGCCAGAGCGCAATCTGTTCAGTGCGTTCCAAGTCATCCAGTCTTCTGTGTGCCCAGGAGGGAGTCTCTCATTTGGTATCAGCAATGGATTGAGGTTCCACGGGATTGACTGAGAAGTAGTTTTTCATGTGGATGATTGATGTGGATGATTGAGCAGGAAACAGTCTAAGCTTTAAATAAGTTCTCCAAGGTGATGGACCTGTTTTGGGAGTAAGGTTCAGTTTTTTGGATAAGACTTCAAATTTGGATTTGAAGTCCAAGATGCACCATGCCACTGACATGGAAGACATCAACTGCCACTGTGTTCAGGTAGGTTCTGAATCGCACAGAACCTACATGATTCCATTTACCTTTTCCTCAGAAATGCAGCTCATAGTACCTGGGGACCTGTGAAGACTGACCAGTGAGAAGTTGGCTACATTTTACAGACAGAATGTAGCCAATGGGCAGCTTTATCTCCATCCTTTCCCTTGCATACTTCTAATTGCAGAACTGTACATAATTTTGAAGAGAGATTACTGTATTTTGTGTAGCATTCTGTAGGTCCAGTCCACATCTGCATTCTGGCTAGTGAAGCTGCTACAAGAATCCTCTATTTGGCTTGTTGTAGGTTTTTTCAGGCTATATGGCCATGTTCTAGAGACATTCTTTCCTGACGTTTCGCCTGCATCTATGACAAGCATCCTCAGGGGTTGTGACCTCACAACCTCTGATGATGCTTGCCATAGATGCAGGCGAAACCCAGAGATTCCGGTCATGAAAGCCTTCGACAATAAATCCTCTATTTGCTTTTCATAGATTTTGGCAATGATAATTTGATGACTACCGTTTCCAGAGTCCAAATTCCTATTGGCTCTCTGGTGGAGTGTGAATTTTGACCAGCCTAGTTGGAGTGTGAATCCTTAGATGAGTCACACTCTCTTAGCCTTAGAAAAAGGCAAAGGCAAGCTTCCTCTGAACAGATCTTGGCAAGAAAACATTATGAAAAAATCACCATACATCAGAAGCAATTGAAAATACACAGCTACAAACAACATACATATGCATGTACATACTCTGGTGCTTTAGGGAAGACACCTTTCTCTTCTTTGATGTATCCATAATGGCTGGCGGATGGCACCCAGTGCACTTCAGTGGGCAATCAGGTCACTGGGGGGTTGGGGAGTGGCATCTAGGAGCCTCAAACTCAGGTATGGTTAAACTTTGTCCCTCCAGATGTTTTGGACTTTATCTCCTAGAAATTCCAGCAAGTTTACCAGTTGTCATGAATTGTGAGAGTTAAAGTCCAAACTCTTGGAGATCTGAAGTTTGTCCATGCCTGTTCTAACTGCTCTTGCACTTCTAGGGCAAGATGTTGTAGTAGGCTGTACTGATTCCCTTCCCATGCAAAAATATTGTAGAAGGCTGTACTGGTTATTTTCCCATGCAAACCCTTATAAAATACTCAAGATAATATAATCTGGAATTCTGCCACTGTAAACCACCAACAGCCAGCATGGCCAAATGGAATCCAGCTAAAATCATTCCAAGTGATGCTCTTTCCTGAATATTAGTAATTCGTGTGGCAAGCAAGTTCCTTCATGTAGTTCATGTGGCAAGCAAGTTCCTTCACGTAGTTCATGTGGCAAGCAAGTTCCTGGCATTTGCATCTATGGAATCGCAGTAGTACATTCCATGAATCCAGAGAGAGAGAGAGAGAGAGAGAGAGAGAGAGAGAGAGAGAGAGCGCTAGCTCAACAAAACAAAACACGGCTGCCTCAAATAACAGAGAATGCTCTGGGGAAATATGGTTTGACAAGGCAGGATACACACTTAAATAAACAAACACTGCACATGTCCCTGAAGTATTCTGATGATTTGTTGTCCTACATATTCCACTTTTTAAAAATACCCTACCAATACTAAGAGTCCTCTCTTTGAAAATTTCATAACCAATTAAAATACCCACTAATTAAATATGATCCAAGTTATTAAAGCTCTTGCATCAATTAAACACAACTGGTGTTCTGGTTTTAAGCCCAAGTGGCAACATCCTGTTAAGTGCTATAGTGATAGTACACTGTTGGGTTCTTGAAAAGAATAGGGTTTTTTAACAGATATAATTAATCAAGACTGAAAAATGTCAATTTGCCTCCTTTCAGTTTGCTCATTCTTACTTGCTGTTTTTCCACACATTTGTGAAAAACAATAACACGTTTTGAAATGTCTTAGTAATGAACACAAAGAGTGGGATAATGCAGCTATGACTTGGATTATTAAACTAACTGATAACTAAAGTAGTTCAATTTTAAAAGAAAGCACATACAACCTTTCTATCTGCATTGAAACTCATCAGATCTTATACATTCTGTGTTAGTTTAATACATTCTTTAGGCCAGTGGTTCTCAATCTGTGGGTCCCCAGATGTTTTGGCCTTCAACTCCCAGAAATCCTAACAGCTGGTAAACTGGCTGGGATTTCTGGCAGTTGTAGGCCAAAACACCTGGGGACCCACAGGTTGAGAACCACTGCTTTAGGCTAACCAAGGGAACAATACAATGTGTGGATTTAAAAAAAATCTTTAGATCTTGTCATTAGCTACAACATAAGAAAATGTCAGCAGGACGTGGGGGAAAAACCCACAAAATATTGGTCTGATACACAAAGTGAGGCTCTCATGAGGTTAACATGATGGCAGTCGTTTCTCAATCTGTTGTAGCCTTCTTCTGCCTTCACAACTATTGTAACATGCGGTGCACCAACCACTACACATTAAAAAAACCCCTCACATCTTCCAAGAGGAAGGTGCATCAAACCGACCCTGACTGGGACCTCCTTCCACCTGGAAACTGATGCCCTCACTATGGAAGAACATGCAGATCAAGAATAGGGTTCCACAGTTACCTATGTTTCCACCACCAAGGTACTAGACTTGTGAGGCTATCATACTTGGACAATGAAGGATCACCTAAGTATGTAAGTATTAATTTCCTCACTACATTGGCCTGAATGGAAGAAAAGTGTTTAAAGACTTCCTGGAGGCTGGGTATATAGTAGTTCTACTCCAGTGGTTCTCAACCTGTGGGTCTCCGGGTGTTTTAGCCTACAACTCCCAGAAATTCCAGTCAGTTTACCAGCTGTTAGGATTCTTGGGAGGTGAAGGCCAAAACATCATTAACAGGTTAATTAATGACACAGGTTGAGATCCACTGCTCTACTCAATAATTTCTCCTTTATTCATTACTAGCTTGGGCACCCGGTGGTGCCTGGGTGATTTGAGAAGTGCAGCAGGGTGTACAGTGGGTCATTGAGGCTCTGTGTGCCAAGTTTAGTCTGGATCCATCATTATTGGGAGTGGCAGTGGTATCATGAAATTACTGAAGGTACTGCAAGTCCCATCATCTGTGGTCCACCCTCCCCCAAATTGCAGTAGGATGTAGATTGGGTCATGGGGGCTCTGTGTGCAAAGTTTGGTCTGTATTGGTGAATGTATGAGGGTTGCATTGTTTTTAGGAATGAGTGAAGGTACTTCAAGTCCCATCATCCATGGTCCGTCTCACACAAAAGTGCACCAGGATGTAGAGTGGGTCATGAGGGCTCTGTGTGCCAGGTTTGGTGTTGATCACTCATTGGATTAGGTTTGCAGCAGTCTTGGAAAGTGAGGGAAGGTACTGGAAGTCCCATCATCCATGGTCTGCCCTCCTCCCAACTGCAGCAGGATGTAGACTGTGTCATGGGAGCTCTGTGTGCCAAGTTTGGTGTTGATCACTCATTGGATTAGGTTTGTAGCAGTCTTGGAAAGTGAGGGAAGGTACTGCAAGTCCCATCATCCATGGTCTGCCTTCCTGCCTTCAGTAGGCTGTAGAGTGGGTCACTGGGCTCTGTGTGTGAAGTGCGGTGTTTGTTGGGGGCCTCAGTGGTGTGCGGGAACAGAGGGGTGTGACAGTACTACAAATCCCATCATCCATTGTCAGTCCTCCCCCGAATCTCACCAGGATGTGAAGGCAGTCATAGGGGTTATGTGTGCCAAGTTTGGTCTTGTCACGATCACGGACCTGGCGGGCCCCTTAATCACACACACAGAGACGTACTGAAGGCTAACTACTTTATTGAGTATATAAAAACAGTTCCAAAGAGTAAATAGTCCAATAATATGCAAGTGTTCAAGGTGTTAAGCAAGTAGTCCAAAGTAACGTAGCAAATAAGCTGGAAGCGTGGCAAGGCTCCGCAATTCAATGCGAATCAGGAAACAGGGCAAGGTTCCGCAATCCAATGCGAATCAGGAAACAGGGCAAGGTGCCGCAAACCGCTGCGGCTCAAGAAACAAGGCAAAGGCAAGGCAAGGCTTGATGACCACTGCTGGCTTGTGGTCCCACTCCGCTTCGCGCCTATTCAGGGAAGACGTGGCCGGAGAACTGAGGATGCGTTCCCACGGCCCCTATACTTAATCCGTCGGCCGAGGTCCGCGACGCTCTAGGCTCCTTCGTCTCCAATCTCTGCTCACGGACCTCGGTCGATCTAGGACTCTTGACCAAGCCCTCCTGCTAGACTCAATGTCTCGTCTCCTATCGAAGGAGCGACCTTGCCTCTCGGCAGCTGTGTCGCTATCTTCCTGAGAACTTTCCTCCCTGGCACTTTCCCACTCGGATTCGTCCATGTTTACATTCTCGGGCTCTTGGGAATTCCTCCCCCAGGGTGCTCATAACTCCCTTCGCTGCTTCCCATCTCCACCTGGTGATCGGAATCTAAGCTGGGCCCAAACAACATTTCATCCCATGCCAAGCTCTCTGTGGGAGACTGC
Organism: Anolis apletophallus; assembly: GCA_030556195.1. Lineage (NCBI taxonomy): Eukaryota > Metazoa > Chordata > Lepidosauria > Squamata > Anolidae > Anolis > Anolis apletophallus. The sequence goes on along the minus strand of JARBWK010000004.1, from coordinate 52,996,240 downwards.
GGCCCATCCGAAGGGCCCTGTGCTTCACCCCAGTCATCTAGCTCATCCTCAGAATCCACCTCTGCTGCTGCAGGCCCTAATGCTAATGGAACCCCAGGACCTATTCCTTGCCCTCCAGGCACGAACGAGAACTGCTGTGCTACACTATCCCCCCCCCTCAGGGCCCCTCCGAGGCCGCCCTCGAGGTTTGGGTTTGTCAGGGTACTTGCGGTGAAAACGAGCCACGAGATCCGGAGCATGGACATCCCGAGCCCGGGTCCATGAACGTTCTTCCGGTCCCATCCCCTTCCAGTCAAGCAAATACTCCAGCTTCCGGTAGCGGATGCGAGCATCCAAGATGTCCTGGACCTCCAACTCCTCCTCGCCATCGCGCATCACAGGGGGGAGGAGGCGGCTGCGTCACGTCAGGCCGCACCCCCTTCGCCGGGCGGAGCAACGAACGATGAAACACCGGGTGGAGCTTCATGTCCGCTGGGAGTTGTAGTTTGAAGGAAACAGGCCCCACCTTCTCCAAAACTTTGTAGGGACCCAAAAATCTCGCGTCCAGCTTGCGGCTGGGTCGCTGCGTAGGCAAATTCTTGGTGGACAGCCAAACTTTATCCCCCACAAGGATGTCAGGACCCTCCTGGCGCCGCCGATCAGCCATCCGCTTGTAGTCAGCTTTCGCCTGGTCCAATTGAGTACGTAGCAAGTCTTGGAGTGCAGTGAGCTCTCGAAGCCAATCCTTAGCCTCGAAACGTCTCCGGACGGGTCCACCGGCGGGTAGAACCGAGGGTGGTGTCCATAGTTAGCAAAGAAAGGAGTCTCTTTGATGGATTCCTGCGTCGCATTGTTGTAAGCAAACTCTGCCAGGGACAACAAGGACGCCCAATTGTTCTGCTGATAGTTGACATAGCAGCGCAGGTACTGCTCCAAGGTGGCATTGACCCTTTCGGTCTGGCCATCGGTCTGCGGGTGATGAGCCGTGGACATCCGCACATCAATCCCCAGCAACTTCTGGACAGCCTTCCAGAACTGGGAAGTGAATTGGGTGCCCCGGTCAGTCACCAGGCTCTGTGGAAGTCCATGCAGCCGAAACACATGTTGCACAAACATATCAGCAGTCTCTTTGGCAGTGGGCACCCCCACACAGGGGATGAAGTGTCCCATCTTGGTGAAACAGTCCACCACGACCAGTATCGTGGTGAAGCCCTTGGACTTGGGGAGGTCGGTGATGAAATCGGCCGAAATCATCTTCCAAGGGGCAGAGGGGGTCGGAAGCGGCTGGAGCAAACCGGCCGGCTTGCCCCCCTGGTTCTTAGCCCGGTGACACACAGGGCAGGATCCCACATAGTCCTCCACATCCCTCCGCACTTTAAGCCACCAAAAGTCCCGTAGGACCAGTTGCAAAGTCTTGAACAGCCCAAAATGGCCTGCGGCCCGGCTATCGTGGCAAAGCTTGAGAATGTCCGCCCGCTCGGGCCCAGGGGAGACATAGACAGAGTCCCGGTGGTAAAGCACCCCGTTCTTTACCTGGAAAGGGGCTTGAGGCCCCTTGGTCAGCTGCTCCTGTACCCACGGATCGGTCCGCTGGCGAGCCTGGACACGCACACTCAAGGGTCTCTTGTCACCAGGGGCTGGCGGGGCCACTGGAGGGTTGACAGGAAGCGCCCGAGCAGCCGCAAAGTTCTCCGCTTTAAGCAACCGGGCCTCGGACGGCCCGTCGCCCTCACGAACGTACTCCGGCTTTCGGGACAGCGCATCAGCTTGCTTGGTCTGCTTGGGGTCACATAGTGAATGCGGAAATTGAATCGCTCAAAGAACAGGGACCATCTCTGTTGCCTCTGGTTCAATTTGCGCTGGGACTTCAGATGCTCCAAGTTCCGGTGGTCGGTGTGAACCTCCACCGGGAACTTGGCCCCTTCAAGCAGGTGTCTCCAGACCTCGAAAGCCACCTTGATGGCCAACAGTTCCTTCTCCCAAATGGTGTAGTTCTTTTCCGGAGCCGTCAGCTGCCGGGAATAGTAGGCACAGGGCAACAAGTCCGTCCCCTGAGGCTGTAGCAGGATCGCTCCCACCGCCACATCCGAAGCATCGGCCTGGACGATGAAAGGGGTGCGGGGTTGGGGTGCTGCAAAAGCGGCTGAGTGGTGAAAAGATGATTAAACTTGAGGAACCACACATCCGCCTCCGGAGTCCACGGAACGGCACCTTTCCCCGCAAACACTGGGTGATCGGATCAGCCCACTTGGCAAAGTCAGGAATGAACTTTCTGTAGTAGTTGGCAAAGCCCAGGAATCTTTGAATGTCTTTCTTGCTAGCAGGGGGGTGCCCAGTCGACCACGGCTTGGACCTTGGTGTCATCCATGGCAATGCCCGTAGGTGAGATACGGTAGCCCAGAAAGTCCACCTCACGCAAGTCAAAAGCACATTTCTCCAGCTTAGCATAGAGCCCGTGGGCCCTCAGCCTCTGGAGCACTTCCTTGACATGGCGATCATGGGTCGCCTGATCCGGAGAAAAAATCAGCAGGTCGTCTAGGTAGACCGCCAGATAGCGGTCCAAAAGGTCTCGGAAAATGTCATTCATGAAATGTTGGAAACATGCTGGGGCGTTGCACAAACCGAATCCCATCACCAGGTATTCGAAACTGCCCCACTTGGTCTGGAAGGCCGTCTTCCATTCATCACCCTGGCGAATCCGGACAAGGTTGTAAGCCCCCTCAGGTCCAGTTTAGTGAACACCTTAGCTCCCGCATCCGCTCCAAGAGCTCGGGGATCAAGGGCAGGGGATAGCGATTCCGGATCGTGATCTTGTTGAGTTCCCTGAGTCATTGCAAAGCCGCAACTCCCCGATTTCTTCTTGACGAAAAGAATCGGAGCCCCGGCCGGGATTGGGAGGGCCGAATGAACCCCTTCCGCAGATTCTCATCCAGGAAATCTCGGAGAGCCTGTTGCTCTGGTTCCGAGAGAGGATAGAGTCTCCCCCGCGGGATTGGGGCCCCCGGTTGCAGTTCAATGGCACAGTCATAGGGCCGGTGGGGAGGCAAGCGTTCCGCCTCCTTTTCACTGAAGACATCCCAAAATCCGGCATACTTCTTGGGCAGGGTGGCCACATTCTCCACTTCTTGGGCCAGGCATGCCCGAGCCGTCATGCAGTGGCCCTGGCAATGGTCCGAAGAAAAAATTAGCTGTCTCTTAGCCCAGGAGATCTGGGGGTCGTGGAGCGCGAGCCACACAATGCCCAGGACAATGGGGAAATCTGGGAGCTTGGTCACAAGAAAAGAAATGTCCTCTTTATGGGAGCTAGTCCACATCCTGGTAGGAGCTGTATACTGAGTTACAGCCCCCGTTTTCAGAACTCTCCCATCGATAGTCTGGACACCCTTGGGCTCTTGGAGATCAAGAAATTTTAATCCAGCAGACTTGGCGTAGTCTGCATCGATGAAGTTGTTGGTCGCTCCCGAGTCTATCATGGCATGGACCATCATCGGCCCCTTCTCGGGTGACCACACGCTGACCATTACAAGGAACAATTGTCCAGTCTTGGGTTCAGGGGGGAGGTTAGCGACGTCGGCCGAGTGAGCGAACCCTCTTACACCCGGCCGGTCCCTTCCCCCGCCGCCTGAAGGGCTTCTTCGGCCTCTGGGGCCCCTCCGAGGGCGGCAGAGGCCCGAGGAGTCTTTCCACGCGGTTTCTGGGGGCACTCCTTAGAAAAATGTCCAGCCCCCGCAGTACCAGCATAAGTTGAGGCGCTGACGCCGTGCCTTCTCCGCCTGGTCCACTTTGGGCCGAACTGTTCCCAACTGCATGGGCTCCGGGTCATCCGAGCCGGCCGGCACTGGCAATTGCCGGGGTTGAAACTGCCCAGCCCCTTCCTTCCGTGCCACCGGTTTCTCCATCACGCCCTTGTCCCACCGCCTCCTGGTCTGCAGTCCTGCTTCCATACGAAGGCTCAAGGTGATGGCGGCCTCCAGATCCGCGGGCCGGGGATGTTTTAACATCTCCTGTTGCAGTTCGGAAGGCAGCCCCGCAATGTAGTGATACCGCAACGCCGGCAGACCCCACTGCGTCTGGGAAGCCAGGACTCAAAACCGGGAGATGTACTGGGACAGGGATAGATCCTTGCTCGTCAGCCGAGCCAAATCCCTCTCGGCGAGTTCTTCATTGACAGGAGCCCCCCATGTTGCCCTGATTGCATCTAGGAAAGCCCGCAGCGTGTTGGTATGGGGGGACTGCGCCCGGATCAACGCGGTGGCCCACGTTGCCGCTGTCCCTTCCATCAGGTTGTAAACAAAAACCACCTGGGCTCGATCGTTGGCGAACTCGTTGGGGCGTTGCTCCAAATAAAGTTCCACTTGGCAAACAAAAACCTCCACCTGGGCCGGATTACCACTAAAGCGGCCAGGTGGGCTCACCCCCGGGTGCCGTCCGGCCCGGGTCCGCAGCTCACCCAATTCTCGTTGCAATTCCTGCACTTGGGCATCGGTCAGGTTAGCCATGGCGACCACGGGCGTGGAGCGCTTCTTGCGGCGTCCCGAGCGGCGTCCCGTGGTGTGATAAGGGGTTCTTGGAGTTCTCCGGCCAGCTGTCACGATCACGGACCTGGCGGGCCCCTTAATCACACACACAGAGACGTACTGAAGGCTAACTACTTTATTGAGTATATAAAAACAGTTCCAAAGAGTAAATAGTCCAATAATATGCAAGTGTTCAAGGTGTTAAGCAAGTAGTCCAAAGTAACGTAGCAAATAAGCTGGAAGCGTGGCAAGGCTCCGCAATTCAATGCGAATCAGGAAACAGGGCAAGGTTCCGCAATCCAATGCGAATCAGGAACAGGGCAAGGTGCCGCAAAACGCTGCGGCTCAAGAAACAAGGCAAAGGCAAGGCAAGGCTTGATGACCACTGCTGGCTTGTGGTCCCCACCGCTTCGCGCCTATTCAGGGAAGACGTGGCCGGAGAACTGAGGATGCGTTCCCACGGCCCCTATACTTAATCCGTCGGCCGAGGTCCGCGACGCTCTAGGCTCCTTCGTCTCCAATCTCTGCTCACGGACCTCGGTCGATCTAGGACTCTTGACCAAGCCCTCCTGCTAGACTCAATGTCTCGTCTCCTATCGAAGGAGCGACCTTGCCTCTCGGCAGCTGTGTCGCTATCTTCCTGAGAACTTTCCTCCCTGGCACTTTCCCACTCGGATTCGTCCATGTTTACATTCTCGGGCTCTTGGGAATTCCTCCCCGGGGTGCTCATAACTCCCTTCGCTGCTTCCCATCTCCACCTGGTGATCGGAATCTAAGCTGGGCCCAAACAACATTTCATCCCATGCCAAGCTCTCTGTGGGAGACTGCGGCCCATCCGAAGGGCCCCCTGCTTCACCCCAGTCATCTAGCTCATCCTCTGAATCCACCTCTGCTGCTGCAGGCCCTAATGCTAATGGAACCCCAGGACCTATTCCTTGCCCTCCAGGCACGAACGAGAACTGCTGTGCTACATTGCTATTTTCCTCAGAAGACTGAAGAGAGAAGTGTTTGGGTCTCTAAGTTATATTCCTTCCTTCACATATTTTAGCCACTACAACTTTTAGAGCTAGGGATTCACTCAAAATGAATGAGTACAAATTGCATTTTATTTCATTATCCTCGCAATAGAAGCTCAAAGAATTTAATCAGATAAGTAGTAAGGTAAGATGAAAGCAAAATATAATGAGGTTGTTAGAATGTGATCCTTTGAACAAGACATGCCACAAATTGAATTTGGGGTTCCTGGCTCCTTCACAGAAAACATGCCCTACTACTGATCTTGGCAGACCACATTTACAGAGAAGCAGAACTAATTTAGTTGTCAGAAAAACATTCTGCACATGCTCAGAGGTTGTCAAACCATTTCAGGTTAAGACTTTTCCACACTGATTCTGTGACTGATCTTTGTAGCGATGCACTTTTTGCTGTACTTCAGTGGAGAAATGCCCTCTAGCTGAATTTAATTACTCCTTATTAACCTTTACAAATGAGGCATTTGAAGAGTTGACTGTACACGTTAGTGGGGGGTAGAAAGAAAAGAGAGATGGAAATGAGTAACAGTCTGATTTGAAGAAGTTGTAAGAGCAGATCCCATGATTTAGGACAATATCTTTTGCAATCTGACAACACCCAGATGTGTTAGCTTCACACCATTTCATCGCAACGGTCATGCCAATCAAGCTTGTAGTGCACTTGCATATGGGGAATCCAGGTTGGGGGCAGGCAATTTGAAAAGGACCAAAATAGTCCATCTTTCCAAATGACCCAGGAACAAAATGGGCTCCCCAAAGGTCAACCTTGACAACTGTGTCCCATTCTTTGTAAATCCCATGGTCAGGCCCCATGCTAATAGCTTAATTAACAGGTTAATTAATGACAAATTAGCAAATTAAAACATTGCCAGCAGTGTTCTGGTATCAGTTTAATATAGTCTGCATTTTAAAATGTATTAAACATGTTGACTGAATGGAAGCATGTCTAGGGGGAAAAGTTGATGACTTCAATTAGTTGATTAATAAAATTAATCAGATGTCAGAATTTCAGTAAAGTAATTTGTTGCTGTTACAATTAGTAGAAAAGGGTGAAACAGCTGTAAAGGTAGAACCCTTCTAGTTTAATTTCAATAGTATATAAAAGCACCTAAACAAATGTAAAGTAATGGAGAGTTTGCAAAGAAGATGTAATTTTGTCTTCCTGTGGAGAAAATGCTGCATTTCAAAAAAGAAAACTGTGAATATAAGTAGAAACCCAATGCATATGTGATTGAGCTTGCATAAGGGTGACTTTCTAGTAGTGTATCGTAGTGCAGCACTTATCTTGACAGTATCTGTTCTCACATGCACAAAGAGAGTCCAGAAATGCAGGCTACTGTGTTGAGTCCATACTTCAGGAGATAAAGCCCGACTGCTCATTTGAAGGAAGGATATCAGAGGCAAAGATGAAGTACTTTGGCCACATAATGAGAAGAAAGGAAATCTTAGAGAAGACAATGATGCATGGGAAAATGGAAGGGAAAAGGAAGAGGGGCCGACCAAGGGCAAGATGGATGGATGGCATCCTTGAAGTGACTGGCTTGACCTTGAAGGAGCTGTGGGAGGTGACGGCCAACGGGGAGCTCTGGAGTGGGCTGGTCCATGAGGTCACTAGGAGTCAGAAGCGACTGAACGAATGAACAACAAGAACTGTTGAGAAATGAACCTGGTACAACAGTTTTCATTTCCACCAAGTGTTGATCTTTTGTAAAACAGATTTTCTATTCAAGACCAAAGTACTCCTGAAATACTCAAATCTAATTCTCACCTTTTTTGGCTTACCTACCTTGCCAAAATTAAGGTGTTCATTAGATTTGTGTCACATGGTAATCTTAGTGCTGTGACAAAGCAAAAGGGGAAGCTATTTCAGGAGAATCTAGAGCTCCCATTTCAGGGACCTCATCTCAAATTTAATTGCCATGGCTTAATGTTATTCAATCCTGGGATGTGTACCGTAGTTTGGTGAGCAATGAGCTTTCTTTGGCAGAAAATGCTCAAGGCCTTATAAAACTACAGCCCCCAGGACTCCATAGCATTGAACCAAGACAATTAAAGTGGACTAATTCTATAGCATAGATGCATCCCAAGGTTTTCTGAAAGCTTTGGTGTTTGAACACTTTTGTTTTTAAAGAAGGAATTATAAGCAGGCAGCAATGGGCAAATGACAAAAGTGCCCTTTTTGTTGCTGTGCATTATATTCAACAGCAAGTACTTATTTATTTACCATATTTATATACCACCTTTCTCAGCCCGAAGGTGACTCAAGGCAGTTTACAGTCAGCACAATTTGATGACCCCAACAACATAAAATACAATTTAAAAACATTTAGCAAATAATATAAAAACCATACAAAACCAATAAAAGCATAAATCCTCAGCGTCTCCATACTAAAATCATTTTCCAATTCACATCATCCGGTTGTTCCATAGATCTATATTTGCCTGTTACACTGCATTTGCAAATGCTTGCTCAAAAAGCCAGGTTTTAACTTTTTTACAAAATGTTAGGAGTACTTTTTTAGTTTCAGGATTTTGGGAATCATGGGGCACATTATATAGTGCATTAGAATAGAGTAAATAAAGTACTCTGTATAACACCAGATGGAGCTCACAACAACTCATTGTTTCTGGGATAATCCATTTTCCCTCATTTACTTTTTTTCATCTCAGGAATGACTTGAGAAACTGCAAGTCACTTCTGGTGTGAAGAATTGGCCGTCTGCAAGGACGTTGCCCAGGGAATGCCCTGATGTTTTACTACCCTGTAGAAGGCTTCTCTCATGTCCCCGCACAAGAAGCTGGAGCCAACAGTTGGGAGCTCACCCCACTTCCCAGATATGAACTGCTGACCTTTAGGTCAGCAGTCCTGCAGGCACAAGGGTTTATCCCATTGCATCATTTACTGAAAACTGCAAATAAACCCAAAGGGAACAGGGAAACCTGGGTGTGACAACACTGGTTGGAAAGTGATAACTGTTTTCTACTAGACACGTAAAGATAGCAAGAGGGTTTTGTATACAGTTCTACCTTCCCAGTGACAGTAGGCTGGCCCCATCCTTCCTGGTCTTCAGAAAAAAAAAGGTAAAGACCTGACTCTGCACAAAACATGGAATTCGACCTTAGCCTAACGGTCTGAACAATGTCTATGGGATAACCAAGAAGTATAGAATCATGTTTTTGGCACTTTGTATATTTTGGCAATTTGTTTGCTGTATTTACAGTATATGTTTTAATTGTTTATATATTTCAACTGTTTTATAATTTAATATGATATGTTTATTGTTATGTGCATGATGTGCCATTGAATGTTTGCCATAGTTTGTAAGCCACTCTGAGTCCCCTTTGGGATGAAAGGAGTGGGGTATAAATAAAGTAAATAAATCAATAAATAAATGCATTTAGAATAATAATTGCTTCATATGAAAATCTTGTCCTTCTACCATTCTGATTGAGTACATTTGACACAGGACTTTTGCTCATTGATGGCTTCCACATCAAGAAGACAATTAATCCATTTAAATCCAAACCTGAAATGAACAATTCCAGCATTGGTTCAGCACCTTGGACAGCAGATGTGGAATCAGCACCCCAGCATGGAAACTACCAGTTACTACTGCTTTTGCTATCACAGACCTCTTTTGCTTTCATGTTCACAGATGTATGTCATACCCTTCCTATGGAAGAGATGAAAGAAACTGACATAAGAAACATGCCAATAAAATGGGATTTCTGAAAATGAAAGCAGAATATATACTGTAGTCCACTAAAAAAATTTCTTCAGAAGCCACTGGATGGGTATGAAATCTTGATTGGACCACACAGACTTACATGAATACAGATTATACTAATAACAGCCTGTCCAATAACTAAGAAATTTACAGACTGTAATAAAGCCCTGCTCTGTTGTTGTGCCACAGTTATGAAAGAATAGGCAGGAAAGCCAAAGAAATTATAGGAGGGCTGATATTGATTGGAGATGAAATAATGGAAACGCTAATGATAGAGTCAGTAAAAAGGCATTCAAAGCATGGGCAACAGTTAATATAAAGTCAACCTGTTTCTGTAGAAAATAAGTCTCATCAAACAAAGTTAATTCCGTGTTTGCTGTGATCTATATATATAAAAAGAGAGTGGTCGTGGTACCCGGCAAATAGGCACGAAAACTACATGTCCCCCACACACAAAAATCGCAAGGCCACTGATCCATACCCCTAGGTCCCTATAGGGCCCACAAAACACCCCAAAACACAACGCAACACCCTCAAAAACAACCCCAAAAAACAACATTTCCACGCATGCGCGAACGGCGGCGGACGCGGCGGCAGCTAAGACTCCCCGCACCTCCTCCTCCAACGCACCCCCCCACCCCACCTCCACGCGCCAACACATTGCCACCAACCCAGACACGACACACCTCTCACCCGCTGCCCGAACCCACCCGCGCCGCCGCCGTGCCCCCCTCCTCCGCAACGTCCAAGCCGCTCCTCAACCCGGGACATGCGCCTGCAACCTTGGCTGCCTTCTCCACTGCCTCCTTACCCTTCCTCACCACCTGCCATCCGGTTCTGGACACACCATCGCCTCCTCGCCCTTCTCCGCCGCCTCTTAGCCGGTCCAAAACACGGGCTGCGCAGGAAGCACCGGGATGAGGACTGCCTTGGAAGTGGCGGAGGCCAGGGGCAGAAGGCCGAAGACGCAACACCACGACACGGGTCCAAAAAAGGATGACAGCCGCCGAGGAAACCCAAGAACACGGCGGAGAAGGCGCCCAAGGAGGTGCCCACGCGACCCGACTCCATGGGGCGGCTGGAAGACACAGAACTACACCTCCCAGAAGGCTCCGCACCACTCACTGGGAAAGAGGAGCAGAGCCTTCTGGGAAGTGTAGTCCCATAGCCGTACCCTCCTCCTCCTCCGTCTCCCAGCCACTTCTGTCTCCGGAACGCAAAGACACCGCCTTCCACGCCTCCTCCACTACCTCCTCGGCCTCCCTCCGCTGTGCGGGAGACACCTTGCCCCGAATCAAGACATGGGGCAACCAGCCTCCTGGCCAAGGTCCCCCTTCGACCCCCCTCCACAAGGGAGGAGGCGAAGGGGGGCGGACATGGAAGAGGCGGACATGGAAGACACAGGCAAGTTCACAAAACACATAACAACATTATTACAACTCCAGCACAAAACAACACAAACGCGCACACACAAACACACACAAACACATACACATAAACACACACACACACATATACACACATACACATATATAAAAACACACAAACATACCCCCCAAAACACACAGACACATATACATACACACACAAATATCAACACACAGACACACACATATACACACACAAAAACATATATACACACACATATATACACATTACCATATACACACATACACATAAACACACATACACATACACACACAAACACATACACATATATAAACACACACAAACATTCCCCCAAAAACACACAGACACATATACATACACACACACACACAAATATCAACACACATACACACACATATATACACATTACCATATACACACATACACACACACATAAACACACACAGATACACACAAACACATACACATATATAAACACACACAAACATACCCCCAAAACACACAGACACATATACATACACACACACAAATATCAACACACATACACAAACATATACACACACAGACACATATATACACATTACCATATACACACATAAAAACACACATACACAAATACACAAACACATATATATGCAAACATACATACACATAAACACACCCAAACACATATAAACACACACATATAAACACACACACAAATACACACATACATATATATACACACACAAATATATACAAATACAAATATACACACATACACATAAATACACACACATAAATAAAAAAAACATATACATACACACACACCAATATAAACACACATAAACACAGACTTTCTCCAATCTCCTAAATAGGGCACAGCAACGCGTGCCGGGTTCAGCTAGTTACAAATAAAATAATAAAAACAACTTGACTGTGAGAATGCAAGCAAGATTCTTTTTCAGTCATCTAGCAAAACCACAGCAAACAATACGATATATGTGGTGGAGGCTCCTTCTTTGGAGGCTTCTAAACAGAGGCTGGATGGCCATCTGTTGGGGGTGCTTTGAATGCGATTTTCCTGCTTCTTGGCAGGGGGTTGGACTGGATGACCCATGAGGTCTCTTCCAACTTTGTTTCTATATAAACTAAAGCTGTAGTCTTGTATTCATGAAACTCAATGTGACTTACTTCTAAATAGGCTCATACATAATTGTATTGAAAATGAATTAAAAGCTCCACAGCATCAACAAGCGTTTGATCAAACTAAGTTCTCAATGAAGGATTGCTCTACCTTCTGAACTCAAAACTCAATATTATTGTAGGCAAAAAGGGCAAACTTTAGAGTGGGAAGCTTTTCAGAAAATGTTTCAGAGCCCCTTTTCCAACTCCAGAAAAGCAGTTAGTTCTACTCTAACTGAATTTACCACCAAGCACATTCATATGAGAAGAAAAGCACACATGGGGCAATGAAGGTGATTAACCTGTGAAAGAGTCAACCGAGGGAAATCTCTTGAAATCTTCAGAGCAAAGTTGGATGACCTTCAAAAAGATGTTTTAATCAAACATACTATAAAACGTTTGCTATCACCACAATCTGTTTACCTATTTCAGAATTGCCATCTAATGTGAAAGTGGTCTGATTTATGAACTTCTTGTCATGCTTATATCAATAGATGAAAATATAAAATTGGCTGTAATGCATGCTTCCACTCATGTTTTTTGAATTTGATTAAATATAAATTTGCCCCATATGCTGCTATTTCCATGCATGGTTTATCCCATTCTCGCATTTTTTTTCTGTATCCTTCGTCCTATGTGTTGTGCTACAAAACAATGTTTCTGCTATGTTGGCATTCTGTATTAGTGGGTTCTCCTTCCATAGATGTAACCAGATAGGACTCTAGAGATCTGTGATGAGATCCCCTGCTGTTTTTATATAAAAAACCCCTGAGTACCATAGGGAATCACCATCTGGAGAGAAGACTGCAAATGCACTCAGATTTAGACTGCTGTGTAGAGGTTTCCACTATTTCTCTCTCTGACAAAAATACTTTAGTAACTTAGTTTTTTCTTAAGAATTTAGACATATAGTTAAAGCATCCAAAGGAAAATGGAAGGTGAAGTTAACAAGGAAATGTGAACATAGAAAATATAGAAAATATTAGCTATGAATGACTTTTAATGTTGCACTCTCTGTAATGCTCGACATTTGGGGACTGAAAGAAAATGTCGTTGGGGGCAAAACTCTTGCATTTGGGGAGGCAATGCCCAATATGGACACTTGCATATCTCGTTCCCCTGTGGCTGCACCCCTGGACATATCAAATTCCATTATCCCTTCAACATGTGCAACTCTCCCTGATGTCCCTATGGAGTTTCAAAAATGAATTCTCATGAATTGGTTCACTTGTATGTAGTTTGGTGTGCAGAGCTTTAGCATCAGTATATTGTTAACTGTTTCCAAGTCAACTTTGACTTAAGGCAACCCTATGAATGAGATACCCCAAATCACCCTATCCTCAACAACACTGCTTAGGTCTTGCAGACAGAGGTGTGGTTTCCTTGACTCTCCATCTGGAATATGGTCTTCCCCTTTTCCTACTGCCTCGTACCTTACCAAACATTCTTGTCTTTTCTAATGAATCATCAGTTTAATATTCCCAATAACTGTATTAAAAGAGAACCCTGGGAACATAAGCCTAAATCCTGTTGGTTTAGGATTCATAATCCGTTATGTTAGTGTGGCACAATTGTTGCATGGTTGCATAGCAGCTCTCAGAGAAGGCAGACAAAGCTTTCATGTTATTGTTGGAAAAGACTCCCAGTACTGACTACCCAGTTTCTCCAATGCCTGACTTCCAAGTATTCTGGTAGAGAAGACTACCTTGAAAAATTACTTGCCTTGAAGCAATTTTTGAAGATCACTTTCCCAGAAGAGTGATTTTCCTGCTTTCCTTCATACAGTTCTGATTGTGTTGGGATTATAATTAATATAAATGTTATAATAATATAAATCATAGAATATAAAGAAAGGTTTCAAATAATATGTTTTCTGGAGGAAGTAGAGTTTGTAAAAGCTACATTTTGGATTGCAATTTTAAGAATTCCCCAGTCAGTTTGTAAAAAAACCCCAAACAATCTCAAACACTGGGAAGAAGAAAGTAGCTCCTTGAAAGAAAAATGGGAGAGAATAGGGGAAAAGTATGCATCTCACTATTTTCTGATGTTTTGGTTTGAGTGTCATTTTCTCAGGGATGCCAATAATACAGGTCAATGGTGCAATTCCACACAATTTTAAAAAAGAAATTCATTGTTTGTTATATCTTCATTTTGAAAAGCACATTCATATAAAATCATGCATGGGATAGAAAAGGTGAATAAAGAAAAATTATTTTCTTTGTCACAAAACACTAGGACTAGGGGGGCACTCCCTGAAGCTCCAAGGTAGGAAAGTTAGGACTAATAAAGGGAAATATTTCTTCACCCAGAGGGTCATTGGGTTATGGAACTCACTTCCAGAAGAGGTTGTGACAGCTGTCAGCCTGAACAACTTCAAGGCAGGATTAGACAGATTCATGGATACCAAGTGTATCGGTAGTTACTGAAAAGGACATTCAAGTGCCACCTCGGAGTTGGTTGAGGTAGGCAGGATTTCCGTGGGTACTGGTTGTGGGGGGTCGGGAGCAGGTCAGGGTTTTGCCCTCCCTTCTGCTCGAGATCCCCGTGTACAACTGGTGGGCCACTGTGTGATACAGAATGCTGGACTAGATGGGCTGAGGTCCGATTCAGCATGGCTCTTCTTATGTTCTTATGTTCTTATATATATATATATATATATATATATATATATATATATATAACATAACAGTGGTTCTCAACCTGTGGATCCCCAGGTGTTTTGGCCTACAACTCCCAGAAATCCCTGCCAGTTTACCAGCTGTTAGGATTTCTAGAAATCGAAGGCCAAAACATCTGGGGACCCACAGGTTGATAACCACTGCTTTAAAGAGTCACACAATAGCAATGTGGTCCTAATGTATTATGGTGTGTTTTAAAACATACCCTTACTAATATAGAAATGGACAAACATATTCAGAGATCTCCCAGACTGAATTTTCCTAAAGCATAAGTAACAATGTAATGTTACAAGTTATTAAACTATATTGGTATAACAATGCTGTTATTTTTACCAGCACCTTCCGAAATCAGATAATGTGTTACTTGTAATGTATTATTTCTAAATTCTTTTTATTGAGTGTGACTCTAAGGTGACAGTATCACAGAGTTTCCTTGGCAAGCTCTGCCAAGAATTTCCCTTTGCCTTCCTTTGAGGCTGACAGTATGCATCTTGCCCAGTGGGTTTCCATGGGCAAGTAGAGATATGCATTCCATGCTCCAGAGTTGTAGTCCAATGATCAAGCCACTACACCATGTTGACTCTCTACTAAGCTTTTCTCAGAAATAAATCCCATTGTGTTCAATGAGGGTTACTCCCAGTTAGTGATTTGCAATGTGAGTGGGTGGCTCTAGTGTTTTTCTTTTATCTTTGACCTTGAATTCATAAAACTAGGTTGAAAGCTACCTACAAACAACTGTTTTGGTTGCAATGGGTATCTCAAAATATAGTTTGCTCTGAGCCAGTATTGTCTGGTGCATAATCAGTTCTGACTATGCAACTAAAGTTGCAGATGCTTGCCACTCACCTCATAATACATTTTTTATAAAGTCACCATAAGTCTCCAGTGCTCTTTCTCTCTTACAAAAGAACACAGATCTTGAAAAAGCTGCCCTAGATTTTCTTCCACTCAGGCAAAGTATTTGTATGCTGTATTGGTAAGCATGCATAAAAGAAACTGAATTTTATGAGACTGAGATACTGGTGTCAATTTTTCTCCAGGCAGACAAGATGCAGCCTCTGACATTTCCTGCTGTTTTGTTATGAAGTTTGTAGCTAAAGGTTACACTATTGACAATAAGTTCCACATCATGTTTGATTTTAATCCATATTTTTGGGCTCAAATATGAATACCTTCAGATTTTAAGACTAATATGTTAGGAGATTCAAAAAGTAGTTTTATCTTAGTTTTTGAAAGTAGATCATCATGTTTTTGAAATCAGACCATAACGTAGTCCATCTTTTCCCATCTTCTTTCTAAGAATAGTTCTAGAAACAAAACCATTTCCAGGGATGACCAAGAAAGGTATGTCCTGTGGTTCATCTGGAGCCATTTAGGGGTACAGTGCAGCCATTGGGATCCTCTCCAGGCCCTTAAAACCCCCAACACCGCTTTAATTGATTGAGGCAGAAAGTAGACATTATCGGCCAAAAATAATTGCAAAATAAAAAAGTATTTCAGGGAGGGGGCATGCTGGAACAGCAAAGCTAATCCCTCCCCCAAAAAGCCTACGTCCCGAGTTACAAAGAGTGATTCAACATAAGGTCTATTCACCCTAAATGGCAGCTGCAAGAGGGCAATGTGGCTCTCTATTGCTCTAGAAAAGCTAAAATTGTGTGATGTGGCCCTCAAGGTCTAGTGTGTGCTGGCCCCACCTGAACACATTATCCTCTTTTGCCATCCATATGACCTAGGGTACATCTACACTGCAGAATTAATGCAGTTTGAAATCCCTCTAATTGTCATGGATCAATGCTATGAAATCATGAGAGCTGTAGGTTTTTAGATTCTTTGCCAAAGAAAGTTGGTGCCCCAGCAAAATACTAATTTGAGGATTCCATAGCATTTAACATAACCATAAAAGTGGTGTCAAACTGCCTTAATTCTACAGTGTAGATGCATCCTGAGTATTTTCTTACATAACAATGTTTGCCAAAGTTCTGTCCATATATTCCACTCCCAAGCTCTCTTTACTAGGAAGTGCAAGAGTAACATCGAAGATGCATAATCAAATGCATTGAAGGATTATGAATGATTTCAATGGGGAAATGTCCTGCATCTCAAAATATAAATTAACAGGTACAAAGGTGTCACTCCACCCCTGTTTGGCAGCATAAGGGGTGTGCATAAGACCTCTTTTTGGGTGATAGCTAACAGAATATCTGTGCCCACGCAGTTAGAAAGAGAGAGGGAGGTATTCTCAATTTTAGCACACTGAAAACAATGCAGCACATTTTAAGATAAACTGTGTGTGAAGAAAGTTTTGCTGCATATATTTTAAGTACCGTTTCCTCTTCTGCATTATTATTGCTGCCATCTTTCAAGTTGTATGAGTTTTCCTCCACTGTGCAATGTAACACTAAGTAGCAAAGAGAGTGCATTTGTGCAGAAATGCACCAATGTGTTGTTAACAGAATGAACTATGTGCACTGAACAGCAGGGCCCTGACGTGCAGGGAGGATACACTTTCCTGGCTCTCAGCAGTGTTAGGCTACAATCCTTATTACTACTGCAAAGAAACTGAGGATAAATGGTAGATCATGCCTGAGGATATTTATAGAATTTCATTTCCTTTATCTGTGTATCTTTCCTCCAGCTCTCCTGAAATTTGCTGGAACCAACAGAAGCCGTGTTCTGTACTATTGGACCTCCTAGCCCCTAGTGCCTTTCTCTAGAATAGAGAGTATGTGCTTGTGCAGCTACACAAGGATTGGGTATGAGATAAAGAGATTTATTTTTCTTCCTTTGGATCTAGAAGGTTTAGAAGCCCAGGAGTTGTCCACACTTATAGCCTCTATGATTTGGATACACAACACAGAATCATAGAGTTGGAAGAGGCCATAAGGGTCATCAGGTTCAAGCCCCTGCCATGCAGGAACACAGGATCAAAGTATCTCCGACAGGTCGGCCAAACCACAAAGAGGGGGTGCAGGCTAAACTAGCAAACACAGAGGAAGGACTGATAGCTGCAAACTGGAGCTGTCTCACCTCAATCAATAAAATCCTTATTGATTGAGGTGAGACAGCTCCAGTTTGCAGCTATCAGTCCTTCCTCTCCGACAGGTCGGCCATCCAGCCTGTGCTATAAACCTCCAGAGAGGAGACTCCATCACACTTCCAGGCAGCATATTCCACTGTCAAACAGCTCTTACCGTTAGGAAGTTCTTCCTAATGTTTAGGTGGAATATCTTTCCCCCTGCAATTTGAATACATTGCCCTGTGTCCTAGTCTCCAGAGCAGCAGAAAATGTGCCTGTCCCCTTCTTAATGTGACATCCTTAATGAGATATCTATTTTTGATGATTTGCTTAGAATGCAGTTCTTCAGTCCAGTTTCCTGAAAATCTGTATGTTTTGGCATGTGGCAGGCCCTCTGTGGTAGCCTGGCTGTGGAGTTGGGAGAAGGAGTTATTGGTGGGTGAAACAGGTAACTTGAGTCAGACCCGTAACCTGATCATTCCAACCAGGAAATAATCCTTTTCTACTTTGAATTTGCTGGCATGTTCTACATTTTGTTTGTTTAAGAAGGTGTGTGCATGCACGGATACTTGCATATCCGTATATCCGTATTAACATGTCTCTGTTTAACAGTATTCCTGCTTTCCTATGGCCCAAGCACTTCAGAGACCTGCCATGGTGAAAAAGGATGAATATTGATATTTATATGCATGGCTGGGTAGGGGTAGGGGGGGCAGAGTGGCCATGGCCATGTGGCAAAAATAAATAAATCATGTGAAGCACTGGAGCTGTAATCTGTTTCTTTATGCCAAGATGAGATTGCCAGGGGAAAATGCATAGCTGGTTATGGGAATCTAATCATGGTATGTACGAAGTGTGTGGCTCTAGCAGAGTCACTGAAGATGGAGGAAATATTTGTTTGTCAATATTGACAAGACCCCAGAGTACTTTGTGCATAGGGTGGAAATAGGAATGGATGGAAGACAAAGAATTGTAACCCAGTTGGTGTAAAGGCTGTGGCTTCATCCAGAAGGGTTTATAAATCCCCAAGTAAGTGTCTAATCACTCACAGTCATAATTCAAATTATAGGAAGTTCAAAGTGAACATGTTTCTTTTGTTTTATGTTCTGTTCAATCTAAAATGCCTGTTTAATAAAGACAGCTGGGAAACAGGAAGATCCTGTTCACAAGTATCCCAAACATTTCTGATCATTTTCCTTGTGAAATGTTACATCTTAAATGAAGTCCACTTTCAGAAAGAATATGAAGTGTTCCCATTTACATTCTTAAATGAGTTTGGGAAGAAACAGGTGCAATGTTAATTATGTTATCAGTATAATTATTTTTATTTGTTTATGTGTATATTTTGTTTTTTATTATCAATGCTAATTCCTCTGTTATACTGTATGTTCACGGTCATTATTTTGTATAATTTATTTAGTGTTATTTGTGGTGTTTGTATTTGTTTAGGGCATTGAATATTTGCCTTTTTGTGTATGTAAACCGCCCTGAGTCCCTTTGGGGAGAGAGGGAAGTCTATATATAAAGATGATGATGATGATGATGATTATTATTACCACTGATTTTATTACTGATTTTTGGTTAAGTATGCATCATCCTACAGCCAAAAACTAGCAGAAACTGAGAGAAACTTCAGGACATCATCAAAGCCACAGGTGTCCTACTATGAGTCAAGAATGATTAAGCCATCCAGCAATCTTATCTATTGATTGTGAACCTACAACTGAAATTTAGAGGAGGAATTCCTCATTTTTCAGCAAAGAGGCATTTCAAGTTAATTGGCTTCCATACTATATTGATTATAATGGAAAAATGGAAACATTTGGCCACCATAATAATAATAAATACACTTTATTTATATTCCGCTTTTCTCACCCCGAAGGGGACTCAGAGCAGATTGCAGGTACACATACTTAGCAGACAATCCCTGCCGTTTCCACATACACACATATAGACGAACAGAGGCAAACTCTAGCAACCAGGGGGAGCTGATGCACTCCTCATCTCTCAGCGTTCCCAGCATCCCTTGTTGTTCCTTACACATTCCTCAGCGTTCCTGGAGTTTTTTAATGGCCTCATAATTCAGTCAAAATTTGCCTCCCCACTTAATGTGGTACCTTTATCTCCCACTTGACAGATGCAACTGGCTTTCAGGCTGCAAAGTTTGACAGCAGGCTACACTTAAAGGTCGAGCACCCACCTCGACCTGGGCAGGCGTCGAACTCATGACCTATTGGTCAGAGAGATCTTATGCAGCTGACACTTAGCCAGCTGCGCCACATTCCCGGTGTAGGAGTTATTATTAAGTAAAAATAAGAAAGGTGGCATTTCCCCCAGAAAAGCTGAATATTGAAAAGTATGTTCAGAATTAAAACAAATGTGTTTCATGGCTTAGAAGAGGCTGTAATGGATTATATGAAGGATGAGGTGTTGTGGTGTTGCTGTGGGAAAGAAGTGCATTTTACAGTTTGTAAGGGAGAGGCTTTTTATAGGTCTTGGACCTTATAGATTAAGAATCATAGCCCACTGCATGATTGTACATATTCCTTTGCAATGCTAACTCAACCTTAAGCAGAAATAATTTAAATATCAACAATAAGAACTCGGAGAATTATAGAAAAAGCCAGTTCAAAACCACGTATGATTCATAAAGTTGTCCTTGATCACAGGAGTCCAGTAAAAATTCATCTCTGTTAGGTAGATAATTAAGAATAGAAAATACTCTGTCAGGAAGCCAGAGTCTAGTTGTAGTAAGTGCATTGATTGGAAAATGTTCACAATCTGGTTAGAAGCAAATTGAAAGCCAATCTCTGTCTACAAAGAGCCATACCATCTCATGACTGCTTCCAGTGACTTCATGCATACTGCCTATGTTGTTCCTAGTGCGGGTGATGGAGAGAAAGCACCACTCTTCTCTGAACAGATAAAAGCTATTCTTTATTTGACATATTGCTAAACAGGGCATTTAGAAAAGATAAAGCTTAGACAAAAATGATTAAAATGAAGTGTATCGTTTAAGATGTTTGCTTTCCTCAACATTTGAAAGATAGTAAGGCGGCTAAATTGCAATGCCTATGTGATATAACAAGCTTCCATAAGAGTGAGCCCAGACTGATAGGTCTGTGTAGTGTAATGAGTTCCTCCAAAGGGAGTTATAATATTGTTAGATTCAATATATAGAAAAACACAATTCTAGAACCTCCTTCTATTCTACAATTACAAATTATCCTAAAATTCAAATTCTTAAGGTATAAAGTATCTACAGGGTATATTCCCTAGACTTACAATAAAAAAAGAAAATCATGGATGATAGTAAACCCCATTGTAATGAACAACTTCTGCCAAAAACTACCATCAAATCTTACTTGACAACCTAGAAAATTCCTAGAGAGGTGTCCTCTATATGAATTTTCTAGGGTTTCTTGTACCCCTATATGGTAACTTCTGTCAGAAATATACCAAAGAATTGACTAGAACATTTATAGAGGAAACAAATTTTGTTGGATGTGGATAGTTGAAACTACAGGTCCTGGTCCTTTGGCTATGGAGGTGGCATTGTACTTAAAGGAGGGTCAGTGTTAATGTGCTTATTGGGCCATACTGTAGTTTGCGGTGACCATAATAGTAAACAGGAATGGGGTTAACTCTATGTAACTGTCCATAGGAATGCAGCTGCAGAAGGGAAGTGCCAAATAGTTGGCATAGAAAGTGGTAACCATTAACCATCATTGAGTGGAATTCAGAAAAAAACAAACAATTGAGTGGAATTCTATGAAGGCATCAATGGCAAATGAAATAGAAAATATTAGAGAGGTTTCCAACCATACTATGTGTTTAAAAGTGATAAGGGATGAGGGATTACCAGGATGCTTGCTCAGCAGCTCCCAAAGAAATTACATAGAAGAGCATACATTCACTCATCAGGTATCAAAAAACAAGAACTGTAAAGCAGCAAAAATAACACTGGCCAACACATATTTTGGTGCCTCAAAGATTAGACCTGTTTCTGGGTATATTTGATATTCTGATTCTAAAAATGGCACCAGTTTTCCCCTATTAGCTCTAGTTTATTAGATACAGAACATATGCCATATACCAGTCTTCATCTACTTACCCATAGATAATCATTATAATCATATATTGACTAGAGCTGATGCAGTGTATCCAATGAAATTGTCTTAATCAGTGCCCCAAAAAACCCCATGAACAGGCTTAAAAAAGAAGACACCAATAACATTATTTTTGTTGAGCTGTGTAATCTATGGCATCTAGGACAGTTCCTAGAAGACTTATTTCAGAGCTTGGCCAAGAGTACTACTTCCAGGTGGTCTCAGGACTTTCCAGTTCTTTTTAGTTTGATTGCACTCAGTCTTCTTCCTGAATTATCCTTGGTTTCACTATTTCTCCCTTCTGTCCTGCCCCCCCCCCCCGTTTGCTCCTGCTGATTATGTATCACATCCAGTCTCATATACACCATTTTAGATAATGATTCCCACCAATTTTCATAGAGCTTTTAAAAATGCTATGATGATTATCACAACAATAATTATTACTCAAAAGTTATAGTCAAAGTGCTTGAGAAATATTGTATTTGTTAACCATTATGATTGTTTTAAAATAATAGAACCACAGATTTGGAAGAGGCCTCATGGACCATTGAGTCCAACCATCTACTTAATGCAAGATTTCCACTCAAAATATCCTCAACAAGAAGTTGTCTGGTCTCTTTTTGATGATATCCAGAGAAGAAGACCCTACCACTTCTTGAGCCAATTTGTTCCATTGCTGAATCACTCTTATTGCAACACAAAAGGCAAAGGGTTTGTTTAAATTGACCTTACAAATGGGGATGAAATGTCTTTGGTAACGCTGAGAGCTTCGAAGAAATACTTTGGAATGAGGAAAATGTCACATAATCTCCAAAATAAAATCAGATTGTACAGGAACAAAGCCTGGCATTTCTGAGATTTCTTTTTAACCCTTCTGGAGCTGCTTTAAGTCTTTTTATCCCTAAGGGCTTTATTACTTCTCCCAAGACCTTCTTTGTGGAGTGGAGTCCTCTCCTGGCATCTCAAGAATTTCTAGTTAGAATTAAGTGCCTTCTGAAATAAAAAAACCCATAGGCAATCACAAACCTTTTTGAAGTAAATACAGTAGTGTAACGGTGATGGAGATGATGTATCATCTCAGGGAATCCTGGATCATTGTCTGCATATAACTCTTCAACAGGCTGAACCAGAAGGTTACACAGAGTTCTCTAGTGTCATTTCGTTCACACCACATGAGAAAGTGAAGGTCACAGCAGAAAGTAGTGGTGAGTAGGATTCTATACAACATAATCAAGGTTATTTGTGTGGGTGTGCAAGTGAATGCATACCAATGCCTGCCTATATATTTAACTGGACCAAGATTTCTCTGTCTTCAGAAAACAAGATACTAGTTTGGATTAATTATTTTCTCTGAAATATAGCCTGCAGCCCATTTACACATCTCACTATATTTTCTGCACAGAGGCTATCTCTTATCAGGGGAAAAATATATATGTTTACCATATTGGCTGAATGCTTGTCGTAAGTGTATTTCATATTGGAAACAATTGACATAAATTCATGGGAAAGGATTTTGTAGAGTGTATGATTCTGTTCCTGGTTCATTTCTCTCAGCTGCATTAGATGATGGAATATGGGTGTGTGGACCATATCAATGGATAAATGTGAAAAGCAGAACCATGAAGTTGTCATAGTGGTGAATGAATGGGAGGGCTTCTGATTCAAGGACTGTGAGAGACTAGGACCAAATAAGAAGTTGTGGTTATTTCTCTTCTAGTTAGAAAATAAATTTCTATATTGATTCTGTGCCAAAATAGGCAAGTTCTATAGTTGTACATCAGAACTTTGTAATGCCAACCGTATTGAATCTATAGTAGCTCTTTGCTATTTTATTAATGACTGTTTGCTTATTCTCCCCTCAGCCCGTCTCTCTGAGAATAGATAACTGTAGTATGCACAGGCTAGCAGATAAGAGAGGATGTCAGAGAAATCTTAGCTCTGCCAACAATAACTTAATGGGACTTGTTCATTTTCCTAAGTAATGAATCCGAGTCATTGAAATGAGCTGAGTCTCATCATTTCTTATTGTAGGAAATCATTTTCATTCATAACAGTCTGGCTAGACTCTGTGTCATAGATGGAGCTTCTTCCCAAAAAAGTATCAGTCTTAAGATTCAATCTTGGTTTCTGAGTTGGGAAATAACTACAGTATATCCAAACATAACAGCAACTGTATTAGAAGTCTCAGAGATGAACTTGCATGCAATGTCACAGTCTTTTTTCCTTGCTAAATATTGCTGATTTAAGTATTTTAATTTGGCTGAGAAAGAACATCTCTCTCTGCCTCCCTTCTATGTTGTTTTGTTTTGTCAAGCATGCTGGTAATAAAAAAGGAAGGAAGGAGGAAGAGATATAGGCTGTGAGTGTGGTTAATGTTGGTAATTTGCTATGCTCTTTGTATATTAAAAAGGCCAATTAAATGATTAAATAAAATAAATACATATTACATTATTACATTCCACTTAAATCTATAAATAATGCAATATGTAGCAAGAGGCTATGTCAAAGGTAGCATGCTGCTGATAGGGTTTCCCATGTCACACAGGCTTTTACTGCGGAGCCAGCAGCAGTAGAGGAGCATGACTAGTAGAGATTCTCTCAGAGAAAACAACAGTGGCACCATAGGTAACACTGGTAGTTAGTTCTGCACCGAAGGAGGCACTGTAAACTTTTATTGTTGTTTACAATGAAAGCCATGTGATGAGACAATTTAAAATTGAAATAGGAGATATTCCCAGAATATGAGAATTTCAGATTGGAAGACATTCAGCAAGCTGCTAGACAACTATGGATAATGTGGATAGTGATGCACCTAGACTCAAGCCAAAAGGATGTTTAGCTTGTGATATGCTCAGATGTACAAGGAAAACCCAGTGCTTCACAAGACATTTTATATGAACATGGAATGGGAGAAATATGGGGGAACAAAACATAGTAAAACAAGAAATGAAGCATATAAACACGGCAATCCTTGGTGTGAAGAAACGGGAGTGGACAGAAATGGGACATTTTGAGTCAGATAATTTCACAGTGTTTGACTCGGGAAATGAAAATCTAAGAAGAAATGATGTGGTATTAACAGCGAGGAGAAATGTACTGTAAGCATTTAAAGGATTGTTGAAGGCTTTCATGATCAGAATTACTGGGTTGCTAGGAGTTTTCGGGGCTGTATTCCATGGTCCAAAAGCATTCTCTCCTGAAGTTTCATCACATCTATGGCAGGCATCCTCAGAGGTTGTCAGTTGTCAGTTGTCACATTCTCCAAGCAACTGAAGAGGTTACTGTATACATAGACACCACCCCATTGCTAATCTAAAAATCAAATAGACTACACCAGAGTTTCTCAAACTGTGCTCCTCCAGATGTTTTGGACTTCAGTTCCCACAATTCCTAACAGCTGGTAAGAGGACTGGAATTTCTGGGAGTTGAAGTCCAAAACACTTGGAGGAGCACAGTATGAGAAGAAACACTGGATCACATAATTGAAAGAAGATGATGGAGAAGTTCCATTCTCTTCAAAAACAGCACCAGGAGCAGATCATAGCACAGTGCAACTACAAAAGAACTAGGTGAGATCCTGAAGTATAAAGATATGTCTTTGAATATAAAAGTTAGCATTCAATTGTTCATTTCCAATTTCTATGTGAAAGTTGGACAGTGAGGAAAGCTGAAAGGAAGAAAATCAACGGATTTGAAATTTGGTGCTGGAAAAGAGTTCTACAGATACTCTAGATCAGTGATTTTCAACCAGTGTGCCGCGGAACACTAGTGTGCTCTGAGAGATCATCAGGTGTGCCGTGGGAAATTACAGTGTAGAGAGAGAGAGCCTAGCAGGAAACTTCAGGCAGCGGAAATGAGGCTTTCTTGGCCGAAGCAGCAATGTTAGCCAGCCTGGCTGCAGTCAGGGAGAGTCCTCGGCGTCCAGAACTTTTCTCCCTCCCTCCTCTCTCTCTCCTTCCTTCCCTTCCTTCCTTCTCTCCCTCTGCGCAGCAAGGGCTACCTGGCCATGTTGCGGCTCCTCCTGCTTCCTGGCTCCTGGGTGCTCTTCTGCCCTCCTCCCCTCTGGCAGCAAGGAGGAGGAGAGGGAGGAGGAGTCTGCGGGAGCTACCCCTGTCCGACCCCGCTTCTGGAGGCTTGAGGCAAGGCGTTCTGCCCTCTAGCCCTTCCATGCTGGGGAAGGGGAGCAACCCTTCATCTCCTGGCCTCTCCTGGCCTCTCCTGGCTGGGCTCCGGGTTCGCTGCAGAGCAGAACAGAGGCCGGGATGCGCAGCTCCACAGCCCAGCTTGATTCCTTCCTGATCTGGCCCCAAGGTGACAACAGGGAAGCCGAAGGAATGCGGGGGGGCACTCCTGGGAGGGGGACTGAACCCCTTCAGGAAGGAGAGCTGGGGGTGGCGATGGCTGCGAGCCTCCTCTGCAGTTTATTCCGAGGCTCGGAGCCACCTCATGTTCTCAATTTTTATTTGCCCTGCTCAGCCGAGCCCACGTGCGCTTTGGCAACTGAGTGCAGCCATCCCCTGTGAGACGGTGACAGGCCTCCTGCACATGGGCCTCCCAGGGAGGGGCAGGAGGGGGATTTGGCGGAAGCAGCAGCGTCACAAGGGGAGAGGGTGAGAGTTAGTAAAATGACAGTTGAGTGTCATTTTGTGTCATTTTGGTTGGTGGTGTGCCCCAGGATTTTGTAAATGTAAAAAATGTGCCGCAGCTCAAAAAAGGTTGAAAATCACTGCTCTAGATGACTAAAGAGATAAATAAACTGGTCCTCAAGTAAAACAAACCTAAACTCTCCCAAGAAGCCAAGATGATTAAACTGAGACTATTGTATTTTAGCCATATCATGAGAAGACCTGACTTGCTAAAAAAAGACAATAATGCCTGGCAAGATAGAAGGCAGTAGGAAAAGAAGATCACATTCCAGATGGATAGATTCAATCAAAAAACCTGCAGGCCCATAATTGCAATATTTGAGACATGCTGTTGATGACAGGATTACTTGTCATTCATAGGATCTTTCATTCATAGGATCATCATAAATCAAAGTTACCTGATGGCAGTTAACAACAACAGTACGGGGAAATTCCAGAGACTATTTCTGATGTTCTGAAAATTTTCCGTGGCTTTACACACTCTAAATGTATCTAGTAAAAGGCTTAGCAGATGAAAATCACTTCACAAATGAGGCATTTAGCACTGGCAGAGTATCTCTAAGCTCTTCCACCTTCATATGTACTTCTGTCTATAAGAGAGCTATTTACACCTATGGTGAAGACCTGCATTTGTGTCTCTGAAGGATTGGTTTTCAAGAGTTTATTCATTATATTAGCTGTAAACACTGGGATTAGATTCAGATTTTAAGAACTTACTTAGGCAATTCCTCGTTGTCTGAATAAGATTGTCCTCCAAGTGCGGTGTCTTGGTGGTGGGTACGTAGGTGACTGTGGAGCCCTATTCTTGACCCGCATGTTCTCCTGCAGTGAGAGCATCAGTTTCCACAAATAAAATTACAGTATGATAACAATGGTGCAAGGCAATACAATAAAGACACACTGAATTAACTACCCAATTGTAATCCATTTCTTCTATAAATCCCACTGAGTTGATGGGTGTAATCTAGCTGGGAATAGCAACTGAATTCAGGGTATGTTATGTAAACAAGAAAAGTGCCAATGTCTGTAATCTGTATATCTGTATACCTTTATAAAACAGAATGGATTGTGGCAGCCACTTTCACACGCCAGGGCGGATATGTGGCAGCCACTTTCACAGGCCAGGGCGGATATGTGGCAGCCACTTTCACAGGCCAGGGCGGATATGTGGCAGCTACTTTCACAGGCCAGGGCGGATATGTGGCAGCCACTTTCACAGGCCAGGGCGGATATGTGGCAGCCACTTTCACAGGCCAGGGCGGATATGTGGCAGCTACTTTCACAGGCCAGGGCGGATATGTGGCAGCTACTTTCACAGGCCAGGGCGGATATGTGGCAGCCACTTTCACAGGCCAGGGCGGATATGTGGCAGCTACTTTCACAGGCCAGGGCGGATATGTGGCAGCCACTTTCACAGGCCAGGGCGGATATGTGGCAGCCACTTTCACAGGCCAGGGCGGATATGTGGCAGCCACTTTCACAGGCCAGGGTGGATATGTGGCAGCCACTTTCACAGGCCACAGCGACCAGCGCGGGTGATGGACCTGCACCAAACTTGGTACACATAACCCCCTAACCCCTTTATACCCTGGCGCAGGTTGGGGGACATGACCCACGGATTATGGGATTTGTAGTACTTTCCAACACTTTGGTTCCCACAGACCACTGAGGCCACCAAAAAGGACCAATACAGGCCACACTCAGCACACACAGCCCCCATGACCCACTCTACGTCCTGGTGCAGTTCGGAGGAGGGAGGACCATGGATGATGGGACTTGAAGTGCCTCTACTCACTTCTCAAGTCCGCTGCAACCGTCATCCAATCACTGATCGAGACCAAACTTGCCATACATAACCCCCATGACTGCCTTCATGTCCTGGTGAGGTTTGGAGGAGGACTGACAATGGATGATGGGATTTGTAGTATTTTTACACCCCTCTGTTCCCACAGACCACTGTGGCCCCCAACAAACACTGATAAAGACCACACTTGGCACACAGAGCCCCAGTGACCCAGTCCACATCCTACTGAAGTTTGGAGGGGGACAGAACATGGATGATGGGTCTTGCAGTACCTTCCCTCACTTTCCAAGAATGCTACAAACCTAATCCTATGATTGATCAACACCAAACTTGCCACACAGAGCCCTCATGACCCACTCTACATTCTAGTGCACTTTGGAGGAGGGTGGACCATGGATGATGGGACTTGAAGTACCTCTATTCACTTCCCAAGTCTGCTGCGACCCTCATCCAATTACCGATTGAGACCAAACTTGGCACACATAACCCCCATGACTGCCTTCACGTCCTGGTGAGGTTCGGGGGAGGACTGACAATGGATTATGGAATTTGTAGTATTTTCACACCCCTCTGTTCCCACAGACCACTGTGGCCCCCAAAAAACACCGAGAAAGTCCACACTTGGCGCACAGAGCCCCAGTGACCCACTCTACATTCTACTGAAGTTTGGAGGGGGACAGAACATGGATGATGGGACTTGCAGTACCTTCCCTCACTTCCCAATCCTGCTACAAACCTAATCCAATGACTGATCAACACCAAATCTGGCACACAGAGCCCCCATGACCCACTCTACGTCCTGGTGCAGTTTGGAGGAGGGTGGACCATGGATGATGGGACTTGAAGTACCTCTACTCATTTCCCAAGTCTGCTGCGACCCTCATCCAATTACCGATTGAGACCAAACTTGGCACACATAACCCCCATGACTGCCTTCACGTCCTGGTGAGGTTCGGGGAGGACTGACAATGGATGATGGAATTTGTAGTATTTTCACACCCCTCTGTTCCCACAGACCACTGTGGCCCCCAAAAAACACCGAGAAAGTCCACACTTGGCACACAGAGCCCCAGTGACCCACTCTACATTCTACTGAAGTTTGGAGGGGGACAGAACATGGATGATGGGACTTGCAGTACCTTCCCTCACTTCCCAATCCTGCTGCAAACCTAATCCAATGACTGATCAACACCAAATCTGGCACACAGAGCCCTCATGACCCACTCTACAGCCTGGTGCAGTTTACTGTGAGACGGACCATGGATGATGGGACTTGAAGTACCTTCACTCACTTCCAAAAAACAATGCATCCTCATCCATTCACCAATACAGACCAAACTTAGCACACAGAGCCCCCATGACCCAATCTACATCCTACTACACTTTGGGGGACAGAGATGATGGGACTTGCACTACCTTCAGTAATTTCATGATACCACTGCAACTCCCAATAATGATGGATCAAGACCAAACTTGGCACACAGAGCCCCCATGACCCACTCTACATCCTGCTGCACTTCTCAAATAACCCGGGCAGGGCCGGGTCCCCAAGCTAGTACATAATAAAGAGAGGAGAGAGAACTAACAACAAATCAGACATAATGAAGGGATGCTCCAAACTACTACAGGAAAGTAACAATCCTCATAATAAATACTGATGGTTCTTTCTTGGTGCCACCCATGCATTTAAATATAGTATGTAAAAGGAAGCCAGAATAGGGACAAGGGAGGTTGAAAGAATCTGCCATTCATATCTCATAATTCATCCACGGCCTTGATCACTATTGACTCTGGAGACAACTGGACGTCATTACTTCTCTCCCTCCCTCCCTCCCTCCCTCCCTCCCTCCCTCCCTCCCTCCCTCCCTCCCTCCCTCCCCTCCCCCTTCCCTTTGCTTGCTATTGGCTCTGATGACTTCAATGGCATGGCTTCTTTCTTACAGGTACAGTTTCAAAAAAACCCTACTTGTGCCATTATTTCTATGTGTGGGACTTGTGGGAAAATGGAGAAAGAAAAACTATGTAAAGACAGCAGACATACTGGAACAGATAATTGTTTTCATTTGTTACACTGGAAACTAATCTCTCTCTCTCTCTCTCTCTCTCTCTATATATATATATATATTAGGCATGCTAAAATTGAAACGGAAATCTAATTGATTCGTTAGAAATCCGTAATTAATGGGACCTTTGTTGTTTTACGGATCGCTGCCCCGAACCAGGAAGTAGACTTCCTTTTTACGGTCCGTGAGGCCAACAATTTGCGTTAGGATCGTTAGAAATTCTTAATTATTAATTAATTAATTATTGTACTACTCACTTCTCCCTATCTTCTCCCCTCATTTCCTTCCCGCCTTCATTCAGCTTCTTCTTTTTCCCGCATTTCTATGGGGAACTGGAAGTGACGCTGCTGCTAGGTAGAGGCAATGCATTCTGGAAAGTGATTCACACACACACACACGCGCGCACGCTTCTCCTCTCTCTCTCCAGGCTTCCCCCTCCTTCTCTGCCCCGTTGCTCGGCTGCCATGCATGCCCCATCGCGAGGGCCTGATTCACACACACGCGCGCTTCAAGACGCTCTCCTCCTCTCTTCAGGCTTCCCCCTCCTTCTCTTCCCCGTTGCTCTGCTGCCATGCATGCCCCATCGCAGGGGCCTGATTCACACACACACACGCGCGCTTCTCCTCTCTCTCCCGGCGCTCTCTCAGATGCTTCTCTTCCCCGTTGCTCTGCCTTGCCCCATCGCAGGGACCAGCTTCAGCCCTCCAGGTATGTGTTTTGGACTTCAACTCCCACCATTCCTCACAGCCTCAGGCCTCTTCCTTTTCCTCTCAGCCTGGGCAAACTTGGGCCCTCGCTCCCTCAGGATCGGGGTGAGAGAGAGGCAGCGAGGAGTGAGGGGGGCTCCTCCTCCTTTTTTTGCTGCTTCCAAGAATAGAAAACCCCCTCCCTCCTCCATTCCTCCTTCCCTCCCTCCTTCCTATTTGGAGAGTCCCATCTAGAATTCAGTGTGGTTTATTCAAGTTTTGGCCTACAACTCCCAGAAATCCCAGCCAATTTACCAGCTGTTAGGATTTCTGGGAGTTTTAGGCCAAAACCATCTGAAAGCGCATGCTCTGGCATACGAATTTCTAACGAATTTCGTTAGTACTTAAGTTACATTTCCGAAAATTTTGGGAATTTTTTTGTAAGTCTTTGATATAGTAATCAAAAAAAAAATCCCCCCCCCCCATTTGATTTTAGAATTGCGATTTTTCGATTTGTTATCATGCCTATATATATATATATATATATATATATATATATATATATATATATGCAGAAGTACCATTGAAGACTGTACCATTCTACCAGGAAAAGATAATAAATTTAGGGGAATTGAATGAAAAGGATCTCATTATGAACAACAAATATGCAAATGGTTTCATTCCCAAAGTAGATCTGCCAGTTCTTAATAGGAAGCACATTGATCCTCATGAGTTACTCTGAACTTGAATAGCTGATTCTAGATAACTTTTAATTTAGGTGGGTAGCAACATATGCTGTTGTTTATTTGTTCAGTCGCTTCCAACTCTTCATGACCTCATGGACCACCCTACACCAGAGCTCCCTGTCAGCAGTCACCACCCCCAGCTCCTTCAGAGTCAAGCTAGTCACTTCAAGGATACCATCCATCCATCTTATCCTTGGTTGGCCCCTCTTCCCTTTTCCTTCCATTTCCCCCAGCATCATTGTCTTCTTTAAGCTTTTCTGTCTTCTCATAATGTGGCCAAAGTATTCTTCCCTCCAATGAGCAGTTGGGCTTTATTTCCTGAAGTATAGACTGGTTGGATCTTCTCGTGGCCCAAGGCACTCTCAGAATTTTCCTTCAGCACCACAGTTCAAAAGCACCTTCCCCAGAAACCTCACAACACTGCAAAGCTCTACTGTGGCCAAAGATGAGTTTATTTAAAGTCCCAGAATTGAAGCTCTGAACCAGGACTGAACCCTGGTTTGTCGCTCTATTTTAAAAAGAAATTAGCTGTATGATGTTATGAAAATTCCAAAACCCATAGATAGATAATGCCTTTATTAAGAAAAGAGATAACTTTTTAGATGAGAGAATATGTTGATTCCATCACTAAAAGAAGACATTGTCATTTCCTGACATGTCTAGATGTATTCATGTACATTTTATAAAACTAGGATAATGACAGCAGTTTAGTAATCAGGCAACTATAAAACATTTGTTATTTATAAGTATAAAAAAGATGAAAGCATCCATAAATAGAATCAAATACACTCTGGCTTCCAGCTGATAGCGTGCAAAATTCTGTACCTCCCTTAATATTGAGAAATAACAGAAACATAAATATGTACACTAGCATTTGAACACTCCACTATCAGTGTGTTTATTGTGAGCCAGCTTGAGTTCCATTTGTGAGAGGAAGGGAGGCTATAAATCTAACAAACAAACAAATAAATATGCAAATAAATATATCCACAGTATCTGATTTCTGATCTACCCACATCCCCTACAAGAAAAACATTTCTCTTTTCTTCCTCTTTAAATATTTTATAGGTGGAATTTTTCTGTCGAGTTCTTGTCCATTCAGGTCAGTGAGATGGGCATAGGGTCACTGGCAGATTTAGAGCCATTGATGTCCAGATTTAGGGCTGTTTTCCGCTTCTCCATTTCTGTTTTTATGGTAAAGTGGACTTTACAATAAAAAGCAAAACATGAGGAAACACAATTTGAAACTGACCCCTTTATGTAGTTGTTAAACACTCAACTCAGTTGAAGCAAGAAAAGGAGAACTATTTACCTAGAGACAATTTTTCTTAATTGCATTAATTTAGGTCAGCTCCAATCAGATGGCTGGCAGACAGGATGTGTGGCTGAAGAGAAAAGAGTGTGAAGCAGCTGTTCCCTCTCTGTGTATTGGTATGCTATGTTACTAACCCAGTGCGTTCTCATGCTTGGAATCAGTTATAATTTAGAGCTAGTTGACATAACAAGATGTATTACAAAAGAGCAGGGTTCTGTATCACACTTTTTGGGAAAAACATGAGCCAGTCCAACCCCCTGTAATGCAGGAAAAACACAATTATGTGTTTTGTTTCACATTAAAAAAATATTCATATTGAAAAGTTGGAAGAGTCTGTCCTTTTGGAGTACGTGCAAGATGTCATCTAAAAAACCATAGAGTGCCAGTAACTAAAGTTCTGTGCTTACATGTAGGAAACTGTTTCACTATTTTGTCAGCTATGCTGCTTGCTTTGTTGGGTAGGTCTCTTGTCTTATTTAGTTTCTCTGTAACGTTCAGTTTATTTGAGCATAAGGGGCAAAATACACAGTTAAAATGTAATTTACTTGAGATAATAGAACTTAAGGGGCACCTGCACTGCAGAATTAATGCAACGGATACCACTTTAATTGCTGAATGCTATGGAATCATGGGAGTTGCAGCACTCTTTGGATGAAGGCTGAAGACCTTGGATATTACAACTCAAATGATTCCACAGTGTTCAGCCATGTCAGTTAAAGTGGTGTTAAGATGCATTAATTCTACAGTGTACCTGTATACACACCCTTAAGAATGTTACAGTACTTTTTCAGGACTACAACAACTGGAATCCACCTGCCAGCATGATCAGCAGCTATGCTGGCTAGGGCATGTTGAACATTTTAGTACAATTTTTAAAAACTTTTCCAAACTTTGATTTTCATAAAATGCATAGTTGACCCCAAAGTACAACTCTGAGCTCATGAAAGTAAACAATATAGTTCTCTTAGTGCAATGTCAATAGGCAAAGAGAAGTTGATGTTGTCAGTTGATTAAACAAAAATGCGGAATAGTTGTGTAATCATTAAATCCATGATATGACAAATGAGAATTCTCCCTTCAACTAGTAAGAAAAGAGAATGCAAATTTGGTTTGTCTGGGCTAATGGCACTGTACACTCAAGCATTGAAAGATACTGATGAAGCTGTAATAGCCTGAGTTTAGGATCTGGGCAAATGAATGTGACTACAATTGCTTTCCAAAAAGACAGGTGACGCCAATCAAATAACTATTTTATGAGCAATCAGCAGCCTGCTAAATTGAGATGCTCAGCATATGGCCAGGCCAGCCACTACCCATAGCTGGTTTTTGCACAATGTAAGCAAATGAAAAAGGGAAATGATTACCATTTTGGCATACTAGCTTTGTATGCCCAAGAGAGCTAAACTGGAACAGACAGATTTATTTGACAACCTGCTGATTACCTAATGCTGAAACCTAGCCCAGAAAACTCTAAGAAAAGAGAGCTGAGCACCTGGTACCACCCACCTGGAAATGAAATACAACACACAGCACTAAATAAAGGTATGGTTTTGATCCTACACAGATTTGCTTTCCTTTTTCACTGACCATGCCTCGTCTGGCAGCCAAGCTGAGAGCTCCTTGGCTGAAGAGAAATAACCCCCATTATTGCCCACAGGGTCTTTAATGTCCTAGAAATAGGGCTAGTTTGGCAGCTTATTCATGGATGGACCATGCTCTTCAACATTTCACAAATGTAATGGGGCAAGTTCCAGCAGATTGGAGGAGGGCACATGTGGTCCCTATCTACCCAAACAATTACTGTCCAGTCAGCCTCACATTGATACCAGGCAAGATTCTGGAAAAAGATTGTTAAAGAAGTGGTCTGAAAACACTTAGAAATGAATGTGGTCATCATTAATATCAAAAACAAGTCATGCCAGACTAATCTGATCTCTTTTTTTAGATAGAATTACAAGCTGGGTAGATGCAGGGAACGCTGTGGATGTAGTGTATCTGGATTTCAGTATGGCCTTCAACAAGGTCCCCCATGACCTTCTGGCAAACAAACTAGTCAAATGTGGGCTAGGCAAAACTATGGTTAGGTGGTGTAAAGATTTCTCTTCACCGTTCAACTTTTCCTTTTAATGTGGCAGGGCAGGCTATCCCACCGCTGCCACCAATTTGTAACGATGTGACATATGTTTGTCACCAATCATAAAGTAGCATCTGGTCACTCTACCGGTCACTCGGACAGAGTGGACTCTTCAAATCCTACCACTGCTACAAATTATGAAGAAGTATATATTAACTTCCACCAATCATAAGGATGTACTATATAGTAAATATATTTTTCTGCCACTAAATGAGGTAACAAGTTGGTCATCAATTTGTAGGAAGGTGTTTGGATTACTTCCACTCTAATAATGTTGCAACCAGCCGTCCACCACTTTGTCCACCACTTTGTCTTTTAAAATGAGGCTTGACTTCTTCAAAATACTGGCAAGGAGAGGTTTATAGTTAAAGAACTGTAAATAGTTTATTTTGAGGATCAGTGCATTAGCTTGACGGTTTCAAAGTTACAATTCTTCTTAGAGGCACAATTCTTGGTGGTTACCAGGCATGGTTTAGAACCCAAAAATCGTGATTCTAAAATCAAATGGGGGGGGGGGATTTTTTTGATTAGTAATAGAAAGACTTACAAAAAAAATTCCAAAAAGTTCTAAAATGTAACGTAATTAGTAATGAAATTCTTAATTAGTTCTAAAGTAGGCAAAGCAGGGAAACAGGACTGACACTGTTTTAAGCATAGGCAAATCAAGGGGCAACATTTCCCTTGGTTTCCTTGCAGGGAGATATAATGCATTAATATATTATTATTATTATTATTATTATAAAAAGCCAGGGTTTCTTTGCAGGGACATATCATGCACTAATATATTATTATTATTGTTAAATAAAATAGTTGCCCACCTCTGGTAAAGGCTTGCTTCTCCAGAGCATTTATTAGAATTAAATGCCCAGGGCCCTTTTTCCAGGAAATTAGAAGGAGTAAATATTATTAATATATTTATTATTTTTATTAGAATTAAATGCCCAGGGCCCTTCTTCCAGGAAATTAGAAGGAGTAAATATTATTAATATATTTATTATTTTTATTAGAATTAAATGCCCAGGGCCCTTCTTCCAGGAAAT
Source organism: Anolis apletophallus (assembly GCA_030556195.1). NCBI lineage: Eukaryota > Metazoa > Chordata > Lepidosauria > Squamata > Anolidae > Anolis > Anolis apletophallus. The sequence continues at coordinate 52,960,174 of JARBWK010000004.1, read as the reverse complement.
TAGAAGGAGTAAATATTATTAATATATTTATTATTTTTATTAGAATTAAATGCCCAGGGCCCTTCTTCCAGGAAATTAGAAGGAGTAAATATTATTAATATATTTATTATTTTTATTAGAATTAAATGCCCAGGGCCCTTCTTCCAGGAAATTAGAAGGAGTAAATATTATTAATATATTTATTATTTTTATTAGAATTAAATGCCCAGGGCCCTTCTTCCAGGAAATTAGAAGGAGTAAATATTATTAATATATTTATTATTTTTATTAGAATTAAATGCCCAGGGCCCTTCTTCCAGGAAATTAGAAGGTAAAAATTATTAATTTAGTAAATTATTATTATTATATTTATTATTAATTATATTAAATAGTTGCCTACCTTCTCCTGGGCTCTTCTCACTGCAGCCCCCCATTCAGTTTCCCATAGCTTTCTAGGAGGTTTGAACTCTATGGCTTTTCCTTGATTCTGCACTTTTCCTGCTCCTCTCCGGGCTGTTTTCAACCCCTTCTGCCATTGTTTCAGCCTTCCTCATGTCCTTCTCGCCTGCCCTCCTATCTAGGCTTCTTTCCCTGCAGTTTAAACCGCTTTTTGATGAGTCCTCCAGCCGCTCTAGGACTGCCGCTCTGATCTCTCTATGGTCCGGCTCCTTTTCCACTTCCTGGAGGAAAGGCCTTTCAGTTAAAGTAGGCCTCGAGCATGGAAAGGCCCCATCTGACTGTGAGTAATGTCTGGGAAGCTATTTTAGAGGGGATAATAGGGAGCCTTCCAAAATATTTAGAAATCTAACGAAAATTTGGGCCCAGGGAGTGCGGAAAAGAAAGTCTACTTTCGGGATTGGCCCTGCGATGCGTATAAAGTCCCATACATACGAATCCCTTCCGATTTCTTTCAATTTTCATAACTTTTTTCTCATGCCTAGTGGTTACACTTTCTTTAAAGAAGTTACAAAGTTACTCAGTTCATTTCCTTTCAGTTAATATTATGAGATTATGCAGTTACACTTTCTTTCTTAAATGGTTCTTGTCAAATCAGTTTACAGTCTATTCCACTAGTATCTCACTAGTCTCAAACACAGTATTCCCTACTCTGGTTTATGTCTCAGCATAAACTACAGGCTGGCTCTCCCAGCCAAACCTCTGGACTTAAAATAGACCTTGAGCTGGTCTAAACACAACTGCTCTCTCTGAGCTTCTCAGCACCCACTCCCCTAGAGCTGGTCTGACAGTTAAACTGTCAAAATTCAAACTTCCCCAGAATTCTATTCTTGGCTGTGGCAGAAAGCTGTTGATTGATTGATTGATTGATTTGATTGATTTTATTATTTATGAGTCGCCCTCCACGTCAGTGCTCCGGGCGACTTACACATAAAACACATAAAAGTGTTCAATAGTTAAAAGCTAAAAGAATAGGAAAATTAATTAAAATAGTTCCAGTAACTCAGGCTAAGTCTGAAAGGTGTCCTTAGCCGTAAGCCTTTCAGAAGAGCCAGGTCTTCAGTGCGGTCAGGAACTGGGGCATGTCCCGGATAGCTCTCTGATCCGCCGGCATCAAGTTCCAAAGAACAGGGGCCGCGATGGAAAAGGCTCTCCATCTCGTGGTGTCGAGGCGGGCCTCACTCACACCTGGGATGCGGAGAAGGTCCCTGTTTCCTGAACGTGGCGACCTTAAATGAGCTGGTTCGGACAAGCGGTCTTTTAAATAAGCTGGGCCGGCACCATGGAGGGCCTTAAAGGTAACCGACAAGATCTTGTGGATGGCTCTGAGCTCGACTGGCAGCCAGTGCAGGCGCTGTAGAGATGGCAGAAAGCCATCCTCCCACCTCTGCCTCACAGCCATGTTGCTATGGCAACTCTTCCCCAAGGTGGGCCTTTACTGAAGAAGTGCACCTTCCCTAAACATCTAAACATTTCAATACACATTCAATTCTCAATCCTATAATAAAAAATAAACACTTCTGCACAGGTGAATCTGTAGTTGGTTAAGCGAATGAACCCAAAGGGTGATTCTCCCCAATGTTTCCTCTTCATCCTGGAAAGAAGTGATAAACAGAGTGCCGCAGGGTTCTGTCCTGGTCTTGTTCAACATCTTTATTAATGACTTAGATCAGGGCTGTCCAACTTCTGCCGGCCCAAGGGCCGGAATTCCGGTGAGTGATCACCTGGGAGGCTGCAGCGGGGGTGTGGTCACTCGCGGAGGGTGTGGCCGCTTGTGGGGGGCATCCTGCCCGGCCTGCCCCTTTTCGGCGGTGCTGGGTGATGTCCTGACATTGCCCAGCGCCACCAAAAAGGGGCAGGCCGCTGCCCCGGATGCCTGCCGTCCTGCCCCTTTTCGGCAGCGCTGGGTGACATCAACTGTGGTGCCTGCGCCGAGGAGGAAGAGGTGGAGGGAAGCCAGGGCCTCTGCCTCCACCTGTTCATCCTTGGCGCCGGCGCCACGCCTGACGTCACCCAGCCCTGCCAAAAAAGGGCGAGCCGTGCAGGACGCCGGGCATGCGCGCCAGGGTGGGAGCGGCCCCGCCCCCGTGAGTGGCCCCGCCCCTTTTGGCAATTTTTTATTTTTAATAAATAGCGGAGTTCTTGCGGGCCGCGTCCAGGGGGCTGGCGGGCCATGTACGGGCTGCGGGCCGCCAGTTGGACAGGCCCGGCTTAGGTTAAGGGTTAGAAGGCAGGATCATCAAGTTTGCAGGCGACACCACATTGGGAGGGATAGCCATTACTCCAGAAGACAGGAGCAGAATTCAAAATGATTTAAACAGATTAGAGAGATGGGTCAAAACTAACAAAATGAAGTTCAACAGTGACAAATGCAAGATACTCCACTGAGGCAGAAAAAAATGAAATGCAAAGGCACAGAATGGGGGATGCCTGGCTCGATAGCAGTATGTGTGAAAAAGATCTTGGAGTCCTCATGGACAACAAGTTAAACATAAGCCAACAACGTTATGTGGTGGCAAAAAAACCCAATGTGATTTTGGCCTGCATCAATAGGAGTCTAGTGTCTACATCCCGGGAAGTCATGCTACCCTTCTATTCTGCCTTGGTCAGACCACACCTGGAATCACACCATGTGCAATTCTAGGTAACAAAATTGAAGGGAGATGTTGACAAGCTGGAAAGAGTCCAGAGAAGGGTGACTAAAATGATCAAGGATCTGGAGAACAAGTCCTATGAGGAGTGGCTTAAAGAGTTGGGCTCATTTAGCCTGCAGAATAGAAGGCTGAGAGGAGATATGATAGCCATGTATAAATATGTGAGGGAAAGTCACAGGGAGGAGGGAGCAAGCTTGTTTTCTGCTGGCCTGGAGACTAGGACTCGGAACAATGGCTTCAAACTACAAAAAAGGAGATTCCACCTGAATATTAGGAAGAACTTCCTAACTGTGAGAGCTGTTAGCAGTGGAACTTGCTGCCCTGGAGTGTAGCAGAGGTTTCTTTTTTTGGAGGCTTTTAAACTGAGTCTGGATGGCCATCTGTTGGGTGTGCTTTGAATGTGATTTTCCTGCTTCTTGGCAGGGGTTGAACTGGATGATCCACAAGGTCTCTTTCAGCTTTACAATTCTATGCATAAAGGATACATGTGTTCAAGCAACAGCATAGTGTAGTCAAATATGATTAATGAGAATGCGGTTGCAGCAGTTTGCCTTTGCCTGAGTCTACTGGGAAGGGCAGGAGTCTGATCTCCCATGTCCTTGTTCTTGAGTTTCCTTGAGTGCAAACTATTTCAGCATTTGAACTTGGTTTGCAGCAACTGAAGTAAGCCCAAAATGCAGAGGGGAAGTGAGCAAAGAGGAGAGAGAAACTGGAATAATTCAGTTGAAAAATAGAATGTCAGAGGAGTCTCCAGTTGATTTATTGTTGTTTGATGTTTGTTCATTTTGGCAATTAATGTTTTTCTTTGTTCTTTTGTCTGTAAATTGCCCTCAGTCCCTTTGGGGAGATAGGGCAGTATATAAATAATTATTATAATAATTATTAATAATTATTAGGTGGGGATATCTCTGCCAAATTGGGACAGTTGGATGTATGAAACAGTGCAGAGAAACCCCAACCTTATGCTCTCACCTCTGGTGCGAATCTATTATGGGAAGGCCTCCAAGCAAATATAGGCTTTGCAACCATTTTTAAAAACTGATTTTCAACCTGCAATATAACCTCCATATGGGCATGCAGTCATTACTTCTTAAATCAGAATGCTGCTTCCTCTTGTGCATGCATTAAGAGAAAAAGAAGGAAAACCCTAATTTGTGTTAAGATTGCGTCGTTCCCCCCCCCCCCCAAATGGTGGGTAATCTGATTCTTTTACTTAAGGGCTGGATTCAAAGTGAGATTCTGTTTCTGTGTTTTGGAGGGTGGGGGAGAGGAAGAAGGAGATTTCTCTTGTTTCACAAGGAAGAGAGAAGGCAGGAAATGAAAGCAGATAGATTGTGGTGCCACTAATGACTGAATGCCCATGAGAAAACATAACAGATCCTGGAAGAGTGGTTTCTCCAGGCAGTATGCCAGGAAGATGAGAAAAATCTGGCTAGTTTGGTTGTTAAGTGGTTGTTTGAGACTATGCGGGATAAAAATATCACTTAAAAAAGCCAAATGGAGATTATGACTATGGGACCATTTGCACTACAGAGCTATAGTTCTACTATTCCACTTTAATCCTGGGATGTACAGTTTGAGGAGGCACCAGAGCTCTCTGGCTGAGAATTCTAAATGCCTAAACTGCAAATCCCAGGACTGCACAAGATAGAGCCATGCTCATTAAGGTGGGACCATAGCACTGCAATTCTGAAATGTGAATGAAGTATGTTTCGAGAAGGGAAATGCTTCCCATTAATTCCCTAAAAACAAGAAGTGGAAATGGCATGGAAATGAGCAATGTTCAGAGACAATGGTTTCATGGTACACTACCTGTATTGAGAGTTATCACTGCTGCATGTTAAAATAAATATTCTCAGAGAAGGTTTGGAAATAGAAGAAAAATCCTTGGTAATGAGATGTATTGCTTTCGGAAAAGCAGCACAACTACTGTAAAGATCCGAAAGACCTGTACCACCTTACATAGCCCTTTAAAAATGTAGGGCAAGGGCCATGATGTATATCCTTCTGGATCTTATTACATCCCATTCCTCTTCCACAACTATGTCAATGTACCTTAGATTTTGAGGCCTGTATTTCACCCTGTATTGTGTCTGAAGGAGTGGACTGATATCCATGAAAATGTATGTTCAAATAAAGCCCAGTCAGTCTTAAGGGTGAGGCTACATTCCTTGATTCCCTAAGTGGACTGTTGTCCAAGAAAAGTTATGACAAGATGTGTTCAATCTTATTTTAACATGGAAAATCATGCAATGAACTGTGCAAATTTTCTCCTTCTTACTTACTATTTTTGGATGTTGTTTCTGTAATTTTGGTCCATTGAATGGTTCCAGGAAATGTATTTTTAATGACAGTTGGAATAATGGTAGGATTTAGTTAAATAACCCTCCTTGTCGGGGGTACTCTCTTGGGGTCTGTCAACTATCAGTGTTGACAATAACAAATAGCATTTCATGTAGTATTTTTCTGCTTTGCATTTCTTGTTTTGTTGGACTGGTTTGACAGCTAGTCTGAGTCTCATCTAAGATAATGCTTTTTGGAATTAATCATGGAAAAAGCACAAAGAATGTGCACATTTGAGATGACTTAGAATTTTTATTTTTAAAAGCATTTCTCTATGTGACTTTTTGTGCAACTATGGGCTTGACTTCATTGATGAAAATTAATATTTGGCACCATATTTTGCCAGTTCTTATTGACCCAGCAATAACTCTGTTAATGCCACATACAGCACACACATTACAATGAGATTGCCCAGACCAGCCACACATTTCTCCTTGGTAAACTTACATCGTTGTTAGGGGATGGTCCCCGTTTCTTATTCTTACATTATTTTCAGCTACACAGCCATGGCCACTCAAACCCCCCATCATTCATGTAAATATACATGCTTTCTGTTAAGTGTTAGTATTAATGTACTGATATGAAAGTATCATTATATTAATATGTGCCTTCTTAATGTTTTTTTAAAAATTCAACCCAGGGAAAATAAAACATTTTCTGCTGGGAGTAATGACCTCCCACCTGTCATGTCTAGCAGTTGATGGTGGTTAGAATGCCTAGCAGTTGGTGATGGTTAGTATACAGAAAGCTTGGCAAGATCATGACCCATAGGGTGGTGATGCTTCAGAAGGTATAGATGGGATTCATCTTCCTCCTTGTTCTAAGGGCAGAGTAATCTGTAAGTAAGAACTTACAGGCCTGCAAGACAGAAGATGCAGCTGTGATCTGCTGCATAAAAAGAACCTAGCAGAGACTGCTCTTTGGGAGAAAAGTATCTGCCATACTTGGCTGTGGATACTGGTGGTGTCTTCCCCGGGTTGGTGAATTATAGTACCCAGACCTGTATCATGAACTCTTGTAAGTATTGTACCTTGTGGAACCTTATACTAAGAAGATTATAGTGTTGGTGAACCTTGTTGCATTTGTATCCTGCTGTGGACCTTGATGAACTGAAAATCCCCGGACTGACCCTTGACTACTGTGTTTGGACTACCATTGAACTTTGATTTCTCTGGCTTGACTCATGGAAAGATGACTACAATTTTAGACTCTTGCTCCTTGGACGTTTATCATTGACTCTCAATGTTTGTAATACGTTCCTTGTTATAAGTCTTTGCTTTACATTCTTTGGTGGTGAGCTATCTTTATGTTTTGAACTGGGACCTTAAAATGGCTAAAGTGTTCAAGTTCATGTTTCAAGTAAAATAGCTTTGATGTAAGCCTAGAGTTGTTTGGTTAACCTCTGCCACATATCGGCAGAACCCTGGATCTTGACACCACCAAGTAGTCCTGCCCACCATTAAATCCCCTCCATAACTACACAGCAAAGCAATATCCCTTGGAGGGGCAGTCACATGCCATATATATATATATATATATATATATATATATATATATATATCTCCAATTTTCTGTATAACTGTAAAAGGTAATTTTTAACCTGATTAAAGTCCAAAGAACAGCATTACAAGTAAATCAGCAAGAAGTTGTGTGTCAAGATTGCAGCACCTACAAGGTGAGTATTTTTTCAATCAGTTTAGAAGAGCCCCCCGACTAACAACTAAAGAATAACAACATTCAAACAGCTGATATAACACACATAGAATGCAATGAGGATTTACATGCAATTAGATATCAACCTTTACTCCAGCCCGGTTTACGTGAAGGCTTCACGGAACCATGGAGCAATGTATAATGTCCTCATAAAAAGGGTAATTAAAACAAGAAAGGGCTTTGAAAATAGGAACTTCTAAAGAAGACAAATCTTTGCTTAAATTAAAATGTCTGGAAAGATTTAAGATCTGGGTCCTTGCTAAAGATCTTTGAGTGCATGGATAGACTGAAAATGGACAGTTCTTGTTGGGGTAAAGTTGGGAAACATTGTTTGGCTTGAATCCTGAGCTCACTCACATCAGTATGACATAACATTATGTGACAAGAAAAAAACGCAAAGTCTACTCACCCAGTAGACTTAGCAGAGAAATGAAATACACTGCCATCTATAACTGCCATGATGCAGGATGGGGCAGAACAGAGATTCCAACTAAGAGCATGTTTGCATTAAACAGAGCTATTTTATACCACTTTAACAGCCATAGAGCCATCCTGTGTAATACTGGGACATGTAATTTGGTGCAGTAAACACTATAGCTCTATATTAGAGAGCTGTAGTGCTGTATTTCAAGGAAGCACAGCAACCAAGAATTCTAGGCACTTCACAAAACTATAAATCACAAAATTCTGGGATTCTGTCAAATGGAACTGTGGCAGTTAACAGGAATATCAAACTTCTATGGGTTTATGGTGTAGAGCTGTAGTCCAGTCTACACATCCAGAGCACTATATAATTCTCTTGTCAGAGAAAGTAGTACTGTATTGAGATAATTGGGTGTTACATGTACTCTCAAACCTCATTTAGGCACACTAAGGAGCACCTAAGGCAGAACTTCTGTTGCAAGAGCCTGAGGAAAAGCAACATGTTTGCCACTGCCTTATTTTGCATGAGGCTGAAGCAGGGAATGAAGAAAATGCAATCACTAACTCTGCTTCCAGTTGTTACACCATCTTCAAAGATGCAGCCTCCCTGCTGGGACAAAAAAGATAGCAATATATGTTAATCTGTCCATATTTCATAATCAAACTCATGTATCATGCTGCAAAATAAATGCTTTTGCGTTATTGCTGCCTCTGTTGACAGGTTTGCAAATGGGATAAGATTAGTGAGGAGGGGAGTGTTTTACGCACTATTGGGAGAACCTAGGCAGAATGAACTGTAGTCCATGAAAAATTAAAACATGATAAATGTGTTAGTCTTTGAGGTATCACATAATTCTTTTGTGTGTTATGCTATTACACATGATCATGGTATTGTCTAGCCCTCTTGCTTTTAAAATGAGTATTGTGGACACTGTTTTAACCTACCATTTAAAAGGAGCTATCCAAGGTGCTTAAGCTATACTCTCAAATAGAGTTATCACTTCATGTAGCTCCTGTAAAATTCAACTGACTCGCAAAACAGGTTCCCACCCCATTGACATGTAAGCCATTTGGCATTGTGTGATGTATTAATCTTGACTATCCCTCCTGTGCTAAAATCTAGATTAGGATCATCAGTCTTAAAAGTCAATAGCTAACTGATGAGTTAACACCAAATCTAGCTTTGCTGGTAGGGTAGAGATTGAAAAAAATGTGGGTTAGGAAACTTGTATCAGGAGACAAAAGTGTATCAGGAGACAAAAGTGGCTGGATGATGTTACAGGAAATTGATTTTAACAGGATGACACCGGAGACAACATGTTTTATTGCCTTTATATATGTTTTTATATTGTTATGTTTATTGGTTTTAATTTCTTTTTTATGAATGTATGGCATTGAATTGTGCCAACCTGTAACCCACCTGGAGTTGCCATATGGTTGAGAAAGGCAGGTTATAAATATTGTAAATAAACTATCACATTACTGTGCATAACATAACTATGTCTCTCAATGCTACCCCCTATAAAGTTCAACTTGTAAACCAGGGGTGCTCATTAGGTAGCTCGGGAGCTACTAGTAGATCTTCAGCCCTCTTCTAGGTGATCTTCGGGCCTCACCAGCCGGATGGGGCGCTCCTGCCATGCGCGCGCACACTCTGCGTGCACGCGCACTCCTGCTGCTGGCTTCCGCTCTCGCAGTGCTTCTTTCGCCTGCGGGGCATTGCAGGAAGAAGGAAGCATGAGGCGGGGCCTCTGGAGGGGGCACCCTGCCTCTCTCTCATCCAGAAGCAGCTGTCCAGCCTCCGTTGCTGGCGAAACAGGCAGGGCGGAGCGCTCCCTCTGGATGCCCCGCCTCGTGCTTTCTTCTTCCTGCAATGCCCCACAGGCGAAAGAAGCTCTGTGCAGGCGGAAAACAGCAGCAGGAGCATGTGCGGTGGCAAGAGCGTGCGGCAGCGGGAGAGCACGGCGTCGGGGGCAGGTAGATCTTTTGGACTTGGTCGCTTTAAGAGTAGCTCGCATGCTGAAAAAGTGTGAGCACCCCTGTTGTAAACAATATAGTTACCCCTAGGATGCCCATGTTCTTGAAGAGCAGGAGAATCTGCAGGAATGAGTCTAGCTATTCTTCTGTAGATGAACGTCCTGTGACAGGCATCCTCAGGAAGTGTTGGCAGAGAGTCCAACTATAGTAAATTATCTGAGTGAATCCTCACTGATCTCCCTGCATTCTGACAACATGGAAATGGCTTTGTTTGGAACTGTGCTGCTTCCAAAGTGAATTTGGGTGTAATTTTGGTTGAGATATGGAACGAAATTATAACTTCTAGAAAAATACAAAATATAATTACCAACATGATGCTGGATGTGGTCTTGAAGTTAGTGCAGGATTGCACCTCCCATCATGTTTAGCCAGCAAAATAATAATTTTAATAGCTTTATTTTTGTACCCTGATTCCATCTCCTTGAAGGGACTCGGGATGGCTGGCATATGGCACAACGTGCCTAAAACAAAGCATAATAAACACACAATAAAATACAAGATAAAGCCAATAACATATAAAACAAAGTTTAAGCTCAAATTAGCACCCAATAACTTATGATGAGAACTGTCATAATAGAATATTATGTGAGATTATGGGAGCAGTAGTCCAACAATATTTGGGGAATAGCATGTTCCTCAACTTGCCTTTAGCATCTGTCACTCCATTGGCAAGGAAAGGGGATTGATTGGCTAATGTTACTGTTTCTGTGATGAGCTCTGGCAAAGGGTTATGAAAAATAACTAAATAGAATGCATGATTATAAAAAGCTTTGAACTTTTTTTTGTGATGTGGGGGGGGGGGGGAGAGCAGTACACATTGAATAAGAAATTTGTTTTCAAATTTGTTTTTAATGGAGAAATCGCCTCACTTGACCTTTATGACTAATCCTTCCTTGTTCAGAGTAAGAAAGGCCTTTGTCTGATGGCTATTCCTGATCCAGTCATTTTTCAAATTAAGTTTTGCTCTCAGCTTCTGATTCTTGAATAAAAAAGAATGAACTGGGGCATATTCTTAATCTGTTGAGGAAGAATTCTGTTAATTGAACAAGGTGAAAAAAGAAGGGATATTCTCTTCAAATTTTTAAAAATCGTATCTGAAGGGCATACCATCAATTGTAAAGTTTCTTGAAGAATAGAATTGTATGTGCTTCTAATTTTTTTCAGATGTGATGTTGAAGTTATTGTGAAATAATATGATACATTCATGATATCTGGAACATAATTTTGATTCTGTTCACATAATTTTGATTCTTGGGTGCCAAAAAGGTTAGTTAAGGACTAACAAATTCAAAAGTGCCAACTTTTTTTTCTAGCAAAGTTATGTTGTTTATTGAATAACTCAGTGACAAAACTAAATACAGAACTGTCAACTGATATCTTCTCATTATCTTGAAATAAAAGATACATGTCCCTCCTTGTAGAAGTAGAATATATCTCCAGTCAGCTTATTTAGAAAGTCACTTGTTCCCCTCTGAGATAAAGGAAAGAAAATACAGATTATATCACAAAAGCAGTAACTTGAAGAAAAATATACAAAGGCATACCAATGTGAAACAGTTCTTCCATCTCTCACCAAATAATCATTATATTTGAACAATGTTTTGTAGATTAAACAAACACAAATCAGATGTTTGTCTAATTTGTTCGTTTAGACACACTGCTATGAGATCAACCTTGCTTCAGATTTAGAAACGAGTCCATGCTCTTCATCCATATTATAAATGAAACAAAAAAATTGGATCCTGGTAAATCTCAATAAACAAAGGATAAGAATTGTGTAGTCTTCAAGGTGTTGTTGACTTGCAGCTCCCAGCACTTCTTTCTGCTGGCTCTGCTGGCTGAACTGAAGTGATGGGTTCAAGAGCATCTGGAAGAGTGTGCAATTTCCACTCTGAAATAAACCAAGTTTAAACAAACCAAACTTTATTCTTTTGAAACATTAATAATAAGCCATGGTAAACTTACACCTGGAAGTAGGTGCTGCTGATCTCCACTTTATAGTCACACTTACAAAGAAAGATGTAGAGCAAGAGGGGAAAGTGAATAAACCCGAGGCTCAAGCAGGCTAATTTGTATTTTTCAAAGCCAGGGTTTAATGTTATATATGTTATAATTTTATGAACTGTACCAAATTCCTCTTTTAAAAGATAAATCTATTACAATGCTTATTTCAATATTTGTCTTACCCTTGTTGCTTCTATAAATACAATACTCATAAAATCAGAGAGCTGGAAGAGGTCTTAGAGGTCAAGTCTGCTGCTTACTCCAGGCTCTGCAAAGAAAGATGCAGCTACAACATTTATTTATTTGCCTGCATGTATCCCACAATTGGGAGAGTCAGATGATTATCTAGCTCTGCTTAAATATCTCCAGGGAAGGAAGACTGCCCATGATCTGGGGCAGTCACAAGCTGCCAACCAACTCTCCATGTTAGGACTTTTCTCTGAACAGTTAGCTGAAGTTTCTTTCTCTGCACTTCCTTGCACTTTGGAACCATAAAGAACAATTCTTCTTTTTCTTATGTATGACACCCTGCCAAATCTTTTTTGTCAATCTTTCCTCATTGGACTTACCATTAGCCATCTTAATTGGTCCTTTGTGGATGTGCTCTAATTTGTCAACATGTAAAATGTGACATACAGAACTAGTTTAATGATTCCATGAGAAATCCTACACAACATGAAACTGAACGATTATATCTGTGACTTAGAACCTCATCACACTGAGGTCAATAATATGGGTGGCAGTGAGGGGATTTGCCATGAAGCATGGCGGATCTGGTGGGCAGTGCGGGGACAGGGAAAGCGTTACTGCTCGGCTTCCCCCCATTCTTCTGAATGAGAACACGGGAAGCTTCCTATGTTCTCTGGGAAGTATCCTAGCACACTGTCAGGCTAATAATAATAATAATAACAACAACCTTTTTTTCTAGACTGCCCCCCCCCCCGAAGGGATTCAGAACAGTTTACAGACACAAAACAAAAGGCAGACTTTCAATGCTTGAAATGAATACAAACACATCAAAATAATACAAGATAATGCACAGAAACAATAGTAAACTTACAACAAAGAATTAAGCATCAAGATGAAAATAATAAAAAATCTGGTAAGACATAGTAAACTGAAACATGAGCAAAACATTACAACATATACCCTAAAAGTCATTATGATACAATTACATTAAAATGGCTAACACCATTTTATTGCAGCAGCCATAAAATACAAGTGGGTTAGTCAGCATACCAATGGGTTAAAATGTCCTAATCCTCCTCCTCTCCATACGTTAAAGTGCATAAGTGCATTTCCAGACATTTCCTAAAGGAGAGGAGGGTTGGGCCATTTTTATTTCTTTAGGGAGAGAGTTCCAGAGATGGGGAGCAATCATGGAGGATGCCCCCTCTCTCGTTCCCACCAAACGAGCTTGTGATGGCAGTGGGACAGAGAGGAGGGCCTCCTCCGCTGACCGCAATACACGGAGTGGTCAGTATAGGGAGGTGCGATTCGACAAATAGCCTGGACCCGAAGGATGCTTCCTCTACAGAGCTTTGCTGGTAGTAGCCTGATGTAATATGATGGCATCTGGCGGGCTCCATTGAGGAAGCATCTTGGAAGCATCCTAGGACACTTCCCTTTCTCCCTGTGATGAATTGGTTAGACACCATGCTTCTGTTTCATGTAGTTTAGGATTGCATTCACTTTTCTCTTTTAGCATCTACATTGCACTATTAGTTATTTTCCAACTACTGATTCTTTATAGCAAACTTTGCTCTTTTTTTGCAAGTACTACCGCCAAGCTTGCCTTTGCGTATCTAAATGTGACATTGCATAGTTATCTGTATTCAATCTCGTGTTGTCCATATTGAGATATTGCTCCATTTTGTCTAGATTCTTTTGAACCTAATTCTCCTTTCTGTGATGTGTCTTATCCCTGAACCCCAGAGTCATGTCCTTTGCAAGCTTAGAGGAAACACATCTACACCCTCTTCTGGGTAATTCATAAAAATACTGAACAGTCAGGACTTTGGAAAGGACATTCCATGTGGGAACTCCCTTAGCACCTGTTGTGTCATTTGCTCAACCAACCGTGACAGTACCTTTACTATTGCCCATTTGCACTTTACCATACCAGTGAAGTTAGATAAAATAAAGCTATTTAAAACACTTCTTTGCTGAAGAATTTCTGAAAGGATCCATAGGCAAGACTCTATTTCTTATTCCCTTTATTGTTGAAATGTACCAAATGTTCAAAGATTGGAGCTCTCTTCAATTAATTAGCAGACCCTGGTCACATCTAAGGGGTTATTTATCAAATTTTTGTAGCACTTTCATACGCACACCAACTCAACTGATAGAATTCAGTGAGACAAGCTCTCAACTAAGTGTGTTCAGGAGGATAGCATTGATTTATTTTTTAAAAGTTAAATTAAAATAAAAAGACATGTGAAATATATCTAACATTAGGCAATTTGAAGACACATACATTTGAATTAAAGATTTAAGTCTGTCCTTTGAATGCATAGATATATTTTGCGCAAGTCACCAAACGGCAGAATCCATGGATACTGAAGGTCATTGTGCCATACTGCTTTCCAGCATCAATCTAGCTTCTTGAACCACATTGGCTGCAATTCAAAAATTTACTGGGCAAATGAATCTTATTTTTGCTTTTTCTCCCCTTGTTCCTCACCCTCTTTGTTTACTTGATGATAATGCATATTTCTTTATTCTTAAAAATCAATAGCCCAACCTTCCCCAAAGAAATGTAGGCAGTATGCAGGGTCTTAAAAAAGATGCTACAAATTTACTGGAGGTACAGTAGTTTGTTGTTAACGTAGTGATAGCTCTATTGAACATCCATAGACATAGAGCATTAGGAGTTCTATATCTATGGATCTAGTTCCATCTCCTTCCATGCAAGAATACACAACTAAAGCACTCTAGAAGATAGCCTCTTTAAACCCAGCCTTGTTTAAAGAGTTGCAAAGAAGAACAATCCAACCCCACCCCCACAAAGCAGATTATTCTACTTCAGGAAATCCTTCTTAATGTTTAAGTGGAATTGTTTTTGTTTTTTAATTCGAGCATACAGTGGCTGTAAGCCTATGATTATAGGTCTCTTTGTCATGGGTGAGGACAGAAATTCCCATATTCAGTCATCCAGCCTCTGCTGCCTTGACTAATGCTCATGGATTCTGGGAGCTGATGTCTAAAACACCTGGAAGGCCAGAGTATGGAGAACACTGGCCTAAGGCATGGTTGTGTAAGTGCAGCAGGTCCATGGGGCATTTGGTATTCTCTGGCAGCTGCACATTCACCTCGTTAAAAAGTGAAAAAACAAAACCATACAACAAGCGGTCAGATGCCCTTGCACACAGCCCTATATCCCAGAATATCAAGGCAGAATATCCCACAATATCTGCTTTGAAGTGGGTTATCTGAATCCACACTCAGATGTGGGATTTTCTGTCTTGATATTCTGGGATATAGGGCTGTGTGGAAGGGCCCTCAGTGAGGTTTCAACAGAAATACCCCCTTCACCCTTGTCTTCTAGACAGACAAAAGTTACAGAAAACCCAGGAGGGGATGGGAACAGCCACAAAAGAAGTCTAATGATTTGCATTCTGCCCATGTCTGTTGTTAAGCCTATTTCAGATCCCTTCTAGGCAGTGGGAATCTTGTGATCCTTCGGACTGCAAACCCCAACACCTCTAACCCATGTTGCAGCCAATGGTGATAAATGCTGATAGCTGCACTAAACACCTTCTGGAACAATGCACGATTCACACTCCAATCCTAGCACGCCATTTATTCGCTCTGATGGACTTGTATTACTCATGTGATAAGTTGCAAGTTAACAGAATAACATTTTCTGTGGCGTTAGAATGAATGAAGAGGAAGAAAATATCCATTTGTGTTCATCAAAAAAGATCAAGACTCAAAATCAGTCCTAATTCATTCCGACATTTATTTATCCATTTATTTATTGAACAAAACCTTTGCAGTTTCCCTGAAGAGATATTTGAAAAAGAGTGATCTCATTTGGGAACAGACTAAGCAATTTTAAAGAATGGGATATAATTTGTGCAGTCTTTCTTATCTTCACCATGCAAATGGTTTAGACTTCTATCGTGTATTTTATACAGCTATGGTCTAAATCTGTGATTTGAATGACATGGCAAACCAGGCTGTGACATCAGTTCCCTAGCAATATTATAACAGTCTTCTGACAGATTTTCTTTTGCAGACATTTACTAAAGTGTCCATTTTCCACCTCGTCACAGTTCAGAACAGTTTAGATTTCAGATTATATGCTACACAAGAACGTTTAAGGACAGAAGACCATATGGTGGTCCACTAAAGCTGAAAAGCCTTCAAAACAATCAGCTGACTTCTCATTACTTAAATGGAATTACTAGCTGCCTTTATTCTGCAGCTTGCACCTATACTTGGCTTTATGTTTGTTTTAATTGTACCAGAGCTGTTCTCTTACATCTACAGGCTCTTTTATGTAAACATTCTGACTGACATCCTTTTAGTGACATAAATAAACATAAATTGTGCAATTGCGAGGTTATTTTGGTATTGTAGAATAGCTGAATTTAGCTGCTGGCGATGGAATTGGAGTTATGTATGTGGAAACATTATGGACATAGATGCACAAAATAATGCATTGCAAAATGGAGGATATTTATTAATGTGCATTGTGCATTCCTGTTAATCTGCATGAGGGTGGTTTAGTGTTAGCAAATGTGTTTCCACCAGAATATATTTAGTTTGAGCTGTCATGATGAAAGACTGTGACCCTGGGCCCATCCAGGCAGTACCTTTATTGCGGTATCTACAGCAATAAAGGAGGGGCTGCCCAAACAATGTTCTGGATCGTCCCAAATTAAACCCTGGTTTGTGGGATAAACCCACTACTTCCCAACGTTTACCGGCCGAAATAAGCTTTACTGGGCTAAATAAGTTAAATCGCTCCTGGGAGAACATCTGGACACTTACTCCAGAAAGCACATACTTCCTGGGGTGTGTGTGATTCTCTTGGGATAAAGACCTGCCAGGATCCACCCCCTGATGAAAATAATCTCAGTCATATAGATTCATTCTGAGAAATCAGCATTGTTTTTTGTTTTTTTTACTGGCTTACTGGAACAAATCTGTTCTTTTTCTTCATAGGCATTGGCTACGGCTTACCAGTCTGCAAAGATGCTCACCAAGACAGTTCAGATAACCTTTTTGTTCTTTTGTATATGTAATCACATATTTTTTACTGGATTTACTTCCATTGCATATTTTTCAACTTTAACCATATTTTCACGTCAAAGAAAATTGGACAGTTCTGCACTGAACTACAAATATGTATGATTATAGAATTATAGAATAATACAACCATAGAGTTGGAAGAGACCTCGTGGGCCATCCAGTCCAACTCCTTGCCAAGAAACAGAAAAATTGCATTCAAAGCACACCCAACAGATGGCCATCCAGCCTCTGTTGAAAAGCCTCCACCACACTCCGAGGCAGAGAATTTCACTGCTGAACGGCTCTCACAGTCAGGAAGTTCTTCCTAATGTTCAGATGGAATCTCCTTTCTTGTAGTTTGAAGCCCAGTCTCCAGGGCAGCAGAAAACAAGCTTGCTCCCACCTCCCTATGACTTCCTCTCACATACTTATAGCCATGGCCATCATCATGTCTCCTCTCAGCCTTCTCTTCTTCAGGCTAAACATGTCCAGCTCTTTAAGCCACTCCTCATAGGGCTTGTTCTCCAGACCCTTGATCATTTTAGTTGCCTTCCTCTGTACACATTCAGGCTTGTCAATATCTCTCTTCAATTGTGGTGCCCAGAATTGGACACAATATTCCAAGTGTGATAAGGCAGAATAGAGGAGTAGCATGAATTCCCTGGATCTCTAGACACTATACTCGTATTGATGCAGGCCAAAATCCTATTGGCTTTTTTTTTGCTACCGCTTCACATTGTTGTCTCAACATGAATTATTTCATTCATGTTGTTGGCAAATATACTGCTAGCACTGAAATGGGACCCCCACCCACAAATTGCTGAGAACTTCCCAAGAGAGATTATACACTGGGGATTTTGCTCATTTTAGAATTATGCAGAGGGGGAAAGATTAGAGTCTCTATGCATTGTAGGACTTTTTAAAAAATATTCATCTTCAATAGTTTTCATAATATTTATGTAACAGAACTTGATATAGCTTCAAGTCCATCAAGATTCTTTTGGTTCTGAACATTGGCCCATATTTGTACTTTAGTGTAACAAGCTTTATTGTTGGTAAATGGTGGTATACAAGAGATAAGTGTCCCACTCTTTCATTGACAGGATCCATCTTTCCTTCACAGCCGTTGGTAGACAAACACATCAAGAACTATACCAAAGAGACCAAGACCTTCATCTCATTTATTTATTTATTTATTTGTCATATTTCTATACCGCCCCTCTCAGCCCGAAGGCGACTCGGGACGGTTTACACAAGGCAGTCACTGCCCTTCAATCAAAAACACGAGTAACAAAACAATGACCATATAACAACAATTAGCAATTAAGACATACAATTACAGCAGTCAAGACCCCATCAAGGACATATAAGGAGCCCTTGGGTCAGGCCAATAGAAGCTGTGTTACCAAACTTATATAGTACAATAAGTAAGTTAGACCCGTCCTGTCTCACTGGTAACCACATAATCCATACCTGCAATTTCAATTACTGATGCCTTTGTAGACATTTTCTAGTTCCTCTAAATGAGTTTATAGTATGCTTCCTTCTGGAAGTTACCACAAAGTTGCATTGGAGGACCTTACTCACATTTCTAGAGAGGAACCCTTTCTAGGAGTCTCTAGGTTCCCTAATGCAACTTTGTGGCATGCTGGGCCTGAAAGTGAAGTAATTCAGTGATATTCAGTCATATCCACAGTTTCACAAAATAATGGTCCAGCTGGGATTGTATCCCTCATGGATACAGAGGTCTTACTATACTCAAGTGTGATCCACTCCCATCACAAATAATTATGAGAATTGTACAAGTATGTTAGCAACAGAGAAGGATTCACTGCTCCAATCTTGTCCTAACCTCAAACTACAAAGGAAATGCAAAAAGTATTCAGTGGCTAAAAATCAGTTATGATGCATATTTAGCAATATATTTTCCTTAATTGTCTATGTACTTTCCTAACTTTCTTTTAGGGCAGGTGTAAGTAGCCTCTGGTCCTCCATATGCCACTGGATTCCAACTCCCATATGCAGGGCCGGCCCCGCCCATTCCGCGGCCCACGCTGTGGTCGCGTGAGGGCGATGGACCTGGGAGGGGCATCGCGAACTGGGAGGGGTGCCGCTGCGCCGGCCGCCCCGCCGCTGCGCCGGCCGCCCCGCCGCCGCGTTAGCCGCGCTCGCCGCTGCGCCGGCCGCCCGCCGCTGCGCTGGCCGCCCGCCCGCCGCTGCGCTCCGCAGCCAGCAGCGCGGTGCCGCTAGCGCCGCTGCCGAGCAGGACACCAGCGGGCTGGGCAGGATGCCACTGCACATGCGCGCCGGCTGGGACGTTTGCTGCGCGCGCCACCACCGAGACGCACTTGCGAGGCCGGGCAGGACACCAGCGCGCATGCGCAGCCGGGCAGGACACCATCGCGCATGCGCAGCCAGCCGGGACATCACCGCGCATGCGTGCCACCGCGCGGAACGCACTCGTGGGGCTGCGCGGGATGCCAGCGCGCATGCGTGAGGCCGTCCAGCAGCCACCGGGGCCCCCCCGCAAAAATAAGGTTTGCCTATCCCCCCGGGAGAGGTGAGGCCGCCCCTGCCCATATGCTCCCAGCAACATGGCCAGTAGAGAGGATAGGAATCAGAGTTAATCAACATCTATAGGTTGTCTCTCCCTGCTTTCGGGAATATTGTAACAATGCCATTTTCACTTTTAAATAGAAGGTTTGAAATAAATGTTCCAAAGAAAAGTAGAGAAATTCCCAGCAGTGGACAGTGTCAAAAGAAAAGCAGATTCAGGGAACAATCTGTTTCAATAATGAAAGGCAGGGGCAATTGAACCTTTTCCTCTGCTTGCTGCTTTGATGATACATGTTTCCAGCAGGCTTTCCCTCTGTGGAATTTCAGACGTGTGTTTGCAAGGACAAAACCAAAGGTTAAAAGGAGTCATAGTGCAAAATAATAACATTAGCTTACTCTTTCTCTACTGAAAATTGACAATAAGGATATTATTACATCAAGGATTTTTTTTTGTACATGTGAGTTAATGTTTAGTGACTCCCAACCTTAGGCCCTCAGGTGTTTTAGACTTCAGCTCCCACAATTCTTAACAGCTGGTAAACTGTTTGGGATTTCTGGGAGCTGAAGTCCAAAACACCTGGAGGCTCAAAGGTTGGGAACCACTTTTCCAGAGAACTGAAGGGATACCCAGCAAATGCTTTATCCAAAGGCTGTTTCAATATCTAGTGGGGGCATTTGTGTTAAATTGAACACTCTGAATTAGATATTTTTGGAAAGATTCAATTAATAACAGCATACATATTAGCAGTATGTCAGAACTTAGGAACATTACAGTTGGGCTTCCACAGATTATATAACTGTTGTAAGTCGCCCCGGCCAAATTGGGAGTGGCGACCAACAAGTGCAAATAAATAAATAAACTATAAATTCAGCTACCCATGGATTGAAGATATTAAAAAGAAATCCAAAAAGAAAACTTTGATCTTGCCATTTTGTATAAGAGAGACCATTTTACTACACCATTGAATGCAGCATCCATGGTTTTTGGAATCTACAGGGTGTCTTGGAATCAAATCTCAGCAGATGCCAATGGCTCACTGTTTTCATTTTAGGATTGCAACTCACAGAAATCCCCATTATCCACAGATCTTGCTATCTGGGTGATTCTAGGCACTGTATTAGGAAAAAGAAGGATTTTTCCAGGCTCCAAGAGGAATATTTTGTTGTGACACCATGGTCTATATTTTCCGATATCTCAAAGAATAGCTTCACTTGTAACTTCACTTGTAATGCCTATGCATTAAGATCTTGAGAAAGGGTCTTTTCTGTGGTAGCCACCTCTTATATACTTTCTAATGTCCTGGTTTGGCAGTAATAGCCCCAATTTATGATATTTCATTAATTTTAAAGCTGCTCTTAAAAGGTCTCAGTTTTTTAACTTATGTGTTCCATTTTATAGCTTACTTCACTTGCTTCAGAATGAATTCAAAGTGCAGAAGTAGTTTGCACTCACTTAACTCAGCTGTGAGGAGGGAAGAGGAGGTGGTGGTGGTGTAGGTTCAGGTGAAAGCAAACTGTGGAAGCCTTCTTTAGCTTGTGTGAGCTTCCTTATTAATATTTTTTGCCATCTTGACCACACTCAGATGTTGTTTGACTGCACTGGTTGATATCTATGAATTGTTGGAGGACATGCCTCTAACTTTACCATGCTTTCCTCTGTGACTTATGACCAATTGCCATACTTGTTGTGAGACTCTGGGAGCTGTAACCCCACAAAGTAACTTTTCTAAACTATTTCACAGATGAACCTTATTTGCACACTGAAAACCTATGATTTCTCTACAATTATTTTTCCTAGTATGCCAATCCAACCATATTACCGAAAATAGGCATTTGGATCATAGCCATTTATGTGTAAAGGAAGCGTATCTAAAGTTTGTCTCAGAACATGCGCAAAATATTGCAAGCATAATAACCCATTGCCTGGAGTGCCATAGAACCCAAGGCCTCTTGTTTATGCCTTCCTAACAATGAACAGATGGCATACATGTATTAACTGCAATCATCTTTGAGCTTTTTTCCTGATCCCTGTTCTGTAATGTGATTTTGAGTTCCTTGCAGGTTACAGCTGAAGCCATTACTATGGGTGTCTGGGACTTAATTTAACAGTTTTTATTAAACCGTTTTATTATTTTAGAATGTTAAAAAAGGCAGAGTGTACAATCAAACTACCAGGTCACAGCACACGATAAAAATAATGAACTTCAGGGTCATGCTTTTACAAATTAAGCTTCAGTCCTGCACAGAGTATTTTTTTTCCAACAGGAGCAATAGTTGAGGGGGGAGCAAAATGAAGGCATTGCTTTTATCAAATCAGGATGCTACTTCTCCATGAGATTTTCTTCATCCCTCAAAGTTCTTGCAATGTCATACCAGAAAACCTTAGCATTTGCAAATACAGTTCATGCATCCAAGAAAAAGAGACTGGCAGTCACCAGGGGAATGCAGACATAACAGATATCACAGTTTGAGATGTGTAAGATTTCAGTATGCCATTTTCTGCAACAAAAATAAGTTTAGGTCTTAAGGAAAGTTTCAAGGGGAGAGGGGTATAAGTGTTTTACTGCAGGGGGAAATATCCTTATTTTGCATTCCCTTGCAGCTACATCTCTAAACAGAAGCCGCTATTACTGAATAAACAGAGATAAGTTTAAGGTATTTATAGAATGAGAGTTATATAACTCCAGAAAACTTTCAAAGATATACAAAAGATTGGACATAAACTGGAAATGTAAACAAAAAACAGGAACTTTCTAGCACATGTGGTGGACCTGCCCAAGCGCTAAAGATTTTTGGATCAAAATCCATAGCGATATCCATAGCAAATCATACTAAAAATCCATAGCGATATCCATAGCAAATCATACTAAAAATCCATAGCAATATCCATAGCAAATCATACTAAAAAACAAAGTAATACTGAATCCAGAAACGCCAAGAAAGAATCTTACTCTACATCACAGCAGCAGCAAGAATTGAAAATACAAAATTATGGAAGCAAAAAAATTACAACAACAGGCAATTGGAGGGTTTTGAAATGGCTGAAATGGACAAATTAACTTTATTTTACAATAAGCTAACTCACAGAAATTGCAAAAGGAATAGAAACCTTTCATGGACTTTGTAAAAAACCAGAAGATTATCATAACAGGATTTGTGGGGATATATATATATATATATATATATATATATATATATATATATATATGAAATAATACTATATGATTGTATTTTATTTGTTGGATTAATAGTTCAAATAACATATCAGCAACGTATAGAATTTCTTTTCTTGAGTAATATTTATTGAATTTTCACAATGATAAAAATATAGCAACACACATTTGACAAAACATTACAATAAAGATTAAAAGAAAGTTGACCTCTCCAAATGGCGACAGGTTCAAGAGAATTCAAGAGTAAGAGTAAGAAGGAAACAAGAAAAAGAAAAATATACATACTAAACAGAACACAAGTACTTCCATCCCCGCCACTGGCCCCCTAGATACTTTGTCAATAAGTTTTTTACCTTATCGCTCTGACTAACCCCGATCTTCCGTGTTTCCTCTATCTTTATAATTAATATTCTACATTAATCAACCAATCTACCTTATTTTTAAAAATAAGCTATAATAGAAGTCCAGTCCATTTTCTTCATAGTGTTGTTTTGCGCTAATGCCTTTGTTAAGCAGTCAATTTTTATTATTTCTAAAAGTTTTGTTATCCAATCTTCTAATTTCGGCATATCTTCCTCTTTCCATTTCCTTGCCAACGTCATTCTGGCAGCTGTGACACAATAAACAAACAATTTTTCTACGTTCTTATCTACTGTATATTGAAATCGAGAAGTTCTAATACTAAGTAATCTGTCTTCAGTTCAAGTTTCAAATTTAACATTTTTTTGTATTTCTTTATGGATTTCCCCCCAGTATTTTTTTCATTTTACTACAATTCCATCACAAATGAAAAAAAATCCTACCTCTTTTTTTTTTTTTTTTTTTTTACATTTCCAGCATTTCTGACTATAGTTTTTGTTGTATTTTGCAATTTTGTGGGGGTAAGATACCATCTATGGAAAATCTTTCTGTTGCTTTCTTTAAGGTCTTGTGCATAGGTATATCTCCAATGTACGTTCCAAAATCTTCCAAACCATCCTAGGAGAAGGAAAACTCTAATTTCAAACCCAGGCAGATGGTGCTCGTCTAACCCTGTAAGGTCTACCATCTAAGAGAAGGAATCTCGAACCAAACCTATGACCCGAGGACCTCGCTGCCACCATCCTAAGCTTGCTAGGCCCCGGCAGATGAACCTTTGGTTTAAAGGGTGAGGCCAGTTCTGTGCACGCTGCGCTCCACCAGAAAAATGCATTGCACAGGCTTGAAGGACACATCCAACCTCCGAATCATCAACACACTTGTAGAAAGCATGGGATGAGTCCTTCCTGAATCTTTGTTCGTGAAGGAAAGCCAAGAAGAAGAAGAAAATAGTTCAAATAACATATCAGCAATGTATAGAATTTCAATGATATGGAAGTTATAGAAACACACACACACACACACAAAACATTTATATATACTGAATCTACATACAAGATAGATTAATACAATAAGTATTTATATATTTACATATGTATTTTTAACATATTAATAAAAGAACTGACTGTGAGATAAGTTAATAGATGGATATTATAAAAATTAGGGGGAAAGTAGAGCATGCATAAATAAACTGATAAAATAATTAGAAGGAACACTTGTTACTCAGGCTTAGAGGAGAAGATATTAAAAATGGTGGGACAATATAAGAAGACAGAAACATCAATGTGAATGACAAGAATTCAGTTGCTTTTGGAGTAGGTGATACTGTAGTTACAACCGCTTTTTATGTTAACAGATGTGTATAATATTTTCCCCCTCTTCACACCCCCAGTGATACAACAGACTCATGCATACAATTAATTTGTCAACTAAACTCTGTGACCAACATATCATATTTGTACTATCTCCCATCTTTTCCCCTCCCTTTGTTTCCTTTTGCTTTGTGTCATAAAACTGTGAAAATGAAATAAACTATCTTAAAAATATATCTGTATAACATTTTTTTCTCATAATTTTTTGAAATTGTTCAGAATTTTATATTTATTTAAGGGCTTATTAAGTATCATATTAATTGTCTATCTTAAATATGCAAAGCACAAATCAAGAAGAGGGACATTGAAATCCACTCTATCATGTTCTTGTAGACTAATGTAGTAGTATTATCCATGGTTTCACTTACCCAAATCTGGCAAAATATATAATCTCTAGGAATTCTCTAGATCCCCAAGAAATTCTATGGCACGCTTCCACTGGAAGTGATCATATACTCAGCTTTGAGGACCTAGCGAATTCTTAGAGAGAATACTAGATTCCCACTTAACTGCTGACAGAAATTGTTCATCCCATTTCACTAGGGATAACTATGATTTGTGGTTTCCTGTTTCCATGGTAAATTAAGAATGCCATATGTTATTCTTCTTCTGGGCCAGGAGACATTGCTTCGGGAGCATGGCTCTACAGTCTGGAAAACTCAGAGCAATTAATATTTCCTTACCTCTGTGTTTTAAAATTTTCCCGGGTACTGGTTGTGGGGGGGGATGGGGTGGTTTTGCCCACCCCTAAGGTTTTTGGGATGACAGAATGCTGGGAGATACCCATGGCTCTTCTTATGTTCTTATGTTCTTAAGATTTACTTATTTTTAAAATGCGGTGGGGATGGGCTGATGCCACCCCAAAGGTTTTTTGGGATGACATGGGAATACCCACCCAGGAAAGCCTGAGGTGTGGTGACAGGAATGTGGGCAAAATCAGGTTACTTTAACCCGTTTTCACCCGCATTAAATGCATGTCTGGAAGCATTCTGAGTATTCATACCCATTTAGACTCCAAGTTCATATTCATACCCCAAGTTGCCTTTTAGGGTTGCAGTCTTCTGCATAACGTTTAATCAGTTTTATAATCTCGTTTAGTTTCAGGCTTTTAAGAGCTTCTCCTATTAATGCTTGAGAGTTGGAAAAAGGGCTTGCAAAATTAATAATAGCTTAAGTATATATTTAAAATCCTCAAATGATTATCTATATAAATAAACATGTAATGTCAATTTGTGGGGCCCTCATATCTCCCAAACCACTGGATGAATTGACACAAATATTTTCAATACACCTATCAAATAATATATTCATTTAAAAACAAACTCAAATGATTATCTATATAAATAAACATGTAATGTCCATTTGTGGGATGATACAGCATATGTATAAAAAAGACTCCACTGGCCCACCCCTCCTGCATTATGAACCCCCCCCCAACCAAACAGGCAAGAGACAGGCTGCTTGAGAGAGGGAGGGAAAGGTGACCCGTTGATCCCTCTTGCCACCCCCTCCCTCTCCCCCACTCCTTTTTGAAGTGACACAGTGGCATGAGGGCATTCGGAAGAGGTGTGTGTCCTCTCGGAAAGGTGTATAACCGTCTGCCTCAAAGAACGAGGGAGGGAAGGAGCACACATGTGGCTGGCAGCAAGTGCACATGTGCATAGAAGGGGTAGGCGAGCCGGTAATGCAGTGCCATCCTCAGGCTGTGGATAGGTTTCTGCCAATGCCTCAGCCCAGCCCAAAGGATCTCCCCACCCAAGGCTGACCCCAAATGCAGCTGGGGCTTCCCCTCTCTTGCCTCACCTCTGGGGGAAAGCTGTTTTGCATAAAGAGAAGGGAGCCCACCCCACATCCCCAGACACAATGGCCAGGTTTCTCTAGCACAGGAGGGCCAAGGAAGAAAGGGAGGAGAGGCGGCAAGGCAGAGGGACACTTTTTCCACCGAGCATGGTCTCTCCTGCAATTTCTTCAAAGGAGGGGAAAAGGCTGCTGATCAGAGAAGCCACCGACACACACACACACATGCCAACATACACGCCTCCCAGGAAAAGCTTCAGCCATACAGGTCCAACCCCGGGGACTCCAGTTGCCTTTGCCCTTTCCTCCAAGGGAGGAAAGAAAAGGTGGAACAATGAGGGGAGAACACAATGCGCCTTTTCCATGAGTGGAGCCGGCAGCCAGTACTTTAACTATGGATTTTTACATCCTGTGCCTGCCTCATTGGAATCTTTGTTCAGAGGGGGTTTGTCATTGCCTTCCTTTGGGACTGAGAGAGTGTGAGGTTTCCAGAGTCCTAGTCCAATACTCAACCACTATACTACCCAGACCAACCCCAGCCGTCCTGAAGTAATCCATAGCTGGGTTAAATGGAGTCAGGATTGGAAGCACTTGGCGTTTCTTTGAGAAACAATCTAAATATCAAGCATTTTATCAATAAAATGCACATTAGCACTTAAAATTATATTGTAATATTTCTATCTGCCAGTCAGCCTATTCTACAACACTGCGGTTGTTATGCCAGAGCAGTTTGTGTCATAGCAACTAGACTACTGTTTTCATTTTTATAACATACATACACACATGCACACACAATTTATTTTACAAAGAGAAATCTTAGAACAGATTTTTTTGGGGGGGGGGGGGGGGGGGAATCCAGCAGTGTTCCCAAGAATGAATGCAACAATTTAAAGATGCCATCACCATCAGTGCATTAAACATTTTATTTTTGTCCAATCTCTTTTAATAATGCCATTTCATACTAAGTGTATTGCTCCAGCATAGTATCACAGCCCTTGAGAAAGTGGATTGTAGTACATAAAAGCTTATGATGCTCCCCCCCTCAAAAAAACCCCGGCAGCCTCTTTGCAACAGAGCAATATAGCTACCCTTCTGGAAAAAGGGAAGATGCATACTATATGTTGATACTAGATAGGAACCACTTCTTTCAGGGGAATGACCTTCATCTTATGACTATTTTTATGAACTCTTAGATCTATCACATAACTTGATACCAACTTTATGGACCTCTTCACACTAGCTGCCAGAATCGCCACACATTGTGGCAAATCTGGTGACTGGCATTGGGAGGCATGGGGAACCCATTGCCTTACTCCCTATATCTTATGAGAGAAAGCACTGACCACCTGGCTCCCCCCCACCCCCATTGATTCAAGTCAACATGGAAAGTCTCCTGTGTTGCCACAATGGTGGCATGCTCCACTTCACCACTCCTTTAAGCCCTAAACCCAGTTGGAAGTAGTAGCGTGTTGTGTAATGGGAGCCAAAAGGATCCATGCTTAAAAGGGTGGCAAGGTGGAGCATGCCACCGATACTTCTGCCATTGGATAAGGTTGTAAGATTGCAGTCCTACAGTCTATGTGTGTTCAAGGGTCCATGGAATGGCTTGAATCTTCCCTGTGAGGTAACACAAGGAGCTGTGACATCAGAGGGGCATCTTCCTCCTCTGTGCCTCCATAGAAACAAGTATGTTGTAATAGTAGCATTTTGAGGTTGCTGGGGGGAGGGGGAGGGGGGTAGAGCAAAAGATATCATAAATCTGAAGTAGAGTCTTTTTAGACTCTGCACAAGCTATTATTCCACACTAGCAATGAATTTGGTGTAGTGTAATTTTCTCTCACTGGTTTTGGTGGGAAGAAACTGGTGTCTCAGAGAGAGAGAAAAAGGAAAAGAAATGAAAAAAACTCCACATTCTCCTTCATTTCTGCCCTGCTGGCAAGAGCCCAGATGGGCTTTGGAAATGTCAAGCTGCTCCAGTATTGAAACAGTCTAACCTAACAGCATAATTGAACTGTAAAGTTGATGTTGGTAATTTCAGATAACTGAAAAAGACCTCTTGGAATTAAAAGCTTTTTGCAGAAGTGAAGAAAAGTCTCAGCTCTATGTGTCTGTTGATAGTTGGTAAAGCCATTACTATTATCTCGGACATTTGGCTGCCAACAGTGGAATCCCTTTCTTTTTCATTCAGAGGCAAACACAGTTGAATCTGGTAGGAGTGAATTCTGCATCAGTTGAGATGCAGCCTAAGTATTTGTTTGATTAAAAGTTGTTTTGCTGGGGAACTTTGTTGGGGAACAGGAGGAATGTTGTTGCATTAGTATGCTGTTTCTTTAGGCATGTATTGTTCGTTGTGAGAAACAGGATGCTGGACTACAGGCCTTTGGTCTCAGCCAGCAGGGCTCCTCATATATTCTTATGAAGCCAGGATGACTAAAATGTGAGTACTTTGAAGATATCATGAGAATACAAGACTAACTTTGGATGGTTCCACACTGCGGTAAAGTCCATTTTGACCTAGGTTTAAGAAACCTGCAGCTGGATGTCCAAATGAACTCCTGGAACCTTCTGAGAGCACACACGGACACCCTAGTCCGCTTCACAACTCCCAAAACCCCCTTTGAAAAATACAATAATTTACCTGGCTTTCATTAGCATAGTGCCGGAGCTCTCCTTCATGTCATTCCTAGAACTCAGGCACCATGCCAATGGAGATCAGGCAAGTTATTTTATTTTTAAAAGGTGGTTTTGGGGAGGGGGTTAGAGCTTTCTCACATTTCCCAAGTCTGATTCAGCCTGGAAAACATGAGAAATTGTGCAAACACCCTTTTTAGAAGTCCTAGGGCTTCTGAAAAGGCAGTCCACTCTCTGCCTACAGCGGGAAAGACGCAGGTCTTTCAAGAAGACACACTTTTCCCCCACGAACAAATAATCTTGCCACAAAGCAGTTTTCCTGCTTTGTTGCAAAAGCATTTGGGATTTCATGAGGTGTTATTTGAATGCCCTCCATAAATACCTGGGAGCTTACATGCATTTCACCCTGTGTGGATGTGCCCTAGGAAAGACAATAATGCTTTACAAGGTAAAAGACAGAAGGAAAGAGGAAGAACACATTCCAAATGGATAGATTCAATCAAAGAAGTCATGGGTGCCCTAAGTCTGCAAGACCTGAGCAGGACTGTTGATGATTGATTGATTGATTGATTTTATTATTTATGAGTCGCCCTCCACGTCAGTGCTCCGGGCGACTTACACATAAAACACATAAAAAGAGTTCAATAGTTAAAAGCTAAAAGAATAGGAAAATTAATTAAAATAGTTCCAGTAACTCAGGCTAAGTCTGGAGGGTGTCCTTAGCCGTAAGCCTTTCGGAAGAGCCAGGTCTTCAATGCGGTCAGGAACTGGGGCATGTCCCGGATAGCTCTCTGATCTGCCGGCATCAAGTTCCAAAGAACAGGGGCCGCAATGGAAAAGGCTCTCCATCTCGTGGTGTCGAGGTGGGCCTCACTCACACCTGGGATGCGGAGAAGGTCCCTGTTTCCTGAATGCGGCGACCTTAAATGAGCTGGTTCGGACAAGCGGTCTTTTAAATAAGCTGGGCCGGCGCCATGGAGGGCCTTAAAGGTAAGCAACAAGACCTTGTGGATGGCTCTGAGCTCGACTGGCAGCCAGTGCAGACGCTGTAGAGATGGCGTGATATGGCATCTCAGTGGTGTCCCGGTGAGGAGTCTGGCAGCTGCATTCTGCACTAGCTGGATTTTACGAGTGGTTGACTGCGGCAACCCCATGTACAAAGGCATTACAGTAGTCCAGCCGTGATGTCACTGTGGCATGGACCACCGTAGCCAGCGCATCTGATGGAAGGTAAGGTGCCAGTTGACGTGCCTGGCGTAGGTGGAAAAAAGCTCCCTTACTTGTCGCAGCAACCTGGGCCTCCAGTGAGAGTCTCGAGTCTAGTATCACACCAAGACTCTTCACCGAGGGCCGGGATCAGCGGCTCTCCCTCAACGAGAGGCAGCGGAATGGGTGGCTCTGGGCGTCCCGGCCATAGAATCTCAGTCTTTGATGGATTGATCTTGAGTTTGTATGAGCGGAGCCATCTGGTCACTGCCTCTAGTCCTTGCTGAAATTCTCAGGCACCGATGTTACACCTGGCTCAAGCTTCAGCAGAAGCTGGGTGTCATCTGCATATTGGTAGCACCCAAATCCAAAACTTCTGGCTATGCTTGCCAAGGGTTGGACGTAGATGTTAAAAAGCATTGGTGACAAAATGGCGCAACACTTGGCCTCGCCACTCAACACGCTGCGAGCGGCCCGCAGGAAGGAATCGAACCAGGCCAAAGCTGTGCCTTGAATCCCAATGGCTGATAGTCGCCGCAACAGCAAGTCATGGTCCACCGTGTCGAACGCCGCGGTGAGGTAAAGCAGCACCAGGATAGCTGAACCTCCCTTCTCCAATTGGCGGCGGATGTCGTCCGTGATGGCCACCAGAACGGTCTCGGTCCCGTGTCCGGCGCGGAAACCCGATTGGCAGGGGTCCAGGCTTCCTGAGGTTTCCAGGAATTCCTGTAATTGGATCACTGCTGCCCGTTCAATCAGTTTCCCGAGGAAGGGTAGATTTGAGACCGGACGGTAGTTCGCCGGTGCCGCTGGATCCAGATTCGCCTTCTTCAGCAGCGGGCGGACTCTAGCCTCCTTCAGCGCATCGGGAAAAACTCCCAGCTCCAATGAGTGATTTATCAACCCTGTCAGAGTGGCCGAGAGGCTTAATCAGGACTTAATCAGATGGGACGGGCACGGGTCTGTAGAGCAGGTGGTTGCCCTTGCCGCGGCCAGGATTTGATTAATCTCCTTTGAATTCAGGGCCTTGAACTGGTCGAGTTTCAGGCTAGGCGATGGAGCTGGGTTCTTACCCATGAGAGAGTGACTTGGAGGTCTCTCATTCATAGGGTCAAGTTGAAGTGACTTGACAGCAGTTAACAATAAGTCAGATCTCTGCCTGTGCTCTTAAAAACCCCTAAGTGTATAGGGGT
Source organism: Anolis apletophallus (assembly GCA_030556195.1). NCBI lineage: Eukaryota > Metazoa > Chordata > Lepidosauria > Squamata > Anolidae > Anolis > Anolis apletophallus. Next base: position 52,929,041 of record JARBWK010000004.1, on the reverse strand, counting down.
AAGGGAAGCCAGGTGGTCAATGCCTTCTTGTATTGTACTTTAGTTTAAATTGTTGAAGAACAGTTTGAGTAGTAAACAGACACTAGAAAGGTGAGATATATGTTTCTGTACATAATAAATATGTTGCATATTATTGGTGAAATGCTACTTAGCACTTAAAAACAGATTTAGAATTGCCAGTTCGTCAGTCATGCTTGTGGCAACTTTATTCAATGTTGTGGCTGTAATCACTTCTGTAGGCCTTGACATATTTTATAATTGAACTGCCAACTTTGCACTAAGCTGCAATTCATCCACAAATAAGTGTGACTTGTTAACCAAATTATGTTGATTTCTTCTGATGTGGCTGGATAGAAGGTTAGAGTCTTAACTTCTTCCTAAAAATAAGATTATTCCACAGCAAGAGAGTATTAACAAAACATTTGTTCTTTTCTGAATTAAATTACAGTTGTATTTAATCTATCTTTCTGAATTTCCATAGGAAACATTCCGTTTGTGTGGAAGTCAGCGCAGATGTGCTGGTGTCAAAAATGATCGTGAAGGTCTATTCTGGATCGAAATGATCTGTCACATTGAGGACAATGTGAAGGCGGTCACAAGGGTTTGCTTGATGTGCCTTTCTCTTGGCACGTTTATTCCTTTCACCCTATATTCATGCCCCCTCAAAATCCATGGCACCGTTTGTAATAGCGGACTTCCAGTTACAACACTTGAGTGCCAACTCTTCCCAGTTCTTGGTATTTATACCATTTTTTAAAAAGTCAACATCAATTACATCTTTAAATTGTTTTTGTTGTCCACCAACATTCTGCTTTTTCTTAAGTTGAGAATAAAGTAACTGCTTTGGGAAATGGTGATTGGACATTTGGAGCATATGGCCAGTCCGATGAAGTTGAGGACAGAGGATCATCACTTCAATGCTGGTGGTCTTTGCTTCTTCCAGAATGCTGACATTTGTCCATCTGTCTTTTCAAAATATTTGCAGGAATTTTCAAAGGCAACACTGATGGAATACTTCAGAAGTTGAGAATGGTGTTTATAGATTGTCCATGTATTGCAGGCATACCATAGTGTTAGAAGGACGATAGCTTTATAAACAAGCATCTTGGTCTCCCTATTAAAGGCTCAGAAGGTTCACTAAGGTCTCAAATACATGTTTGTTAGTTTAAATCAGAGATGCACAACCTTTGATCTCAAGAACTATAAATAGGCTTAACAGAACCACAGCTGTGATAAGGTGCAACTCAACAATGCATGCCTTTATCTCATCTACCCCAGGTTGTGCAAAAGTTGTGCACCCCTAATGTAAAGCATTTTGTTGTTATTATTGCATACTTTCAAGTTGTATTTTAACTCTGTGTGTCTTGTTTGATGTCTTTTAACAGTGTTTATTAGTATAAAGAAATCTAAAGCAGGAAGATGACATAGCACAGGTGACTCCAGAAGTATTGCTACAAAGATGGAAACATTGGTGTGATACATAGTTAAATAAAATTGGAAGTAGATAGGAAGTCCTGGATCTCAATTTCTGAAGGCACCAGATCCCATTTTCACTCTGGGTATCTTATTGTATGTATTTTAATGGTGTTTTATCTTGTTATAACACTGTTTTATTCTGCCTCGAGACTCAGGGAGAGAAGGTAATAAATTCATATACAGTATATATATATATATATATATATATATATATATATATATATATATAGAGAGAGAGAGAGAGAGAGAGAGAGAGAGAGACTCTAAGGTCATAATCAAGGGTTTTTCAGAGCCGAAGAGTTTGTGACTTAGGTCGTGCAGTGGGTTTTGAAGCCCAGTTTCCCAAGGTTGTAGTCGAATCCACAAAACCTTTTAATTGAGAAAGACTTTCGGAAAGTCTTCCTGATCAATAAAAATAAGACAATTTCCGCCCTCGGGCTTGCTGTGCAAATATTCAGTTTGTTCAAACATGCATTCATTGGATTTGGTGGGGTATGTTCTGAATGCAGGGAAAATATAGGGAATGGTCTGCCTTCTTCAGAGAAGATTACTCCCAATTAAGAGAACAGTATTGGCAACTTTTGGTACCATTTTATAACAGGATCCTAAATGAACGAATATCAGCAAGATGGAGTGGATGAGGGATTAGAGGACATCCAACCCCAAATTGGGAAACAAGTCATCCAGGAATACCTGGCCACTCTAAACGAGTTCCCCAGGGCCAGATCAACTAGAGTATTGAAAGGAACTAGCAGAAGTCATCTCAGAAACATTGGCAATAATAATTTACAGTTCTTGGAGAATGGGAGTCCCAGCAGATTGGAGGAGGTAAAATGCTGTCCCTATCTTCAAGAAGGGAAAAAAGGACGACCCAAACAATTACCATCCAGTCAGCCTCATATCGATACCAGGCAAGATTCTGGAAAGGATTGATAAGGAAGTGGTCTGAAAACACTTAGAAACAAATGCTAATAGTCAACACGGATTTATCAAAAACAAGTCATACCAGACTAATCTGATCTCTTTTTTCGATAGAGTTGTGGGGAATGTGTTGGATGTAGCATATCTGGATTTCAGTAAGGCCTTTGACAAGACCCCCAATGACCTTCTGGCAAACAAACTAGCCAAAAGTGGGCTAGGCAAAACTCTGGTTATTTGGATCTGCAATTGGTTAAGAGAATGAACCCAGACTCTGTTCACCAATGCTTCCTCTTCATCCTGGAAAGAAGTGATGAGCGGAGTGCCATAAGCAGGGTTCTGTCCTGGGACCGGTCCTGTTCAACATTTTTATTAATGACTTAGATCAGGGCTGTCCAACTGCCGGCCCTGCAGGTGTTTTGGACTTCAAATCCCAGAAATCCTAACAGCTGGTAAACTGGCTAGGATTTCTGGGAGTTGAAGTCCAAAACACCTGCAGGGCTGGCAGTTGGACAGCCCTGACTTAGATGAAGGGTTAGAAGGCAGGATCATCAAGATTTCAGATGGCAGCAAATTGGGAGGAATAGCCATTACTCCAGAAGACAGGAGCAGAATTCAAAATGACCTTAATAGATTAGAGAGAGGGGCCAAAACTAGCAAACTGAAGTTCAACAGTGACAAATGCAAGATACTCCACTTAGGCAGAAAAAATGAAATGCAAAGATACAGAATGGGGGACACCTGGCTTGACAGCAGAACATGTAAAAAGATCTTGGAGTCCTTGTGGACAACAAGTTAAACATGAGCCAACAATGAGATGCAGCAGCAAAAAAAAGCCAACGGCATTTTGGCCTGCATCAATGTCTAGTGTCAAGATCCAGGGAAGTCATGCCAACCCTTTATTCTGCCTTGGTTAGACCACATATAAAATACTGTGTCCAATTCTATGCACCACAATTGAAGGGAGATGTTGACAAGGTGGAATGTGTCCAGAGGAGGGTGACTAAAATTATCAAGGGTCTGGAGAATAAGCCCTATGAGGAGTGGCTTAAAGAGCTGGGCATGTTTAGCCTTCAGAAGAGAAGGCTGAGAGGACATGATAGCCATGTATAAATATTTTAGAAGAATTCATAGGGAAGAGGGAGCAAGGTTGTTTGTTGCTGCCCTGGAGAGTAGGATGCAGAACAATGGTTTCAAACTACAAGAAAGGAGATTCCACCTGAACATTAGGAAGAACTTCCCGACTGTGAGAGCTGTTCAGCAGTGGAACTCTCTGCCCCAGAGTGTGGTAGAGGCCCCTTCTTTGGAGGCTATTAAACAGAGGCTGGATGGCCATCTGTCTGGTGTGCTTTGGATGTGATTTCCCTGCTTCTTGGCAGGGGGTTGGACTGGATGGTCCAGGAGTTCTCTTTCAATATGATTCTATGCTTGGAAGAAGCTAGAAATAATTAGGCAGTCCTGTGCTGCAACCCAGAGCTCCCTCACTTCCTATGTTGTACATATTATTGCAATCCACGAGTTCTGTGAAAATAAATAATGCATAGAATTGGATTATTACTTTGAAGCAAATTCAATGAGCAAAGAAAAAGGAATTGTGTGAGTAATTATGGAAAGACTATGCATTGGCTGACAGAGAAATGGAGTTCATAAACTTCTGGCTGCTGTTTTTAGGCAGCTGTTTGGTTGTCAAATCTAATTATTGATACCCTTGTTCCTAAGCACATTTGGGAACCCTTTTAAAGCTGCTTAACAAGTTGGCAGACATATTGGTGATTGCCCCAAATCACTTACTCTAACAGAGACAGTAGTGTGGCTCACAGTTACTCAAAGGGAAATTAGAAGACTTTTTTTAGAAAGACACAGTAAATCAAAATAAGTGTCCAAAGATTAGATCTCTGCCAATATGAAGGAAAAATGAATTGGTGAAACCTAGTCTTAGTTTATCCGGTTCTGAGTCCTTCCCTAAAGTAGAGTAATTTAATATTATATGAAAGGGTACTAGATATAATATTTGCACACCTTTCTGAATGAGTACTTTATTAATCTTTATGGATAACTATAAATAACTGTAAATGGGTATCTATGGAAGGATAATACTCAGATGAGATGCACCCTTGTTTGTTCCTTTCTCCTAGCTTCAGGAGAAAAATGAAAATTGGAATGAACCAATGATGCATCAGGAGGTGGTACGTGTCATTGGTACACTCCAGGAGGCCTCCTGAGAGGCCTGATTGCAACCCAGTAATTTTTCCTTTGTTTTTAAGGGTTTTGGGGAGGGTGGTTGGGGAGGGTGGTTGGGGAGGGGGTGCCATCCTTGGTTCTCTGGGCTTTTGGAAGCCCAAAGAACTGAGGTGGGCTGTGGGGACAGACAACTGGGTGAGTCCCCATAGGGCCCGTATCCCATTGGACCCGGGCCTTTCAGGAAGGCATGGATATTTTTGAAAAATGTATTTGTATTGATTTATCATGGTTTGACACATTTGTTATACACTGTTTATTTAGCAGCAGATACATATTGTTCAATACAACCTACCTTACTTAACATTTCACTTCTAATGTTATTCTATCTGCTTGTACATTTGATCTATCCCTCACCACTGTGCTCCCCTCCCCGCTCCCAAGTCACAGGTTTTACATGTCATCTGTCCAAAATTTCAATTCCTCTTGTGGAGGTGCTTTTCCTTTTAAAAAATCCTTTTTCAATAAATTTTCTCATAAGAACATAAGAAGAGCCATGCTGAATCGGGCCTCAGCCCATCTAGTCCAGCATTCTGTGTCACACAGTGGCCCACTAGTTGTACACGGGGATCTCTAGCAGAAAGGAGGGCAAAACCCTCACTTGCTCCCGACCCCCCACAACCAGTGCCCGGGGAAAATCCTGCCTGCCTCCATCAACACAGAGGTGGCACTTGGATGTCCATTTCAGTAGCTACTGATTCCCTTGGTATCCTTGAATCTGTCTAATCCTGCCTTGAAGCTGTCCAGGCTGACAGCTGTCACAGCCTCCTCTGGAAGTGAGTTCTCCAGGAAGGCCTGGATCTAATGAGGTATGTAAATAATTTGGGACAAAACAGGGTTAACCTGTTTTGTCTCAAATTACTTTACTTTTAGCTGAGGCATCATTTGGATGCCTCAGGCAAAAACCCAACAGGGCCTGGGATATGGGCCCAGTCTGGAAGGGCCCTATAATATTTCTTGTTCAGTATTTCACCAGTAATGTATTCATTTTTATATTAAAAAATCCCTGCCATTAAACAAAACCATAAAGACATTTTTCATAAACCCAGATGAAGCTTTGATAGTGTTTCAATAGCACTTTGCCTATTTTTTTAAATTTTATGCAGAGGGAGGATCAGATGCCATCATATTCAATTTGTAACCTACCCATGTTTCTTCAGTGCTTCTTCAATCTAATTTCTTATCACAGAAAGTCTGTTAAAAAGGGAAAGATGGAATGGTTGGATTACACTGGAATAGCTGTTAACATATTTCAAATGGAGATGCCTTTGACAAGTACACAGAAACTTCAGATGTTCTGAAGAGCAGCAGACAGACTTCTGACCAGGTTGCATTATAGGGAGCATATGACTCTCTTGTTGCAACAGCACCACTGGCTGCTCGTCTGTTTGGAGAACAATTTAAAGTTGTAGTTATGTTTAAAAGGCTTGACTTGGGTCCAGACTGTCTGATGGATTTAATTGTCCTGAATGAACTTATCTGGCTTTTCAACTTCAGGGTTTTTAAAAGTCTCACCACCTTCAGGGGTAGAGCTGGTGAGGCTGAAGGACCAAGCCCTCTTGGGGGCTTCTCTCAATCTCTGGAAGTGCCTTTCTAAAGGCTGGTACCCCGCCCTCACCAGATGGAAGCTATTTTTTTAAAAAAAGGAAATAACTTCAGTAGTCTGATGTATTGCTTTTATTTTTTGTCTTTTTGATGAATGATGATACGTGCACATTAGATTTTTCTGAAGAGTACCAGAAGTCCTCAGCTTGGCAGGACTACAGTTTTGTTTGCTTGAAAGAGCAAATTATCCGCCATCTTGTCCTTTGGGAATGCCCATTTAAGGTTAGAACTGTAGTTTCACAGCCTCACCAGAAAGGTCAAGTGAAGCATCCTGCTTTGCCTGGACTCTGCGACAAAAGAGAGGGGCAGAGGGGTAAATTTGTTGAGCTGATTGCAGCTTTCTTTCAGCTATGATTTCCCCATCACATGGGGAAAGTGTCATCCTTGTGGAGAGGTCCCATGCTGGCTCCATTGTAGCAACTAGCCAGCAAAACACAGGGAGCCTCATGTGTTCTGGAGGAAGAGTCCAACACCAGAAGTCACACAACATCTTGTGATGTTTGGAGTGGGGCTCCACCCTGAAGATGGTGTGGAAGCATCCTAGGATGCTTATTTAGGTAAGTATGATGAGGTCCCTAATCAAGAAGATACATGACATGCTGTAAGGAATAAGTGATGGTCAGAAAATACTTTTTCTTTGTAATTTCAGTTTGTGAATAAAATAATAAATGTTATTATTGCTCAAGAATCTACTTTCTGACAAATACACATGCTTCTTTATAACGTAAGAAGCATAGTTGAATGCTAACTCTTAGCAAAAATGTTTGATTTAGGTAACTTCTTTTTAAAGGCTGCAACACACTAAAAACAAGCATGTTCTGCAGTTTTTACATCATCCATCCTGGATTCTATTAGCAATTTTTTCCAGGGTCCATAAGAACGGAAGACATGGCTCTTAAAAATGTGTGAGCTATTACAGTAAATCATTGTGTTTATGGTTTATAATCACCCATGTTCTGTGTGGCTAAGCAGCTTTGGTAGGACAAGGTTTTATAATAAACATATTTGAAGTCTTCAACATTTTAAAAGTGTTGCACCCGCACATCGTTCAGTAGTGAATGACTACCCAAAATTGTTAATGTATTTCTGATCCCTTCCTTCCTCATTAAATTATATCTGAGAGAATGAATTGCCCTGTGTTTTCATTTTGTAAAAGATGTAATTCAGACTTAGGGAAACAGGCCTGGAAAGGGTAGAATAAATGTATTTTCCCCCCTAAAAATATGTCCCACCGAGAGCATTTGTACTTGCAAAACCAACAGTGTAGTAAAATACAAGAAAGTATATACAGTATTTTACCAATAATTTGGAGTAGTGGGATTGGAGTAGAAATTTCCAACTGTGATAATCTGGAATGATGCACACAGACCCCAATCAATGCCGATTTCGACACTGCCATATAATCCATGTTATCAAAGCAAATAATCAACGGCCATATCACCCAGTTCAAAACAGATAATCTGGATTTTATATGGCAATGTAGAAAGGATCAAACATGCAGTTAAACTACATTATTTGAGTCTACGCTGACCATATAATGCAGTTTCAAACTATTTGTGAAACTATGAGGCCATAGTTTCACAAATTGTACAATCCCAGATTTTTCAGCAGTTGAGTAAATGTTTCTGCACTATTTCACTTTGGAAGGGTGAGTAGTCAGAGTTACTTATATAAGTCCTTATTGAACACAGCCAATGCTTCCCCTTCAAACACATTGTCTAGAGTTATAACACACCTAATGAGATCCAGCTACCACAGCAGAGTCATCTTAATGATCCCTTAAAGATTAAAACTGTGTAACGGAGTCATTATAATATATCTGATGAGAATGTAAAACAGGTCAATGAAGTGCTAAGCAGTGATTTTAAGTGTGTGTGTGTGTGTGGGGGGGGAATGGTAAGGTGACTTTCTGTCTCTTGGTTGTGAAGAAATTCAGAGGCCCCATCTACAGTGCCATATAATGCCATTTGAAACTGCATTATATGGTCTGTGTAGACTCATATTATGCAATTCAATGCAGTTAAAATGCATTATATTAGTGTACACTGAAAATATAATACCATTTTAAACTGTATTATATGGCAGTGTAGATGAGACCAGAGTATGTATGCAGTGAGATGTATTATGCAGAATTGGGAGCAGTCATTTTTTGAATGAGAACTTCCAGAATCCCCCACCCAGTACAGTAATTGGCCCTGCTGGCTGGGAATAATGAAAACTGTTGTTTATAAACAGTTGTGCCCAGGAGATCGCTGCGCTCAGAGGGGCTCAACTTACTGGAGGTGCCTGGCATGAAGGTCTACAGAGGGCATTCGCTGCGGCAGAGGGCATTCGCTGTGGCCGCGCCAACCTTGTGGAACACTCTCCCTGAGGGGATACGAGTCATCAGCGACTTGCTGCCATTCCGCAGAGCCGTCAAGACCTGGCTATTTAGACAGGCATTTGGCCCATAACCAGGGCCCGTTACCACCAGCGCTCTGCTGCGTCGCCGCCATCGCATTTCTGCTGCCTTATTGCAGTTTATTGTTGGGAATGGGATTTTAACTGGGGGTTTTATATTGGTTTTACTGTGTTTTATGTGTTTTACCTGCTATTTTAATTCTGTAAACCGCTCTGGGCTCCAGAGAGAGCAGTATATTAAGTTGAACTAATAAATAAATAAAATAAATAAATAAAGTACATTTAATAAGTCCTGTTTTAATGCACAGTCTGGCCCATCCCTATGACCCCCATCATCGCTTCCATTAACCACGCGAGCTGGACTAATGGCAGATAGAGTCCAATAATATTTGGAAAGTGAATGGTTCTTGATCCCAAATGTAAACTTTGAAAATGCAAGGTAATCACTTTGTTGGTACATGATGTAAGCAATTCAGCAGGTAGCAGGTTATTATTTGTGTTCTAGGGAAAACGGGATGGGATTCTGCATCAATTAGGAAGACCATATATTTGAACTGTGCTGTTATGTCCTCCCCCTGGCCCAGCTGCTGTCAAATCCTGGAAGAAGCTGTGTCTGCATAGAAATAGGGAAAGGTGGGAGACAAGTAGAAACTAGTTTTAACTCCAAGGGGGAAAGAAAACTGTGTTTGCTCTCAGTTGGAGTATACCCTACTTTTTCTTCCCCTTGGAACTGAGACCAGTAACTCCTGCCTCTCCTCATTCCACAAGTTTTGCAAGATTTTTACCCTCCTCTGTCAGTTTTTCACAACAAACTACAAATCCCAGAATTTGATAGGATGCAACTATGGCAATTAAAGTAGTGCCAAACTCCTATAATTCTGCTGTGTGGATGGTCCCTACATGTCACCAACTGGATGTCAGTGAAAGTGTCCTGATAAAAGATGCTACTAGCTGCTCAAGGCTTCTAGTGTAAGGCACAGTCTTGTTTATAATTGTATTTTATTTTGAATGATGATTTTTGTGTGCTGGGTGATTCAATGAAGTCTGGGAGTTTAGAGGGCTGTCTGGAAAGTATTTCACTCACATAGTGATAGAGAAGCATTCTTAAGGAAGTCCTGACTTGGCTCCATTTGGTGGTTTCTTCCTGCCAAGGGTCATGCTTGGAATACAGGATGCTCCTGAATAATTCAAGCCACTTAAAGTGTGTGAGTCATCGCTGCCATTTTTATGAGCCAGTTGAAGATGCTTTCCTAGGCAGGGAACTGGATCCAGAATGAAATTTAATGACTTTTGCCAATATGTCTACTGACTAAATTATGAATCCCTCCACCTTTGGAGGCAAACCATTCAACTTCTTATGCTTGGAGGCGTCACACTGAAAAGCAGCAGAGATGTGCTAATCCTTGTTCCATCATTGCATTTTAGCAGATGTGGAAATGTACTGCTGCTTGAACAATTAAATTCAGCTGTAACGTCAACAATTCTTTACTAATATAACATAATAGGATTGTTTGCTTTTTTCCTAAACCACTGCATAGTAGTTTAAAATAAAACAAGACATAGTGCCCCGAATTGGTCCCACTTTTACTGCTATGGCTGAACCCTATGAAATCCTCAGGTTTGAAACATAGTGAGGCGCTTGAGCTCTTAGGCTGAGAATTCCAAATATCTTTACCTAAACAGCTTCTCCCAGGATTCCATGAGATGTTGCCTTTGCAGTTAAAGTGGAATCATGGTGCTATAATTGTATAGTGTGAATGGACCTGTAGTAAAATCAATAAATAGAAGTAATAAAACAATGATGAAAACATAAAAAGGCAGGGATAACATATAATACTGGGAGCCAGTGTGACACAGTGGTTGGAGTGTTGAACTACAACTCTGAGAGGCTGGGATTTGAATTCCCACTCAGCTATGGAAACTCACTGGATGGCCTTAGGCAAGTCTCATATTCTTAGGCAACCCCACTCTGAATAAATCTTGAAAAGAATACCCTGTGAAAGGTTCACCTTAGGGCCATTCATAGAATCATAGAGTTGGAAGAGAAGCCAGCAAATCTCATTCAAAGCACCCCCCGACAGATGGCCATCCAGCCTCTGTTTAAAAGCCTCCAAAGAAGGAGCCTCCATCACACTCCGGGGCAGAGAGTTCTACTGCAAAACAGCTCTCACAGTTAGGAAGTTCTTCCTAATGTTCAAGTGGAATCTCCTTTCCTGTAATTTGAAGTCATTGTGCTATATCCTAGTCTCCAAGGCAGCAGAAAAGAAGCTTACTCCCTCCTCCCTATGCCTCCCCTCTCACATATTTATATATGGCTCTCATCATGTCTCCTCTCAGACTTCTCTTCTGCAGGCTAAATATGCACAGCTCTTTAAGTCACTCCTCATAAGGCTAGTTCTTCAGACTCTTGATCATTTTAGTCACCCTTCTCTGGACACATTCCAGCTTGTCAACATCTCCCTTCAATTGCAGTGCCCAGAGCACAGTATTCCAGGTGTGGTTTGACCAAGGCAGAATAGAGGGGTACCATGACTTCCCCAGAACTACACACTATACTCCTGTATTTCTGCAGGCCAAAATCGTATTGACTTTTTTTGCCACAACACATGACATTGTTGGCTCATGTTTAACTTGTTGTCCATGAGGACTCCAAGATCTTTTTCACATGTACTGCTGTTGAGCCAGGCACACCCCATTCTGTATCTTTGCATTTCATTTTTTCTGTCTAAGTGGAATATCTTGCATTTATACTCATTGAACTTCATTTTGTTCATTTTGGCCCATCTCTCTGATTTGTTAAGATTGTTGTGAATTCTACTCCTGTCTTCTTGAGGATTGGCTATCCCTCCCAAGTTGGTGCTGTCTACAAACTTGATGATTCAAAATTACTTCTACAACAGATGGGCCAACTTGGTCAGGGACAAAGGATCCCCTTGTACAACTCTCCACATGGAAAGGCGATCCAAGGAAACTGGATTCCAGAAGAGTTAATTTATTTATTTACTTTATTTATACCTGCCTTTCTCCCCATCAGGACTCAAGATCACTATGCTCGGAAGATCAGGATCTGTTAGAGATTTCCAGCTGCAAGGCTTTTTGCCTGACGGCGACTAGACGCAGGGCTTTCTCGATTATTGTTCCATCATTGTGGAACGCTCTCACCCCAGAGGTCTGAGCATTGTCGGATCTGTTGTCCTTCCGCAGGGCCTGCAAAACTCATCTGTTTAAACAAGCCTTTGAGTTGTGTTAAATCATATTTTAATGCTGTTTTAATTGTTGTATTGGTTGTGAACCAGCCCGAGCCTTTGGGAGTGGCGGTATAGAAGCCGAATAAATACATAAATAAAATAAGGTGGCTAGCAATCACACACTTTGGTCCTCATTTAAAACATAGCCAATACAAAAATAAAATAAAAGCAATTAAATATTATTGTGTAGGTTAGGTTAAAATATAATAAATATATTTTTAAATCAAATAGTACTGTGTGGATTAGGTTAAAATATAACAAAATTATAATAAATACAATTAAAATGCATTTTAAACACACAATTCCTCCTCAAGTCCCACCCACAACCTCCCAGCAGGGTGCCCCTGATCCTTCCACAAATACCTGCTGGCAGAGAAAGGTCTGGATCTACTTGTGGAAGGCCAGCAAGGGTGGGGCTACCCTGGTCTCTCTTGGGAGGAAGTGCCACAGTCTGGGAGCAGCCTCCCTATCCTGTGTTCCTATCAAACACACTTGACCAGGTGGTGGAACAAAGAAAAGGCCCTCCCCTATTGATTGTAGATGCCTTACAGGTTCATAGAAGGAGATATAGTCCTTTAGATAACATGTACCAGAGACAAATAGAATTGTGCATGGAAATGTGTTGGCAGCCAGTGGTGCTGTTATAACAAAAAAGTTGTCCTCTCCCTTTAGCCAGCTCCAGTTAGCAGTCCAGATTCCTGCTTTTGAACCAACTTAAGTTTCTGAGCACTTTTCAAAGGCAGCTGTACATAGAGCACACTACAGTAATCCAACTGGGATGTAACCAAGGAATGTACCACCGTGGTGAGGTCTGACTTTTCCAGGAATAGGTGCATTTTTATCATATCAGAAGCGACTTGAGAAACTGCAAGTTGCTTCTGGTGTGAGAGAATGGCCATCTGCAGAGAGGTTGCCCAGAGGATGCCCAGATGCCCAGATGTGTTCCCATCCTGTGGAGGCTTCTCTCATGTCCCCGCAAGGGAAGCTGGAGCTGACAAACGGGAGCCAACCCTGTCAGCTGTTCAGTTGGCACAAGGGTTTAACCCATTGCGCCATCATGGCTCCTCGTGCACTAGCTTTAATTGTGCGAAAATACTCCTGGCACTGCAGATACCTGGGTCTACTGCTTTTTAGTGTGGAAAGGGAGCTTTTGCATGCACAGTATACCTTCAAATAGCTGAGATGAGAGCAAACTTACAGACGCAAACATGATTCAGTAAAAGGCAAATAGAAAAGTCATAAAAGTAATTTATGCCTACTGCTTCTGCTGAGGAGCTACTACTGTATAATATAAAAAAGAAGATGCTGGAAAGCCTTCTTAAATGTCCATATCCTTCATGTTTGACAGGTTAAGGTTTTTAGTTATTAATATAAAATCAAGAATTCATTCATCATAGAAACAGCGAAAGAGAAAATCTAAATTCTTGAAAAGTCTACTGTGTTGCTCTCGTGCCCAATCTGCTGCTGAATATTCAGGGTGCAAGCAATTATTTGTTACAATTTTAGCCACACTCTGCCAAGTCATAATGAAGTAGGGTCATTATTTGCTTTCTTGTAGTGTTTGTGTCCTTGTTACAGATGGTTAATTTCATTATGTCTATGCCAAGGAGTGGGCACACAAAGAAAAATAGGTTTTGGGAAAAATAGCTACATCATCTCACAGTTAAGATTGAACTATGACCTCCCCTCCAAGCCCCCAGCAAATCCCCCAGAAACAATATCAGCACAGAATATGTGATTTAGCAAGGAAATGTATATGTTATTGTGTTGCTGTGAGTTTTCTGAGCTGTATGGCCATATTCCAGAAGCATTATCTCCTGATGTTTCGCCTGCATCTATGGCAGGCATCTTTAGAGGTTGCGAGGTCTGTTGGAAACTAGGAAAATGGGGTTTATATATCTGTGGAATGTCCAGGGTGGGAGAAAGAACTCTTGTCTGTTTGAGACAAGTTTGAATGTTGCAATTGGCCACCTTGATTAACATTTCATGGCCTTGCAGCTTCAAAGTCTGGCTGCCTGCTGCTGGGGGGAATCCTTTTTTGGGAGGTGATTAGCTGGCTATGATAGTTTCTTGCCTGCAATTTCCCTGTTTTCTGAATGTTGTCCTTTCTTTACTGTCCTGATTTTAGAGTTTTTAGATATTGGTAGCCAGATTTTGTTCATTTTCATGGTGTCCTCCTTTCTGTTGAAATTGTCCACTTCCTTGTGGATTTCAGTGGTTTCTCTGTGTAGTGTGACATGGTGGTAGCTAGAGTGGTTCAGCATTTCTGTGTTCTCAAATAATATGCTGTGTCCAGGTTGGTTCATCAGATGCTCTGTTATGGCTGACTTCTCTGGTTGAAGTAGCCTGCAGTGCCTTTTATGTTCCTTGATTCATGTTTGGGCAATGTTGCGTTTGGTGGTCCTTATGTAGGCTTGTCCACAGCTGCACGGTATATGGTAGACTCCTGCAGAGGTGAGTGGATCTCTCTTGTTCTTTGCTGAACATAGCATTTGTTGGATTTTCTTAGTGGGCGTGTAGATAGTTTGTAGGTTGTGTTTCTTCATCAGCTTCCCTATGGGGTCAATGATACATGTTATTGTTTGAACTTCACAAAACAGTTTTAAAAAACTGATAGAAAAACAAGCAAAAATTAAGAATGATTTGCTTGGATTGTTTGTAAGATAAGGCAATGGCATTCCTTGCCCAAGAAAGGGCCTTGAAATTCATTGCATTGCTCTAATGCAGCAGGCACCTTGAAGGCATACACACACACACACACACACATTTTTATATTATACATCTATTTAGGACAAAAAAGTGGACTTCTAATATGACAATGCTGAATTTAGAATACCTAGTGATTGTGCCTTCTTCCCTATCTCAAGCCAAAACATAAACCATAGATTTTTTTTTAAAAAAATGAAGGAAAAGATCAAAAGTACAAGAGAATAAATCAAGATGATGTGAACTGCCATAGTGCATTTTATGATCTTGAGTACTAATAATACAAAGGCAATTCAGATGCCTCAGTCTGTGGAAGTGAATGAAGAATTAATTATAAGTTACAGAGATTTACTGCTGGTGGCATTGATAAATTCAAAATGTTCTTTAACCCAAGCAACCTAGTCCAAAGTCTAGGGACTTCCATTCCCCCAATCCTCCAGCCAGCTGAATCCAGGGTTGGTGTCCAGATGGGCTGGGACTGCATTGACCCACTTCATCTTGCTGCTCATATAGGTGTCCTGTTCTGACATCACCAGATAAAACCATGACAGCCAGGCATGCAGATGGAGCTGCATGATTGACAGAGAGTGTTGGTGGACACAGAGGATCAGCTATCAATGCAGGGAAATGGTGATGGTTGTGATGTCTGAAGCCAGTCCAGCTGTCCAGACTGCATCAAAGTCCCAACTTCAGAGTTTCTAGCAAATTGTGGAGTATGTCTTAACTTTGGCTAAAGCAAGGCAAAGTCAGATTAATCAACCCAAACCTGGGATATTCATTGGATGTTGTTGTCGCCTACTGGGGTTTTATTGTTGGGAGCGGGGTTAATTGGGTTATATATTGTTTTATCTGTTTTTATTGGTGTTTTTACTGGTTTTATGCTGTAAATCGCTTTGGGCTCCAGAGAGAGCGGTCTACTAAATTGAATTAATAAATCAATAATAAATAAATAAATAAATCACTGAGAGAGATAGCAATGAATCTGTGCTGAATCTGTTGTTGTTTTTTGCATAGTGTAGACAAGACCTTCAAACAGATTTTCATTCTGCTTGAAAATAATTTCCCTGTGGAAATATGGCGAAATGACAATGCAGTATTTTACACTGCCACTGCATTTGTTAGTTTCCATGTATACTTTCTTGCACTTCAACATTTGATAACATTTCCTCCACTCTGTTTATCCACCTCTTGTTCCATGACTGTTATTGTTTTTAAAATGAAGCCAAAATAGCCAAATCAAGCAATTACATCATTATAGATATATTTAAAAATGATATTATGGAACCACCCTCACATCTTGCCTAGAATGAGAAGATGAGCCACTCCATTTCCAAAACATTTTTTTGTTTTCTTTCATGAACAATATATTACTATATTACTCAGTCTTTACTGTACCTGATGTATGGTTTATATTCTACTGCCTTTATGTATTTTTATTGTTTTTGATTTTGTATGTTTTTATTGTTGTACCAATTGTTTTAAGCTGGTTGTATGTAAACCGTCCCGAGCCTGCAGGAAGGAGCGGTATATAAGATTGACGTAATAAATAAATAAATAAATAAATAAATAAACGTTTATATATGGTATTGACTCCTTATTTACTCTTTAAACTTTTCCCGAACCACATGATTTTCTTGGCATTGGTCCTTAATAGGGTTAAATCAGAATGGTGGTATTGAACTACTCTTTAAAAATAGTCTTTTCAAAAAACTTTTGCAAAAGGGAGGAATAATGAAACTATGCCAACTAGGCTCCCGATATTGTGAGTGAATCAGATGAAACTGATAACTGTTTTAATGTGGCAACTAGGCGTCCCGAGCCTGCTGGGAGGAGCGGATTATAAAAGTGAACTATAAATAAATAAATAAATAAAGTGGAATGAGATATTTGCAGTCAAAGTGTTTGCTAAAATATAGTGGTATGGGGGTCATTAACAGATTATTTTAAGTGTGAAAATAATCAGTTTTCCAATGAACCAATGCCAGTAGAACATTGGTCGAGCCACAACACTCCCCCACCCCCACAAAAAACAACAACAAATAAGAGAGGATGAATAGAGTGCAATAGCAGTATAACTGTGCCATGTGGTTAATTATCTAAATTCAAAAATAATCAGCTTCAATACTTCAGGGTAAAAAGAAGAGAAACCTTTTCTGTTGCAGTTACCCTTCTGTAGCACAGTATGCATGTTATGCTTTGCTCTTAAGGAGGAGATCTTACAACTTACCTGGTTCAAATGTAATAGCTGACTGCATAGTTTATTGCTAGAGATATGTATTCAAAAGCCATTACAGCAGCAGAAAGCTGTACATATGCTGCTGCTTCTGGAAATAAGGGTGTTAGTTATGCATAGATTGCCTTATGAGAATCCTTATGGGATTATGTATATATTTTGTAAAGAAATTCCACCCCTCCCTTCCACCACCCACCACTCAAATGCAGCTTTTACATATCCAAGATCAAGCTGCATACAAACATTTGTTTCTGCACATAAATCACATTTTCTGGATCAGGGTGATGACATTCAGAAGGAGATGAAAACAGACTGCGTCTTCAGCTCTATATGCCAATGTTGTCTTCAGTATGCACTGTAATTTTTCAAGAGCTCTGCAAATTTAGACTACAAGCCTGTAGACCCTGGAGACAGTGATTTGGGAATAGTGAAGTGGTGGATGTATTCTGTGTTTCAGTCTGAACATTATCTATGCTTTGCAACCTTTTAGCAAGATAGTCCCTGAAATGCTCTTTTAAAATTCAAAAAAAATCACTCCTGATGCTGAAGTTACTAGTTATCACTGTTGGAAGAGTGTCAGAAGTAGATATTTGGTTTTTCAAATATGGGTAAGCAATTTCTTTAATCTTCTTCTTGGCTTTTCTTTGTGAACAAAGATTCAGGAAGGACTCATCCCACGCTTTCTACAAGCACATTGATGATTTGGAGGTTGGATGTGTCCTTCGAGTCTATGCAATGGACCTTTATGGTGGAGCACAGCGTGCACAGAACTGGCCTCACCCTTTAAACCAAAGGTTTGTCTGATTTTATTCAGATGTATGGAAAGGGCCTAGCAAGCTTAGGATGGTGGCAGCAAGGTCCTCAGGTCATAGGTTTGGTTTGAGTTACCTTCTCTTAGATGGTTGACCTTACAGGGTTAAATGAGCACCATCTGCCCGGGTTTGAAATCAGAGTTTTCCTTCTCCTATGATGGTTGCCAAAAGGCTAGAGAGCCCATCCTGTTCTTTGACGCTCTTTGTCAGACCTTTCGGTTGTGACCTGTTTGGCATGGGAGGCATGGGAGGCTATTATGCCACCGCCAGCATAGCTCACAACTTCATTAGGGTACGCAAGCCTCTCCCCCACAACAAGGGGGCGCCAATGGAGAGGTTGTTCATTTCAAAAGAGACCTGTGTGAAGGGATTAAAGAGGTGGGCCCAGTATGGCCAATGGTTTTATCACCCCTGCACTCTGACCCTGTGAGTCTACTTTCACTAACCCACTAGTGGGAGGATTTCTTTAATGGGAGTTCTCTGCAGTAATCTGTTAGGAGCTCAACAGTGTGATGTGGCAGCTATAAAAGCCAATGTGATGCTAGACTGATCAATAGGAGTATAGAGTCTAGATTGAGGGAAGTAATAATCACATTCTGTTCTGCTTTGGTCAGACTTCACCTGGAATACTGTCAAGTTTTGGGCACCACAATGGGTAAGTGCTGATCAGCATGCTGCCTTGGTATGTGGTGTAGTTTTCTTCTGAGGAGGTTTTTAAGCAGAAGTTGTATGGCCATCTGTCTTATTATTATTGTTGTTGTTGTTATTTTTAGCCCGCTTTTCTCCCATGGGTGGGATTCAAACACTATGATTCTATGGATCTTATCACATTAAGGTTAGAATTCACCATGCATCGTGGCAAATCCATGGGGTTCTGGCAGGGGGCGTGGAGAACCCGTTACTCCACACCCCTTGTTATGGTTTTTAATTATGTGTTAATGTTTTAAAATGTTTTATGCTGGTTTTTGGCATTGAATCGTTGCCACTGTAAACTACCCTGAGTCACCTGAGGGTTGAGAAAGGCAATATACAAATACAATAAATAAATAAATACTCCAGACTCTACATTGCTAGACTTGCCACTGGCCTCATCCCATGGGGGGAAGGGTCTGCTGCCCAGCTTTTCCCCATTGTTGCAGAGCTTTCTGTGTTGTCTCCATGATAGCATACTTCGCTTGCTCTCCCCTTTTGCCTCGGAGCCCCGCAAGAAGTAGATGTACAATGGGCTCCATGGCAAAAAGGGAGAGCAAGCGGCATATGATGAGCAAATGAGCTTGTATGATGTGGCTGTATCATTCTCTGCAAACCTCTTGTTCTGCCAGTGTATGCACACAATTGTAAAAGAATAGTAAAAGTATAGAAACAGTATAGAAAAAACAGAAAAGAGATTTTGCAAGGCCTCATCTGCTGACATTGTTCTTTCCTGTCAATGGAGAACACAGGGGCCTGCAGTTTAAAGCATCTGATTGTGACTTATGTTGTGAGAGAAACCCTATCTGTATATCTCTTTGGTAGATGCCAATGAAATACACTCAAAAGCTATTATAACATCACTATTGGGTTTCAGAAAAGTCCTGTAACCTGACTGTGGAAATGGAGGTCCGTTTTCTGCCAGCCACATAAGGTGCTTTAGCATAATCGCTCTTTCAATTTGCATTCAGTGATACTGTGACTAAGCTCCAGAGACATCTTGGCAGGTTGGAGTGGTACATAATGCATCAAATGACACAAAATCTAAATCTGATATGGCATATATTTGAGTGGTAAGCTATCGTACATATTACAAATGCTTCCAAGACATGTATGTTGCCAAGGGACTAGCAGGGAGACAACTATTAACTCTTTGACATTTTCTCAAGCTAAACTTCAAATAGGTTAGTATTTATCATACAATGTAGTCTTAGCACTATATTAACTATTTAGACTTCATAGATATTCCTTCCATACCCATTACCTTTACTGTAATTTGTCATGTAAACACATGAATTCAAAAGTATCCACTTGAAGTGACAAGTATTTTATTTTCTCAGTTCTCAATATATAAATTAAGGGAATTACTACATAGAAACTACAAAAAAGCAAAAAAAACCCCAACAACACTATGAAGCTGCATAATGTCTCTCTTCCAACTGTCCAAAGGGCTATATATATATCTACATCTGAGTGCATGAACTATATGTAAAAGGTACCAGGTCTAGTTCATAGTATTGGCTAGTATAGGCTAGCGTATACTCCAGTTTGAAATCTTGAAAGTCTATCAATCAGTGTAGACCAGTGTTTCTTAAATTGGTGCTCCGGGTGTTTTGGACTTTGACTCTTGAAAGGCGCAGTGAACTTGATCAATGGGCAGAGATTTTCAGAGCTAAAGGTCAACAACCTTAGAAGGCCAAAGTATGAGAACAACTGGTGTAGCTAGACAATATTGTATCAGTCAGACCAATAATCTGACTTGGTATAATAGAATTTCTAGTATTCCCAAGATACTATTGTAAAAAGGCAAAGGACTGAATACAAACCTTAAATTAATCCTAACCAAAGTCCCACTGATTTCAATAGATCTCCTCTAACGTGGTTAAATGTGCGTCTTCACCCATTGTGGAGAAGTATGAGTGTTAAGAGATCTCTTCTAATATGCTTAAATCTGCACCTATGCCATTGTGGAGAATATGAATGTTTCCACTAGGCATGGTTAGGTTCGGTCAGAATCTTTGTTATTCGGAATAAATTCAGAAAGATTTGCTTTTTGAAGCAATTTCGAAGTTTTATGGAAATTGGAAGTCCCTTTGCCCTTCCGAAGCTTTTTCCGCCATTTCTATTATGAAGCAGCGAGCAAGTTGGAAATGATTTAGTGTTTTCCCACTTCTGGTGCCTAGCCTCGGCTGAAGCCTAGGAAAGCTTTTAAAAACCCAGTGGATGACTTTCCTCCCCCTCGTCTCCCCTTGTGAGCCTGGGAAGCGGTTTAAAACCCAGTGGGTGACTTTCCTCCCTCTCGTCTCCCCTCATGAGCCTGGGAAGTATTTTAAAACTCAGTAGATGACTTTCCTACCTCTCGTCCCCCCTCGTGAGCCTGGAAATCGGTTTAAAACCCAGTAGATGACTTTCCTCCCTCTTGTCTCCCCTTGTGAGTCCGGGAAGCGGTTTAAAATCTGACTCAGGCTAGCTTCGAACTCATGACCTTTCAGTCAGTAGTGATTTTAATGCAGCTGACCACAACCTAGTCCAAACTAAATGTGTGTAGCAGTGTCTCACCACTAAGGGAAAGTGATGACATGAGCATGGCCCTTCTCTCTAACCCTGCAATGCTGCCCTTCAGAAGATATCCCTGGTGACATCTCTATTAGCATCTCAGCACTTGATTAAGATTTATTTGTTTACCTAAGCATTTATGAGTGGCCAATGAACATGGCTGGATCTTTGTTAAAAATTTCTGTATTAGATGGGTTTTTAAAATCATTTTATCACTGTTGTATTTGATTATTTGATTGTAGTAATTATTGTAAGTTTTAAATGGAGGGGGCACACAACGACTACAACAATATTATCAACCTGAAGGCACAACAACAACAAATCAGTATGAAAGTAGATAAATAAGGTGGCTCTTGAAACACATTCATCACTTTCCGTCAGAATTGCAGTTTCTCCACAGGAAATTAGCACTTAAACTTTTCTAGGTTTTTCCCCCTCCAGTCGAAGCTGGCAATGCGTAGCATGTGTTGAACAGAACTACTGGTCAAACTCATGTCCCTGGTCCGGAACTGGCTAATCTTTTAACAAAAATGTAATATAGGGTAAACAATGTAAATCTACACTTGAAAATGTCAAAATATAATACAAAAAAAGTGGCGAACATGCTCAAAACATTGGAATAGTTGAAAAACAGATGATAGAATGCATGTTTGAAGTACTGGTAAGTACATACATCAGCTAGATGAGACAAAATCATTCTGCCAATTTTAGCAAGAGCAAGATTTCACAATAGTTATTATGATTCAGTGACACTGGAGATGTACGAAAATATTTTCTGACTGAGAAAAAATGACATTCTGTCTTGAAAGTCAAGGAGCAAAGTTGTATCTACTCCTTAAAGTCAACAGAGCATAGTGTCCTAAAATGGTATGGTTATTTTAGTCCCTGTGGCTGCAAATTGCAGAATTTCCTTTCCTTCTTCTTGCACTGAAATATAATTATATTAATTAAATAATTAGACATGATAGCCATGTATAAATATGTGAAAGGAAGTCATATGGAGGAGGGAGCAAGCTTGTTTTCTGCTGCCCTGGAGACTAGGACAAGGAACAATGGCTTCAAGCTACAAGAAAGGAGATTCCATCTGAACATTAGGAAAAGCTTCCTGACTGTGAAAGCTCTTCAGCAGTGGAACTCTCTGCCCCGGAGTGTGGTGGGGGTTCCTTCTTTGGAGGCTTTTAAGCAGAAGCTGAATGGCCATCTGTCGGGGGTTCTTTTAATGCAATTTTCCTGCTTCTTGGAAGGGGATTGGACTGGATGACCCATGAGGTCTCTTCCAACTCTATGATTCTATGATTCTAATGAATGATTTTCTGCCCTTTTGTTTTCATGAAATCAAATCAAATGGCCCTTATGAAGCTGGGGGACAGCAGGGAAGCCGCCTCCAGCTTTCTTGTATGAGAATTTTGGTGTACACCTGATTCCTTTGAGCCCCAATTTTCTGCGCTCCTGGCACACTACCAGCACAGAGCCCCACGGAGCCTAGCTGGAAGTAGCCCTGTGTCATATGATGGGCTCCAGGGGACCATGCCGGCAGCGTGTCAGCAGTGCAGAGAAGCAGGGAGAAGACGCTTTTCCAATTCAATGTGATGAGGCTGCAAATCTTCCTGAGAAAAACAGCTGGGTCTATACCCCTGCTAAAGCCAAACAAAACAATGGGACCAGACTGCAGTGTTTAAAGAGACAATCTAATAGTCATATATTAAATATTATATAACAACAAATCATAGAAAATGGACGTACTTGTCAATCATAATAATAGGTAGCACCTAGATAAATCAGGACTATATAATATAAACCTAATATAACCATATAAATGAAGTTCCTCAATAACGGAACAAAGTCAAGCTTCAATGCACTCATGGATACAATTGATTTCTCAGTGTATACAGGTTGCAAACATAGAAACCCCAGATAATCCAAATTGTAAAGTCCATATAGATCAAGTGCAATAAAGTAATGTTTTTAGATAGTATATGGACTTTACAATTTGGATTATCCGGGGTTTCTATGTTTGCACCCTGTATACACTGAGAAATCAATTTTATCCGTGAGTACATTCAACCTTATTCCATTATTGAGGAACTTCATTTATATGGTTATATTAGGTTTATATTATATACTCCGGATTTCTCTAGGTGCTACCTATTATTATGATTGACAAGTCCATTTTCTATTATTTGTTGTTATATAATATTTAATATATGACTATTAGATTGTCTCTTTAAACACTGCAGTCTAGTCCCATTGTTTTGTTTTGCAAATCTTCCTAAGCCAGTCCTCTTACTCTGCCGAATGGTGGGACTGACAAGAAAGTATTTCCTTCTAAAGAAGAAGTGAATGATTTTCCAACTGCGACGTCTTACAAAACAGAGTCATATACAGTAGAATTGCAGAGTTTATCACTGCCAAGGGATGGATGAGCCATTAAGATAAGGACCTGGTAAATGCCTAGACAAGAGATGGCCATTTTGCAGTTGACAAGCACCTTAGGCAGATGCTTTCCAAACCAAAGGACATGTTGGCAATTACTTTGAAATATACGTTCCCTAGGAGCAGATACTCTGGGTACATGATGCTATCAAGCTGTCTTGATGGCAGTGATTTGCTTTTTATAGGGAGTGCATGGTTCCAGCAACAAAAATACAAATCAAATATGAATCAAAATGTTTCAGTAAAAGATAGAAAAAGTCTTGGGATAGAACGTGAGATAGCTGCATGAGAAGTAGCTAGGATTCACTGCTTTATTATTACTAACATACGTAGATGTTGTCTCCAAAAACATTATTTTGTTGTTTCTGATATTGTCCTGTTATTATCACTGTTCTTTCTTTGATTGTGTTGTTTAACTAAAAATGGTTCGATGAAAGCCTTCCTCATATATTAGGAATATTATTATTGTCAGTATGGGAAAAGATAGGAGAAATCTTGGGAAAGAACATGTGACAGCTGCTTTTTGGGAGCGTGAAGTAGCTAGGATTCGCTGCTCTATAATTACTAATATATTTTCCCCAATAATTTTCAATTTTGTTGTTTGTGATATGGTCTTGTTATGAACACTGTTCTCTCTTTGAGCATGTTATTTAACTAAAATATTAAAAATATTATTATGATCAGTTTAGAAATGGATAGGACAAAACTTGGAAATTTCTTGTTTGGGACAAGAGTTCCAGTAGATTTTCCAAACTGTAGACTCACAGGGGTTCTGGAAGTTATCGTCCAAAAAGTAGCTCTTCCAAGCTATGTTGTGAAATGGCACGTAGTATTATGGTTTGGTACAATAAGGGAGGAAATGTTCAGTAAAGGGGCAGTGTGAGACACCCAGAGACCCATAAAGGAGTTGAATGTTGCACCACTTTTAATGTATATAAGCTAATTCTTTTGCAGAAGAAATTCTAGAATTTAAATCCTAAGAGAAGATAAGGGTATTTATAGGAACAACTGGTCGACAGAATAAAGGCAATGGTATCACTGAATTCTCTTGAATTCTCAAGACTTTCCCATTATTTTTTGTTTAGACTGTATCTACTTGTTCAAAACTTGTGCCCAATCTCATTTTTTGAAATATGCTGAGCTTCTCTCCTTCTTCTCTTCCTTTTATCCTCCCCCTTCCCTCTCCCATTGATCACATCCAGTCTCATGCAATATATAAAAACTGTTTTTAAAACCAATTTATTATTTTTGGAAAATGGCATTCATAACCTTTTGGTAAAGCACCTTTTGGAGATCATAACTTTTTGGAAAAGCCTGACGTTTCAGAAAAGAGCCAAAAACCTTTGAGAGCAGAATCTTCTCCTGTAGTATACAACCAGATATAATTATGCAGGGCAATGGTTTCAGTTGTTAGACTAAATAACCTGTTATCCCAGATCTGTTAGGAAAACAGAGATTTGCCAGTGCATAAAAACAGTGAAGTCAAATTTGGTTTACTCACAACCTTGATGTGTTCAACATACACAGGTAAAAAAAACCTTATCAGTTCAGTTTCAGATATGTTTGAGATAATTCTGTGCCATCTAGCCAGGACATCTCTGTTATAACAAAACAGCGATCAACAGGTCATATAGTCAAAAGGAGAGAGAGAAAGAGCATGTGATCTGCAGCCCCTTTTATAACTTCTCAGGAACCACAGAGTAAAGGAAGCTGCATACCAGAACATATATACAGAAAACAGTAAGCAACAGGATCACAGATAAACATTACTAGAGAAGGCTTGAAGAAGACTGTAATTTCCAACAATTATTACTATTATTCAGGAGTTCAAGTCAAAGTGCTAAAGTGCTGTAGAGATTTTGCACTAGTTGAATATTAGGGAAATTTTGTTCTGGTGCTAGCATACTTCTTTCTCTTGCTTAATCTCAGAAATAATAGCTGTGTCTCAGAAATAATAGCTGTTAATTCTGAGAGAGAGAGAGAGAGAGAGAGAGCACACACTAATATACAGACAAGTGTAGATTCTTTTCAGTTTTGCAAATACAAGATTAGTATAAACTGATCTGTAGAGTGGGAATTAAAAATTCTTGGTAAATCTGGGAGCTTCTAGGACATTCTTTAGGATGAGGTAAACATTATGTGGATTTGCAAAACAAAATTGATGTCGAGCTAGAATTTGGAAAGGGCTTGACTAGAGAAAGCAAAAGCCCCTCAGACCCACCAAAGAGGATCCAATATAACCCTGGTGAGATAGGAAGTGGCCAATTCGGTTTTCCCTGAATTTCCCCAATAAAAGTCTCACCAAGTTGAAGAAATGCCACCGAGTTGTTTATTTGTTCCAGCTGGAAAGGATGACAGCCGCAATACCTTGTCTGCAAAGCTGACATAAAGCATACATGCAATACAGTGTATTTTGTAGAGAAACAGAGCAGTCAAGGTTCAAGTTTCCCATCCCCCGCCCCTCTGCTGGCTTCTAGCTGATTGGATGGAGTCATCAGCTGTCTGGGAGGTGCTGCCAGCTTGGCCCCTCGGCTACGGTCTCTCAGCCAATGAGGGCTGAGAAGGCGGGCCGAGCAGAAAACAATAAACCAGGAAGGAAAGGTGAATGGATTAAATGACTTAATGTTTGCCAAGCGCTGCGATAACTTAAAATAAGTCTTCAAGCTAGTTAGTTCACCCTTTAGGCATTCAATCTTTAGGCTCTGCCAAATCCACATGCTCTGTTCTTAGCTTAAATTACTTGGCTGTGTTTTAAATTGTGTTTTAATGGCTGATTGTAAATGTTTTTATGGTTGTGTTGTTAACCACCCTGAGCCTATTGGGAAGGGTGGTATACAAGTTGAAATAATAAATAAATAAATAAATGTATTGTCTAAAGTCAGTCAAATAAACATCTGAGTCTGGCATGGTGGCCAAACTCCCGGTAGTCCTTTGTCTGAGATATGAGTCATTGGTGATGGTGTCCTGAGTTTCGGCCCAAAGGGAATAAGATAAATAGATGAGCCAGTTGAAATATGCAAGCTTTTCGAGGGCTTGACATTTCTTTTATGGTGAATAGGAAATCTCCATGTGGCAATCTCTCTGGGTAGTCAAAACTCCGAGGCCCGCAGAGGCTTGCCCAGGGGACACAAATTCCTTGCTCCGAGATTAGAAGGGATGTGTCCCCCCTTATTGTCCATGCAAGAGATATTGATCAGTCAATTGTTTAGGGATTAATTTAGCCCAGGAAATAGGAGGATTCCCTCGGGTTTTGCTGTGCTGGGGCCACAAAAAGGTGACATTTCATTTTTCATATTTTATATAGGGGCACAGGGAGGAAAGCATTTGGGGAAATACATTCATATAGAAGGAAAATAGGACCCATATGATCACACCCTCCCAGAGTCCATAGGAATTCATAAGCCATGAGAAAAGTCCATGGGGTTTGAAAGAAAAGAAAGAAAGTATCTAAAAGTTTCTAAAAGTCCTTGGGAGCACAAGAAAGTTTATAGAAAGTCCATATGAGTTCTGAAAAGTTTATAATGCAAAGGGAAATAACGTGGTGTGTCCATAAAGTGTGGGTTACAGGGGCATTGCCATGTGGGGCCATGGGACCATGGGAGAAGCCTTAGGTTTCCACATGGGGGAGGGATAGGGGATTATGGGAGGGCCTGGTGTTCCTGGAAGATCTATGAACTCCTTGGTTCTGAACTATATTTTACAGAACCCTGGGAGGGTGCTGGGTCACCTCCAATATCAAAATCAGAAAGCACAAACACAATAATGGGGACCTCCAGATTTTTTAAAAACTCCACTTGGGGATATCCTGAGTTGACCTGAGAAACTTTGCTGCTTGAGGTGAAAAACTAGATGCCACCTACTCACCCCAGTTCCATTAACAGAAGTCACCTGTATTGGCAACTGAAACTCCCTTCAACATCCTTCAACCGAAAGTGAGACAACAGTAAACTTTAGAGAGAGAACAGGTGAGATAATCTGCCCCTATCCCCCAATAGAGCGAAACAGCAAGGAGGGCTCAAGTGGAATAGCTGCTGCCACTTTCTCCAACATCTGCTACCTGGGGTGGTTACCTGGGGAGGCTCTTCTCTGGCTCCCACCCCCATCTCAGGTGCAGTTGGTGGGGACAAGGGAAGGGCATTCTTGGTGGTGGCCCCTTGTCTCTGGCACTCTCTCCCCAGGGTGATCAAGCTGGCACCCTCCCTATCCACATTCTGTAAGGGACTAAAGACGTGGATGTTCTGTTGTGCATTTGATTGACTATTCCTTTGACAGATGGTCTCTAACCATGATCTAAATTCAAGTTCCTGTATCTAATTACCACACTTTTAAGTTAAGTTAAAATGATCCTGTCATAATTGCTCTATTCCTATGCTGCTATAAGTTCTATCCACCTTATCCACCAACCTATTTATTTATTTATTTACATCATTTATATTCCGCCCTTCTCACCCCGCAGCGGACTCATATAACAACATATAAGACAGACACAGAGGCAATTTAACATTCCAGCTTTTCTGGCCACCAGGAGCTGTCGCATTCCTTCACTCCTTTTGTGTGTATTTCCTGGATATTTTTATGGCCGCGTAAATCAGTTAAATTAAGCCTATCCTTTAAGTTGTTTGCACACTGGCCCCCCTCCCCCCAAAATGAGACTAGAAATATTTCTGTTGTCACTTATGATGCTTGTTTATTATTGCTTATTATGTTGTTCTTATGCTGTTTTTAATACTTTATTTGTTTTGTTTTAAATGGTATGTTGCTCTGGGCGTGGCCCCATGTAAATTGGGGAGATGGAGGCAGGGTATAAAAATAAACTACTTCTTCTTCTTCTTCTTCTTCTTCTCTCTTTCTATTGACAAATTGTCTACCTTGGACACTGCCTCAGTCAAGCAACTTTGGAAACTCTTCAGTTGTCTCAGTGGTATCATTTGGGAGGCATCATATGACTCATTTCCTGGTTATTTTATTTTATTGAATTGTATTTATTTTCTGCCTTTCTGCCAGCGGAAGATTCAAGGCAGTTTGCACTGTTGTATAGAACACTGCATTCAGCCACCTCCTGTGTGTGACTGTTGGCTTATAGTTTGGTCCAGCTGCGGTGGAAAATCTTCAGATAAATAAATGGAATCAAAAGTGAATCAAGCAATTTCACTCAATCCAGAGATAAAATGATACTCCTTGCTTCTGAAAAACAACTGTTACATTATTTGTTTCAAGTTGGTATGTGTGTTTGAATTTAGCTAGGCCTTTTCTTAGGTAAGGAATACTCAGAGTTACTTTTGGCAATTCCTTCCCCTGAAATATAGCCTACAGTACCTGGTATCCATTCTCTTATTTTATTTAGTCACACAGTGAATAGTAAAGTTTATTGATTAATCCACTGATTATTGATTATCAACAAAAGACAAAAACAAGAAACTACACAAATAGATACTAATCACTGTCCTAAAACTCCTGTAATAGTGGAAACACAATTAAAACACAATTAAAACTTGATTAAGTTAAAAGTTAAACATAATTAAAAATATCATTGTTAAATTATTTAGTCACACATTTGGGTTCATATCTGATCAATATCTACATTGAGTCAGTGAAAGCTTCCTTTAAAACAGTTTCATTTCATTGATGGCTCTGGAAAGGTAGCCTGATGGGGACAGTAAAGCTTGGAAAATTACTTTTTCACTCTACAGATTCGATAACACCTCCAGTCATTATGGTTATCCATAAGATTGGTAGAAAAATGCCAGGAGTGTGGACTTTTTAAAGGGGCAAGACATTGTGCTTTGGCCACCTGTTTTGCTCTCCTTTATGGCTATCATCGGAGGGTCGTTCCCCACAGTCCTATATCCCAGAATATCAAGGCAGGAAATCCCACAGTATCTGCTTTGAACTGAGTTATCTGAGTCCACACTCAGATAATGTGGAATTGCCTGCCTTGATATTCTGTGATATAGGGCTGTGTGGGCCCTTACTTGGAAAGATTCAACTACTTCTCAAATGCTTTTCCTTACTCGCAGTTGCATTTGTTGCATTGCTCTCGCAGTCTGGCTTATTACCCATAGATATTCTTACAGTATATGCTGAAAATTATTAATTAGCCTCTTCAAAATCATTAGCATGCCTCATTAATGTGCTCTGGAGACTGCCTGTGGCTCACTATAGGGTGCACATTGCTACCCAAGTTAATTTCTATAAACATTCTCTTCATGTAACCAAATGCTTGATGTTTGGGGCATATGCCAGATCCTTTCAGATTAATGATACTATTGGGATATATGTCGAAATGAATATATGAATTTATGGTATTTCAGTATGGATAAATATGTGTGTTTATATGGAAATATGTCAAAAAGGAGATGCAGATTTAGCATCCATTGTCTCACTAAACATGGCCTTTCAAGAACAGGTGGAATCTAACTACAGTAACTCATGTGCTAATAACTTCCTGATTAGATTACTGCAATGTATTGTATGTTGGGTTGTCCTTGAAGAATCTGTAACTAGTTGAAAATGTGGCACCTAGACTGCTGACTGCAACCTAGCATGTAAGCATATAGCACTGGTTATATGTTGCCAGTTTGAATTCAAGGTAGTGCTGATAACACTGAAACAAATCTCATATTTGTAAGTGTGGGCCCTTCATAAAGACAGAAGTGTGTGAATAATGTAATTTATGTCTGGAAACATTGTCTTAATTTCACAGAGAAATGCATGGGAAATTACCAGAAATCAATACTTTCATTTGATATTAGGTAGGAGAATCAAGTCATTTGAAATGTCATAGGGAAGGAGAGTTCTACAGATATCATGGACTACTGAAAAGACAAATTACTAGGCTCAAGAGCAAATCAAGCCAGAACATTTTCCAGAAGCCAAAACGACTAAAGTGAGACTATGATACCTTGGATGTATCATGAGAGGAAGATATCATTCATTACAAAAATAATATTTGGCTAAGAGGGAGACAGTATTAAGAGGAGGATCACATTTCAGGTGGATAGACTAAATCGAGGAAGATGGCAGGGCTGCTGATACAAAGGTGACCTGGAGGTCTCTTATTTATAGGGTCATCATAAGTCAAAGTCTTCTTCCCACTTTCTCCCACTTTCTTCAATCAGGAGACTTTCCCCCATTTCCACATGCAGGCAAGATGGATTACCAATGGGCAGCCACTGGAAATGCTGAGTGTCATGGAATGGCCTCCATGGGAGACCCTCCGTGGGATGGCCTCCGTTTTGCCAGCATGCAAAAACAGAGAGAAAAAGGGGGGAAACTTACATGGGATAAGGCCTTTAGAATATCTTTGCTTGGTTGTCTCCTTGTATAAATGCTATGAATGGACTCTTTTATAACCTTAATCCTGCAAATCCTATGGCAGTGCCATGATGACTAAGGCCATATCTACACTGGCCATTTGCTGCAGATCAAACGGCATTATATGGTCAACATAGACATATACAATGCAGCTCAATGCAGTTAAACCATATTATATGAGCCTCCACTAACCACATAATGCAGTTTAAACTGCATTATAATGGTAGTGTAGATGAGTCCTTGGTTATATCTCAGGTGGAAAATACCATGTGCTGAATGAACATTTTAAAAGAAAGGCCCATTGACTGAATGTTAGGAAAGCAAAAGGGGATGTTCATTCTGAGGAAACAGAAACAAAAGATGAATTAGTCATGGGAAATCAGTTTAGGTGACAAATAATAACACTCACTCAATTCCCTACTGCAGAAAGTGTTATCTTAATATCAAAGGCAAAACTTTTGATGTGAAGTGTAAAATGTCACAATCTCAATTTTACTTCAGCAAGGGCTAGAGACACACATAGGAAGAGCACTGCTAGTGAAATTAATTATTCACCATGGGACAGAACAAGGTGTACAAGAAGATGCTTAAAATGGGAAATGGAGTCTAGAGGATGCTGCCAGAGAGGAGAATGAAACAATGAACAATCGGAGGGATTAATTACAAGTTCAAGAGAGAGGGAAGCAGGCTAATCTCCTGCGCTTACGAACACTGAAATTATGAAGAACCACCAGCTGTTATTGCAGTTACAGTAGAAATCAGCTGAAAAGCCAGAAACTAATGGCCAACTCACAAATTACACAGAAATGTTTGTATATAAATCATGACAACTGCTTTCAGTAAGGAAATATAGCTTTGTAGTGTTTCACTGATAAAGACGGTGGTGATGGTGGGGAAGCTTAAATATTCCCTACCTTATTGCAATCTCATTTGATGCAAACCTCTCTTCAGTAAGTTCTGCTCTCTCCTCTATGTTTCAAAATACAAGTCTGCACCAACAGATATAGAGACAGTAAGGTGGTGACCAAGACACAGCAAAAAAGTAACTGGTTTTGCCAGTTCCTTCCTCTGAAATCTAGCCTATGGCACCTGGTATTCATTGGAATCTCCAACGGAAGTACTAACCAAAGCTGACCCTGTTTAGCATCCAAGACCCGACAGATTTGGTACTTTGGGGGCATTTAAGCTATTTCCAGAGTGTGGAGGAAGACTGCTTAATTCTTTCCTCAAACATACATGTTCAGGCTTCATTTGATCTTAGTCTTTTTTGGTAGACCATTATATGTGTAGAACCTTCCTCCAGCACCACATTT
The DNA here is from genome assembly GCA_030556195.1 of Anolis apletophallus. Classification (NCBI taxonomy): domain Eukaryota; kingdom Metazoa; phylum Chordata; class Lepidosauria; order Squamata; family Anolidae; genus Anolis; species Anolis apletophallus. Next base: position 52,897,099 of record JARBWK010000004.1, on the reverse strand, counting down.
CAAATGAGATAATTCTCATTCTATCTTTTTTCCCCACTGTCCAGATTTTATAACTAGTCACAGAATTTGGAGATACAATGGCATCACAAATATTTTGGAAAATGTGAATCTCCATGACCATTTGGGGAATGGGGTTCATGACCTTTTCAGAAAACCACTGGTCAAAAAAAAGGCATGACCTTGTGAGAAGTCCTAACCCTTTTTGAAAAATACCATTCAGCAGCATTCATGCAAGGCAACTAATTGCCTCATCACACTAGAGGATGAATCCACTTTAAATTCAGTTGCTGCCTCCTGCAGAATTTTGGGATTTGTAGTTTAGGGAGGAGTCTAACAGCTTTACTGAACGACAAACCCCATAATTCTGCAGGAGGCAGAAACTGGACTTTAAGTGGATTTATTCTCTAGTGTGATAAAGTAGTGAGTCTATCAGCTGTTAAACTGATGAACCTAGTAGGCATGGTTAGGTTAATTCGGAATCTTTGTAATTCGGAATAAATTCAGAAAGATTACCTTTTTGAAGCGATTTTGAAGTTTTTAAGGAAACTGGAAGTCTCTTTGCCCTTCTGAAGCTTTTCCCACCATTTCTCTTACGAATCAGTAAGTGAGTCGGAAATTATTCAGCTTTCCCCCCGCTTCTGTTCCCTGGCCTCAGTTCAAGCCAGAGAAGCCTTCTAAATCAGTGTGGATGGATTCCCCTTGTTTCCTTTCTCTCCCGCGTCAGCGAGAGAAGCGGTTTTAACCAGTGTGGATGGGATGGATCCACATCAGTTTAAATCAGTGTATATATGTTAGGAATTGTGGGAGTTGTAGTCCAAAACACCTGGAGGGCCAGAGTTTGCCCAGGCCTGGTCTAATGGCTTCTACAAACTAAAATGGAGTCTGAGTCTGAACATGCCCAATTCTAATCATATGGTCTGCAGCTCCTCCCATAACAAATAGGTTAGGTAAAATTGCAAACCAATACATACATATAATTCAGTAAGCAATTATATAACATGACAAATAACTAGTGGAGGCTCGAGAAGGTTGCTATTTCCAACAAAATACAATACCAAATGTTTTGGTATTCAATCATAAATATTTATATTTCAGGGTCTTGGCTATTTCCTTCATAGCTGTCCCCCCAAATTGTAATTTTCTTCTGCTTTTTTGACTGCAGTCTTGATTTTGATTAATGGCTGAGCTAAGGTATGGGCAATGTTTATCTGCAAATCTCTCCTAAAGAAGACTAATTTAACTGAACCAGTTTCCGTCTTTCTCAAAACAGGAGTGACTACCCCAATTTAGTCATGGTGGAGGTGAACCAAGAGAGAGAGATTTGATCTACAAGATGAAAAGTCTTTCTTGTCCCAAACATTTGAGAAACATGGGGAGGAATTTATTCCAGCCTTGGGTCTGGCATTAATAATATCCCTCCCATTGATTTCAGTGGGTGAGAGGTGATAAGATTGAAAATAAGAAGAAAAACAAATAGAAAATTCTCTTCCTCCTCCTCCAACACCATTACAGAGTATGGTTGTTTCTTTGTCTATAGAGTTGCTGCTTGTGCTTTAGTTGACTGCTCTGTTAATCCGAAAATCTTAAAACGGAAATAGGCTGCCTAATGGTGGGCTAGCCCTATTTTGAATCCTTCTTTCTGTGAGAAGGACATGAAGAGTCAAGAATAAGGAATCTGTTGCCAACAAGGAGTTTCCACTCCAGCTATTGGATTATGTTGTCGAGGATAAATTTAAACTCTATTTGAATTCCATTAAATACCAAATGTTGATGCTGAGTATTCTGGTTCGTGTCCCTCTCCCCACAAATCCTTTCTGCTTATTTCAAAGTCTATTTTGACATGATAAAGAATGTTACTTCTGATATGTAACAAGATTTGACAAACAGTCAAATAAAGAACAAGAAGCATTTGCTGTGTTATGGGAGAATTTGGAAATACATGACGGATGTTTCATTTCACTATTCAGTTTTAGCATGAATGGGGCTTAGGTGAGTAATTGCCTGACAGTGGATCTGAAAAGTTAATATGTTTTCAAGAAAATGATTGGCAGCTAAGGTTTGCAGAAGGGAGGAAGGAGATGAGAGGTGGGGTGAAAAGCAACAATATGAATCAAGGCATTAATGATGTCAGTGGACAGGCCTAGGTTAATTTTCCAACCTAGTCATCCCTATTAGTAATATGTCATAATGGTGTGCCATAGGAAAATGTGAGCAATTGAACAAGATGATTTATATTTATTGTAATAGAAAATTAAAGGCTTCTTCTTCAAGACTGCCCTGTTTGAAACCGATCTATGCAAATGTCACAATGTTCAAAATCCCCTTTTCATTGCAATAGTCAGTGGACTAAGGACAATGTTTTCATACAATTATACAATGTTTTCATGAAATATAACTGAAGAAAAAGAGTCATTCCAAGCATATATTATAGAATGTGTAATCTACAGACATTCCTTTATCTAGGAAATTGGAATAAATAGGACAATGAAAACTCACATTCACTTGTAAAGCTGAGTGGCATTACAGAAAGCTCTTCTTCCTTCTAGGCAGATCAGAGAATATTTGGATAGATAAATGTTTCATTTTTTGATTATTTGCAAATGGCACACAGTGTAGCAACTCAGTTCTCATTCGTGCCGGGGGGGCAGGGGGCTGCCCCGGGGGTCCCACTTGCTTTAGAATCAATGGAGATAGATTCTGATGATGGGGCCGATGAGGCAGCTGGGCCTTCATCTCCTACAGACAGTTTGGAATGGGATGATGGCTGGCCGGATGGATATGAGGGCTGGGAAGGTCAGGCCGACACTGATTCTCCTGATTCAGATAATCAGTATGAGAAACCAGGTGGTTTCGGTTTGCAAGAAAGGGTCAGGGAGATAGCGGGGGATGAGCCCATGGAAGCTGAAAGGGAGTCCGGCTCTCACGAAGATAGCGACCCAGGTGCTGGGAGGCAAGGAAGGAGCTTTGATAGGAGACGGAGCATCGAGTCCAGTAGGAGGGAATGGCACCGAAGCCTAGAGCACCAAAGGAGCGTTGGGTCTCGTAGCACAGATTGGCGCAGAAGCCTAGAACTTCTCACCAAGGGGATTAAGTATAGGGTCCGTGGGAACGGATCCTCAGTTGCTCGGCCACTTCTGATTTGAAGGGAGTGAAGCGAGTGAAGATCCACGGAGCCAGGACTGGGGCTTGTGTTTTACCAAGAAGTTTCTTGGTCCTTGATTCCTTGAACTTTGCCTTGTTTGAATTGCCATGGACCAAGTCTGTTTTGATCCGCATTGCTTTTGCGGAACTTTTGCCAAGCTTTTGCCTTTTGATTGACTTCAGAACTCTTAACCGATTGATTGATCTTTTGATACTTTTATGGACAATTTACCTTTTCACCTGTTTTTTTATTATTCAATAAATAGTTAGCTGATTAACGTCTCTCTGTGTGTGATTAAGGGGCTGGGCCGAGACCCTGCATTGTGACACACAGTATGCTTTTTGAATATTGTAAGCATAAATAACACTTTTACATAAATTTAAGACTCAAAATTATTGCTTATGTGACTGTTTTCCCTTTTCGTATGAAAGTATGATCGATCATTTGCCTGGGAGCAGGAGAAATGTATCTTTCTGTTTAATAAACATCACAATCCTATATGTGTCTTCTCAAAAGTAAATTCCACTAAATTCTGTGGGGCACTCACACAGGGAAATGTGACTAGGATTGCCAAATATTTAAATGCTAATTTCAAAGAAGAAGTCTGTTTTGTTGGAGCAAGTAAAAATCAGTTAGTTAGTGTGTGTGTGTCAACTGTAAAATAAGATGCATAAAGCTGATTGGTTGGGCTACATCTGGGGAGTTGGCTGAGCCTGGGACTTTTGGATACTGTTACATTTTTCAGACATGAGTTATGCAGGTACTCAGAGAGAAGCACAGAGAGATGATGAGAGAGACAGAGTGTGGAGTGTGCTCTTGCTTCATGAGCTGCTGGGGGGCGGGAGATTCTCCACATGGACAAAAAAAGACAATTTTAAATCTCTCATAAAAGGATATTATGGGAGTCAATACCACTGATCACATGATTGTAAACATGTTGCTATGAACTATTTTATTTATTTATTTATTATTTCGATTTTTATACCGTCCTTTCCAAGTTGGCTCAGGGCGGTTTACAGCATGTCGACCCATAACATTAAAACAGTAAAACAGTAAGATATCAACATTAAACAATTAAAACAATTTAACAGTGTTAATCCACAACCAAGGGGTGGCTAAAGGTTAAATGCCTGTCTGAAAAGAACTGTTTTGCAAGCTTTCCGAAAGGCCGGCAGCTCAGTGATTGCTCGGACGTCGGATGGCAAGGCGTTCCATAGGCTCAGTGCTACAACAGAGAAGGCCCTCTGTCTAGTTGATGACAAATGGATAGTTCGTAGGGAAGGAATCTGTAAGAGGTTGTGATCCTCAGATCGAAGAGATCTCTGGGGAACATATGGGAGTAGACAGTCCCTCAAGTACACCGGCCCCAGACCATATAAGGCCTTAAAGGTCAAAACCAACACTTTGAAGATGATCCGGTGCTCAATTGGCAACCAGTGCAATCACTGCAGAGTTGGAGTGATATGAGCCCTGGCTGGTACTCCAACCAAGATTCTTGCTGCAGCGTTCTGCACCAGTTTAAGCTTCCGGATGACCGACAAAGGAAGACCAATGTAAAGGGCATTACAGTAGTCTAGCCTCGAGATGACCGTTGCCTGGATCACCGTGGCTAGGTCGCTTCCGGTGAGATAGGGTGCCAGCCGCCTAGCCTGCCGCAGGTGGAAAAAGGCAGATCTGCTGACAGTCGAGACCTGAGACTCCATTGTCAGCAACCGGTCCAATTGGACCCCCAGGCTCTTTACTAGAGACGATGGACATAATGCCTCACCATCCAGAGTAGGCAGCCGAAGCTCACACTCACCTGGGCGACCCAGCCAAAGGATCTCCATCTTTGATGGATTCATTCTCAACCGACTGGCTCGTAGCCAACCAGTCACAGCTTCAAGGTATAGTTGGAAACAATTGGGTACAGAGTCCGGCCGACCGTCCATCCTCAGCACCAGCTGGGTGTCATCAGCATACTGATGACACTCCAAACCAAAGCTCCGCACCAGTTTGGCAAGTGGCCGCATATAGAAGTTAAATAATAAAGGGGAGAGAATGGCTCCCTGACGGACCCCACTATTTAGGGGGAGCCTGTCGGAAACCATACCTCCCCTCTCCACTCGCTGTCCCCGATCTAGGAGAAAAGAGGACACCCTTTTTATAGCGGAAAACTACATGTTCTTTAATGAAAACTACTTGTTCTTTAATATTCATCTGGGTAGCATATTTTCTTTCTCTGGCAAGGCAGTGTATGGGCTGATCAAATGTGAACTACATGTGATTTTCATTTCATCATGCATTTTGTGGTGCAGGGTGTGAGATAAAATGAAGCTGTATGATATAGTGCAGAATGTATTTGGAAAAGGTTATCTATTAAAGCTGAAGGCTGGAAGGCATATTTTACTGTGGAACTGGCCCTATTACGCATTTATACTTGAATTGATACAATAAGCATGACTGAGAAAGAATAAAAAGCTATGCACAAGGAGAAAAAGGAAATTATACCTGAAATTCTAAGAACTGTACTCCTCCAACTTCCCACTTAAGTGAACAAAAAAGTTTACCTCTTTCCTTTCCTAATTCAAACCTTTCAAAGCTTCAGTTATAAACAAAATAATTACTTGTCTGAGTGCTGATAGGAGAAAAGGTCAGAATTCTTAAGCATGACAAGGCTGCTGAGAAAAAGAAGCAAAATAACCAGCCCTGCTGCTTGTGAGCATTGCATGGCACACTGGTTTGCTATCTTCTCCTTTTCGTAATAAAGGCTTTCTGCCTATAACAGCTGCACAGCAGTCAGAAAGCTGTTTGGCTTTCCCCATCACTGCGTCTTCTTTCCACTGAGTACTATTACAAAAAATGCATTAAACCAAATGTTTCTCATGCCAACCGGTTGCATCTTGATCTCAAGTATCTTGAGATTTAGGGGCTAAACACCCCAAAGGCACCAGATCCTGACTTATCTTGGAATCGAAGAAGCGTCAGTCCTGGTTACAGCTAGGATGGGAAACTGCCAGTCAGTATCAGATATTGCACACTCTATTTGAGAGGCAGGAACTGGAAAAACTAGCTCAGAATTCTTATTGCCTAAGAAAACCGTATGAAACTCATGGGGTTATAAATTGATGGGTGACTTGAAGATACACAGTTATACAGAAACCTTGGGATATGGATGTAAAGGTAGAAAACATGTTTGTGCCTCTGAAATTATTATGGGAAGCAGTCCTGATATCTACTATCTGCCTTATGTTTTCCAATCTGCTGGCATTGAGAGAATTTTTTGTACTGAATTTTTAATTGAATATTTCCTTTTTTTCCACACAAGGGGGTGATGTGTGAATGAGAGAAAAGGAAGAAGAAAGAAGGTGGGGGAAGCAGAATTATTGTTAGTAAATTACATCTTTACAAAGATCTAGTAGAGTGATTCTAACCTGGGGGTTGGAGCCCCCAAGAGGGTTGCAAGGGGGTGTCAGAGGGGTTGCCAAAGACCATCAGAAAACACAGTATTTTCTGTTGGTTATGGGGGTTCTGTGTGGGAAGTTTGGCCCAATTCTATAATTGGCGGGGTTCGGAATGCTCTTTGATTTCAGGTGAACTAGAAATCCCAGCAACTACAACTCCCAAATGTCAAGGTCTATTTACCCCCAACTCTACCAGTGTCCACATTTGGGCATATTGAGTATCCGTGCAAAGTTTGGTCCAGATCCATCATTGTTTGAATCCACAGTGCTCTCTGGATGTAGATGAACTACAACTCCGAAACTCACGGTCAATGTCCACCAAACTCTTCCAGAATTTTCTGTTGGTCATGGCAACTACAACTCTCAAATGATAAAATCAACCCCCTCCATAACCCACCAGTATTCAAATTTGGTCCAGTGAATGATAATACATCCTGCATATCAGATATTTACATTACGATTCATAACAGTAGCAAGATTACTCTTATGAAGTAGTAACAAAAATAATTTTATGGGGGTCACCACAACATGAGGAACTGTATTAAGGGGTTGTGACATTAGGAAGGTTGAGAACTGATGAATGTGCGTGGGATCATGAACTGATGAATGTGTGTATTGCACAAATGAAGAAAGGTATGATAAATGTACTCATGTTCCTATGTATTTGCTATCTATGATAGCATGATTCCTGTGGAATAGCAGCTTTGTATGATAAAAGCCTATATCTGGATGTACAAGCCATTATGGAACCTACAGGGCTACTATATTTTTACATTTGATTGCCCCCTTCTTCCAGAATCTAAGGGCAGATCTAGATAGTCCCTTTATTGCTGTAACTCCTGCAATAAAGAAGGGTCTGTCCAGATGACGTTCTAGACAATCCCGTTCTAGACAAAACCTGGTTTGTAGCAAATTAATTAGATAGTGGGTTTATTCTGCGCCTTCTTGGAAAGAGTGGGATAAACCCACTATTTTCGGTTCAGACAGTATTCCCACAGTTTTCTGGGCTAAATTAGCCCGGAAAACTGTGGGAATCCCAACCCCCCTCCTCAGAAGTCTCCCTAAACTCAGTAAAAAGAGAAAAGAACTCACCTGACCTCCCTGGGATGGCTGCCGGAGTCCTCCTAGCACGTATCAATGATGCGCCAGGAGAAGGGGATGGGGAGGAGAAAATCGTTCTCCCTTCCTTTCTCCTGGTGTGTCATTTGTACATGCCAGGAGAACTCTGGCAGCTGTCCCAGGGAGGCTGGGCCAGTTATTTTATTTTTTTACATAACAATACTGTAGATGTGGGTCTGGACAAGGCCTGTAGCCAGAGGTGGAGGGACAGGGGTTAAGGGTTCAACCTCCCCTCCCCCCCCCCAATGTTTCTGATTAAACAAAAAACTTGGTTTACTTATGATTTTAACTGGTTAACCTATTCATGAGTAATCCAGTTTTTTTTAACCTGAAACTTTTCGGGGGTGGGGTGTGTGTGTGTGCTTAAACACCCCCACCTCTGGCAGATTGAGGCAGCTTTCAGAGTTTCGTAAATTACATTTTTGATCCCGACCTCCCAGAATTCCCCAGCCCAAGTAAGGCCAGTCCTGGAGCGGTAGTTTTGGCAGCCGAAGATCCATTAATTTTGAATGTGTTGGCCATTTCTTGTCTCAGAAGAAAATTCTGGGTATTTTACATAGGTTTTGCTGTAAGTATAAAGTCAACCTCTTGTTCTCAGGTATGGCAAAGGATGCTATCTTGTTTCCAGTGGGCTCCCTGGTGGCGCAATGGGTTAAACCACTGAGCTGCTGAACTTGCTTGCCAAAAGGTCATCAGTTCAAATCCGGAGAGCAGAGTGAGCCCCTGATGTTAGGCCAGCTTCTGCCAACCTAGCAGTTTGAAAACATGCAAATGTGAGCAGATCAATAAGTACCACATCTGTGGAAGGTAATGGCACTCCATGCAGACATGTTGGCCATATGACCTTCGAGGTGTCTATGGACAATGCCAGCTCTTTGGCTTAGAAATGGAGATGAGCACCACCCCACAGAGTTGGACATGACTAGACTTAATGCCAGGGGAAACCTTTATCTTTACCTTTTAAAGTCAACCTCTTGTTCTCAGGTGTGGCAAAGGATGCTATCTTGTCTCCACTGGGAAGTAATATTCACCCAGTTGTCTTTGTCAGTCTTACCCAATACTTCATCAAATCCCACACTTGGCTCATTCTCCTTATTCCAAATTGCCCATTCCTATGCAAGACCACACAAATAGTACTGTATTTGCTTCTCTGCTCATGGATTTGAGTGAAGGACCATTACATTGACATGCTCGATCCAGATAAAATTAAGCAAGTCAAAATCCTGTTCAGATCAATAGGACTAAAAACTCAGTTGAGTACTAAATACATCTTTGCATTTTAAAAAGACCTCTTTAATGAAGTAGTCAACAGCCTCCCCTTGCATTCCTTTCTCCAGCTATTTTCAAAGGTTTCATGCAGGGAACTTCAATGGTGCATATCTCCAGCTCTTTTCTTTCAAAGTTTGTCTTCATTGATATCATTAGTTTTCATATTGTAGAGTTTCCCTCCCTAATGGGATTATATTCAGACCTCAAAAGAAAAAGGCAACCAATAGGAAAAGCCCTGTAGTTCAAGCTGGAGAATTGAGAGATAAGGAAATTTAGGAGCCTTGAAACATCTAAGTATAGGCTGACAAATGTGACACAGTAAGAGATTTAAAGCTATTTTTTCCCAAAGGAAACTTATGTAAAATACACATTTCTATGCATGTGTCTTCATAATACAGAAGGGAAGAGGTTCTGGGGAATAAGAACTGTGTCATATCAGTTCATCCCAAGACACTTTGTGGAGACACAACTCACAGAGGAGGTGTGACTGCCAAACGTAAACAAACAAAGCTCATTTCATTAGGAAAAGGAAACGGATATGCTAGAAAAGAATATTTGACAAAAAATTATCCTTCAAGTCTGTCAGATTTTTAAAAAGCTTTTAAGAGTTTCTATGCTTAAAAATATGTGTTGATGTTCACAAGTTAATGAAGTTGATGAAACTTCTGATTTAGTCAGGGCTTATAAGATCTAATGGCAGCAAGTATGGCAGACTGGTTTGAGCTCAGACTATGGCTGTGGAACCCAGGCTTTGAATCTATGCCCAGTGATGGAAACCCACTAGGTGATCTTGGCAAGTCACAGGGTGCATCTACACAGCTAAAATGCAACGTAGAGTCAAATTAGTCTGCATGCATCCACACATTGCACACAGGCTAATGCGATTTAACTGAGTTCCGAGCTACATTATGTGGCTATGTAGAGGGGCCTGCAATCTCTCAGCCTCGGAGTAAGGCAAAAGCAAACCACTTTTGATAGGTCAACTTTAGGGGTGCCATAAATTGAAAATGGCTTAAAGGCACACAACAACAACGGCAAACACAACCACACCACAACAAAAAGAGGTAATGAAGCAAACCAATATGTGCAGACGTGGTATTGAATGTTGGAGTCTAGGGGCTCATCTACACTGCTAAGATTAATGTGTACTCAAATTAGCCCTGTAGTGGCTAAATCAGCCCAACCATCTGCTATCCAGGGCATTGGACCAGTTGACCCTTATGATCTCTTCCACCTCCATGATTCTGTTATTCTAACCAGAACCAGCACAGCTGTCTTGGCTGCTCTCCCATGTTCACTGGGCTTGACAGTACTGTTATCTCTCTGTGTGTTGCGGCTGTCCCCAGCTATGACACCTTGTCTGCCTTCTTTTGGTCACTCTGGTTGATATCAGAGTGCTCATGTGCCAATGGAGGAGGGACGGGAAGAGATTTCATGGAGAGTAGTTACAGTGCAATATGCAGCTATGAAGATAATGTGATTGGAACAGCTTTTGGACTATGATTTTGGGACTCTGTCCTATGTTTTTAGCTGCTTATTTAAATGTATTCATATGTTGCTGCTTTATGACTTTAATGCACAATGTATTTTATATGTTTTATGTCTTAATGCGGCATTGAATTATTGCTAAATTTGAAGCTGCTCCGATTCCCCCGGGGTTGAGATAGAGCAGGGTAGAAATACAGCAAATAAAAAAAAAAATTAGGTGCGCTCTGACTGATATCAGCCAGAGTGCCCAAGGGAAGGTAAGTGGCATATTGCAGCTGGGGACAATAAAAACGTGTGTGGAGAGGACCTTTAGATTGGCTTCCCAGCAGTACTAAACTGTATTTGGCATTGCTGGGCAGTCAGAACTCCCCCCTCTCCACACCTTTGAGACAGTTGAGGGAGTTCCTATCTAGATGCCATGTGGACCATTTTGCTCATTGTCTTTTACTTTTATATGCAGAATGACATCTCTTTTTAAAAACTTGGTCTTTAATGGAACATTTGAAGAAGTAGTACTAGGATGGTGGAAGCAACCAAATACCAATAGTAACTTAATTTTTATACCCCGCCTCCATCTCCCCGAAGGGACTCAGGGCGGCTTACATGGGGCCATGCCCAATAAAACAGTTTAAACATAACATATTAAAATGCATATCAACAAAATAATAACAAAAACAGTATAACAAAATAAACAACAATATTAAGCAGTACATAAAACAAAGATCAAAATCAAGCAAACAAACGCAAAGTTCAATGTCTTGTCATGGGTGGGCAGACTGGTGCCACAACATTAGAGCTAATGAGTAAAGTGCAAAGGTACTTACCAAGATATATCCCAGCGCACCCTCCCCCTGGCAGAATACAATCTGTTTTGGGGATTCACCGGGATTTAATTTGCTCTGTGGTGTTTTGTGCCATTTCTCTCAACTACTGAGTGAAAATAATCAAATGTTTCTTTTGTAAAGCCTGGAATCAATTTCTTTCCAAGTGCAAAAAACATTTGGAAATGGATTTTTAATAATTCATACTGATGGATGACACATACTGGATGAATTCACAGTCATATTGTATTCCAAAGTATCCCAAGGGTTGATCTTGCAATAAAAGGATCTGAACTGTCTTCATTGATAAATTCAATGCAAGATCTAATCTGTCAATGTGGGGAAATAGTTCTAGTTCTGCTCTAGAGTAAAAAAGCACAGTAAACAGAGATGATAACATGCAATATATATTAAACAAATGGAGTATGTATTGCATTCTGTTTTGGCAATACATGGTTTGATTATTTCAGACATTTTGTAGAGCATTTAAATATACTTGTAAACCCACATCAGATAGAACAAAACCATAAGTGATTCTATTTGGCAGTAACCTATCAATAAAATCTATATCCCATGACCATCAGCTTCATGATAAGTGCTAAGGGCTCTGTGAAATTTCACTGAATAGGGAGAATAACCCTGACTTTGCAGTAGCTGGTTTTTATGATAGTCACCAGTTTATGGATGGTTTAGATATATGATCCTATCCCACTTAAGTCTTTTTCACTTCAGACAGGCTGTTTGTTCTGGCTCCGCTCTCCTTCCTTCAGGGCAAGATGGTTCTTCAGTTACTTGAAATGGTGAAATAAAATTGACTAGGAAGTTATTTAGCAAATGTAGCATCCACATTCTTTTTTAAATTTTTTTTGCATGAAACAAATCTGTCAAAGTGAAAACACTTTGTGAAAATATTTGTCAAATATGTTATCAAAGAGATCAGTGAAGATGTGACAATCTTTGAAAACCTCTTTCTTCACTCTTTATTGAAAAATATATTTTCAGAGTTGTGTGTTTTCCAGGCTGTCTGGTCATGTTCCAGAAGCATTCTCTCCTGATGTTTCACCTGCATCTATGGCAGACATCCTCACAGGTTGTTACATCTCAGACCTCACAATTTCTGAGGATGCCTGTCATAGATGCTGGTGAAACGTCAGGAGAGAATGCTTCTGGAACATGGCCATACAGCTCGGAAAACACACAACAACCCAATGATTCTGGCCATGAAACCCTTCGATAATACCTTAATATATTTATTTCTGTAAGTTCATCTCCTCGGCTATTTTTAATAGCAAATCACAACTCTGAACTAACCTGGCAAAGGGATACTTTTACACTGCATATTTATAACATCATGATTAACTTCTATGAATGCATCCTATGGAGTCATGAGGACTGTGGTTTGTTGAGGTAACAAAAGTATATAGCAATTCTAACTATCCCCCCTAAACCACAAATCCAAAGATTCTATAGGATTTTGCCTTCATAGTTAAAGTGGATCCAAAGCACTATAGAATACACTTTGGGTTCTTCACACAGAGCCAGAGCACCCCAGACCAGCCAAGCTGTTGTAGCATTTAAAGCAGAAATTCCAACATATGTCCCTCTCACGTCTTGGCAATAACTATTCAAAATAAATAAAAGGAGTCATGAAGTACTTCCCATCCTTTCATGACACTCCAGATCTGCTGTCTGGCATGGCTTTCTTGCCTTGCCAAATGATAGCACCACCATTTAATGCTCCATCATAGCTACGGTGAGCCAAAAATGTCATGTGCTGGCATATACAAGAACATTTTGTTTGCAGCTGTGACACATTCATAATTTATTTCCCCTTCCTCCAAAAGTTACAAAGTCAGCTCATGAATGCATTTGAATAACTGCATTCAATATAAACAAGGGGGTGCCCTGTTGTACATATTTTTTATTAGAGATTAAATACTCTTTTCCTTTCAAAGTGAACTTGTCTGAACTAGAAGCATTATACAGAGCAGCATTTCTGCAAGTAATTTAGCTCTCCCCAAACACTTCGCAAAACATATTCAATACTTTGCTCACAAAGCCACAAACCAACAGATTAGCATTTCAACCTATCAAAAAGCCCAATTACCAGTTATTAGTAGCACACTCCACAATTTATACTGAATATTTGCATGCAAATGAAAGCATATCAGATTGCATTATGATGACAAATTTGAACTACAAAGCCCAATGCATGCCAGATATCTCATTGTGCCTTTGCACCCTCCCTAGATTGAATCTTGGGATATTTCTGTCATGTTGAGACTTGCTGGAGAAGTGTAGTGTAACATTGCTTCGCAGAGCAGCTGTTCTAGTTCTTTCTCTTTCAGTGAAACCTTTTGCTGGATAAATAGGATGTGATGCTGCAGTCAGTAATCTTGTTGGTTATACTGATAGAGGAAATTGTAAGGTTTCCAAGTTCAATCTTACTCAACCACAGCTAATATTAAATTATTATGTGATAAATATTGAGTGGGTGACAAATGACACAAGAAGAGTAGTTTTAAAAGCTTCAGCAAATAAAGGCAATGCTAACAGTATGAGTCTGTTATGGAGAAAGAATTTAAAGCATGTGAAAGCACTATGAGATACAGTGAAAATATTTTAAAGGATACACTAATAATCTTGAGTTAGAGCCAGGTTTTGTGTTTCAGAAATGGGGATCTGTCATTACCTCTAGGTGTCTCTGGTACATACACCCACACAACTCTATCTTAGGGCTTAGTTTAATATATATCCCATAATTATACCATTTCGCCTAGTTCCTGTTTTCTTCCCAGGCCCCAAGGACTTTATTGCATGACCCACTATTCCACTGCAGTTTTGTTTTGATTGCTAGCAGATGCACCATTGAGTACCTTTGATATTGGTCTCTCTTCTTTTTTTCTTTAAAAAAATATTTTATTGTTTTATCATTGTCAACACAATTATTATACAATTTCTATTTTACAGCAGATTCATGTTGTTCATTACTAGCTACAATACAATACTTAAATCTTTGGCATCTGCCATTATTTTTCTTATACATTTTTGTATCCCTCACCACTGTGCTCCCCTCCCCTCCCCCCTTCCCAAGCCATAGCTTTTACATATCATTTGTCCAAAATTTCATTTCTTCTTTTGGAGGTAACTTTCCTTCTTTCTTTTTTAGTCCTTTTTCGATGAATTTTCTCCATATCTCATCAAAATCACTTTGTTTCCATATACCTCTTTTTACTTTTAATATACATATTAACTTGTCATTTATTGTCAATTTCCACACTTCCTTGTACCATTCCTCTATTTGTACATTTATTTCTTTTTTCCAATTCCTTGCTATAAGCAATCTTGCTATTGTTAATAGGTTTGTTATTGCATCTTTAGCTTTCCCCCCAATTGTTTATTATTATATCATGATAATAAGGCTATACTAGGAGTTTTTTCAATTTTAATATTCATTATATCTTCTATTTCTCTAAATACTTCCGCCCAAAATTTACTTACATATTTACATTGCTACCACATATGTATATATGTTCCTGTTTCTTGGCATCCTCTCCAACAGTTTTTCGAGTAGTTTTTATTTATGTTTGCTATTCTTACTGGTGTAAGGTACCATTTCCATATTGGTCTCTCTTCAAGCACACAATTGACTGTACTTCTGTTTACACTAGAAAGTCCACCTTCCAGCACTACCTCTGTTCCATAATGCTTACTTTTTATTTTAAAGCAATTTTACAATTCCAGCTTTGAAAAACAAAAAAGGCAAATGTACCTATAAAAAATCTTTATATATAAAATCTCAACCTGTGTATGTTTGTGCTCGCAAAACTTGAAAAGTAATCGCTCAATAGACTTGACATTTCACCATAACGTACCATTCCAATATGTGCGTGTTTATATAGTAAAAAGAAATTATGACACAACATTGCATTCAAATACATGTGCCCAAAGTGAGGAGGAGCTGAGGAATCTTCTAATCAAGGTGAAAGAAGAAAGTGCAAAAGCTGGGTTGCAGCTAAACATTAAAACCCCCCAAGATTATGGCAACAAGAATGACTGGTAACTGGCAAATAGAGGGAGAAAATGTGGAGGCAGTGACAGACTTTGTATTTCTAGGTGCAAAGATTACTGCAGATGCAGACTGCAGCCAGGAAATCAGAAGACATTTTCTTCTTCAGAGGAGAGTAATGACCAATCTTGATAAAATAGTGAAGAGTAGAGACATCACACTGGCAACAAAGATCTGCATAGTTAAAGCAATGGTATTCCTCGTATTAACCTATGGATGTGAGAGCTGGACCATAGGGAAGGCTGAGTGAAAGAGGATAGACACTTTGGAACTGTGGTGTTGGAGGAGAATTCTGAGAGCGCCTTGGACTGCAAGAAGATCAAACCAGTCCGTACTTCAGGAAATAAAGCCTGACTGCTCGTTGGATGGAAGGATATTAGAGGCAAAGATAAAGTACTTTGACAACATCACGAGAAGACAGGAAAGCTTAGAGAAGACAATGATGCTGGGGGGAAAGGAAGGAAAAAGGAAGAGGGGCCGACCAAGGGCAAGATTTATAGATGGTATCCTCAAAGTGATTGGCTTGACCCTGAAGGAGCTGGGGGAGGTGATGGTCAACAGAGAGCTTTGGCGTAGGCTGGTCCATGAGGTCACGAAGAATTGGAAGTGACTGAACAAATTAACAACAAATTTAGCATAAAACTAGCAGTCTGGGAATAGACACAGTGGAATCAGGTCATATAGTATAAACTTACAATCTTATTGCAAAAGGTAGACAATCTGGCATTGCACATGGTGTTGCACTTCAGACAGAAGTATCCCCCTAGTTCACACACACATCAGACAGTCTTTGAAATAATAGTCTTTTATTGAAACAAGTATAGTGTCCAACAAAAGGGTAGAAGCAGATAGATAATAAAATATATCCAAGGTAAGCACACAGTCCATAAATTCCAGGATCCAAAAGGATAAAGGTTGAAAGCTTGATACTAAATTCTAAGATAGTTCAACGCAGCAAAAATACCATCTATGAAACAAGGCATAGGCAAAAAAACACGAGCAAGGAAATCTTGACGTGATCTTTTCTAAACGAAGCCTGGAAACTGAAGCTAGGATCTTTCTTACAATATTAAGTACAGAAAACCCAGTTTCATTTTGTATCCCCTGAACGAAACCTGCAGCTGCGGCAAAGGTCATGGGAAGCCTGTCTATACTCCTGAATGTTTGCCCTGCGATTAAACGTCATCCCTTGATCATTAACATTCTCAGATGCCACACTCCTTCAAGGCCTTCTGCACCCTTAATGAAGGAATTCCCATCTAACAGGGTCTGGGAATCAAACTGTTCCCAGGAGCAAAAACCTCATCTGAAGGATCCCTTTGCACATCAGCATTCTCAATGACAATCCCATAATCCTCATCATGCACAATCCCATCATCCCCATCATGGACACGAACACCAGGCTGAAACACCACACATGAACTATCACCTTTCATAATGTTCCTTATCAGGCAATTTCATGTGCACACAACATTGTCTGACAAGGACATCACCAAAGGTGATAGTCCAGGTGTAATGCCGGATTGTCTACCCTTTGCAATAAAATTGTAAGTTTATATCACATGACCTGATTAAAACCTCTAGAAAACTGGACAGATTCTTAATACATTTTGGTCTTAATAAAGGTATTGTGTAATTGTGTATT
Organism: Anolis apletophallus; assembly: GCA_030556195.1. Taxonomy (NCBI): domain Eukaryota; kingdom Metazoa; phylum Chordata; class Lepidosauria; order Squamata; family Anolidae; genus Anolis; species Anolis apletophallus. The sequence goes on along the minus strand of JARBWK010000004.1, from coordinate 52,880,103 downwards.
TTAAAAATAGACCAATATGATTACCTTTATTTTCAAAGATGTTTGAGTAAATGAAACTGGAAGTGAAGGGGTGGAGGGAGAACATAGTTCAATAAACTGAGAGGTGATGAAGTTGTTCTTTTTTATCAGAGAAAGAAGGTATTAAAGGCCTATTCAATTGCAAGTACCAACCAGAGTAAGGGCATTTACATAAATGCCAGTTTATCATTCAATAGTGATAGAATGGGTTTTAATCTAGCTGGGACTAGGAATTGGATAGAGACCAATGAATTTTCACATTTGCTACAGTGGACCACATAAGTGAGAAAAATTACAATAGGACTTAAAATCATAGGCCCTGATCTAGTTAGGGGCATGCACTGGGGAGCAAGTGTTAGTGTGCATTTTTAGGTGGGTTGGCATTTGTGCGTACAAATAAATGCTGCATATAGATTTGAATTCATTATGCCTTTTTAACAACCAGGAACGTGCTTGCATTGCACTTTACATAAAACAGAAATCTCGCTCCTTGAAAAGCATAGCAGGAGGTTGATTCAACAACTACTTCTCCCCCTTCCCAGGCAAAAAGGGCTATAAACATACTTGGGTGGCCACTTATGCATGACAAAACAGAGGAAATAACACATATGAACTTGCATAACATCTGCATACACTAATTTAAACTTATAGGTACAAATTTAGAAGCAATTACTAAACTTTAAATAGAAATACAATTATTTGTCTCATATGGGGAAGATTTTGACCAGCTGACTTGTTTTCTTGCTCAGTGTGCTATCCAGGTCCTAACTGTTGATGGGAAAATTCAAGTTTCTTGCCCTCTCTTCCCATTAAACCAGCTGGATACTGGACAACTATACAGATAGGAGGATAACTCAGTGGGTTGTTGTCTGATAACTCGTCAGATATCATTTTTGTGAAGTAGAATATATGGTTTCTCTAACACACTCAGACCTTGCTGTTCCATACATACTCTGTTAGATTGGAATCAATCAATGTGAAGAACAAGTGATTTGCCTGTAATGGTAGTTTTCTTGAATGGTCATCTGTCAATTTGCACACTTTCTTGCACACAGCCAATCTGAACCTTTGCAGCTAAGTGTAATGGCTTTGAGGGAACTCTGGCAACTGAGTGTACTTGACTTGGAGGAAATCACAAAGACCTATTATGTCCAACAGACCACTCTACTGTGAAAGACAGGGTAAGAGAGATGGACTCGGTATATATACCACATCATCAGACCATGGTGGTTGTGGTGGTACAACATGTCTTGATGTTGTGTCCATAAGTATGGCTAATTGGGCAGAGTTCTGTCACTATTTCTAGAGCAGAGCTTTCTGAACTGTGTGTTACAACATATTAGTGTGTCAGCTGCAGTGTGCAGGTGTGTCATGTGAACATTATGAGAAACTTCTAAGTCTATGTGAAATAAGCAATAAATCATATATTTTTAAAATATAAATAAAAGAGTTTCATGAGATATGTTGAGTCCCCATACATTTTATTATTACAATGTATGTGTATTATTATAAAGGTACTTTCAGACAGCAGGAAATTGCGGGCGAAAATGGGTTAAAGTAACCCATTTTTGCCGACATTGGAATCTGCAGCGCCCACCCCAAACCCTGACTTTTCTCTCCCCCCTTCTCTCTATGTCCCATTTTGGCACGTCAGAACTTTACAAGCAGGCTCCATGCCTGGCAGCCACTTTCAGATAAGTTTTAGGGCTTACATTTGGGGTTTTGGGGGAGGGAAGTGGGTGCCCACTTGGTTTTTCAGCACCTAGAGTCTGAAAAACTGAGTTGGCTATGTGGATTGGGCCCAGGATCATGTGATGCAGTCCCTGGGCCCAGTCCACACAGGGCCTACACCTCATAAGACCTGGAGCTTACAAAAGATCTGGATCTTACCAGGTGTATAATTAATTTGTTCCGAATTAATTCAGTTTTATTGGAGGCATTTTTTGGATGCCTCAGGTAAAACCAAGACAAGTCCTGGTGTTTGAGCCTGTCTGGAAGGGCTCTTCGTTTAACCTCTGGTTTGCTAGTAAAACTGAATTACTGTGCTGTGAAATGATGTGTCTCTAAAAGTGTGTCACCAACATGAAATGTTGGGAAAGCTCTGCTCTAGAAAGTAAGGAGCACAGATGATCCCTTGGTTTTCATAATGTCAACAACCAGCACCAATATGTGGCACTTTTGGTTAATGTGCTCCTTTGAGGAACACATACAGCCACTTTTCTAATTACCGTGTATCCTCGACTTAAGAGCATCCCAAAGTAAGAGGATTTTGAGTTAAGAGCCATCACTTGGCCCATGTTTTTTCTTTGACAGATGAGCAGAATTTTATGTTAAGAGCTAGTGTCAGATGGAGCACTCGCATGAGAGTAAAGGGCTTTAGGATTTCAAGGAAGCAGCCTTTGTGTCTCATGCCTCCATGCCTCATTTCTCTGTGCTCTTGTCCACTGTGGGAGATTGCTGTCTGCTTTGCTCTTCTCCACTTTGAGGAACTTTGAGTTGATTTTGGGTGGTTTTTATTCCTGATATGTTTGGCTTCGTGAAAAGAGAGATCAAGAGAGGGAGGGACGCTAGAATGAGTACAGTATGAAGGAAATGATGCTTCTGCTTCTTCACTTTGTGCTTTTTTGCCACAACTTTGTGCTTCTATAATTGTGGCACAACTTTGTGCTTCTTCCATTTTAACGTTGATCTTTCTTTTGTTTCATGTGAATGTGCAGATTTTGCCTTGCTATTGCATTGGCTAATGTTGCCTCAAATGTGCTTCCTTGCAACAACTTTGTGCTTTTACCATTTTAAAGTTGATCTTTCTTTTGTTATTGTTTCATGTGAATGTGCATTTCTACAATATTTGCTATTTATAAAATACATTTTCTAATTTTTAAAAAATGTAACAAAAATTTGGGAGGTTTTAAGGTGACCAGAACAGATTAACTGCATTTCAATGGGAAAAATAGCTTTGAAATAAGAGAGATTTGAGTTACGAGCTTGGTCATGGAACAAATTAAACTCCTAGCTCAAGGTATCATTGTATATATATTGCTGTTGTCTAAAAGAAACAATTTTTGGTTATGGCTTAGGAAAAAAGTGATGGCTCCAGTGTGCTGAAGAAATGTTTTGTTTTATTTCTTTGTAATTCAAATAACCCAGCAAACAGTGGCTTCATTACTTAGGAACAGATGGTTTTTAAAGGGTCAAAAATGGTGCAGGCATAAAGGCAAGATAAATGCTACATTATTTTACTCGTAGCGATGAAGCTTTACTTTTCAAAGTATGATGATAGTGGGTCTGCACCCAAATCCACAAATTGATAAAACGGAAGAGGAAATCCATTTTCTGGTTTATTAACCTTTTACTTACATGATGTCAACATTCATGTATTTGCTTCCAAGGTACCACATAATCTGATAATCGGCCAATTCTCTCACACCAGATGTGACTTGCAGGTTCTCAAGTCACTTCTGACATGAAAAAAAGAATAATCTGATAATGTCATGTGATAGTGTTCAGTTTAGCTAAACTCCCATAAATGTATTCTCCATTTATTTAACTGGAAGCATAAGAAGTTCTTACAGGTCTGAGAAAGACTTGCTACACTATATTGTCCAAACACATGCAAATATTTCAAAATGACAAAACCTTCCGAAAATATTGGCTTCAAATAAGAAAGCTACCTACAAGTTTCTTTGGCTGATCGACAAGAACCATATTTGACCTATATATATTTACTGTTTTCTGAAGGAAAATGTTTTGTCATGTTGTTAGACCACCCACTCATTTAGTTCTCATTCCTGTTAGCACGTTATTGACTGCCACATAGCACACATGCTGTACTCAATAAAATCCCAATCTTATGCTTAAAAAATGTATACTTTAAAACAGGGGTGGGCAATTACCGGCCCTCCAGGTGTTTTGGACTTCAACTCCCAGAAATCCTAACAGCTTGTAAACTGGCTAGGATTTCTGGGAGTTGAAGTCCAAAACACCTGGAGGGCTGGTAATTGCCCACCCCTGCCTTAAAACCATGTTTTGCTCAGGTGTTTTAATGAGCAGTCTGGAATCAGAGGAGTTTTTTTTATTTCTTTAGATACTCACACACACACAACTATACTATACTATACTATGAGCTAATTGATGCATGTAGTCTTTCCACCAATACAGATTACAGCTGTTCCATCCATATTTTAGGGCCAGTTCATCAGCTGAGCAGTATTCTGGTAACTAGCCTCTGAACTGAACTGGTTTGTTTTGGATGACAGAGGCATTTTCTGACCTGGCAGGTTATTTGAGACCCTACCATCTTGGTAGACCATGCCATAACAGCCATGCTACAGAATGAAATTTGTGAATATGTGCTCTTACATTACTTTCTAGGTCAGTCGTTCCCAACCTTTGGTCCTGCAGGTGTTTTGGACTTCTTCTCCCACAATTCTTAACAACTGGTAAGTTGGCTGTGACTTCTTGGAGTTGAAGCCCAAAACCTCTGGAGGACCAAAGGTTGGGAATCACTGCTCTAGGTAATCTCCCATTCAAATGAGATCCACATTTGCTTAGTTTCAGCAATGCTGCAGCATCATGTGAACCCTAAACCCTACTGAAATATCTTGAATACTCTATATAGCTCTATCAGAATAAAACCCCGAGCAGATTCATTGTCCCATTGACTTCCATCTGAACATTAGGGACATTAGGAAGAACTTCCTGACAGTGAGAGCTGTTCGGCAGTGGAACTCTCTGCCCCAGCGTGTGGTGGAGGCTCCTTCTTTGAATGGTTCTAAATAGAGGCTGGATGGCCATCTGTCGGGGGTGCTTTGGATGCAATTTTCCTGCTTCTTGGCAGGGGGTTGGACTGGATGGCCCTCACAACCTCTGAGGATGCCTGCCATAGATGCAGGTGAAACATCAGGAGAAAATACTTCTGGAACATGGCCATACAGCCCAGAAATCTCACAGCACCCCAAATCTTCAAAAGTTATCTTGCAGATAATATGTGAGCCCTGCCTCTGCTACCTCAATCTCCCAGTCTGGGAGAGAGGTGGAATATAAATAAAACAAATAATAAATCGGAGACCTCTGTAAAACACGTCAATGGACTAACTGGACACAGTGGTGTAACCCAAAAATAATCCAATTCAGCAGACATGTGAGAAATGCCCTTTCTAATCAATTTGAATTCAGGTGGGGGAAATGTGCAGCTGCCAGTGCAAATTAAACTTGAATATTTCAAGTCACTGTGGCATTAATGGGTGAAATCTGTTATTTGAAACTGAAATATTTTGCTGGTGTGGATCCAACTCCAGTCATAGAGAAGAAAGCATCACACTTACAGTACCAACTCATAAACTGTTTCAAAGTGACTGGACAAGGAAATGTTTGACTGAGTTTACCATGTTTATTATTCTTTCACGTAGTTCACTGATATCACATTCCAGGACAGCTTTCTGAAATGCTAGCTGTTTCTAACTTCCTTGAATATACAGTACTTGATCAATGTAAGGCAATTGCCTTTTTTGCTTTTGAAACAGATAAGAACCAACATTTATGGGATGGAAAGAGGTGAATATGATTCCATCTGTATTCCTCCAGTGTCTGTGTGCTTTCACATGCAATGAGAAAGCATAAAACCAGGAATTTATTTATAGAGTTGATGGAAAAGACAGGGACTCACAAATGCTGAATTCCATTTAACAGCATAAATGGCTGATCCAGGTGTGCAATTACAATGCTCACCATCTTTTGCTAGCCTAATGTGCTGCCATGAGAGCATTTCCATTGTTCTCAAGGTCTAACCACACAGTCATTTGTGAATCAATATACTCTTCCAGTTGAGCTTTTACATTCAACTGTTTGTCACTTGTTGCCTTGGCATCTTCACCCCACCCAAGCAATTACTAGTTGAACAGTTATATCATAGGCTCTGTTTCATAGGAAGGAAATTGCAAAATAACTATGGGATATTTGCCTTTAAAAGCTCAATGAATTTTAGGAGGTTGCCAGACAGGGGACTTGAAGACATACCCACGCGCGCGCGCGCGCGCGCGCACGCACACAGAGAGAGAGAGAGAGAGAGAGAGAGAGAGAGAGAGAGAGAGAGATTTTAAAACTGCTGCTTTGGCTTAACAGCAAAAGATAAAAGAATTTCATTCAAATTGCTGATTTTGTTGATGAAACATTACAAAGCTTAAAAGATACGTTTGGAAACTTTGATGACATAGGCACAAAATTTAAACCAGGGCTTAGATACCCAAAATGCAGCAGATCCCATCTGCTCTTGGAAGCTTGGCAGAGTCAGCCCTATTTAGTACTTGATTGGGGGATCGTTAATGAATACCAAGGCTATAGGCTGTATTTCTGAGTATTCCTTGTCTAAGGAAACCATATGAAATTTAGGGATTTGCTGTAAGTTGCCAGGAAACTTGAAGGCTCAAAGACATATATGTCCTCATTTCACTACAATATTTAGCATGCTGCCCTCCCAGTTGCGTGACAGAGCCCCATGCCTCCCATCACATGATGTAGCCTCACATTTGGTGGGGCTCCATTGCTCAACTGGGGGGGGGGGGCAGCGGAGTAGTCTAGTGACCTATTAGATGGAGTAAATTTTGACCGATTCCTCTTTAGTTTTGCGATTGAGCCCATCCAACTAGTTATAGCTACTTTTGGCAGGGCTCTGTCAGAAATCTAAAGAGGACTGGTGTATGCCACCATGGCTGTCATGCATCATGTTCCGCAGTGGATAGTGGTTGGTGGCGTAGCCTAGCAGTTGGTGATGGAAGGGGTTAATGTCAGTCTTAGTTCAAAAGGGCAGAGTAATCTGTAAGGAAGAATTTACAGGTGAAAGCAATTAAGGGCGGAGTCATGCAAGAGATAGGATGCACCTGGGTTTAACTGGATACAAGGAGCTAGCTTGGAGACTGATTTTTGGGAGAAAAGTATTTATCCTATTTGACTGTGGATACTGCTAGCTTTCCCCCCAGGTTTGTGGATTTTTGGTATCCTTACCTGCCTCTTGGATGCTTGGAAACCTAGAATCATGTATCTCATGACTGGCTATTGGCTACAGTATAGACTCTTGACTACTGGACTGAACATTTTGGCAACTTTTTGGCATTTGCTACCAGTCTTTGGTTTATATTTTGTGGCTGAGAGCTATCTTTATGTTTTACATTTGTACTATAAAAACAGTCAGCCAGTAAGTACTGCTTTAATTAAACAGTTTGACACATACTGGGTGTTTGTGTTGTTTCACCTCTGCCTATGTACTGGCAGAGCCCTGGCATCATGACAATGGCATTAACATGGGAGGCTTCCTGTGTTACGTTGGGCTCAATGAGGGGAAGCTGGGTGGTGGGTGCTGCTCTCCGTGGGATCAGATGGGGTGAAGCTAGGTGATGTGTTCCCCATACCCCCTGCCAGGCACTGCCATGTTTGCCACCATTGGGTAGCGATTCCAGCAGCAATATGACGAAATCATAGTGCTAGCCCAGGTCTATCATGAAAATTGAGGAGAAAATCTATTTTATGAGTGTTATCGAAGAAGAGACGATCAAAATGCAATATTTGGAGTCTGGCATGTTCAGGCTTTCTAAGTCTTGGCCTTAGGAGAGGTAGGTGTGGTTCTTATTTGGCCCCTATTTAGGCAGCAGAATAGCTTGTGCCACAACTTTAAAAAATAAATCAAGATATTATTTTTAAATTTAATTCCTTAACACAGGAAAACAGAAAAGGTTGGTTCCATTCTTCCCATTAGACCAGAACATTACAATAGCTTTTAACAGCCAGACCAACATTTTATTGCTTATACAGTATTGCTTTCTAAAATATATCATGCTTCCATTCTCAGATGTTGAGAGGTAAATGTAGCAGGAAAGGAGACTAAGATCATTTCCAGATGGGGGGCTCCTCATGCTAGTAATTAGAAGCCAGCAGTTATTTTGCTTTGGTTTTTTCCTTGTGTGGATTTTCTCTGGCAAAGAAAAAGAAATGGAAGGAGCTATGGAAAAACAAAGGAGGGCTATGAGTAAGGGATGTAATTATTTGAAATCACTGTAAAATGCAGTGGTTGATGTAAGTCATGTGTTGTAAGTCTCATCTGAAAGTACTGCACAAATGGAATTTTCCAAAAATGTCACTTTACCCCATCACTCTTTCTTCTTCCAAAGCTCAGCAGTGAGTGCATGTCCATTTTTAGCAAAAAGGTTGCCACCTCCACAGAAGAGGGCTTATGTTTTATGTTTTATGTCAAGGTAAGAGGCAGGAACTTATAAGGATTTTCTGGTGCAGAATCAAACATAACTTTTTGATGCATATCCATATATTTGCATGCAAAAGGAATGGAGTTGCCCCAATTGTGTGGCCAGAAATAATGTGAAATACTGTATATGTGATCATTGCAGGACTGCCCTTTAACATGGAAGTGGGTTTGCAGAGGGGAGATAAGTGGTTGGTAATGGTGATTTCACTTTGGTTTAATAAGAATATGTGTGATGTTAACGTATTCTCTATAGATGAGGAAAATGTAAGCTGAAGCAGGGCTTTTTCACCTGTGCACATAACATATATATCTATTTGTACGTATTTGAATTACATTCTGTGCACAATTGTGGTTGGTACTTATTGCTTAATGATATCAACAGGAGTCATCCATTGGTCTCAAGTTTTGGTTCATGGGGTTTGGGATAAGCCTAACCTGGCAAGAGTAATCTGTCCAAGGCAGAGTTAAGATTTCTCAACAGACAAATTAAGATTTCAAATAAAAAGACCCTTAAAAGCAGTGGGAAACGGAATGATTACATGGGACTCCAACAGAAGATAAGTCATAGATTCACAAGAGAAGGATGTAGGATTGCAGCTGTCTTCAAGCCATAGCCATGGAAGGGAGTCTTCGGCGTCGAGTATTTATGCCACAGCGGAATAGGCAACAGAAATATAGAAGTTTAATTCCCCATCGGCCCAATAAACTCCAGTCTCTGTTCGTGTGAATAATGAAACTCTCATTCAATTCACAAGGTAAAAATATAACTTTGTATTGAATTGTATTTAACAATAACAAGCTAAGCATGGAAAAACAACAGCAATCTCAGCTACCTTTCTAAACATCCTTTCCTCACAAATATTGAATCCCAACTGTCCTCTTCAACGGACAATTCCCAACTGTCAGATCCCAACTGTCATTCCTCAAGATTCCATTTATCAGTCTTGAGACAGCGCCATCTGGTGTCAAACATGTCACACTGCAGAAAATACATCTTGTGCTGACTCATGAATTGCTATTCAAAATGCAATAATCTGACACTCCTCCTTCATGAGCAACACAAGTACACACATTACTTATAATAACAATATCTTCTTACAAAATACATTTAATTTACAATTAGTCAATGATTTTGTAAACATATCAGCCATATTCTCATCTGACTGGACATACACAGGATTAATAAAACCATCCTGTACTAACTTTCTAACATTTTGGTACCTTACCCCAATATATTTTGTTCTCTGCTTTAATCCTTCAGCATTTGATATTGCTATACAAGATTGAGAATCAGTAAATAAAGATATCTTATCTTCAAAACTTTGGAACTCGTTTACTAGAGCCTTTATCCACTCTAGTTCTGTACAACAGTCAGACAAAGCAGAAAATTCGGCTTCTGCCGTGGATAAACAAACGTGTGACTGTTTACGAGATTTCCATGTCACTTGTATCCCATTAAAACTAATTAGATACCCGGAACATGACAAGTTTTGTTCGTTGTCACCAAAACTTGCGTCTGCAAACCCCTTCATACCGCTTTCTTTTGGACAAATTTTTAGCTTTTTGTCACATGTTCCTTTCAAATATCTTAACACTCGTTTTACAGCTTGCCAATCAGTCAACGTTGGTTCATTCACTCTCCTGCTTAGTACATTAGTGGCATAGGCGATGTCAGGCCTAGTCCAATTTGCCAAATACAAGAGGCTCCCAACCACTGATCTATACAATGTTTGATTGTCAAACATTTCACCTCTATCAAGCTTTAAAAAATCTGGTACCATTGGAGTTGCTACTGTTTTACACAGAGTCAATCTTGTTCTCTCAAGTAACTCAAAAATTTTGTCTTTTTGATCTAGACAAATATCTTTTTCAGTTCTAGTTACATTTACGCCTAAGTATTTCCGGACTTCTCCAAGATCTTTTACAGTCATACTTGAGTTTAGTCCCTTGAAAACTTGTTCCACATCCCTTTCGGATGGTGCTAGTACTAAGAGATCATCGACAAACACCAAAACAAATGTTTGCTTTTTAGACTCTTTTCCTTTCTTATATAGACATGTATCTACACTGCTTCTTTCGAAGCCAAGACCCTTTAACTTTTCGTCTATACACTGGTTCCAGCATCTCGCTGCTTGCTTTAGCCCGTATAATGCTTTCCGTAGTCGATACACACCAGTTGGAGTATCTTTTTCAAAACCAGGTATTGCTCTCATATATACATTGTCAGTCAGCTCTGCGTTTAAATAAGCTGTGGCAATGTCAAAGTGCCTTATAACATACTTTCTTTGCACACCGATGCCTAAAGCAGTCCTAATTGTTTCAGGTCTAATCGTTGGAGCATATACCTCATCATAATTTTGATTGTAAATTTGACCAAAACCTTGTGCAACCAATCTTGCTTTGTACAATAATGAACCATCAACTTGTGTTTTCCTTTTAAATACCCACTTGCAACCAATTACCTTTACATCTTTGGTTACATCTGCTTGTTCTAAAACATTTAAGGAATGAAGTGAATCAAATTCCTTCTTCATTGCTTTTACCCAACAATCACGTTCATTTTTCGGTCTACGCAATGCTTCAGCGTAAGAATTAGGATCTTTCCACTCTATACTTCCTATTTGCGTGACTTGGTACTTGGCTGGTGGAATTCCTTTAGTGATACGTGTGGATCTCCTAGGAATCTCATCCTTAGTCTCCTCCACATCCCTAATCTCCTCTTGACAATGTCCATCAACCTCTGTTACAGATTTGGACACTAAGTCAGAGTTTGTGGCGCAAAAATCATGAAAATTACTTTCTTCAGATTGTTCCTTGCTTTCTTCCACATTTGCCTCATCTAATACCTCTACAACTTCAGATTCATTCTTTACTCTAGAAACACTTGGGGTTATGAACACTTCAGTGTTCGCATGAATTCTATCCCAATGAGTATTATTTTCAAACTTTACAGATCTGGAGACTGTGATCTTCTTCCCTGGAGAAGAGCCATTCCAGAATCTATAGCCTTTCGTTCCACCTTCATATCCAATAAATTGCATCTTTACCCAATGCTGATCTCTTTTGTCTCTTTGCTGTATAGGAATTAAGACATTTGCATGCGCACCAAATACTTGAAAATGATCCACCTTTGGATGTCTTCCATAAAACAAATAAAATGGGATTTCATTTACACTTGAGGTCCATAACCTATTCAGCACGTAATTGGCAGTGTTAGCTGCTTCTGCCCAAAAACCTTTGGACATTTGTGCATCCTCAAGCATTGATTTTACCATGGTTTGAATTACACCTAAGCGACGCTCCGCAATTCCATTTTCTTTTGATACACACGGATTTGTTTTCCTATGCCAAATTCCTTTATCCTTAAAAAAATTCTTAAGTCTTTCATTCACAAATTCACCTCCTCTATCAGATTGAACTTGTTTAACAGTCAAATCAGGAAATTGGTTCTTCACAAAATTGTACCATTCAATAAATTTTTCATACACCTGAAATTTACCTTTCAGAGGGTAAACGAAGCCAAATCGAGACCTATCATCTACTATTACTAGTAGAAATACATTCCCTCCAATACTCTTTGGAAAAGGTCCAGCTAGATCCATGTGCACTAACTGTAACTTAGTTGTTACTCTATCACTCCTTTTGGCAACAGGATAAGCCTTTAACTTTGTTTTGTTACAGACAGCACACTCTAAATAATTTCTGCATTCTGGTATTTGAATGCCTACTAGCTGTGCAGTCTTTCTAATCATATTATAGTTCATGTGGCCAAACTTCCTGTGTAGCATGTGCAGACATCTGTCACCATGCAGAGGTTTCCCTTCCAAACTCTGAATACTATTTGTAGACATTTTATTACTAGCATTCATTCTATAGAAACCATTTTGAAATTTTACTTCCTTATACATACCTGTATTTTTATTACTCATTTTACATAACTCCCTTCAAACACAATGGATAAACCATGGTCTGCAAGTTTTTTTCACCCTAGAACATTGTGTTCTAGCTCAGGAACTAAATAAACATTGTCTAACTTTAGACTAAGTTGACCAATTTCAACTTCTCCCTTTGTTAAAACCTTGCACCTTTGACCATTGGCTAGACTCACACAACTTTGCATAGAACCAGATAAAGGTTCCTTCTCTGCTAACAATTTACTATCCTTAACAAAACTCTTTGCACTCCCAGAGTCAATAATCCAGGGTACCTGAGGAATAAAATCATTGTTACATTGTAAACTCATCAACAGACAGCCTGAATCAGAGTCTTTTCTTGAATTGTTGATCTGTTCTTTCTTGCTCTGTGCTGATTCACTCTTCTTAAACTTGTTCTGATGACATTGTCTAGCTTTGTGTCCTCTTTTATTACAAATGTAACAGATGATGTCACACTGGATTGTCTCTTTCCTCTTCATATTGAAGCCTTTGTTGACCGTCTTCTCCGTTGAAAGTTGCTGGGCATTTCTTCTGTAACAAGCCCAGTTCTCCAATCTAGTCGAAACTAAGTCAAAGTTGATGTCCTCTTCTTTCACAGATTGCATGGAGTCAATGAATGAGTTGTAGCTCTGCCCCAAACTGCTTAGTAGAATTAAGCCTCTCTGATCTTCTGTAAAATTGGTGCCCCTTGCTGCTAAATCATTAAATAGGCTCAGCATTTTACTCAAATGAGTCTCTCTGGCACAATCTTCCATTGACAGAAGCTTCAGTGAAAACAGTTCTCTGCTCAATAAAACTTTTGAGCCTCCAGTAGCCTGCTGATACAGCTTTTCAAGCCTTTTCCAACAGTCAGCGGCTGTTTCTTCCAGAGCTAAATATGTGAGGTTCCTATCGTCAAGGAACCTCACTGACAGGATGATGGTAGCCCTTGCCTTGCCATCTTTCAACCTTTCTGCATCAGAAATAGGTCGATGTGTTAAGCAAGATAACAGCTCCTCCTTTGCCAAAACTGCTCGCACTTTGGTAGCCCATATTAAATAATTTGAGCTGCCTCTGAGTTTTTCTAAATGATGCTGTGCTCCAAATAATGCCATCTTTCTTCACACTACAGATGCTCCTGGCAAAAATTCACTTCAGCTTTTTTTCTCTAACACTGAGGTAAACAGCGACTTCTGCTGCAATTTCTAGTGTTATTCAAAAACTTTTTCTATGAATTATGGGTTATGTAGTATCTCTGTGCCTCTGCAATTCTGGATTCTGTGATCTGGTTTCTGTGATCTGGGCCCATAACCTCTTCGGCGTCGAGTATTTATGCCACAGCGGAATAGGCAACAGAAATATAGAAGTTTAATTCCCCATCGGCCCAATAAACTCCAGTCTCTGTTCGTGTGAATAATGACACTCTCATTCAATTCACAAGGTAAAAATATAACTTTGTATTGAATTGTATTTAACAATAACAAGCTAAGCATGGATAAACAACAGCAATCTCAGCTACCTTTCTAAACATCCTATCCTCACAAATATTCAATCCCAACTGTCCTCTTCAACGGACAATTCCCAACTGTCAGATCCCAACTGTCATTCCTCAAAATTCCATTTATCAGTCTTGAGACCGCACCATCTGGTGTCAAACATGTCACACTGCAGAAAATACATCTTGTGCTGACTCATGAATTGCCATTCAAAATGCAATAATCTGACAGTGTGCAAACAGTTGCAGTTTTAATGTATTAACTGATGGGTTGTCTTTTTAAAAAACTCCTTATTTTACATACCAGTAATGTCTAAAAGACCACAATTGAGGGCCATATGATGCATGCTACTGATAAATCAAAACAATTTTAGAAACAGCAGAGAAAATAAGGGATTTTCTGACTCACTTTTAAAAACAAAGAGGAGATAGTATCATAAATTCATATATAGAATGTATACCAGTTCAATATCCTTTTCAATCAATCAGAGTTTAGATTCATACAGTATCTAGAGAATTCAAGCCAGGATGTTCCAGACTTTGCACAACCATTGGGCATGGAGATGGCAGTAGTCACTGCTTGGTGCCTGTTGTAATGCTAACCAGCAACTGGAGAAAAGAGTGGGGAAAGGTGGGAGCAATTTTTCATTTCCCCTTCTCCTCTTTCATGTCACTTTTTTGCTCCAGTTAATGTCACTACAGGTGCTGGTTGATAGCTGCCACCAGTTTAATGTTCAATGGTCACTGTAAGGCCTAGAATGATGGGGCCATGAGGATGCTATTCAGTTATGGGCCAGCTTGGTGCCACTCAGTGCAGATACCCATCAGTGCGGACTTCAGCGGCACTAATTCAGAATTCCCTTCTCCAGATAAGCATAACCATTTCTTGCATGTGTAGATGGCTCCTAAGTGCATATCACTAACCACTGGAATACTTTGTTTCCTTCTGAAGAGGAAAAACAACATGTTTAAAGAACAAGACACAAAGTATTAAATTATTATACCGAAGTCTATTAATGGTTTTATTATATACTATTCTAACATGAAATGGAAGGCATTAGTATTTCTATCCTCTGCATGAAACAATATGTGCAGTGCCAAGAAAAAGTTTAGGACAGCTATCCTTTTTAGAGCAATGATGTAGCATTGCTCTAAAAAGCTGTTAAATATAAAGCTGGAAAAAAGCCATGTTTCCATAGTAACTTAGCTGGAAGCTAGTAGTGTATATCCATCTAAAAACCGAATGTTTCAACATGTTATTCTTTTTAAAAGCCAAATTAACTACTTTGTGATGTGTATAGAACTGTAACAAAGTGCTTTCCACTCAAACTGTTACAATTTAATTTCCAACATTTTAATGTCTACAAGACCCTTGCAATGAAAATTGACTACTAGAGTATTTTAGGAAGATTCTTCAAAACTTAATGTGGCTGACCAGAGAGGAAGGTTGTCACTAAACCTTTTCTAAAGAGCATAAGAACGAATATGAGGAACTTTTCCGATCTTCGATTTGTGTACAAGGTGAAGAAACCCCCATGTCTAAAAGGAGAATTTTGACATTGTCCTAAACACAATTTTGAGCAAAGGAATATGGTTAGTCTATGGAATGACTTGTATTTCAGTCACATGCGCTGTACTTTCTAATCTTTCAAGAGATGTACAAAAATAAAAATAAAAAGTGCAATCCAAGAAAATCAAAACATTAGGTTACAGAATGTTGCAGCTCCTTGGTACCTGAAATACTTACCATCTGTATGAATCTATACCCCAAACTTCCCATTTGTTTTAATATGGATAACAATACAATTTTCCACTATGTAAAATACTTCAAAAGTAAAATAGATTCAAAACATAGGCCAGAAATTAAAACTCATAGAATGCCAACCAGACTATTATAAGGAAACCCCTAAATCAGTGGTTCTTAACCTGTGGGCTGCAGACCACCAGAGGGCCATGAGGAGAAAAATCTGGTCCATGAGCCTCCTTCCATTTATGTATGTATGTATGTATGCATGTACTGCATGTATGTATTTATTTTATTTCAGCTACTTTCGCACCACCTGGCACTCCATCCCTGTCACTGATTATGGCATATGTCCTTTATCAGAAACTAGGCTGATATGATCTATCCAATGCAATTTTCAGAATCGGCACCCCAAACCGAATCTAAAGTTGGCCAAAAACTGATTTGTAAGCCTTTTGGTAGTAACGATGGAGAGTGGTCCCTAGTCAAGTAGTCCCTCATCATAAAGAGGTTGGGAACAGAATGGGCTTCACTTGTCTAGATCCGGAAATGAGTTTCATAATTTGGGTACCACTAAAGACCTTGTAAAACTACAACTCCAATGATTCCAGAGCATACATTCTACAGTGTAGATACACTCCCTGAGAAGGGCCCTCAAAATACTAATTAATATGTTGGTTTTTATCTGAGGAAGCACTCCATCAGATACCCAGGTATGAGGCTGTCTGCAGTATTAAAACTCAAGAAGTAAAAATGGAGCCTAGAGAAGCTCCCTCCCTCCCATCTTTCCTTGGCTGTTTGTGTTACAATTAGACATATTTTCTTCACTCACAATCTAATTTTGGACATACAAAGCAGTCTGTTAGAACATTTGGGAATTGTAATGGGAGATGGGGAGGGGGCAGTTTTGTTTTATACATGTAGCCAGGGAGGGTGCTGGAATAACAGTGTAAAGATTCAAGCCTCAAGTTGAGCATGATCTCTGGACAAGAGACCACTTAGAACATGATGTGGAGAAATAGAATTATTTTCAGTTGACAAAGGGGGTCAAAAAAGGTGTTTTATTATCATTACAGTTATATGCAGGACACATAATGTGGAGTAAGAGCAGAGGAAGGAACACCAATAATTTGAGATATGCACCGTATTACTTGCAGAAAATAGCAAGGACTTTGAATGGTCATTGGTGAAAGTTGAGGAAGTAGGTGTAAAAGTTAAATATTAGTAAAATAATGACTACAAAAGATTTACCTAACTTTAAAGTGACTGAAATAGTGTAAGTCCTCGGCCCAAATGGGGACTACAATCAAGAAATAGATGAAGCATTGGAAGTGTAGCTTTGAAGGAACAAGATAAGATCCATGTAATGTAGTCATTACATCACAAATATATTACCACGAAAGGAAGAGTAATCCATGCCACAGTATTTCTAATTTTATGTATAGTTGAGAAACCTGGAAGTGAAGAAAGCTGACAGGAAAAAAATAACCTATTTGAAATATGGTGCTGGTGGAGAGTTCTATGGGCTCAGTGGACTATTAAAAAGGCAAATAAATAGGTCCTATAGAAATCAAACTTGAACTCTCCCTCGTTTACAAGATGAGTAAACACAGACCATTGTTGTCTGAACATATCATAAGAAGACATAGCTCTCTGTAAAGCTAATAGTAGTATTGAAGGGGAAGATTAAATTACAAGTGGATTAACTAAGGAAACCATGGCTCTGTGTTCAAAAAATCTAAGCAAGATTGTTAATATCAAGGCCTCTTGGAGTGCTGTTATTCAAGGTACACCATGTCATAATAACACCAGCCACAACAATAACAATTCGTGAGTTAAGCTTTCAAACAATGACATTGAACCGATATGTGGATAGAGTATTGTGCTAGGACTAGTAACATCTGTACTCATGACATTGAACCGATATGTGGATAGAGTATTGTGCTAGGACTAGTAACATCTGTACTCATGAAGCTCACTGAGTGACTTTGGACAAGTTACTATTTCTCAGCCTACCCTACCCTATATAAGTCTAGAAATGTTAGTGAAAAATCCCCCCCCCCCCAAAAAAAACTAGGTTGATTTTTCCATGAGTTGATATAAGTATTGCACTTATATCAATTACCATCTCTCAGTAGAATAGTAAAAGCAAAAGTTTGGTCAATCCCAGTAGAATCTAAAAGACACAATGACCTCCTCTTTTCTTTCTGCTATGGGACCATTTCTGGCCTGTTTGAATCCCTGTATGGGAAAACGGCAATGATGGCCTGAGGCATTGCTGATTTCCTTACTTTGTGGAGTGACCCTCAACTTATCCATAGGTCTATCAAAATCCATATTTTTGGCCCTCGAATCTCAATTTATACATGAAGTCGACTTGTACATGATATATGGTACATTGCAACCTTGTAGAGAGAATTAAAAAAGGAACTACAACTCCCAGATTCCAAGGTCAGTCACACCCCAAAACCTGCCAGTATTCAAGGTTGGCCATGTTGGGTTTGTGTGCCAAGTTTGGTCCAGATCCGTTATCAGCTGGGTTCATTGTTCTCTGTATAATGGTGTACTATAACTCTTGGATTCCAAGGTCAATTGCCAATAGGAAAGCTGCCGCAAACATACACCACCACATACATACATATATTCGCGCACACACATGCACACATATAGCTACATTTATATAGCAGCTTTCATCCAAGCTTTTATATGCATTGTGCATAATCCTTATTCTCCTGCCTCCAGAGAGCACTGAACCCAGTCAATGACTGATCTGAACCAAACTTGGACCAAAGATCCAACATGGCCAACTTTGAATACTGGTGGGGTGTGGGAATGATTGACCATGGAATCTGGCAATTATAGTTCACTGAACACTGAACCCAGCAGATGATGGCTCTGGATGAAACTTGGCACATAGACCCAATGTGGCCAACTTTGAATGCTGGTGGGTTTTAGGATGATTGAAACATGCTTTTTGGCAATTGTAGTTCACCCATATTTGTAGGCATTTTCTAATGGGAGCAATCATAAAAACCAATAATATTACAAATTACCTAACTGATATTATGTAACATCCAAAGACAAACAATGCCTTCCATCGCTGGGTATCCGAGCTATCTACTTACCTACCTACCTATCTTTAATGTCTACATAAAGGTTTGATTCTTTTGGAAACTGGAAAAAGGTTTAAAGGAAAGACTTCTTTTTTTCCATTGTTTTTGTTTCTGTGAATGGGAAAATTTAGCTATATATTAAATTTATATCTGTATCCTTGTCCTGTCATGATGTACATATAAGAGAGACATTGTGGTAGAATCTTTCACCCTAATGATCCTTGCATCAGAATTTGTAACTGATTGAGAGCTTGCTGCATATTTGATTCCAGATAATGGTTGCTTGCTTAGCTTGTACCATCCCAAAGGATGTTCTGAGCTGAATTGATTTTCTGACTGCTCCTTGGTTTTGTGTCGGCACGCACATTCATGTCTTTTCCTGACAGGCAGCTGCCTTGAAAGCATGCTACATTTCCTGTCCTTGTGATTCATTCCTTTCATAGTGAGGGCTTACTCTATTCTAGCTTTCCATGATGAATTCTAGAATGTGCAAAGCACTTCTGAAGGATTGAATTCATTCCACAAGAGTGCTAACATGGCTAACTGAATGGAGGTTACATTGCCGAGGTCAAAATGTGTTAAATATGTTAAGCAGGGGAAGGAGACACCCTGATCTCAACCAGGCTACAAATACGATTGTATAATTTTGTTTCAGTCTTACAGGGCTGTGCATATTGATTTGGATTACTGTAGTAATACAAATGATATTTCCATGGTGCACTCCCAGAAGCACTGCATATATTTTTCTCTACCTATCCCCAGGCATTGGCAGAAACCTCCTTTAGGAAGGATTTCCTACTGTGTTCAGATATAAGTGGTTGTGCAAGACTTGTACATCCTTAAGGCTTTTCAGCGATAAATGAAAGTGATTGAACAGCACCAGTAGCTCTTATCTGGGAATTTCCCTGCTCTCCAGAGTGTCAAATCCATGCTTGAAATGTTTATTCAAAACATTTTATTTTTTTTAAAGAAACAGACATTATACTGTTCCAGTATTCATTATGTCGAAATATTTTTCATTCTGCTGTCTAGATAAATACAAGATCTATGTATATTATTTGATAACAAAATCTTATAAACTCCTAGAATTTAAAGATCTTTCAAAAGGTTCTTAGAGTAAATAGTCATTCTTAGCCACTTGAAAGGGGATGTGGTAATAACCAACTTAAATTCAGAGAATCAAGCTCTACTAAGATATCAAATATTGAAATTGGTAATCTTACTGACATTAGCCCTGCATGAAAGAGGAAAAAAAATACTAAGGCCAAGTCTAGACAAATTCTTGTAGTATTATAAGCATGTTCCTGGACTATAGGAAAGTATGTTCCTACATTCTCTCACTGGTCAGAGACTGAGTATTTTTAGTCCTCTGAGTAGGAGATTCTGAGTTTGAGATTTGGAAAATCTAAAGACACCTTGAATTATCTGCTGCTTCACTGGAAATTTTGGAGTGTTTATGCTCCCCACCTTGCAATTTGGGATGCAATACTCCAGTAGCCAGGAGCAACGTAAGAGGAGAGGGTGGTAGTTGGGCCCCTGCCCAGCAGTGTTAAACCATGTTTGTTGTGCCTGGGCAGTGGTGAGTTCCTGCCCCTACCAAGGTATTTCAGAGATTCTCTTTCAGCCACCAACTGCGCTTGAACCAGGATCCGAGACACCAGTTTCAGCCTGCTTTTAATGTCAGTGTAAGTTTCTTATCACAGTTAGTCATACCAGGCTTATTCAGGAATCACTTTTTCAACTGGCATAACCATTTGAATAGATTTTCCTAAGATACCAGCCTTAGAACTATGGAGTTGGAAGATGCATTGAAGTTAGCCACTCCAGGCCCCAGTCTCTTAACTGTACAGACTTTAAAAAATGTTCATCACTTTAATTTCTTTCAATTCAGTTTAGGACTGCCTTGGTGGTCACCCCAAGGCTTTGGAAATCCCTCCTTAAGGAGGCCATCTATCTTCCTTACTGTCTTTCTGGTGGCAGGAAAAGACTTGTTTATTTAGACAAAGTTTTAGAACTAAAGACCTTTTAAGGACAGAGCTAGAAAGGATTTTTACCCTTTCTCTGTGTTTTAAATTGTTTTGATGTTGCTAATAATTTAATTATATTTTAATGTTGGCTTTTTGTATGTTTTAACTATGTTGAAATCATTCTAATCTGTAAGCCTTACTGAATCTCAGTTTTAGGTGAAAGCCAGGATATTAACTATGATATTCTAATTTATTTTATCTGTGAATTTTTAAATACTGTTTATATTTAATTCTGTTTCAAATATTTATATATTTGAAATTGTATGCTAATACTTTTATCTCAAGCCGCTTTGAGTCCACTTGGGAGAAATAAAGTGGGGTATAAACAACAACAACAACAATAATAATAATGGTGAGGGTGATAATGGTGATATCAGGCTTTCTTGAAGGAAATCCCAACAGCTTGTAGCAACATAGTGCTAAAGAAAACATATGTTCTGGTACATTTTAAACATTTGACTAATGGATGGGACTACAGCTGTGATGTTTGATACTTCAGATGTATGGCTGTCACTGCCAGTATGCCTCATCTTGCATCATTGATTATACTGGCTAGGAATGCAAGAATTGCAGCTCCAAAATATCTGGAGAACTACATATTTTTCTTCATCTGAATGACAATGTGCTTTCCTTCATCTACACAGTTCAAAGAAAACTGACGGTGCAGGGTCTTCTTTTGGCAAAGGAGGTGCATCTTTTCTTGTGCAGATATTTATTTGATGTCAGTTTTTCTCAATGTGAGGGGTGGGGGGTGTCAGAGGGACGTGTCAGAGGGGTCGGTAAAGACCATCAGAAAATGCAATGTTTTCTGTGGGTAATGGTGTTTCTGTGTGGGACGTTTGGCCCAATTCTGTCATTGGTGGGATTTAAAATGCTGTAGGTGAACTATAAATCCCAGCAACTACAACTACCAAATGACAAAATTAAATCCCCCCTCCCCACCAAACCCACATTATTCAAATTTGGATGTATTGGGTATTTGTGCCAATTTGGTCCAGTGAATGAAAATACATCTTGTATATCAGATATTGACATTCCAGTTCATAATAGTAGCAAAGTTACAGTTCTGAAGTAGAAACAAAATAATGTTATGGTTGGGGGTCACCACAACATGAGGATCTGTATTAAGGGGTCACATTAGGAACGTTGAGAAACATTGTTTTATGTGATCAACCCAAGTTGATTTTCCTCTTGCCTTCTTGCTTCTTCTAGGAAGCAGGGAAGTATGGTATGTAGAGATTTCTCTCATAAAAGCCCTCACTTACAAACTAAAATGGCATTGTCCATAAACTATTGATAGCTTGTAGATTGAGCAGGATGGGTGCCTCCTTCCCATGATTTGATATAATGGGCACTCTCATTACTCAACTCATAACTTTATCATGGCATGAATAGCTCCAGGATCAGGAAATGTATGGCCTTCAAGATGTTTGCTGAACTACAGCTGTCATTGTACTTCACAGCTGATGAGTTCTACTGTGAACTGCAATCCAGCAATGTCTGGAGAACCACATATTCTCCATCTGATGTCTAGATAAACCTTGTCAGTGACTAGCTGTATATACAAGGACTTTGCTTATTTATATTGCCATGTATATGTACAAATGGCAAGCAAGTACGCAAACAAGAAAAATTGCAGTGGTCCTCCTTCCTACTGTCCATCTGTCAACAGGCAAAGGCATTTTTATTCTGGTTGCTGTGAAGAGTCAGGCTTTTAAATATAATACTAGTGCTACTTGTTTACTGATGCGCTTTCACATTGCATTTCAGTGTTCATTGTGTTTGGCTCATATTGTTTCTTTCTTTTTTGAAAAAATAAAATTTTAACTTTTGTGTTTTTATCTGCGCTTATTTTTGTTACGTTTTAAGTTTTATTATGGGATTTTTCCAGTCCCAGCTCTGGGAGAAAGATAGGATTGAGAGGGGGGGGGGGGTCAAGGAAGCAAACATTGTTTCTCAGCTGCAAGCCAGTCTCTGTTCTCCTCTAATGACTCTTCAGAAGACACCTGTTATTACCATTTCATCCCTCACTTCATAGACATTTGTGCTATTTCAAAACATAGATGGAAAACCAGAGCACATGAGAGAGTTAAGGGAAAGATTTCCTTATGCCTGTGTTGCAATGTATCCATTTAATATTCTAGGCTTGTTACAGTGCTGAGCGCAACTGAATTTATGCCATAGCTTAGCACAGTGGGGGATTGTGATGAGGAACAAGGGATGGCAAACCTAAGTCATGCTCTTCTCAAGGTTTTTGCTGTTTAAAACAAATTAATATTCTGTGCATTAAATGAGAAATAGTCAGCCAGGAAACAGGGTTGCCAGATTTCAGGTTTTCCTGTTTCAATGGCTCATTGCCAGGTAGCAGATGAAGGTGCAAACTTTCCAATGTTATCTCAGGGCAAGAGGAAAGGGCTGTTTGCAGATCTCCAGTTCAGCTAGTACAATAGAAACTTGCTATGACTTGCAATGGTTAATTGATTTATTGCTGCAACTTAAAAAGACTCTCAAGTGTGTTTCTACGTATTTAGTTTTCTTCCTCCTTCCTCCTTTCCATTGTTGTTGTGCCAGGTTTCTCCCTCTGCTCTACTCCACCTTTGGGCTAGAAGCAAGCAGGAGAGATTAAAGGTTGAAAAGTTTCTTATCCTGAGAGCAACTACAGCTGATATTTATTGCTTAATGATATAACCTCTAGCTTTTTTTGCTTGGACTCTAAAGAATTAGGGCGTGAATTGAGCATTCTGCTAGGAAATTGTTTTCTCATTTTCATTATTAACATCTGCCACAGTTTTGATTCTCCTTTTTATGACTGTGCTCAAGGCATCTGATGCAGATCAGAAGACTTTACCAGAGCACTTCCAGACAGAACCAAAATCAGCACCAAAACAGGTTTAAAAACCTGCTTTGGCATGTATTTGTGTCTCTACTCCATCTCAAAAAAGCAGGATTTCCTGTGGTGTGTGCAAATAAAATTGGGATAGCATGCAGCCCCCCCCCCAAGCCCACCATATATATATATATACACACACACACACACACACACAATATTTTTATACCGCCCCTCTCAGCCTGAAGGCGACTTGACAAACACACATGGCAATGAATGCCCACAGATAAAATACATAACAATTAGTAAAACAACCATATAAAAAGCAAAAAAAATATAGTTAAAAATATAAAATACAAATTTCAGCATCTCATTATTAAAATCGGTTTCCATTGCATCGTCATCGTTCCAAAGGTCTCAATTAAATAATTACATTTCATCTGCAAAAGCCTGCTCAAACAGCCAGGTCTTGATTTCCTGCCAAAATGTTAGGAGGGAGGGGGCTGATCTTATGTCCCTAGGAAGGGCGTTCCATAGCCTAGTGGCCACTGCTGAGAAGGCACTGTCTCTCATCTCTGCCAATCGGGTCTGCGAAGAAGGAGGGATCAAGAGCAAGGCCTCTCCGGACTATCTTAAGCACCTGGATGGTTCATAGGGAGAGATGCGTTCAGACAGATCAGCTGGACCAGAACTGTTTAGGACTTTAAAGGCTAAAGCCAGCACTTTGAATTGTGCCTGGTAGCAAACTGGCAGCCAGTGGAGCTGGCACAGCAGAGAGGTTTACGCTCCCTGAGTGCCGCTCTTGTTATCAACCTGGCTGCTGTCCATTGGACCAATTGAAGCTTCTGAACAGTCTTCAAAGGCGGCCCCACGTAGAGCGCACTGCAGTAATCTATATGGGATGTAACCAGAGCTTGGACTACCATGGCCAAGTCAGACTTCCCAAGGTATGGGCACAGCTGGCGCACAAGTTTTAACTGTGCGAATGCTCCCCTGGTCACCGCCGAAACCTGGGGCTCCAGGCTCAGCGATGAATCCAGGATCACACCCAGACTGTGAACCTGCATCTAAAAATAAAGTAAAACATACCTTGCCTCCTCGCATCCTCCTGACGTGAGGAAATGATGTGGCAGAAGGGGGTGTCTGAAAAGGAAAATCCCTCATCAGCCCCCTCCCTTTCCTGGGACATTATTTCCTCTCACCAGGAGGGCACGAGGATCCAACTTATGGCACCCAGGTACGTTTCACTTTATCTTTAGTGGTAAATTGGGTGTTTGGGGGTGAGTGCCCTTTTGGTCTTTTAGGCCCCAGGAGCCTTAAAAACTGAGATGGCTGTGTGGATTGGGCCGAGGAATCATGTGACACAGTCCCCAGATCCAATCCACACAGGGCCCATACCTGGCAAGACCCAAATCTTACCTTAAGAATCATATCTTACCAGGTATTTAATCAATTTGGGACAAACCAGGGAAACCCAGGTTTGTTCCAAATCAATACATTTTACTGGAAGTGTTGTTTGGATGTTTCTGGTAAAAATCCAAACAGGTCCCAGGATATGGGCCTGTCTGGATGGGCCCCCAGAGAGACCCTGGATGACATGTGTGGCTGATGTAAAAGACATATCCTGTATTAATCTGGGGAGAGAAACTGCATTAACCTAATAACCTTCCTGAACCAGGAGGCCAAAAGCCACTGAGAATATGCCTTTCAACCCACAAGTCTCCCAACCCCTGGAAGAAATCTAGTGTGTGAATGCAATGATGCAATGTCTGAAGGTTTTTTATTCTGATCAATTTAATACAAGAGCAGAATCCTATTGGGCATTATATTAGCAGGAGAATCATTATGGAAGGAGTTTTGCTTTCTCAGACAAATTGCAGCCAGTTATTGTTGCAAGCACACACAAACACAGCACCCTTCTTCATTTTTGACAACATGAGGGGGGGGGGGGAATAGTCATTAAACAAGAGATGAGTTCAAAGCTGTGGTGTCTACTGCACAGCTGATTGCACACTGTGGAGTCCAGCTGGTGGGGACGAGGGACAGGGCCTTATTTGTGGTGGCCCCTTGGCTGTGGAACTCTCTCCCAAGTGATGTTAGATTTGCCCCCTCCCTGCGGTCCGTCAGGAGGCAGGTGAAGACTTGGATGTGGAACGAAGCTTTCCCAGATTAGGCTGTGATTGATTATAGTATGAATTGAGTGACCACGTTTTAGATTGAATTGAATTGTTTTAAATGGCAATGTATTTGTATGTATGTAATTTGGTGTTTAAGTTTTTAATAATGTTGTTGTAACAGGTTTTAATTTGTATACCATGGAATTATTGCTGTAAGATGGTCTGAGTCCCTCTATAGAAGTGAGAAGGTCGGGGTACAAAATTTGTAAATAAATAAATAAATAAATAAATAACTATGCTGATGCCTATTAATGCTATGCTTGAAGTGCTGAGGATATTGACCAGGGCCTCCTCCTTCTAAAACAGTGGTTCTCAACCTTCCTAATGCTGTGACCCCTTAATACAGTTCCTCAGGTTGTGGTGACCCCCAACAAGAACATTATTTTTGTTGCTACTTCATAAGTCTAATTTTTCTACTGTAATGAATTTTAATGTAAATATCTGATATGCAGGCTGTATTTTCATTCACTGGGCCAACTTTTGCACAAATACCCGATACGCCCAAATTTGAATGCTGGTGGGGTTGTGGGGGATTGATTTTATCATGTGGGAGTTGTAGTTGCTGGGATTTATAGTTCACCTACAAAGAGCATTCTGAACTCCACCAACGATGGAATTGAACCAAATTTGGCACACAGAACTCCCATGACCAACAGAAAATACTGGAAGGATTTGGTGGACATTGACCTTGAGTTTTGGAGTTGTAATTCACCTAGCCATAGGTGATTGCAAAAATCACATAGTTAGGGAAAGCCTAGAGTCAAATACAAATAAGAAACATAAATGCACATTCTAATAAAACAATCAGAATATAAAACACACTTTAAGACTTAATTAAATGACTCAGAAATTCAATACATATATGTTGTAATTTCCCTCAGCTTCAAATTAAGGTGAACCTATGAATGAGGGACCCCCAAAAGCCTTGGTCATCAACTGTCCCACTCGGATTTTACAAACTCAGGGCTGTGGCTTTCTTAATTTAATCAACCTACCTGTAATTCAGTCTCCCTCTTTTTCTACTGCCTTCCATTTTTCTAAGCAATAACATCTATTCCAGTAAGTAACATCATCTCATGCTTTGTCCAGGGTACAACAGCCTATTTAGTAATCTAGGTTTATAGTGAATACAGTCTTGTTTCTGACTTATGGAGACCCTACAGCAACCCTATCACAGAACTTTTATAATGCTGAGACTGTCTACACATTCATTAAAATCCATTTTGGAGATGGCTTGAGATATGCACTGCCAAATGTATTTAGCCCAAAAAGCATTTTTTTTAAAATCACCAAAATTCCAGATAAAATTTCATAAAATCCACTGGAGCCAATCAATGTATGAACAATGCAGAACAGGAATCCAGAAGTAACATGTGGATCTCTTATGAAGACAAGGCTAGTGCTGAAGCAGTCAGAGTAAGAAACCAAATACATAGTCTGGCCGGAAGCCCCTGTTCCAGGAAAGGAAACCAAAGTATTCCAATGAGAATACTCACTTTCCCTTTCTTCCTCTGCCCTGACTTGCTGTAGTACTGATTCTCATTGGTCAGGGTGATTCTTATAGCTGCATTTCACCAGAGGAGATAAGGAAAACAAATGTTGGTGCCTGTGTGAGTACTCTACAGTGAACTGGATTGCTTACATTCATCTTCTGACTTGGATTAAATGGCAGTGTAGAAGCAGCCTGTGTGACTTGTTCAAGGTCACCCAGTGGGTTTCCATGGATTAGTGTTGATTCAAATCTTGGCATAGGCCAACACTCAATTCATTACACAGTCTCTAGGACTATTTATCTCTGTATTGGCAGTCTATAGTATCCACAGAACCATATGCATATTACTTATTTTATTGATAAACTCTATCACTAGACTGCTAATAATTGAATCAAGTTAAGCATTAGCTACAATTGCTCATTAAATTCTTTCTATCAGATCTCTGAGTTTCTGTTAATATACTGCAATATGTCTGATTTTTGAAGCTGAATTCTGTATAATGCAACTTGATATGCTATTTATTTCTGTTCCTCTGAAAGTAGATAGATTACTATATTGTGCACTCTCTTCCAAGTGTGTTCAGACACAAGATGAGATGGGAAATACTTTCTGGGGTGAGCTGAGCATACAATAGACGGCAAAGTCAATAATGCACAAATCCTCAATACAGCCATTTCCATAAATGCAGCCTGTCACTTACAGGAATATGGCTAACATCCACAAAGCAGATGGCATATGTTGGAATTTTAGTTCTGTAAAGGTTTTCTCAGTATCACAAAGGTGACAGCTGATAAATACCTTGATGTCTGATGAAATTTTAATGGTAACAAACCAATGAGACGACAGGTTATAATCCCTCTGTCCAGAGATGAATGAAATTTCTCAAATTGTTGGTTAAATCTGGGCTGAGAACCAAGTCTGGCTGGCAGCTCTATCAAGATTGAAAATAATTTAATTCTGTGCTGGCAGATCTTTGTCCGCCTCCCTATCCTATTTCAATTTTTTTTAAATTAATTAAGCCTTCAGTGGTACATTCTTTTGTTGACGCTGGATTCAATACAGACATCAACCATTATGAAGTGGTTTAAGTGTTGGACTATGACTCCGAAATCTCAGATCAGCCATGGAAATCCAATGGGTGATCTTGGGCAAATCACATCATTTCAGCCTCAGAGGGAGGCAAAGGCTCTGAATAAATCTTGCCAAGGAAGTCCCATAAGAGACATGTATTAGAATCACCATAAGCCATAAATGGTTTGAAGGCACACAACAAGAGAGAGCAGACGAATATCCATTATCAGCAAAGCTACTGGTATACCTAGGGAGTATTTTTTTCTAAAGAATCTATTATGGAGTACTTCCACAACACATCTGAGCAACAACCTTCTTCACAAAAAACCTTTAATGCAAGCTCAACTGATTGGTCAGCCTTAGAGAAGAAAAATCTTACAATGTGTTGCATAGTTCTAGATACCATCAATTGACTGTGCCAGAATGTATTTCTCAGTTAGGTCTCTTATTGAAATAAATGTCCAGGTAGTTAAATTGCTCAATATAATAATAATCTGTTGCCTACTTATGTTTCCTATGTCTTTCCCTGTTTGTGTTTTTTGAAGAACTGCTTCCAAGATGCTATCCATTACAAAATCTGGCTAAGATGCATTTATCTGATTAAGGGGTAAAATAATTGTCTCATCTGCATACATCAAAAATTGGACTTTTCTAAACTGAAAATGGAGAGATCTACATACATAAGGCAACTGCTGTTGGAATTTTGACAAATCATTTGGCTGTGATTACTTGCATCTCTTAAGATTTTTTTGTTCTGTTCATTTGTTTTCTCAGTGTAAAGACAGTACATAATGTTAATGATTACTTGGATTAGGAAGCCTTCGTATGTTTGGTCATTCAAATTCCAGAGCTTTTGTCCTCCTTTTCTTTCAACAAGAGTTGAGGCCACCCTATTCAAGTGTTTTGATAAGTGTTCAAGATGGCGCCGGTGCAGGAGCAGCTTGCAGGAGCGCTCCTCCGGTGCCCACCGATATCTGCTCCTACGACATTCGAGACCTCCCCAAACGCAGGGGAAAGACCACCGTCGGCGAGAGTCGACCCCCCGTGCCCCACTAGGGGCCGTGTGGGTCCCTCTACGTGGAGAGACTGAGCCGAGGGAGTTGAAGGGAGGCCTATGAGGATGATGACGAGGCATTTTACATCTACTGCCTGAAGTTGGAGGCGGACTTGAGGACACAGAAAGGCCCTTTGACGGCCCCCCCTCCGCCCCCTCCACCCTGGTCATTACCCCAGCAGGAACGAGATCACCGGAGGGCTGGGTGTCCTGTTTCCATCGGACCCCTGCCCCTGCATGAACTCTGGAGGAGTTCGGCCTGCTGGAAGTTAGATTTAGGAATTTGGGGAACAGCTACAGCGTGCCAAATCTGGCACTCCGGAGGACTTTACCACGGCGGTCGGCCATCCCCGTCCTTTACATCGGACGGGGAGGAAGCGAGGGGAGGAAGAGGGTCCCCAGCCGGACGCCGAGCCCAGGGCCCCGGACTACCTTTGGGACCATTCCTGGGATGTCCAGATGGAATACCAGGACCGACAGACGATTGTGTCCAACGATGGCCCTCTCGGATGGGTGAGCTGGTGGACGGTGGGATGGATGGGCCCTGCCCGTGGTCACCGTGCCGAAGATCGGTGGTGCCCTGTCCCATCCAGCGGCCGGCCCCGGGAGCGAGACAGGGCCGGCGGCTGAGACATCTTTCGACATCGACCGGGTGCTGGAGCACTGGGCTCCCCGGCCGAGACGTGCCTCCTCTCGCTATCTGTTAGGAGAGAGTTGGAAGAGTTGAGGGGAAGGCAAGATGGCGCGTGGCCTTGAGGACGCTCAGGGAGGCCACGCTGCTCCCCACCGCAGCCGGCGGAAAGACCTAAGGCGCAGCGCGCACGCGCCATCAACGCCCGGCGCCGAAAAGGAGCCTCGATACGACCGCCCCTCAGCGGAAGACCCACCCACTGACCTGATTGACAGGAAGTTGGATGAGCCTTAAGCGATGAAGGAGGCGTGGCAGGAGCCCTTGCCAGCCTCCCACCTGCTGGAAGGAGGCGGGACGAAAAAGAGCGCCGCCCGGAGCGCCGCCGCCCGGCGTAGGCGGCGGCGCGAAGGAAGTCCATCGTCGGCACTAATGTCCGGGACGGAGGGGCTGCTGATCAGGAGGAGGAGAGCAACAGCGCCACCTAGGCGCCGGAAGATCATCTCCACCACCATCACCATCAGCAGTAATGCCAGCCACCAATCTTCAGGAGAGGACCCAGTTCTTAACACTGGGTTCCTTGGACCAACGGAGGCACTCAACAGGAGGTGCCTTAAAACTGTTTGACTGCAATGATTGCAATGATCAGGCCAGAGGAGCAGGAACACCCTCGCAGGTTAGGAGGGCCCTATTGAGACGAGACCAGCCCCTAGGCAAAGACTGTCTCTAGGGCAACCCCTCTAGGGCAACCTTCAGACCCGAGGAGAGTCCCTGCTAACAACCAGGCCCTTGAAAACAACCGGGCCGCCCTCCTCAGTAGCTCACACTAAGCCCGAGGGTGGGAGACAGGCCGAGGACCTTCTGGGGAGCAGGGTTCAACAACAGGAGCCGTAGGGAATCGCTCGGCGCCGCAGCCCCCCCTCCCCTCCAGTCTTCTGACTCCTCTGGCCTACGCTTTGAGGGACAACAACAGCACCCCCCTCCTTTTCAGAGGGGGAGCAGGAGGCCGGATACTTAGTCCAGTCATTGGACCGAAGGAATGCAGGGGCGGGCTATACGGCGTGATCTCGGGTAGGGGTAAGTGGGACGGTAGCCGTAGGCCTTATGAGAGGGGGGGAGCCGAAGGAAGGCTCGCCCGCCCTCTGACCCTGAGCTATCCCCAGGCACGCAGTTGGGGAGCCCAGAGTTACCTCTCCTCCAACTCTGATACTGGCCAACACCAGGTCCGTGCGCATGCAAGTCCGGAACCATCAGGGACCTCCTCTAAGAGGAGGCAGATATAGCCTGTCTCACGGAGACATGGCTACAAGAGGGCGATAATGTCATCTTGCACGAGCTAACGCCGCCTGGGTTTGTGGCCAGTAGTCAGACGAGGACAGAGGGGCGGGGGGGAGGGGTGGCCATTCTCAGTCGAGACAAGTTTAATTCCAGGACAATCCCGACGGCGAACATCCCGGAGTGGAGTGTGTGGGAGGTGTGGGACCTTGGTGAGTGTAGCCCTCCTGCTGGTGTACCGTGCACCCAACGCACCGGCAGGAGGTCTGCCTAAGCTGCTGGAGGTGGTTGCGGAGTGGGCATTGAGGTTCCCTAAGCTTATTGTCTTGGGGACTTCAATGTCACGCCCACACCACCTCCCCATCACCAGCAGCCATGGACCTGGTGTCCACCATGGAGGCACTAGGACTCTCACTGTGTAAGACCCACCCCCACGCACTGCGCCGGACATACATTAGATCTGATCTTCGCGCTGAATTCAAGTGATCCTAACCTCCGTTACGGAGGTTCCATGGTCGGATCACAGTGTCTTGGAAGTCCGATTGGGTGCGGTCCCCCCCCCGGTAAGGGTGCGGAACCTATTTTGGTTCGCCCCGAAGAGACTTATGGAACCCACTAGGTTCCTGAATGCTCTAAGGGACTGGGAACTCCCTGCGATTCGGTCGATGGGCTGGTGGAATCTTGGAATACCAGTCTTGCCACTGCCCTAGAGCGAGATCGCCCCAGACGCTCTCTCATTCCCGGAGAAATCGCTCGCCATGGTACACCGAGGAGCTGCGGGCGATGAAACGGAGGAGGAGACAGCTAGAGGACGTGTGGCGGAGTCTCCGTGACGAAGCGTCGAAATCGGCTTATAAGCAGTTTAAGGAGGCTTATGAGCGAGCTATCAAGGAGGCAAAAAAAGTTTACTATACCTCCTTGATAGAGTCAGCCAGTTCACGCCCAGCTCAACTTTTTAGGATAATTCGGTCCATGACAACAATCCCAACTGTCCCCAAATGATAGGGGTTTGGCTCCAACAGCTGAGGCTTTCCAGAACTATTTTACTGACAGATTTCGACTCTCCGCGGGACATTCCAGCCACGGTTGATACTGGTTAGTGAGCTCGAGACCCCGCCGCCACTCGGCGGGCCCACCTTCACCCGGTTCCAGAAGCTGGGCGCAGCAGCTGTTGATAAGTTACTGTCTGCAGCTAGGCCAACTACTTGCTCCCTCGACCCGTGCCCCTCCTGGCTTATTAGATCTTGCCGGGAGGGCTCACGAGGCCCCCCTGGGCACGATCATAAATAGCTCCCTTGAGCAAGGAGTCTTCCCAGGGGGACTGAAAGAGGCTATGGTAAGACCGCTGCTGAAGAAGCCGAATTTAGATCTTTCGGCTCCCTCCAATTACAGGCCGGTGTCCAACCTGCCCTTTTTGGGAGGGCAGCAGCGGATCAGCTGCAACGGTTCTTAGATGACACAGCTGGACTTGATCCCTACCAGTCCGGCTTCCGTATTGGGCATGGGGACGGAGACCGTGCTTGTCGCCATTACAGACCAACCGCCACCAGCTGGACCAGGCGGGTCAGCCCTGCTTGTCTTGTTAGATCTGACAGCAGCGTTGATACGGTAGATCACGCACTGTTGACCCACCGTTTAGCCGGCACGGGTGGGGGGACCGCACTTCAATGGGTGGCCTCCTTCCTCCGGGGCCGGGGACACGTGTGGAGGGTGGGAGGTCTCCGGAGGTCCCCACTTAATTGTGGGGGTCCCCCAGGGGCCATCCTTTCCCCCTTATTATTCAACGTCTATATGCGACCCCTGGCCCAGCTGGCCCGCGACTTTGGTCTGGAGTGTTATCAGTATGCGGATGACACCCAGCTTCTGCTGAGAATGGACGGCAGGCCGGATACCGTACCCGATTGTTTCCATCGATGCCTAGAAGCCGTGACTGGTTGGCTGCGTGCCAGCCCGGCTGAAGGTGATCCCGTCGAAGACGGAGATCCTATGGCCCGGTCGCCCTGGGCTGGGTGGGTGCCGGTTGCCTACCCTGGATGGCGAGCGACTTAGCCCGTCATCTTTGGTTAAGAGCTTGGGTGTGCAGTTGGACTCCCTGCTGACCATGGAGGCTCAGGTCGGCGCGGTCTGCAGGGGGTCCTTCTATCACCTACGACAGGCTAGGCGACTGGCACCCTACCTGTCCAGGAACGACCTGGCTACGGTGATCCAAGCGACGGTCATCTCGAGACTAGACTACTGTAACGCCCTCTACGTTGGCCTTCCCCTGTCGACAATCCGGAAACTCAGCTAGTGCAGAATGCCGCCGCCGCTGTCTTGCTGACGGGCTCGTCGCAAGCGAGCACATCACGCCCATCCTCCGGCAGCTGCACTGGCTCCCCTATTGAGTACCGAATTGTCTTCAAGGTGCTGGTATTAACCTTTAAGGCCTTGCACGGTCTAGGGCCTGCGTACCTGAGGGACCGCCTTACCCCGTATATGCCCCCCCGAGATCACTGCGGTCAGAGGAACACAACCTACTGACTATACCATCAGTCCGCTCCTGCCACCTATCCGCGACTCGCCAGAGAGCTTTCTCCGCGGCAGCTCCAGCCTTGTGGAACTCTCTACCGGACAATACCCGAGCCATCCTGGAATTAGCCCCTTCAGAAGGGCTTGCAAGACTGTCCTCTTCGGACTGGCATTCCCTTAGGCTTCAATGGTCAGCATATTGCTAAATATGCCCTGTATTCGAATTCGTTGGACTGTGTTTTAATCTCGTTTTATGTATTTGTAGGGCTACATGTCGAGGACATGCTGCCCATGTATTCTGTTGATGTATCCCCGCCCCGAGCCTGCAGGGAGGAGCGGTATACAAAACCGAAGAAATAAATAAATAAATAAATATTCTTCCTTGGAATGTTTATTCCCTTCCACAATTACTTATTGGACTAAAATAGTTTTTTAAAACTAACACCACTTGTTCTTGTGCAGGCTTGGCATCGACACATGGCATCTCCCAGTGTAATATAAAGGAGAGCAGAATCACGGAGAGAAAGAAAGGTATAACAATATTGTAAACATAAGACAATTCAAAATCTCAGGTTCCAAATACACATTTATCTATTACAATTTCAATTCTTTCAGTAGATAATATACTGTTATAGAAATATATGCACAAATGCTGTCTTTATACATACATATGCAGCAAATATGGGCGGTAAGCTCACATGCAAGTGAGTAGACGTCGTAAAAAGGCGGAAAGGAGTTCCTGCGTCATCAGAAAGGGACACAGTCCCGGATGTCTCCCAACAAATAATCAAATATCGTAAATAATTGTAAAGTCCCGGTAATAGATGCCAGTCTTATATTTTTTGTATATTAATGGGAAGACAATCCATGGTCAACGAAACCAGTATTGATGCACGCCTTCGTTTCGCCCCTGAAGGGGCTTCCTCAGGACCAGGGGCGTGGCCTAGGTAGCGTTGTCTTACAAACGTCATAAAGCAGGAACCGCACTGAGGTACAATAAACACATAGTACTAAATATAACTAGGAAGGATTCAAAGTGGGAAACAGCCCAGGGCAATTGGAAATAGATGGGATTTTCTGGTAAGAAGGAAAGGGATACATACCAATGCATGAAGGAACACGAGCACCGCAAGAGCTGACTATATCTCTGGGATATCGGGCAGGAGGCGCAAAGGTGTGAGGGAGCCAGGTTTAAGTAAGGATAATTCAGGTGTGTTTAAACAAGTAATTCACTGATTGATAATTGGTTATTTAACCCTTGAGCTTCCTCGCATTGTAAATTGATTATCCATTTGTTTTCAAGCTGTAGGAGCAATTGTTTTATGTTTTGATGTGGTTTTGGGTGAGCTTTTTCTAATACCATAACTGTAAAGTTGTCGTGGGAGTAGTTGTGAGCTTTGAAGTGTGCATATAGTATGGAATTATCGCAGCCCGTCCGAAAACGTGATCTGTGCTCACAAATTCTTGTCCGGAGTTCCCTGGTGGTCTCCCCGACATAAAGGCCCCCACAGCAGCCACATGTTATACAATACACTAGATTCTTGGAATTGCACGTTGCCCATGAGTAAATCTTATAGGTCTTTTTGTTGTATGGGCTTGTAATGTAAGTAGAGGTGGAGATGTGTTTGCATATACTGCATTTCCCACATTTCTTGGCGCCATTAGAAAGGGGATTGGCTGGAGGGGTATCCATAGTAGAGTCCCTTGTGTGCACTAGTAAGTCTTTTAGATTTTGGGTTCTTTTAAATGCAATTAATGGGGGTCTTTCCAGGCCCGGAATGGAACTGATCAGAGGTCAGAAGTTTCTAACAATCTTTTTTATCTTTTGAGAATG
This sequence comes from Anolis apletophallus, assembly GCA_030556195.1. Classification (NCBI taxonomy): domain Eukaryota; kingdom Metazoa; phylum Chordata; class Lepidosauria; order Squamata; family Anolidae; genus Anolis; species Anolis apletophallus. The sequence continues at coordinate 52,844,674 of JARBWK010000004.1, read as the reverse complement.
GGGGGTCAAGGTAAGGGGCCAAATTATATTTGTAGGGGATTCTTTAGACTGGGATTTAAGGAGAGTTTCTCTAGGAGTATTATTGACCCTTTTTAGGGCATTATCTAGTACTCTGGGGGGATACCCTCTTTGTTTCAGATTATCTAGGAAAGTAGTAGCATCCTGTTTAAAATGGTGGTTGAGAGAGGAATTCCTTTTTAACCTCAATAGAGATGAATATGGCAAATTACTTTTTAGGGGGTAAGGGTGAAAGGAGGAGTAGTGAAGGAGGGAGTTGGTACTTGTGGGTTTAAAATAATTTTTTGTCCTAATGTATCCTTCATGGGCAAATATTGTGAGATCTAGGAAGTTGACCTCCTCACTACTATATTGAAATGTGAATTGTATGTTTGGGTGCCAAGTGTTGCACCACTGCATGAATTCATCAGGGCTAATAGCTCCATCCAGTAAAATTATGACATCATCAATATATCTGAAATAACGTTTGATATGTCTAGAAAAAGGATTATGGGTCTCAGAGGTAAGGAATTCGTGTTCTAGGGCCCCCACAAATATGTTGACAGCAGTTGGGGCAAAAGATTGCCCCATGGAAATGCCCCCTGTTTGCAAGAAAAAAATCATTTTGGTAGGTAAAATAATTGTAGTCGAAAATTAAATCAATGAGCTCCATCAAATATGAAGATGATGGAAGGTGTGGATGAGGACGAGGGTCCAAGGTGTTGTGTAGTATATGTCTGGCTTCTGTGAGTGGTACATTGGTGTACAAAGATGCAATATCCGCAGATATGAGAATATCTGTGGGTAGGATAGGGGTACCATCAATTTTATTAATCAAATCCCTGGTGTCTTGTATGTATGAGGGAAGTCTATGTACGAAAGGCTGAAGTATATTATCTAAAAAGATACCAAGGGGTTGTAGTAAACTGTTAGTAGCTGCTATGATAGGCCTTCGCACAGGAGGCCTGGTTGATTTATGAATTTTTGGGAGTAAATAGAAATATGGAATGGAAGGATAACGGTTAAATAAAAATTCTGCTTCTTTGTTGGTTATCTGGTCACTCAACAAGCCGTCTTGGATCGTATTGAAAATAGTTCCTGAAAATTTAGTAGTAGGATCCTGGGGTAACTTTCTATAATGTTCGGCATTGTTGAGTTGTCTAGTAGCTTCTTCATGGTAGTGGGCCCTTTCCCATATGACTATGGAACCCCCTTTGTCAGCTGGCTTGATAATCACCTGAGGGTGACTGCCTAATTCTCTTAGACGCTTCATATCTCTATTAGATAGATTAGAGCAGGGGTGCTCACACTTTTTCAGCATGGGAGCTACTGATTAAAAAACCAAGTCCCAAAGATCACCTGCCCAGAAATGTAAAACATATAACTATTTTCTTATTTATTTATTTATATTTATTATTCATTTTTATGTACCGCTCCTTCCAGCAGGCTCGGGGCAGTTTACATAAAATGAAGTTGTAAAACATCAACATTTCAATTTAATAATAACAATATAAAACAGAGCATAAAAATACATCCAACCACCCCATTTCTCCCACACTGCCATATTACCACACATATTATCAGCCAGAAAGTAAGAAGAGAGGCTTTTGAACTGCAAGGCTATTTAATACTCAGCAAGGTAAACAAAGGGGCATGCAAAAATACATCCAACCACCCCATTTCTCCCACACTGCCATATTACCACACATATTATCAGCCAGAAAGTAAGAAGAGAGGCTTTCGAACTGCGAGGCCATTTAATACTCAGCAAGGTAAACAAAGGGGCATGCAAAAATACATCCAACCACCCCATTTCTCCCACATTTCCATATTCCCCAACATATATTTCTCAAGGAACAAAGCAAGCAGAGAGGCTTTGGAGCTAAAAGGCCATTTTTAAACATTAAAAATAAACAAAGAGACATGCCACGGTACAATCAAGCACCCACCCCAAAGTAAAAACAGCGACCTTTGAGATGCGGTAAGGAAATGACCCCAAAGCGTCCTTCTCCTCCTCCTCCGTCGTTGTTCCTATTTCCACGCCGCCAGCATGCGTGCCGCCTCCAAGAGCTCACGAGAAGTCTGAGGGGAAGAATGGGCGCTTCTGCGCATGCGCGCGGAGCCAGCCATGCATTGTGTCATCAGGCCCGTCCCCTTTGGTCTCCTACGACTCTGAGTGGCTGAAGGACGGAGGGAGGAGAAGGAATCCAAAAGAGGGGGCCCATTCTGCCTCTTGGACTCTGGAGCTTTTGGAGGCGGCGCGCGAGCAGGGAGCGGGGAGCAACAACGGAGGACTTCTTTGCAGCATGCAGGGGTGCGTGAAGAGGACCAACAGCAAAAAACCTGGTCAGGGGCCTGAAGATCACCAGGATGAGGTCCGAAGATCACCCTGGTGATCGAGATCACTATTCTGAGCACCCCTGGATTAGAGTGTCTTTGGTCATGGTAATGATTAATCGATTGAACTTGTGCTTTGGAAACAGTTTTTTTGGGGGAGGGAGTTTCATAAAATTCTTTTTTAGCCCTCCCCCCATGAGGATATTGGGGGCCATAAAATGACCATGGGCCATATGAATTTATTAAAAATATTACAAAAGGTATATTATTATTATATTTATTTATACCCTTATTTATTTATTCTTTATTTATTTATGGTATTTGTACCCCGTAGCTTCTCACACCCCTTCTTGGAGAAGTCTTTCACCATACTTTTGCATAAAGTGATCCACTTGTCATTCCACAATTCATTATCGTATGTGTTTATTGAATAGTAAAATAGTGACACTCCTTAGAAAAGCCATGACTCCCAAATGCTGAATATTTCTTTCTTTTTGTAAAAAAAGAAATGTGTTGCTCTCTAAGGTAATAAAGCCTACTGCTTTACACATTTTTAGTGAAGGGAATCGCTCGATCCTAGCACAACTCTATGCATGCTTTCTACACTAGATGATTTAGTGATTCCTAGATAAAATATTTTAATCAAATTTACAATTAATATTCAAAAATCAAACCTGCAAATGTGGAGGCCAGTGATATACATTTTTTTACAATCCTATGCACCCATGCATGCAAGCAAAGTCCCCACCCATCATGTGTGGAACATGCTTTTTCATTCTTGGATTGTTATGCCATAGTTTCTTGCAACATCTAGACCAGAAAATTGTAGTATGGTAGTTGACAAATCAGGACTTGAAATATGCTTACTTTTTATTATTAAAAAGAGAAGTCAGGAGTTTAAGTCCCATACGATCCTGTCTAGCTTGATCCTTACATCTATTTAAAATATGAAACAAGTGGTGGAGCCATAGCTGGGGCTTGGGTGGTAGAGCCATGGATCAGCAGGAGAGTACAGTCATCCCTCCACATTTGCAGTTTTGACTTTTTCAGATTTGATAATTCACAGATTTGATTAAAGTGTTTTCTTTTCCAGGGTGACTTTATACTAGGCATGGTTAGGTTTCATCAGATAACTCATAACTTGTATTAAAGTAATTAAATTTACCATTTTGAAGCGATTTTGAAGTTTTTAAAAAAATATAGGAAGTCTCTTTATTATTTGTTTATTTACTGTATTTCTAACCTGCCCTTCTCAACCCCCATGGGGGGACTCAGGGCGACTTACAAGGCACGATTTGATGCCGGCACAATACACAATATAAAAACACTAATACAGTAGGATTAAAACATCAGCATTAAAACATTAGCTAGCCAATTAATTAAAAATTCTATCAATACAATCCACATTCAATCAATCAATCAATAGTGGAAGCCGTATTTCATGACTGTCGTTAAAACAGTCCGTTCCAAATAAAGTGTTGCAGTTACTGTGCAAAGGTCTGGTCCCACAACCATGATTTTACTTTCTTCCTGAAAGCTAGGAGGGATGGGGTTGATCCCTTTGCTTGCCTTCCAGCTAATGAGGGGAGAAGTTTTGGGGAGGGGAGGGGTTTCGGCATGGCAACCATTGTGCTATATAAAGGGTGGCACATGGCTCAGAAGCTCATTCTGAGCCTGGGAAGGGATGTTGGAAGAAGAGCAGGGCAAGCAGAGAAGGGCTGGGAGAAGGGCTGTTGCCTGATTGGCTGCCTGCCATGCAGCTTGTGTGTTGTTGCTGTTGGGGTTTGGGATGGGTGGGCAACGCATGGGTATTGGGGTGTCTGGGTGTGTGGCTGGAGTGGGTGGAAGGAGCAGCACGGAGGAACAAAGCACTCCCAACATTTGTAAAAGCCCCAGCATTGTAGCAGGTCTCTCTGGCCTCTGTTTTTTTAGTTTGTTGTACATTGCCTCAATAGAACTAGATCTCCCATCAATTGAAGCCACTCTTTGAATACAAACTCTCCTTCCCAAAGTTGTGAAACCAGCTTCCATGGCCCCCAAAGCTCTGCTCTGTTTGTTTCTTTGTTTGCTTTGCGTAGCCACAGAAGACACTACACATCCCATACATTCAAGACTATACCTCCTAAAGTTGTGAAATCACCTTCCAAGGCCACAAAGGTCTCTCTCTGCTCTGTTTGTTTCTTAGTTTGCTGTGCATTGCTTGCCAGAAAAGACACTACAAATCCCATAAAGTCAAGACTATACTTCCTAAAGTTGTGAAATCACTTTCCAAGGCCCCTAAAGGTCTCTCTCTGCTCTGTTTGTTTCTTAGTTCACTGTGCGTTGCTTGCCACAAAAGACACGACAAATCCCATACATTCAAGACTATCCTTCCTGCCATTCGCTGTTTTTTGCATATTGCACAATCATATCCACCATTAACGAAGTGCTTCAGAAGTTTTGGAAATTTCAGAAAGTTCTGAATTCTTTTCAGAAAACATTCAGCATTCAATTCCAAATCGAACCAACAGTGCCCCCTACATCCAAATCGAGTTTTGAACCAATTTTTTTGGCTCAACCAAGCCTATGCTATGCCCATCTTCCACTGGTCATGTTGGAAGACCTAGGGATTTTTAGAAAGATAATCTTTCTAGAAATCTCTATGTCCACAGCTGCCATTCTGTGACAATAGGGTCAAGCTGGAAGGCTTAGAAATTCCTAGAGACATCTTCATTCATGCAAAAAACAACAAGAAGGAAAGCAATGTTGTTATTTGTGGTTTTTCACTTTCATGATAGTCTTGTGCCCCTAGCCCCAGTGAATGTGGAGGGTTGATTGTACTTATTTTGCATGCAGGAAGTTTTATGTCCATCCATGTCACTTCTAGGGAGGGATGGGTAAATATGTTTCTGCAAACTTATTCGTACCTTCCCTGTCTATTCCGTGTCAGTTTCTTCTTCCTGTTGTTTCTTATTTTTATCAAATGGAGGTGTTAAAGAATATAAATCATAAATAGAACAGAGTATATTTGTGCATATTTCATAAATATACAGAGTTCATTTTCTCCTTGCATATTTCAAATAGGTGCAATTTGTTGTGAATTTTTTGCGTTCCTCCCTTCAGCAAATGCATCACAAGCTCAGAAATATTTTTATTTCATTTTAATATTTTATAGATTGCATTCTCTTCTATGTTAATGTGCTTTTATGCTCAGGAGGCATGACATTGGATGGTTCAATTTAAAGGAAGACCCAATCAGAGTGAATTCCCGATATATCCATATCCCAGGGCAGAAGTAAATCCTGCCCCAGATTCTGAAGAGTTTCTGCCAGTCAGTGTTGGCTAAATAGACCAATAATCTAAAATTCAAACTTCAGAATCAAATTGGTTTTTGAATCTCCTTAGAAACCAATATGTAAACCCAAAAATTCATTCTTGGAATTCAAGTCAGGTATTTGAGAGAGACGGTTTCACCTGATTCCCCAAAACACAGACTGCATCTTTAAGATCCTATCACCAAGATCCTATTACAGGACAGAGATATGTTTGATGTTATTAAAATGACTCTATTTATATTCATATCACTTATAATCTGTGTGGTATGCCTAAAATGGTTATTATTACAACCTAGAATTTTCAAACTTTATTATTACTGCAAGTATAATTTATTGAAACATAAATAGTTATATTAAAGCCATCAACTATAAAATGTAAAAACTTGATGGTACCTCGTGATTTAAGTATTGTGCATATCTGAATTCATTCACATAATTTTCTGAGTACAGCTATATTACATCTGTGCCTTGCTATTTAGCAACAATATACTTCTTCTGGAAGCAGTAAACTGTCGGAAAATCACAAAATTTTGTTCATCTATAGAATCCCCCCCCCAAGGAAGTATGTACACATGCACATGCACAGATAGAGACAGAGAACTTCAATAGACTATTATAAATCATTATAAGATAAGAATAGTGAATATTATATAAAGAATATTAGAATAAAGAACATACATAGTTGATAAATATTAATGAAAAATTATGAATACTCATCATTAGAATATTCCATAATGTAGGTGTTGATAACAGCATCTAAAGTCATACATGGGATCTCAATTCTAGAAAGAGTGCCTCTTCCTAAATATGTCTGCCCAAGACCTGAGATTTGCTGGGGGGTCCTCCCTCTATGCCTCATTTGTAGGGTACTATTCTATTAGACGACTTCATGGTACTCTGCTGTGGCACTCCAGTGATGATCCCCGGAGGCCCAATTTCTATCATTTCATTACCAAGTAAAAACATTTGTTGTTGTTGTTGTTGTTGTTGATGATGTTGTTGTATGCCTTCAAGTCAATCAATCCATAGTTATGCTGAACTTGTCATAGGATTTCTTGGCAAGATGTTTTCAAAAGGTTTCCATTGCCTTCTTCTGTGGCGGAAAGAATGGGACTTGCCCAAGGTCACCCAGTGGGCTTCCATGGCTGAGTGAGGATTTGAACCCTGGTCTGCCAGTGTCTTAGTTCAATATTTGAACCACTACACCATACTGGTTAAGAACATAAGAACATAAGAAGAGCCATGCTGAATCAGACCTCAGCCCATCTAGTCCAGCATTCTGTATCACACAGTGGCCCACCAGTTGTTTATAAAAGTCTTAGGGGCCTAACTAGTTTTATACAGATTCACACGGGCACATAGTTTTGGAATGGCTTAATGCATTTAACTGGTTTTAATCTGTCTTCTAAAATTATTACAATATTTAATGAGCATTTACCCTTTTAAAATAAGTTATCATTTATAGCAGTGTTTCTCAACCTGGAAGTCAGGACTCCTGGGGAGGTCGTGAGGGGGTGTCAATAGGGTCACAAAAGACCATCAGAAAACACAGTATTTTCTGTTGGTCATTGTGGTTCTGTGTGGGAAGTTTGGCCAATTCCATCGTTGGTGGGATTCAGAATGCTCTTTGGTTGTAGGTGAACTATAACTCCCATCAACTACAACTCCCAAATGTCAAGTCTGTTTTCCCCAAACTCCACCAGTGTTCACATTTGGGCATCTTGAGTATTCGTGCCAAGTTTGGTCTACATCCATTGGTGTTTGGGTTCACAGTGCTTGTTGGATGTAAGTGAACTACAACTCCCCCAAATCAAGGTCAATCCCAACAAACAAATGATAAAATAAGTTATCATTTATAGCAGTGTTTCTCAACCTGGAGATCGGGACCCCTGTGGAGGTCGTTGGGGGGGGGTGTCAAAAGGGTCACAAAAGACCATTAGAAAACACAGCATTTTCTGTTGGTCATGGGAGTTCTGTGTGCCAAGTTTGGTTCAATTCCATAGTAGGTGGAGTTCAGAATGTTCTTTGTTTTTAGGTGAACTATAAGTCCTAGCAATTACAACTTCTAAATAAAAAAATCAATTCTGCACCCAACCCCGCCAGTATTTAAATTTGGGCGTATCAGGTATTTGTGCCAAATTTAGTCCAGTGAATGAAAATACATCCTGCATATCAGCTATTTACATTACGATTAATAACACTAGCAAAATTACAGTTATGAAGTAGCAGCGAAAATAATGTTATGGTTGGGGGTCACCACAACATGAGGAACTGTATTAAGGGGTTGCGGCATTAGGAAGATTGAGAACCACTGATTTATAGTGTTTTAAATGGATTATCTTTTCATTGTGATTTGACTTATGAAGATTTTAGATAGAGGACAGAATATGCATATTTATATTGTATAAACAAACAAATAAATAGTAATATGTATGAGTTTTTTTCCATCCCTTGAATATTGGTATCTATTTTTTATCAATAGTCTCTTTTTTCATACAAAATGGTACTTAGAGAATATCCTCCTGCTCAGAGAGAGAGAGAGAGAGAGAGAGAGAGAGAGAGAGAGAGAGAGAGAGAGAGAGAGAGAGAGAGAGAGAAATATTTTAAAGAACATATGAGTAGCCTTACTGGATCAGACCAAGGCGTATTTAGTTCATCATTTTGCTCTCACACAGTCCATGAAAGGACACAAATACAATAGTATCCTCCTGCTTGTGTTTCCTGGCAACTAGCTGTTCTTAATACTGTAGAAAACATATACAGTAAGACCTTAATTACTACCCATAACCATGGTTTCATTCACGTGTGCCTTGGGAAAATAATTATCTAGGAATTTTCCAGGTTCTCTGAGTTATTCTATGGCACACTTCCTCTGGAAGTCAAGTTACCATAGAACTGCAATGAAGGATAGTACTGTAGGAATTTATTTAACAATTTATTTATGATATCCTGATATAAGAAATTGGACTATTTTATGGTGTTTGGCTGCATTCTAGTCTTGTTGGGAATGTATCCCCCATTGATATGAATGTCTTGCTCTATTTAAAAGCTAATATATTGATCAAGCATTAGATCATATATTACAGTGGCCAACACACATTTTGGTGCCTCAAATGTTAATACTGTTTTGGGTATATTTGACCTGCAAAAATAGTACCTGTTTCTCTTCTATCAACTCTAGCTTTTGAGATACAGAATATATGGCATCTACCAGTTGCCATCCACTCACCCATAGAGAAAAATTTGGTGTCTTGGTTTCTATCCAACTTATTACATTGGGAAATTTCCAAGTTGTAGGACACTTCAGCCTCTTTTCAAGCATGGAGAGGCACTGAGCTCATCACATGGCTTAACTACTTCCGGCTGTCATGCATAGCCCTCCATGGTTAAAAATAGGCAGCAGTGTCCTGAAAGGAGGGAACTCTGGCAATTGACCTCATCACATTGAGAATTTTCCTCCTTGTAGGACACCCAGCCTCTTTTCAAGCATGGAGAGGCATGGAGCTCATCATATGTTCCAGGGTTGAAAATAGGCAGAAATGTCCAGAAAAGAGGGAACTCTGAACATGGGCCAGGAATCGTGTTCAGAGCTCCTACCTCTTACTACACTTTACTCCCATATTTACAACTGAAAAACAGGTGTGATGGGAACCATCAAAAGTTCCCCATCTTGTTTCATTGTCCAACCATCAGTAGTCTCTTGTATCATATGGGGTTTGATGCAGAACCATAGCATCCCATGGAAAGAAATGGTTTTAACCTGGATCATTGTCTCTTGTTTCCTGTGGGCTTTGATGCAGAACTATAGGATCCCATGGAAATAAATAGTTGTAATCTGATCACTGTCTCTTGTATCCTGTGGAAATAAGTGTTTTTAAACTGGTGTCAGTCTCCTTTAATGTAAGGGGCTTTGGGCAGGACAGGGGATCTCTTGGTTTTTGGATATTGTTGTTTCCCCAATTAAAAACAAAAAAAGTAATACTGACCTTGTCATGAATGTAAGATGAATATATTGCCAGCTCTTAAGTTTCCAATGTGTGAGTGTGATGGGGAGGCAGAACGCAAAACAGGACTGCTGATGATATAAGAAAGGTGATTTTCTACTCTTAAAGGGATGGTCACCCATGCTTTCCCCTCTCAATGTGATGTGGTGGTAAGAAACTAGAGCTGATGTGGCTGATCCAATGCAATTTTTTGAATCAGCGCCCCAAATAATCCCAAGAGCATACCTAAAAACCAAGACACCAAGATTTCTTTTGGTTAGGCTGTTTTATATATCATATATCATTATATATCATATTATATATTATATCATATATCAGTCAAGATATAGCAAATGACTACCTCATTGCTGCTCTTAATGTAGAGTGCACACTTGTTTACAACATCAGGTGACCTCGCTGCATGATGTTGAACTGGTAAAGACTTAGTCTCTGACATTTGCATTCTTTCACTTAATTGGTTAAAAGGAAAGAAGTTGTATAATGCTCTAACTGTGGCTGAATGGCTCTTAAAATCCTTTCCAACTATCATATTATGTGTGGTTGGTATTGGTTGCCATATGTATATTGTGACATAAAGTGTAGTTATGTGGGGCAGTACTTTAAGGGGTTATCTTACATTGCTGATGTGGGCCGATGGATGGTGCCTGTAAATGGGAAATTGAAAGAGTGAGGATGTGTTCTAACCACATATTGCAGAGTTCAACAAAGCTCTTTTAGCATCAACTCAGACTGAACACTTTCTTCTTTTGAGTCAGTTACTAGTCTGGTTTTGAGATCGTAAGCACTCGACCTTTTCCAATCAAAGTTTAGATGAGATCATAATGCAGGGATTAGTGACTGGTGTTTTCCTTATAGCTCAGCAGTCTAGTTGGCTCCCACACATGGAAAAGTTTGAGTTTCTGGAGAGCTTAGTACTGCAGTGCAATTTTGCACATTGGTCTTTGAGGCTTTCTGTACATTACTATCATAATGGGCCTAGTCAAGCTTGTGATGAAGGAAAACCCACTAGGGGATGAACAGTAAAGCCCATCAGCATCAAGAGCTGCTCATTCTCAGGGCTCATGGCTCTGGGAAGTTTCATTTTGAAACTCCACAGTGTGGGTAACAGTATGTGGTGTTCTTTTCTGCCTTATTTCAGCCATGTATCAAAGACTGGAGTACAGAACTATTCTTCCCTTTTCAAAAGTTGTAGCAATGATTACTTATAGTAGTAGTAAAAATTTAAAATTTAAAGGACACGTCTATCTGCAACACTTCTTTATTTTTCTGTTTCTGTGTTCAGAATATGATTTCCCCCCTGTTTGGCAGCCTATTCACCTTCTTACATACTATACTGCTTGCAATTTTTAAAAGTTACTTTGTGAGGCATAGGTTCCTTTTCATTTTCTTGCTTCATGTTAACAGCATAAATATTGTCACCCGAGATTTCCTGTTGGAGGCTTTGTTTGTTATGAAATTTGATGTCTACCCCCGCCCCACCCCCAGGCAGCGAGATTCTGCTCCTTCCTCCTAAGCCTTTGCTTTAATTATCCATCCAGGAATAGCATAAGCTACTGTTGTCGTTAGCAATAAATTATGACTGATGCGAGTTCAGAGCATGCTGTGTATAACAATGTGATCTCCATTTTCATTTTCTGACAGAATTGCCAGATTATTGGACAAGCCTATGAATTCTTAGGAGAGTAAGAAAGGCCAAGGAAATAGTAATTAAATTCACTAGTTGTTCCATAAAATTTGAAAGTTCTTTAGCTCAAGTTCATACAAGCTTGTGCAGCTGCTTTATAAGGAAAGTTAATGTCATTTTAGTGGGAATTATATCTATATAAGTGGATTGAATTTGTTACTGCATTCTGATGAAAAGATTAATCCATGTCTTTTGTTTGTGACATTCAAAGGACATTTTTCTTACACCTTATACGTAGGTTTTCATCTCAATTTCATTGCTTAATTCCACAGTCTCGATATATTTAGCAAGCATTGGATTCATATGTCCTGTTGATAATGATTGCAGTTCCTCTGGCTTTGATTGCCATTGTCATACTTTCGCCCAGCTTCTTCCATCAATATTTATTTTCCAAGAAAGCAAGCTCCATTTTAAATTTGCCATTCATTTGACATCATCCCATTACTTCCATTATTTGCTCAGTTGCACATGAGACTGTAAACTGAGCATCAGATCCAGATGTTCTTAGCTGAGAACCCATTGTTATGGCATTTCTATATCGAATGTGTGGGAATTAGATTGGTTCACTCGTCCAGACAGTACTTTCTCTACATTCTGAATTCTTGTGAACATTTTTGCATTAGCTAATTTAAAACAGCTGAAAGAATGAATAGTTTGGGTTGTATAACATGGGCATCTGTGGGGGTATTCTCCCCTGGAATCTTACATTTGTTTAAAAATTTATTGTAAGCTATACAGACAAAAATGCATCCAACTAGTCATCAACAGTGGTCCCCCCTACTGAGGATTTCACTGCTAGATTTGTATTGTCTGCATTGTTTGTGGGAGAGACTCTTTGGGCCAGCAGGCAGCTCAGATGAATACTACTTGTTCTGACATAATGATGGTGCTTCATGAAACTTTATAAGATTAGGACACATTACAAATACAATGGCAATATAAACTCAGTTGGATGAGATTGAGATGCTTTAGTTCTGGTACAAAAAGCCATCATTATTATACACATAGAGTTGTGTCTGAGGATGCATAGGTTATGCCAGCTCTGTAAAGTAGTCTAGGACAGTAGTTCCCAAACTCTGATGCTCCAGTTATTTCGGACTTTACTTTTTAGAAATCCTTGAGAAAATGGCCAGTATTCAGGAAATTCTGGAAAATCTAAAATTCCAAAACGCCTGGGAAACTAGAGTTGATAAAACTTAGCTGTCTGGTATGTGAAAATATCACCGTGAAAACACACAAGATCACCCCATCTGGCCACGGTGGTCCACGCCTTAGTCACCTCCAGATTGATTACTGTAATGCACTCTACGGCTGCCCTTTGAAGAGGGCCCAGAAGTTTCAACTGGTCCAGGCGGCAGACAGACCTAATTGACGGCTGGGAAACGTCAACCCAGGTTGTTCTATTCACATTGACCCGCCAAAATGGTTAAGTTATCTATTATTTATACATGTTGATTTTTATTGATTGTACTCTGTTTTATAAATTACTGTGTTTTATTATTATAATTGGACTTACGCTCAGCCAGGCGCCGGTCACTCAGGAAGATCAGTTCTGCAGGGCTATAAATCGTTGCGTAATTGATTCTTTGAGCAGTATGATTCTGCTATTCCTTTGTTTCAAATCTGATCTATATTCAGTTTTTGTTTGTATTTTGCTATGTAGTATTACAGCTTATGTGTTCTAGAAGGTCTTGCTGAAAAATATTGAAACCTCTGTTCATTTGATTTTAAAAACAAGTTCACAAATCTTGGTATTGTTGGGACAGTTGAGACATCAGGATGACATTTATACTGAGTGTGCCAGCATTCTCAAGGCTACTTCATCACCACCTATGCTTTTGTAATAGTTCATGGGGCAAGACCACATCCTTTGTATTACATCTGCAAACAACCACTGTTACCATTGAGGATATTGACTTTATTATATAGCTCAATTTTGGTGCAGTTCATCTCAGGAGAATAACGTGATTATCAATGTCTAGGAAAAGAAATGGAATTGAAACATTTAAAACTCAGTTTTATCACTGAAGGAGCTGACGTGCAGTAACAGTTAGTCTCAGTTTCATAATATATCATGCTACCCTTTATCTTGTCTGTTTTCTATATTGCTAAGCAGATCAAAGTAGCAGTTCATTATCACTTCTGAATATAAGTTCCATAATATACATATTGATCTGGTTTGCATCAGTGATTTGTATTGTGAAAACTTGAGTTTTCAAGCCTTTCTGAATGCTGTTGTAGTCAGAGCCAGACCCCAAACCAAAAGAACCAACTGCAGAGAGTCCCCAGTATTCCTTTTGGCCCATGGCCTAAGTTGCACCAGTACCAGACTCCTTTTCCCCCTTCCCTTCTGCCTCACTCAGTTCCATACATCACCTGCCAACCGTCCCTCCCAGTAAACCGGCCACCATTACCTCCCATCTCCACATTTACAACACTTCATACAGCACATAGTATGGAAGACATTTTGGCCACCGTTACAAAACAATAAATAAACACTCTGCCATTTCTCCCATCGTTTCCTCTTTCTCTCTTCCTCTCTCCCTATCCTTTTTCCGGCCTGGAAACATATCAACTCTAAAATAACAGCTTTTGGAGCAGTTCGGCCCAAAGAGATCTCTTCAGGGGTGGGTGATGGGCGAGATTGATGCCAAAAAAAGATCTAGTTCTCCCAAGTACTGTGCCTCTATTTGCCTTTTTCTGATCGTTTTCTTCTCCTGGACTGCTCCTGCGCTTCTCCCTGGCTGATTGAGCCAAGAAGCCTCTCTATTCATCATGGACCCTCCCTGCCCTGGAAAGATAGTTTCATCAAGGACCCTAAGCGAACTCAAAATCCTTTCTGGCTGGAAGCAGCCAGAGAAGCCAAAATACATCTATGGGCTTTTGAGGGTTTTGAACCTGCAGCCCAAGCCTTTGCAGGCTGGGGTATGGTTGCCCAAAAGGACA